>CAHIKZ030002611.1:1365000-2075000 GCA_903632075.3 Acanthosepion pharaonis
ATAACTATTTTTGTATTGCTTTGGTGAAGCTATTAGTGAATTTCTTCAAATATATAATTGTCATTTTCTGTGTGAATTATATATAAAAAATAAGTTGAATTTCATTTTCTTAACCATTTCCTCTGATACTTAGAAGTCTTACTGCAATTGCTTTCATCTCTCTCTCTCTCTCTCTATATATATATATATATATATATATATACACACACACACACACACACACATAGAAGTATTGAACTCACATCTTCCAGTGTCTTTTTTAATCAGTCTTTCAGGTAGTTTACATTTCTATGCTAGGTCTACTGAGGAGATTATCAGAGCCTAACATGTGCATTCATTCTTTTAGTTGGCTTATCCTCCATTGTTCTCTATCTTATATCTTCATTACATAGGGCTTGATGACTACCTTCTTTCTATAAATGATCAAAAAGAAAACTTATCTCTTTTTGTGTTGTTCATTTCTGTTCTGTAACATATGCATATTTTGAATATGCCTTTTGTGATCAAATTGTAAATAGAACTTCAATGAAATACAAATTTTCTCTATATTTCTCATATATTGTTTCTGACACTTCTGCATTCTTTATCTGTTAGTTTGAGTTGAAAAAGAAAAATATTAACTATGAAATCACAAAGTTTGTGTGTGTATATGGTTATAAAATGATATATAATATCTATCCTATTTAAAATATACAAATTTAGAATCAAGTATGGAAATTAAAAAGCAACCAACAATCAAGCTGTTTTTGGTAATATTTAATCTCATAAATGGTCATTAGTGCAAGTTGCCAGTAACTGGTGTGAGTATTGCACACTCTAATCTTTTCACCAGTTCAATATTGAATCCCAACCCTTGATGTAATTAAAGTAAAATGTGTTTAAATGTCTTTATACTTAAATTTATTTAAAATCACCAGGGTAATAAACTCCCAAATGACTGAACTTGTATCTGCACACAGTGAAAACAATTTTTTTAACTCTTGTTGGAACACTAAATTGGTGGCAACATTACTTGGTGATGGTATTTTAATAGATTTTAATTTCGTGATTGTATTGTCACCATATATAAAACTAACAGAAGCAATAAACATAAAAACATCTTATATCTGGTACATTTAAAGTCAACATGTGTGAGCATGAAACTGTATGTGTTTCAATATGAGTTGGCAGTTAGTGGAATATTTAAATTCTGCTTCCATATTGCTGATGTGGCCTAACTTCGGTGAGTTCTTTGATCCCACCTTCTACTTAGCATTTTCCACCTTTAATTTTGTATTTACTGAAACCCTCTGAAAGCAGGTTTATTGAATAACCATTTGCATTTATGGGAATACTGTGTGTCAGAGAGGACATGCTATTTTTTTTTAATTTATTTATTACATTTTTTTTCTTTTGAAATTTTGTACCCACAGCTACTGACACCAGAGGCACCACCCATGCTATGCCACAAGAGTGGCAAAGACTTTAGTGAATATTATATTCATCCTTGAATTTCATAAATACATTAATGCAGTAGAGACAGTTATGTATATTTGTGCTGTGAATCCAGGTACAGTGATTGTGAATAAGTAACCCATGTTTCCAATAGACCTTCCTCTGGAAGATCGACCACTTTAGATAAAAATATCTTAAAGGTGATCCTCTTCAAAGTACAGCAGGTTTAAACTCTTGGGAGCCATTGATAGCTGTTCTAGCATAAAGCCACAAGTCATCGTGACCAAGGATTTGAGTGTGCTGGCACTGTTCAGATTGTTGATCATGATAGGTAACACGCTCTCTCCCAGAAACTATAACTAAGGTCTGCTCAGCATAGTTGAAGTATAAACCACAGGTTGGCTCAAAACAGGTTGAACAAACACAAATATGCCTGAGAAGGGTCTGCAATAGGGATTAGTTATTTGTCCTAGTAGACGGGTATCCTCAAACACAAGTGATGTTTCTGTTCATAGTTAAAAAAAACATTTTACAAACATGTTTCATCTTCATCTGGTTGGTGTCTTCAGGTGAGAATGAAAGCCAAACACTGTTAGAATTTTTGAGGAAGGGGTAATAAATAACCTTATCAAACACTACAGCCAGAGAGTTTTTTTTTTCTTTTAAATCTCATAATGAAGCTGTTAACATCTGCTAGATTTGAAATTAGCTCACTCCAAAAGATCTGCTTTTTTTCCTTTCTCTATTAGTTTGTATGCCACATTGTGCTACTATTGTGTTTATTGTATATGAGTTTGGTTTGAGGTGGTGGAGAATCAGAGATCAGTTAATTTTCAATGTATTTTCTTGTTGATGAATTCTATATTCTTCTAACCAGACTGACACACACACACACACACACACATATATATATATATATATATATATATATATATATATATATATATATATATATATATAGGACATTCAGGAATAAAGGAATTTACATTTATTAATTTTCTTTTCATAAAAAATCAAGAATTTTGCCAGCAGGGAATGGAAAGTTATTTTGTAAGCATGCGCAATTGCAGTGTAATTGCTAATGATGGTGATTGTCATTTGTTTTTTATCTCCTTAAAAACATGTTCCCATTTGGAACTTCTCAAATTTTTATTGCCTTTCTGTTACTTTAACAATTATGTCTAATTTATAATCCAAGGCTCTTTAAGCTTAGAGAAAAAGATTGGATATTATTGTTATAGGCAATCACAGGAAAGAAAATTTTTGCTTCTCTTTTAGGAGAAATAAATACAAATAAATGGACATCCCTTTAGAATTTATGTAATTTATTTCATTCCATGCTTATTGTGTATTTGATTAATAAAAATTAACCTGGAATTAGCCTTTCAAAGAGAATATGATTCTTTTGTTAATAAAAAAATATTGAACAAAAATGTAATTGAAAGGTAATTTAAAGAAACATCTTTCACACATACACACACAAAATAATCAAGCTAATTTTAATATTTTTTTAAGGATATCATAACTTCTGCTTCTAGTAATTTCTTGTGCTTTAAAAAAATTGATAGTTTTGGAAAATAGCCCTTTTTAATAACATTTTTAATATTTAGTATGTACTTTTTTTCTGAATAAAATAATATAGTTTGTATAAAGTTAATATTTATAACACGATAAAGTAAAGTTTCAAATAAGATATAACATTTTTGAACTGACTACCCTTTCTGATAACAAACATGACACTTTACTACTGGTGGTGATCAAGAAAAATATTCTACACTTGTAAAAAAAATTTGACTTACATTTTTTCAGTCATGCAAACTGCAACGTATTTGATGAGATAAATTTTTCTTAAAAATATTTTTGTGCATAAAGATAAGACAATTAAGTTTGATCAGTTCTTGTATATATTGAATTATTTTTTTCTTGTTGAAGTAAGCATGCATTTAATAGGTCCATGTTGTGTATATGTCATTGAACAAAGTATTGGATCATCTATCATGAATGAATGCAATTAACTGAAAAGATTAATAATTAATTTAGTTATTTTTATTTAGACAAAGCTGAATCACTGTAGTAATCAGCAATAAAGTTTTTTATTGTTTACTAAATTTAGAAATTCCTTTGGAAAAATCTTCATATCCTTTCTTTGATTTTTACTTTAATATTTCTTTTAATTTGGCTCTAAAAGGATTTGTTTTTTTTTTTTCTTTCCAATATCTTAAATATACAGATGTGTGGAGCTTGCAATAAATAGTGTTTTTCTTGCATTCAATTTATACTTGCAATCTGATAGTACTCAGATGATAAGGAAAACATAAAAAAAATATTTCAGTGAGAGAAAAATATACATAAACATATAAAGTTTTTTTTTCTTTATTTGTATCATTTGAAAAATTATCTGTTGCTCTCCATAAATATGTTCAGCATCCCTAGTGGCTAAGATGTAACATTTTGCAAATTCTTTAATGAATTACTGTTCTGTATATTTTTTTCAGTTTCATGAAGGAAGCACCAGTGTTTATTATGGATTAATACACTATGGAAATAAAAAAAGTAGTCCTTAACACTGATATATACAGAGATATCTCATTTGGTTCCATTATGGTGAAAGTATTAATGAATATTGTTTTAACTAGGTTCTGATCATCCTATGAAAGTCAAATTTTAACAATTGAATTTAGCTTTTGTTCTGGTAAGGGGTGTAATGATTGTGTATATGTCATCAAACAAATCCAGGAAATTAAAGACCTCTCCAATAGAAAATTCTATACCTGTTATGTTGATCTCACAGCAGCATATGACCACATCAACATAGACTATTGCATCTCATTCATTAGAAACTGTCTTCCAAGCTCTGACTTTACTGAATGCCTAGATCTGATTGAGGAACAATATTGGTTCACAAAGTTGTATACATCTGAAGATCTCAATACTGAATCATTTCAAACCTCATCGAGAGTACAAAGAGAAAATGAGAGCCTTAATGTATTTAATCTCTTCCTAGACTAGCCTCTGCACATATACAAGCACAGGTGTGAAGAGTTGGGCACTGACCAGGCATTCTATACAACATCCAAAATGAATCTACAGTATTCCTGATTTCCCTACTGAGGCCAATGTATTGATGATGGGGGACTATTCTAATTCCCAGTTAGGATAAAATGATCTTGAACAATATTCTCTATCAAGTTGTCGAGGTAAAACAAGTTAAACCTTTCCAAAACAGAAACTATAATCTGGGATTGGAATGAAAGCATTGATGGCACATAGCCTGAATCCATCATGAAAATTCAGGATGTGGAATTAGTAAATACTAAACACTTCATATACCTTTGTGAATGGATCAGTTATAACAAATTTAGTATCGGAGATAAGGAACTTGAACATAGAATATGCTGTATCAGGGTAGTTTGTCCAACATTATAAGATGCCATAAATCCAAAACATTAAGATAAAAACTCAAGTCATGTTCTTAAATAGTCTCATCAGATCTAGACTTTCAAATGGATGTCATGCATGACAGCTAACCCATTCAGAAATGTCTAAATATGTCAACTGCATACAACTGCTTTCTCAGATCAATGGGAGAATGAACCTTTAGGTTTTAGAAAGGATGACTATTCTTCTAATGAACTGTCTTTACACTAACAGGAACAAAAAATTGTACCAAGTAACATCACTTGTACTTTCAACAACAACAGCAAAAACTAAAATGGATGGCAGATGTAACTCTACATCAAACAAAAGGTTAGGAAGGAAATTTCCATTAATACTGGAAAGTGATAACAATTTGTAGAATTAAGAAGCCTATTTTCCTGAAAAAACTGTTTTAATAAAAAGATTTTATAAATTTCAATGAAAAGCATTGGCTGTTCAGTCAATGAATTCCAAATGTGTATATAAAGAAATAGCTAATATTACCATTAGAGATGAGGAGAACAGATACTACAATTTGATCCTAACCCAATGTCCAGGAAGTGAAGAAATAATTAACTTGTATAACACTGGCTGCTAGGTCAATGAATGCCAAATGTTTCCATATATGGAAATGGTTAATATTACCATTATATGCTGGATGCCATTGATGAGCCTAGAAAAGTACTGATTAAAATTATTATTTTATTTATTCTTCATTCAATCCAATAGTTTTTGAAATTTAATGACAATATAGCACATTTTTCATGACCTAAACACAGAATAAATGGCTAAAAATATTTTTCAGGTCTTATATACAAAATTGAAGTATCTGTTTAGCTAATGTTTATCCAGATGCCATAGACAACCAGGAATTTTAGTTAACCTAAATCCATAATAATGTAATACTAAATGTAAATAGTGGGATCTTATAAACCATCAAATGCAGTACTCATTGGAAATTGTTCAGAAAGAAATAAGCCTACAATTTCTATACAATGATGAGAATTGTCAGATTTTGAAAAGTGACATTGGAATGAATTAACCTCAAATAGTATTAAAATTATGAATTCTGCTTTGGAATTTGAAATATGTAATCATATAAATTTACTAATAAAGAGATGGAAACCATCATCTTTTATTTGATTCAGGCCAATGAGATGGGTAATTGAAAAAAAATTCCCTCTTGCAAAATGGTAAAGAATTTCTAAATCAGCCCCAAACCAGCACTAGTATCATCTTCACATTATTATGGCAGAATAACTAGAAGCAGCTTTCAACAGAGAAAGCAACTGAGAAGGTGGATAGATTATTGGAGCTTTGGCACAGTGTCAGATTTTCAAATGGGTCCTTATTGGTTTGATTTTCTAACATCAGACTAATATAAGTTTGGTGATTACCTTGCCAAGAATTCTGGTTGAACTGCTTGCCACTTAAACAGCGGATGTTAAGATATAATATTAGGCAGCAATATAGTGCATTGGTCATTCAAAGCTCCTGGAATGCAAATATCAATTTGGAAAAATACATAGCCATAACCATTCAGTAAGAGGGCCTTCTCCTAATATTCAGTGATATTTTTGAGGCCAAACTCTACACCCTTTCAGAAAAATGGAGTTCCACACCATTCAGTATAAAAGACTCATGTCTTAAAAAGTAATAAATCAGGTTTATGACATTCTCCTGACAAGAATCTTGTTGAACATGTTTGAGTCATTTTGGAGCTAGAAATTAAGAATATTCTTCAAAATATTAGCATGTTTTACATGCAACCTGTCCAGATAGCTCACGACATGATTGCAAATCTCATAAATTTGATGTCTTAAGAGTAAAATGTTTAAAAATCTGCTAAAGACAAGTTGATCAAAATTAAATTTATATGAGAATTATTTGAATTGTTTAAATAACTGAATAAAAGCTCTTATTTGAAAATAAAGTATCATTGTATTTTTGTCATGTCTCATATATCCTGTACAATGTAAAAATTTTGAAACACTTTGTATTTAATTACCATTTTTGCAGATTATCAACTCCTAAGCAGACATTTGGAATAATGTATATTATAATTATATTACAAACACTTTTGTGATTCATTTCCATGCATTATTATCACATGTTTTACTAGTTTGGGCTTTGCTAAAAAAGAAAAGATATAGCATGATTCTCAAAAATAGTTGTACAAATTTTTTGATACCACATTTGTTTAAAACAACTTTCTAGAAGTCTCACTTTTTACCTATTCCCAATGCTTTAGATTCTTACTGCCAAACTTCAACTGCATGCATTAGAAGTACATTCCCTCTCTTAGATGTTTCCTGATAACTTCTTTTCTTATTAGAATGCAAATATTCTGATTTCATTGTGAAAGGTAGTTTTAGTTCACATTTCTTTTTTAACCAACTGTTGAGTTCATGTCATGCAATGCTTGCACTCCTATTTGTAAGAGTATTGCTGGTCAAATGCTATAAGAACGAATACAAAAATTTGTATTTAAAAGAGAGAGAAGAAAAGTCCCTTTGTAAAATTCTTAGCTTGTCAATGTGTTCACTGTTGCTCTGCCTTGAGAGTTTCCTTATTGAGCCTGTTTGTTACACCAACTAAATCTGTCTTCAAATTATGCTTGGTTAGTGTCAGTTTCTTAAGGGCTATCTTTCCTCTCAACATATCAAAAATGGTTACATTTTTTATTATCTACTCAAACCAATTTAGACAAGATACACATGTCTCTTGTTTTGTAGTTTTCTTTTGCTTAACTGTTGCTATCCTGACCAATTTTTGTATTGCACTCTACTGTATCTTTCAAAGGTTGATGCATCTTTGTTGGTCTGAAACATTTTCATTGCTTTGATATTTCTTAAATATCATTTCTTGAAACAAGTTTTTTTTTGTTTTTTTTTAATCTCACAAGCTTATTTTCTCTGATTTCTTTTGTTTCAAATTATAAGAAAACTATGAAAGTATGCAATAATGTGATGTAGGATTTCCAACACCTTTTAAAAGAAAATCAATTCCATCAACTATGTATGTTACTGTTTATCAGAAAATCACAAATGTAACGTGGCTGAAAAGTTTTGGGCAACCATTTTTTGACATCTTTTTTACATCTTTCATTTTTTTCATCAAAACACAAGTTGTAATATGTGGAAATGGTCCAAAACTTTCTTTCACCAATTTTTCTTTTTTTTTAAATTTCTCTAAGCATTGTTTTTTAGTGAAAGGAAATATCTTTTGTGGCAATTAATATGTAGGTTCATCAATAAGTTCATTGCTTAATACCTAAAAAAAGCATTTATTTTACACAATATTTATTTTTCAACATAATCTCCTTCCTTGTCAATTCATTTAAACACAATGTTACTCCATTAATCTCATAGTGTAATTGTTTGAACTTTTACCTTTAATATTTTAACTGTTACTAGTGAATTTTTTTTTACTTCATAAGGAAAAATGCTAAATTCAAGGAGGGAGCAGCTTATAATATTAGGTCTGTGAAATCTCACCTGCATGTTTTCCATCCAATCAAACTCTTAAGCACTCTGTAATCTGTTAAGTGATCTTTGATCATGGAAGAATAAAATGATATAAGTCAATTTTAGGGTCTGTTTTGGTGGTGGCATTTGCCTGGAATATTTATTTACTTTTTTATTGGTGAATGGTATGTAAGTTGAACTAATCCACTCTCTTCCAGAGTGATATCACTCAATTTTCTTGATACTCTGCTGTTGGTGGAACATATTTAAATGGTATTTAATGTTTCTTGTATGCATCTCTTTCATACCTACTGTAAATTTTGATAGATATCTTTTTTCATTTTATTTCTTTTATATCTTGTAAAACATGCTGTATATTACTGTAGTTTTTGGTGTACAAGATTCACTTTTTTTACCCTGAAATTTGATGTTAAAATCTACTTGTATCCAATATATCAAAGTGATACACACAATTTCTGAGAGGAAAACGCAAAAACAAGATCTTGTAAATAAACTCTACAAATGGATTGTAGATCAGAGAAGGCAACAACTCAACAAATATCATTTTTTAAGGATTCTATGCAATAATAACTTAGAAGATTTTACTTGCCATATATAGTGATGTTATTGGTTCATAAAATGCAAAGGCCTAGTTATGAGAACTAAAACTGGGCAAACTAAAAGACTGATGCTTGCTTATATATACATATGGGTGAAGAATTTGTTTGGAGAGGAATAAGAAGTGATATAGAGATTAAGTTATTTAAAAAATGTGGTATCAGTAATGCAGTGGATGGGACCAAAGGATGATGTTCTCTTTCATCATAATATTGAATCCAATGATGAAATGTGTAATTTCCTTTCCAAGTAATAGTGAAAGCAATAAGGATTTTGTAAGTTTTGAACCAAACTAAATAATAGTAAAACTGTTTTTTATTATATTTTCTTGGTGTTTTGAGCTCTTTTGTGTTTAGAATGATATATACTAACTTTTTAAGTATCAGATTGAATTTTTGTTTAATAAAAATCTTTTAAATACAGCTGTAGCTTTTTACCCAAAACTTTGTCTTCAAAATAACAGTATATCTTATATTCTGAAAAATATGGTAGCCTCCAAAAATATCTTGATGCTTTTTTTAAATTACAGATTTATCAAATAGATCTTATCTAAATTCTATATAAAACATGACCTTGTGCTTGTATTTACATTTAGTATTAGTCTGTTTATATTTGCAGATAGAAATAAATGTGGGTTTTTCCTTTGGCATCAGAAGCTGGTTTTGTAATACAGGTAAAAGTATGTTCAAATGTTTGTAAGACAATCAGCCACTAATTCACAAATTTAAATGTTGAACACAACCAACTTCCAGCAATTATTACATTCGTATATTATGTAAATTGGGATATAAATGTCTACAAGATGACATTAGAAATGGTTAGGATATTAGTAATAAAAAACAAATTTGAAAATCTCATCTTTTTTGTTAGATAAAATCAAGTTTTGCCTATAATTTTCTAGTGATCTGTTTTCTGATTTGGCCTCTTAAATTTCAGCTGAAATTTTGAGTATTCACAATTTATATTTTAACTCTTATACAAAGCAGTATACAAAGTCTTCACTTTCTTAAAAACAGGACAAAATTTACACAAATAATACTAATAGTAAAGAATATATTTTAAAGCACAACACCTGATCAATAAATAGATAATTACTATTCAAGCTAAAGATACACATGACTTTACAAAATGATAGAAAATTAAGATACGATCTTTAATTATCATTTGACTTTAGTCAAGAGTTTATATTGATGAGAGAAAGTGAGAGATATATTGGTTTATTTCTGTAGCTGACTAATTTTTGATATTAACAAATGTTGGTAGTTAATTATACAGGCGAGATGAGGTAAGCTAGCTAGTAAAATTATAAAAGGAGATAATATACTAATGGGAACAGAGATGTAGTAATTAATTAGCATTTGCAGAGTTCCTAATAATTGACATCTTAACTAAAATGATCAACTTTTACAGAAATGTATGTACATTAATGCTGCTCTGAGTATTATTTTTGTGTGTGTAAGCAGATTACAATATAGGTTAGATTAATTTTAAATTATTTTACAATCACTTAGAATTTATGTATAGCAGTGAATATGTGCTAAATCTTAAGTAAATTAATTACAAAGTGGAAAACATTCTGTGTGACATGTTTCACCCTTTAGGACTTCATTGGATTAAAGTAATATTTTTGTTGATGGAATTATATATGTAAGTAGGGAAATATAAGAATGCAAATGTTGATTATAATTATGCACAGACAGTAAATGCTGAAATTTTAAACTTTTAAATTTTTTATAGATGTGTTTGGGTATGTAGTCTAGCCCATGCCGTTCAGTTTAAGTATCCCACATATGAACCTAAAAGGGATCTTTTACAAACTAACACACTCAATACATTAGCTGCTCTCCATAATGAGTCTGACCATTGATTGCCATATCAGCCATAGTAAATTTGTATCCAGGTTCTAACAACATTTCACCTTTCTTGGATTTTATGTTATCACAATGTGGTATTCTTAATAATAAAAGTGATAAAAAGCATAAGGAAACTGAATGAAATTGGCTAGACTGCATGTCCAGACACAGCTAAAAAGAAGAAAATGTTAAATTTAAAACTTTAAAATTTTAGCATTTTCTGTCTGTACATAAATATAACCAGTATTTGTGGTCCTATATTCTTCCTCATCTTCTTACATATATAATTCCATCAACAAAAACATTACTTAAGTCTGATTAAATCCTAAAAGACAAAACATATAACACAGAATTTTTTTTCACTGTCATTAATTTGCCTAGCATTGTACTGTTACGTGTTGATAATTGTAACAAAGGAAAAAAAAATGATTTTACCACAACACAGAGCTAAATCACAAACAAATATTTAATTTACTAAAACGCAACATAAAATATATACAAGATAAACAATTGTGGCTTACAAAACTGAAAACACAGAGTTACTGGCGAAGTGTTACGAGGGAGAAGGAAAGGGAGTCAAATATCTTTATCACTTTAGGGCTAGTGAAGTAATCTAAGTGCTATATTTGGAAATCCACAAAGGTGTGTAAATTTTTAGTTTGGTCAATGAAAATTAGTCAAAATTCTATTTACCAAATTTGTTCCATGAAATTCTCTTTTGGGTTTTTGTTGGTCGGCAACTTTTTATAGAGATTCTTTCAGCTGGATATAATAGTCCTTGAATCAAAAGCCGGAGTTGATAACAGCAGAAATTCCCCTTCATCAACTGACAACCCTTTTCCAAAATCCCATTTTTATAGGGGCTAACACCTAATTTGCATATTTCTAGATGTTTCTTGAATCATCTAGATTTTTCTCGAATATACTAGAATGATCTAGAATCTTCCAAACATTCTATTTCTAATTTCTCTATTTTACAACTACTTCATGAATGAAAACTTTTTTGTAATAACAAGTAAGACTCAGTGGAATCCCTTTTTATAGAAATGCATCCTTGTAACAGTACTGATATATAAAAATTGCTATATTATATTCTCCCACACTAAATCTTAACAAAATGTCTGAATCTACCAAAATGTGATTTCAAAAAATTATATTTGGAGGTTATTCCATTCTTAATATTCACTTTTTGATGTTGACAAAAACTTTGTTCATCTCTTTTCTTTGCTAATGAGCATGCTCACCAGATATCACGGACAACACTCATTTTCTTTCTACAAGTCTTCTGAGAAATTGAACTGACACAAACTACTTAGATTGCTTTTATAAAATTGTACATCACTTATACAAAACAAACACAATGTTTTTCAAATTCAAATATTAATCTTATTTATGTAGAAATTTATTGCTTTTGTTAATTTTTAAATTTTAATGTAAAGTTTTTGTGTTTTTTCCATACTTTATCATTTGTTTACATAAAAATTCTACAAAATAGAAAGCTGAAAGTAGAGCTTAGAGATAAATGTTTTTGGCCTGGTTTGAAGTCATTGTTTCTTCTGAAAAGTATACTATACAGATGGAAAAAAGAAAGAAAGAACCTCTTGGTCTCTACTTGTCCTCTAGTCTAACTATAGGAGTAATCATGTTCTCTTTACTGAGGGCTTGAAACATTTGTAATACCAGGAAGATATGCCCATTTTTACAAGTTTTGCATTATATCAGAGACATTTGGTATTGATGACAGCAAAAAAATCCCCTTAAAGTCATTTAGAAAGATTCACTTGAAAGAAGAGAGACTGACAGTCATCCATGGTGTGCCTTATTTTGTTCTGTTTTAATAAAAGTATATATTCCATTAGAAAATGAATGTTGATCATGTGAAAAAAGTCAGTCTTTTGAACCTGAGAAAATCTTACTAGTTTTTAAGACTCATTTTCAGTAGAATAAAGCATATGAATTTAGAATTAAACTGAAAATTAGGTTGTTAGCAGTTTTCTTCAAGGAAACAGGAAAAATTAAAATTTAGTTTGGAGTCAAATATGGATAGAAATAATGTTTTCTTTTATTCATTGTCTTTTTTTTCTCTTCTTTTTGTTTACTGCTTCTCTTTTTTTTTTATTCACCTTCAGTTTTCTCCTTTTCTTCCTTAAAGTCAAATGACTTCCTCCTTTATACTCCATTATTGTTCCTTTGCAGTGAATTGCATTCAGCATTGATTTTGTTGTTATGGACACAAAAATTTGTTAAAATGGGGTTTCATTCTGCATGAAAAAAACATTTGTTTTCTATGAAATGTTATATTATTTTTACAGAGAACATATAAGATAATACTTTGTAAATATTATTTTGAAAAGTGGCTGTTTTAGATCCAAGTTATCGTGCTTTTCAGTTTGTCTTGAATGGAGATTCAATTTGCATTCAATCATGGTTTGCAGCATTCTCATTTTCTAAATCTTCAGTCTCTCTCCCTTACACTTCATGAAATTATTCAGTTGGCTAATTGTCATATTTAAAGTGTTTTTATTTTTTTGCGAAATAATCTTGGATCATAAAAAAAATTAATAAAGAAAATATTTTCTGATAGAAATCTAGTATTTAAAAAAAATTTTATCAAATTACTTGGATTATTTTACTGTCCATTTTATAAAATGTAACTATTTGAGACTCAAAGCTATGTTAGATTTTATAATGTGAATCCATTACTGCAAAAGTTATTTGTCAGTTTTCTTTCCTGTAGATTAAAACATGAAATAAAAATATTTCAATAGCTTTTGAAACTACTGCTTACTCTCTCACTATAACATTTTATTTTAATAAATTATGCCCTGAAAAGGTATACAAAAACATCTATTTTTCCTAATAGTTTTTCAAGAAAATAACTTCAGATTAGCAATAGCTTGCATTCTTCTCTGCCAGGTCCCTTTAGGATGTGGGCAATCATGACTTGAAAATTTCATGTCCTTTGTAGCTCTTAGTAAAGATTATTTTTTTTTACTATCTCTCCTAATTCCTGTTCTGCCAACCATTTATGCATGCTCATTAGTTAAAATATTTGCTGCTTTTGTCTGTCCCATAAGTGTTAAATTTTCCAAGCCCTCTTTCCTCATTATGTGCCCTAGTAATTTCAACTCTTTCTTTCTGATGTTAAGTATGAGTGTCTTTTTTGTTTTCATTTTCCCTAAAACTTTGTTGTTACTTATATGTTCAATCCATGATATCCTTCTGTAGGACTACATTTTGTTGCATGAAGTCACTTCTTCATCTATGAGAAAATTGTCCAACATTCACTGCCATATAGGAGGATTGATATTACGTAACAGTTCAGTACTTTTTTCTTTGTTTCTAATTAAATTTTCCTGTTTCTTAATACTTTGCTTAGCTTTTGTAAGGAATTTTTCATTATTGCAATGTGCCTTTGGATTTCAGTCTCACATTTTACATCCTTTGTTTAAACACTTCCTAGATATTTCAATCTTTGTACTTGAGTTTGGTATTTCCAATTTGTAATTCACATCTTTGGCTGTTCCTTTTGCTTACAACCATATATTCTCTCTTCTTACAATTAGTGTTTAGTCCTTTCTTCTCACTTTCCTTTATTATTTTCTGTAGGAATTCTTACAGTTTTCTTTCTATATCTGTTATCAGCACTGTGTTATATGTATATCTGCTATCAGCACTGTGTCTTATGCATTATCTAATGTTAATCTTGTAGCCACCAATAATGAATCTTGGTACGATTTCTAATTCTTTCAGGATTGCTTCACTCTATAGGTTGAATAAGTCTGATGGGAAGACACATCCTTGTCTTACACCCTTTTTTATTTTTTTGTACATTTACTGAATTCATTATCTATCTATCTATCTATCTATATATATATATATATATATATATATATATATATATATATATATATATATGAAGAAATATAGTCTTAAGGTGTGTTATAATTATGGGATAAAGTGCTCAATATCATAGAGCGTGTGTAAATATAAAAGTGAACATAGAAGTCAACACTTAGAGGCGACAGTCTGTTTCATGCTATATGCAATCGTCAGGCCACGTGTGCTGTTATTTTTCTCGGCTATTTATATATATACGGGTCAGTGGTGCATTGTGGGTAGTCTATTATGGCAGTGATTTTACCGGAAGTCGTTTATTTATTTATTTGGGTTAAATTATTTTGCTTGTTTTTATTTATTTTTATTTTTTTTTTTTTTTTTTTTTTTTTTTTTAATCGGTGTTTTTATTAAGGTAGAAAAAATTTGTTTATATCACTTATTTAATAGTTTTGTTTTGGTTTGAGAATTTAATTAAAGCTGTTCGGTTTTGGGGTTGATTGTTATAGTTTATTCTAACTACTATTTTGGCAGGAACAGTTTTTAATTTTTTTATTTTATTTGGGTTGATTATCTTTATTTTTTTTTCTAACGGTAACTTTATTGGGATTGGTATATATATATATATATATATATATATATATATATATATATATATATATATATATATATATATATATATATATATAAATAAATCAAATCAACTTACCTCATCAGTTCTTTGATGTACTTTTTATCAAAATGATTTTACATAATCTCTAAAACAGGTATGCATCCTTTTGTATTTGTAATGTTCTTTCTCATATCATTCTGAGCCTAAATACCTAATTCTTTGTTGCAGTGTCTTTAACAAAATGAAACTGTTCTTGTTCTATTTGGTGTTTGATTTTACCATGTGCTGGATTCACCAGAATTTGGATGATAAGTTTATTTTATCAATGCCAAAATCATCTAAAGCTGCTAGCATCTCTGTTATAATTTTATCCTGCTACTTCATCCTTTTGTTCAATTTGGCCAATGCATTAGAAAGAAAAAAAGTAAGTTCTGGAGATAAATTATAAATATTTTAAGACTCTCCAGAATTAATATATTTAGTGTAAGAACAAACATGCAATTTCTTTTTATAGTCAGATATTGCTAGTTCTATAGAAAACCTTCATTTTAGTTGTATGGTACAAAATTATTTTAGCAGTAAAAGGTACCTGACTAATGTTTATTACTTGAAGCAATAAGATTTAAAGAAAATTTGTCACCATCATTTAATATAAGAGATGGAATTTGGTTATTTGAATCAAAAGAGGAAGTTGTTTGTTAATAGAAATATCCCTTTCCTTTTCCAACTTATTACTTTAGCTAATGCTCAGTGACATTTTAACAGTTTACTTTCTGAAAGTTTTACTTTATAAAATTCATCAACTTATACAAATTCTTATTCTCAACAAAGTCATTCCATTTTTTTTATTGGTGGGTGGGGTGGAAGGAATTACTCAATTGTTAGAAGTCGAAGCTTAAAATATTCATATAAAACAATATTAAACATTTTTTATATCAATTTCTTTAGTTCCTTCTTTTGTTTTATTTATAAAAATTATATAAAAAACTTACGCCTTTTTTCTTTTTTTATTATTTCTCTTTCTCTTTCTTTTTGTTACAATTTTTTTCCTCTTTGCTCCTCCTAACAGTAACCTCTCTTTTAGCAATTCTCTTTACTCCTTCCTTTTTTCCTTTTTTCATTGACCTCTTTCCTTTTTTCATTGACCTCTTTCCTTTTTATGCATGTTTTTAAAAAATGAAAAAAAAAAGAAAAAGAAAAAAAAAGTAAATTACTAACCTGAAAAACTCATACAACAACTGCAATATGGATTGCTTTTAGAAATATTGACAATATTTAACAGGTGTATATGAAATGAGTCTGGGCAGAAACCAATTAATCATGTCATTCTTACATAGTTTATTAGAACTTGATCAATAACAATATCCTACAAGAAATCTCTTTTATGGATGCTCTTGACAAGATTTCAAACAAATCAGAAATCCTAAACCAAAAATATTTCTCAGATTTATAGAGTTGGTTCTAAATGAATTAAAATGATGAGATTAAAATACATATACAAAATATATCTATAATTGAATAATATAAGATTAAAGTTTTTTTATTTTAAAGAAGTTTGATATTATTAATGTGATATTTTTTATATGTAAGTATGCTTTTTTTAAAGTCTGTATGTGTGAATGAGTTGTTACTGTAGATGTTTACTAGAAGGTAAGGTATTGTATATATATATATCAGATATGCATTATAATACAGGAATTAGCTTTCCAACATTCAGGTGGCTATGATAAAGGAAGAAAAATTGATTTTAATGCTTAAACCCTTTCAGATTAATTCCTGGCAAAATTCCTTTCCTGATTTTGTCTTTGAGCAAACAATTTAATAAAACCCTTTCATTTTAACTCATTAATTAAGATGTCTTATTCAATGTTGGTGATCAAGTTCCAATAATCCTATTTAATTATTCATGGGTGTTTTTATGAAACTGTATTCCTAGAACCTTTCAGATTATGAAACAGAAATTTATATTTTTAGATTTTTTTTTCATTATTTCACTTCCATAAAAAACTAATGGTAAAGAGAAATCAGTTTGAATTATTTCTATTTGAGAAAGGATGAATGATAGAGTTGAACAGAAGAATAGGGAGGTGAGTGACATAAAAGTATAAGAAAGGTGAGAAAAGAAAGATTGGTGGGGGGAGAAAAAGAGAAAGCAGACAGAATAGTGTAGTGAAATATAATTGAGGAGGATGAAAAAATTTAACAGTGAAGAGGCAGACAAAAGTACAGTGAGGAAAAGATGGAGATAAATCGGGCATTTGTTTGAAGAAAGAAAAATTTGAACAAGAAAAGCTAAAGGAAGAGAAGAATAGTAAAAGAATGAAAAAAGAGAATATAAAATGAGAAAGAATCAACAAGATTAAAAAAAGGAAGAATATGTGATGATAAAGGGAAATTAAGTCCTGTTTAGTAACAAATGAAGGTGAATGGGTATTATGATTGTTATATAATTTCTATCTAATAAATTAATGTTTTGTATGATGATCATCATTTGTTAGCATTGGATTTGGTTTAAGGGTTCCTAAATCTTTTGTTAAGACACTGACACTTCTTAATTGGCCTGACAAGAAAGCTAAAACTGATCGAAAAAGAAACTGTGATCTAAAATAGACTGACTTGGCAATTTTTTTCTGTTTACACAATTATTTAACTTCTTGGTAAAAATATAGGATTAAATGTGTGGTGCTTTTTGTGTATAAAATATTCCAAAATGAGTTTTCCGAAAGAAATATCAACTATTTTTATAGATAATTAAAATCCAATATCAAAAAGAGATAGTGAAAAAGTAGATGACTGTATCAATACTTTTTTAATAAATTTGGAAATACAGGTTATGAGGGAAATACCTCCCATATATAACTCTCAGAAATACCTTCCATATAATGGTAAGACATTAGTGGTTGTGGTGTTGTTATTTAGCTAATGTCTTGCCATTATGTAGCAGGTATTTCTGCTGCACCCTGTATTACCTATGTTTTTCTTTGTTTTCTTTACACAAATATATTCTGTCTTCCTGTTATTTTTTTCCCCTTCTTCCATTTTGAACTTTTCCACCTCATCTTCTTCACATTAATGACTTTAATGATTATTAGTTTATCAATCCAAAACTTCCTAATTATACTATTGATTGAATGATTTCGATATCTTATATCCAGTAACATTATTGGTGATACATTTGACAGTTTTCAAACAAATTTAACCATCTTTTTCCTTCTGCTAATAGAAGGTAAGTTGCTAAATTATATTTTTAGTAGGTTGGGGAGGCATTAGTACATTTAAGAAAGAAAGCCAATACAGTTAGCATAATGTTTGAAAATATTGCTAAAGGTTTGGGCATCTTATTTAAGCAAAATTTTCCAGCAAATTTTATTAAATTATGTTAAAAAATACTTTGTGAAACAATGTTATTAAGAGTCACAGAGTTTTTATAAAAATAATGATTTCTTGTAGGAAATAAACTGGAGAATATAGAACTATACTTTTTGTTGCTTGAGTTTGGTTAAAAAGTACATTGTCCAGATATTAATTTGTACAATTAATAATAGAAAATAAAGCAAAGACTAAACTGTCAATGAGGTTTGAATAACAAAGAATGAAGAATCAGAACCTGTAATTTGTGGGAATTATTTCAGTCATTACAGTCTACGAATGAAGTTGGTAAATTGATTTTATTTTTTTTTTTTTTTAAAATGATTTCTATTTACTAGTGTTGAATACTCATAATTACCACTTATGTTTTGCACATTTAATCATTATTATAAACAAAATATTTTTTACTCTAAAAAGATTTAAAGTACAAACTGTTTATAAAAATACAGTCATGAAGGAAAATTCGTTTTGTTTAGTTCTTAGACATTGCCTGAATTAATAGTAACCAGGATCAATGAAGTCAAACATTTTTTTGAGTAATGCTGTTAATAGTTTTATTATATTTTGGTGATAATGTGGGTTTGTTTTGTATTTATAAGAAAATTGAAGTATCACAACCAAAAAAAGATATAAAATGATACTCTTAATGTGAATGAGTTTCTGTTATGTCAACTCTTATACAAAACAAAATTGATCTTTTATTACATTTTCTAAAGAGATAAATGAAAACTGTATTTTTGTTCATGCTTACTTATTGAGTGCTTCTGCATTATTTTTGCACTCTGCCTCTTTCTCTGTATACAGGGGATGCAAAAGTAGGTATACAGTAAGTTATACCAGTATTAATCTATTTGTATAACCAATACAGTTTTGTGCATACATTTTGTATACCTACTTTTGTCCCCCACCATGTGTGTGTGTATATATATATATATATATATATAAAGTGGGTACATGTGTTTGGGTAGACATTTATGTTCTTTTAAACCATAAATTTAATCTCTGCTAGCCTAAAGATCAAGAAATTTTTATTAAATTAAATATTCTTCCTGACTGGAATTGAATCTGTATTCTAAGGAAACCACACATGTACACATATATGTAATGGCTGGCTACTCTTGTTTTCAAAGGGCATCTGCCTGCTAGTGTGCCTAGCCAATCAGTCACAGACACTTGCTCAGGTATATTTGTGTTTTTTTAACACTTACCACCTGTGATTTATACTGCAACTATGCTGATCAGACCTTAGTTACAGTTTCTAGGAGAAAGTGTATAATGTCATGATCAGCAGTTTGAACAATGGCAGTACACTCAAACATTCAGTCATGATGACATGCAACTCTGTGTTAGCACAACTGTTGGCAATTATCCAAGCAGTTCTATCTAGTCAATTTCACTCACAAGACTTGGGTAAACCCATAGTATTGTCTTCAGACACTTTTCAAAGATGCTGCACGCTGGGATCACCTCCAGCAGATTGATAACATCAAGAAGTCCCCTTCCTGACAATGACAAATGCACCATGATGCGATTCAAACCCAAGTCTCATGTTTGGAAAGCAAACCAATAGGCCTCTATATATATATATATATATATATATATATATATATATATATATATATATAATGGCCTCACCCGTTGGTTTCGACGTATGAGGATCTGACAGTTTAGTTGATTCAGTTATGAAATTTTGTGCAATAATCTTAAGTGACATTTAAGACCTGCTAGTGATTTACAAAGGAGGCCACATATGGAGCAAGAGTGAGGATTGTGAGATGAGATCCCTGTTATATTGGCTGACCTTTTTAGTTCTTGCTCTCGCTTCTTGAAGATGATTCAGACAAGCAGATTGAAAACTGCTGAGTCCACTAAAACATGTTGATCTCCATTCTACCCACTCCAAGGCTAAGCGCTCAAGGGTGTTATGTGGTATATTGACAGCTGACAAGTTGCTTTTCAGCTTGTCTTTGTATCTTAGCCATGGATGTCCTACATTCCTGTAGCCCTGATCTAACTGGCTGTACATTAGGATCTAATATATATATATATATATATATATAGTGGAAGTCCACTCATGATTAAGCATGACCGCTTCTTAAACTTGTTCCAAATCATTTCCGGTTTTCATCTTCTTGTTGGTGTCGTCTAAAATGACTCCTAAGTCCTGGTAGTGATTTACACTTGAGACCATGTGATGTACATGTTACTCTGCTACTGACCACTGGCTGATTTGGATATTTGATTTAAAATGCCTTATTAAAAGAATTTCTGCATACCTTGCCACAGATAGTACATGAAAAGTCATCCAGAAGACCATACAGAACAGAATTAAGTATCTTTTGGTGTGATTTCATATGACTGGCTATATCTGCTTTCAATAAACAGATATGGCCATAGATGTTACAAGTCAGGTCTTCCTTAGATCTCCTTCCTGGGATGGGTGTCACCTCCTCCATATACCTAGCCACATGCTTAACTTCTGCATTTTCAATCCTTCTTTCCTCAAAGCCTATCACAGCCTGCACAATCTCACCCCTCCACTCATGTCTGTCCTTTGCTTTCTTCTCCCATGTATAAGTATTAATGCAGGCTTACTTAATGGAATCCTTCAGGCAGTCTTTAAAATGTTTTCAGGGCTTACAAGCCAGTTGCTTGCCATCTCTAAGTTCACCACACATTGCTTGTTTAGGCATCAAACTTTTCTCAAGGTTAACAAGATGCCTGCACCAATGGAAGCAATGTTTCATGATAATAGACTCAATGCTGGGGAGACCTGTCTGTCGAAGCATCACAGTGTCTAGAGCGCAAGTTTGCCATGAGATTTTCATAATTGAGTGGAAACACCTTTGAAAATGTTCCAGATGTTTGATGCGTCTTCTGTAAGTTGTCCAGGTCTCACATCAATATAAGAGAACCATTAAGACCCAGGCATGATAAATTTGTGGTGATAGAGATGTCCATTTGCAACCAGAGTCTGGCTCCAAGCTTGCCATAGGCATCACATGTTTTTGCTATTCAAGCATGTATCTCCTCATCAAGGGTGATCTCTTGAGAGTGTACTCCCCAGGTATACAAAAGTATCAACAACCTCCAATTTTTTGCCATTGATATAAATTGAAGTGAGGGGATACAGGTTTTGCATGGTGCAGGTAGTTACATTAATACCATCTTCTTCAAGCTAATTGTCAGGCCAAACTCATCACAAGCTGCAGAGAAACAATCCATAAGAAGTTGTAGATCTAGCTTAGAATGGGTGATGTGGTCATAGTCATCAGCATAGAGCAGATCTCTCATGAGTGTGACAAACATTTTTGTGACTGCATCAAATCAGTGAAGGTTGAACAACTTTCCAGTTGTTCAGTATTGGATATAGACCCCTACTTCACGATCTTTGAATGCCCTTAAAAAGACCATAGCAAAGAATATTGCAAAAAAAGTAGGTGTAAGTAGATCACCCTGCTTCACCTCAGCTTCTGCTGAGATAGGGTTTAACAGCTCCTCACCAACACAGATCTCCAGGCATTCATATATATATATATATATATATATATATATATATATATATATAATTTTAGAGAGGTTTGTTTTGTTCCACCATATTTGGTTGCTTTTACATTTTTTTTTTTTTTTTTTTTTTTTTTTAACCATTTCACCCCAAGAAAGGGATAATGTCATTAAAGACACAAGGGGTTACTGGTGATGAAAGACAACAGAGTGAATGAGACTGAGAAGAAAGGACAATAAAAAAAAACAGGATTCAAAGAGACAGATGACAATTGATGTTGAGTTTAAAATTTTTTTATATTAAATGATATGAGCATCTTTTGTTTTGGCTTACATGGAGAGATCAATTTATAATGAATTTATACAGCACAAAACCACAAATTAGGATAAAAAATTGAATAATTTTTTAAATTCTTAATTGTTTTTGTATTTCTATAATTCATTTTACTGCCACCCAAAGAATATATGATTTTTTTTCTGTGATATTTTATCACTGTTAGTAGTTGACTATATTTTCCCTTGTGTTTGTGTGCATGAGGCACAGTGTCTTCTGTGTCACTTGGCATTCATGCCATCATTCATTTACCTTTTCCTTTCCCCCTTGTACTATATTTCCTGACTATCAGTCTGTTCATTGACCTATAGATTTCCATGACAACAGACTGACCAATATTGCACTTATCACTAGTCAGTAGTAGCTTAAACAAATTAGAAGCCCTGAAGTCTGGTTGCTATTTAAACTAATCCTTATATGTGAATTGTCTATGTGTACGACCTTGATATTTATTTCTATGATGAATAACCCGGACATGAGGGAAGATAGATTTCTTTTGAGAATGATAATTATATTAGTTTGCTTCAAATGAACCTTTGTTGAAATATTTGGCTGCATTTAATTTTTCTAGCATTCTTGAAAATAAATGAAATTCTTCTAAATGAACATGCATCAGAAAATGAAAGTAGAATATTTCTAATCTTATTCATAATATAGTGATTTTCTTATTCATATTTTGGGATAGCTTACTTACTATGATTACATAGTTTGCATTTTAATTACTTATTTTATTCTATATCTTTATTTTAAAAATATGACAGACTTTTTAAAAATATTTATGCAAATAATCATTAATGTAAGGTTTCAAAGGTGTGTATGAAGAAAGAAAAAGATTGCCCTCCATTAAGAAAGAGATATGAAAATGCTTTCTAGCAACAAATGCATTTTATTCTGTTAGTATTTTTAGGTATGACAAATCTTATGATATACTAAACTATTGATCACAAAGGATTTCAGAACACTTCATATTCAATTTCTTACTTTTAGCAGTGTCTCATTTTGTAACTGAATTTCATTAGTTCATATTTAGATTATATATATATATATATATAGTGGAGGAAAACAAATATTCGTACAAATACAAATTTTTAATCTATTGTATTTCCAACTAATAAATAAATATACTTTTTTTGAGAACTACAAGAAGAGGTTGGTTTCTGTAGAAGTGAATAATGGCTTTTCTACAAAGTATTAAATGAAGATTATGTATTCTTTTTTGTATTGTACATATACTTTTTTCACCCATTAAAATGGATAAATGGGATTTTTTCCATTATATCAAAATTTGACTGTTTTCTATGCATATTTAGTTATTATGCATCAGTTTACAGTTAATTATATGAAAAGTATGTTTATTCATTAGTTGGAAATATAATAAATTAAAAATTTGTATGTGTACAAATATTTGTTTCCTCCCACTGTATATGTGTAATATATATATATATATATATATATATACATGGTGCGATTGGGAAATTGGTGCCATTTTATATTTTTAATCTCATGCATGCATGTTATTTGTTTTTGATTTTGTTGACTGCATAGTATAGTAGGATCAGTTGGGTACTGTCTGAGAGAAAAAGAGCGCTTTGACAATTCAGTCTGCCAGAAATTTAGAAACAGCATTGGCATTCACACCGCAAGCTCCAATACGAACATTTCAGAGTGTTTGGGCATCAATCTGAGGACAAACGCAGAGCATTCGGAAAGACTTGGATGATATATCCAGTCAACATCATGGTGATTGGAGTGATCACTAATGATGGCAACATTATGCCTCTATTCATCTTCCCACAGGGCCTATATATATATATATATATATATATATATATATATATATATATATATATATATATATCCAATCATGTAGAGGACAAGTAAACTTCTTTGTGCCCTGTTTGACCTGTGGTGGGGGGTGGACACCATTAAATGCTTTAAAGCCAACTTGTTCCCAGCTGGATCCATCCTCTGCCAAAACTGTCAATATCTGAGAAATGTTTCATATTATTTCTTTAGATAACCTTATTCTTTCTTTCACTGTTTTATTTGCTTCTTCTATTCTTTGTCCTTCTCTCTTTCTTTCATTATTTTAATCTTTTTCTCTTTTTCTTTCTCTTTCCTTATAATTTTTCTCCTTGCTCTACTCTAGCCAAATATAAAGAAAAATAAAACAGTTCCTCATTGTGCACACAATTTTGACCACTATACCAAAGAATGCTTTATAAATTTTTATAGTCTTTGTATACAGTTGGGTGAATTATTTCTCACCATAAAAAAAAACTTTGCTAATTAACAAATCAGTATTGAATAATTAACATTTTGCTTTTTCAAATTTTCCTTTTCTATCTCTTTATTTTTTGTTATCAGCCTCTCTCTCTTTCTCTTTCTTCATCAAGTCCCCTTCTATTTTTTCCTCTCTTTCTGTATTTGTTTTTTCCCCCCCTCTCTATCTGTACACATTCTCCTCGACATATTTTTTTACATCTCATGCTTGCCTCTTATATCAATCTTTGATTTTATGCTTTTTCTCTTTCACTTCGCCATCATCTCAGATTCCCGCTATTTGATCCTTGGCAAGTTGTAGAATTTGTATGAACAAACACAGCCATATTATCTTTTGTCACTGATGATGAGTATACCACTTTCTTTTTAAACATAATTATATATATATATATATATATATATATATATATATTTTATATTATATTATATTAGACAGAAAAGAGTTTACTCTTTGGTATTAGTTTGGGGATTTTCTGTTTTGTAATCAAGAAACTTAGCAAAAGATGTGACAGAATCCTCTCTTTGGGTTAAGAAGCAACTTATCCATATTTGAAGAATGGGGTTCCTTTAAAAGAAAGTTTTCTTTTTTTCTTTTCTCTTTTTCACTTTTCATTTTTTAAACACATTTATTCTTTTCTTCTCTGTATGTTTCTCTTTTACTTTCTGTCTTATACATTTTGTTTTTCTCTTTTCTTATACTAAATATCTTATCACTTTCTCTATCCTTGTACACACCTCCAACTTAATGATTCCTTTATAATACTCCCCAACACAGTACACTCACCCCCTTTGGCACCATCTTTCTCTCTTATGCCTTCCCTCACATATCAACCCTCAATTCTCATCATCTCCTTTACAAGTTGATTGTCATCTTGCCTTTTCAGCCTCCAAGAATGTCACAATCAGACAAATGCTGGAGACTTAATTAATTTGCTGTTAGAATTTGTAAATTGGTCATCTTTAAGAATCTTTATTTCTGAACAAATGCTCTGGTATGTTAATAACTTTTTCATATTTGTGGATGTCAGACAGAAACTGGTTTAATTACTTACTTATTTGTTGGTTGAACAAAAGTCGTTGACAATTTGGCTCCATTGTAACTGCTTTTGGTTTATTGAAGGAGAAAAATGCAAAGAACAGGAGAGAAAAAAATATCATTTGATTGTGATTAGAAAACTGAATGATTTTTCCATTCATTTCTCATTTCTAAAATAAAAACTTTCTTTTTTTGATTAACATTCTTATATTTTTTCTCTCAAGGCAAAATGCCAAAACTTCAGAAAAATGGTATGGTTATTGATCAGCATGCCACTAAATCTTATGATATCGTTTTAATAGAATTGAAATAATCACAATTCAGATATGTTTACTATTCTCCTTTATGATGTGGTGAAATCATCAATATCTCAACAGTGTGTCTTTAAAGCAGTGGTTCTCAACCAGAGTCTACATGGACCCTAGGGGTCCATGTAATATTTCCGGGGGTCCACAGGCAAAACTCAATTGTTGTGTTAATTAAAAATAGTAATAATAATTATTATTATAATTATAGTAGAATATTTTATTTGTATTAAATTAGTTTTCATTTAAAAATAAAGCTTAATCGTATACTATTTCTTTGATAATTAAAACTTTAAAATTTATATTAGTGAAGAATAGAAAATTGTTCTTATGTCCAATAGCTATGAAGGGGTCCACCAAGATAAAAAGAAGGGGAAAGGGGTCCATGGGTAAAAAAAGGTTGAGATCCACTGCTTTAAAGTTTGACTGACAAATCAACTACTAAAATCTCTTAATTGGCAGTCTATTTGTTGTTAAATTTATTGATTCCCAGAGTGTGTCTTCACACACATTTTCAGCTCATATTCATTTATGTTAAAAAAATAATTTTAGGATTGAAGCATGTATATTATATTGCAGAACAATTAGCATTGTTTGCACTTACTTTTTATGTCTTTGTTATGACAATAATTGAAATGAACAATTTTATAGACTATTTGCAAGCATGACTTTTTACTTTTCCTAAAGTCATTAATATAATATGACACTAGCCAGAATTTAAACTCTTTTCTTTGTTTTCAGTTTTTTTGAATCTATTTACATCTCCATAATAGTTTTACTAATTTATTTATAAGAAACTATCATTTTCAAAATATTACACCATTAAAGATTAAATGTAATGATCATAATTATAGCTTATACTATTGTTAGTATGTTTCTTAACTGTAGCTGTATGCTAAAGTTGTCCTTATCTATCTCAGTATATTCCACAAAACAAATGTAAATCAGTTAATTAATTGCATAGGTGTTCTGTGGATGTAGGCTTATGTTAAAAGTTGGCTTATTAAGTAAATATCTACAATACATACTGTTTTTGTATTATACCAGACAAATTTGCTTTTTAAAAGTAGATCAAGTTTGGTTATGGTGATTTTAACTACACAAAAAATAAATATCAATTAACAGCTCTTTAAGTGCACAATAAAAAAGAACTCTTACTTGGTGTGAAATTGAAACAGAAAGAAGTTGTTTATTTACAATAATTTTTTACGTGAATAGAAAAATGTGTGTAGGGAGGTTGCTTAAAATATTCTTTTGCGTGCCTAAATATATTAAGCTAGGTAGAGAAATGCTCTAAAGTAAGTGGGTACTTACAGCAGAAGTTTTAAAAGTTTTTGGTAGCGTGTAAAGTATCAGCAAAGTTCACAAGGTGCTGTAAAGTTTTGTAGATCTTTTTGGGGAATTTATAGGTCAATACAGTAGTGGGAGTGGCCATTTGTTGAATGGAAGGAGTTGCAGAATGATTACCCTTTCTGGAAAGCATTCACATGTTGGTACTGCTTTGTAGAATAATAATTGAAAAGAGTGAGTTTTCTTCATATCTTGATGATCTGGTTGTAGGCTTGTTTCAGATAAACATGTTCACAATTATCTGTTTTTAATTTTTCATGAGTTGTTCCAGAGTTCTTTGTGGACCACAGGATATCTCAGAATTCATCATACTCTATTTTCAACTCTCTGCTAAGGTAACTTTATCTGCTGATTTTCATCTCTCCTTGACTACTCATTCACAGACATTCATTTTGAATAGTGACAAACCAACTGACAGCTTCCTTTATAAGTGTTTTCATCAGCTCAATAAACTACTTTTCAAAATTGTCCCAGGTTTCAAATTCCACCCTTTTAATTGGTTGAAAATAATCTTGTAGAGGAGTTCTTTCCTCTACAAGATTATTTTCAACCAATCAAAAGGATAGAATTTGAAACTGTAATTTCTGATTCAATTTGCATGAGTTTCTGTTTCAATTTCACACTAAGAGTCCTTTTTTACTGTGCACTTAAAGAGATGTTAATTAATATTTATTTTTTCTCAAACTACTTTTCCAGTACATTACTTTTCTTTTATTACTTTATCATCTCAATAAAGTTCAAAAGCAAGGTTTATCAAAAAATATCCTATCCAAACACGTCATTGGTTGGAAATGTCTTTATCATGGAAAGGAGCAGTGTGTCTTATTTTTTCCACATAAATTTTTATATCTTTTATGTTTATCACGGTGTGATTAACATTGAATAAGACAAAGGAATCTTCCTCACATTCTATAGTATTTACTGTAACTGTGATGTGAGGCTGGGTTCAGTTATTTTTCTCGACTGTTTATTCTCAGCTTTGTTTCTACTAGCATGGTTAATTTTGCGGTCTTCTACTAGGCTGGTTAATTTTGCGGTCTTCTTTAGGTGAGTCTGGCATTCAATGGATAATGTTAAATATTCATTGGCTACAATTTACTTTATAACTTTTCTAATACTGTGATACAAAAATGAGAATAATAGGACAGAACAAAAACATTGCTTCATTTTACATTTTTTCAAAAATTAGGTTTTCTACATCACAGTTTTGAAATAGCACAAGAATGAATTTTCTTGCAAAACATCTGCACAAATGTTAGAGGAAAATTTTAGTTTTTGTCACATTCTTTTGGCTTTATTTCTTAATTTCAAATGCAACCTAGAACAAAATGACAAACAGTTATAAAAACAAATTCACCATATTTTCCTCTTTTGTAATACTGCTCTAAATGAATTAACAGCTTTCAGGCAGAAGATGGATCTTTCAGTTGTTTTGAATGTCAATTGAGTATTCAGAACATAATTCTAAACTGATCATTAGTTTTACAAGTTTTGCAAGTCAATAATAGTATGTTTTTTTCTTCATTGTATGTTCCACAAAAGTATCTATATTCGTATATCAAATTTTGTTTTGTATAAAAATAATATGAATTCTTTTTCACTTGATTTAAATGTTTATATTGAGAATTCAGCCATTGTTTGAATTAAGTGTTATAAGTTTTCAAGGTGCAAAATTTTTGCAGCACCATATTCCTCACAAAATAAAAATAGTATTTGCATAAATGATATTGGACCTACTGTAGCTATTAATCACTTTTGGTTCTTGTACATGACTATTGTTTAAAAATACCATGCACATCTTACTTTTATAATAATAACATTTTTTGTCTGTCATTGTTAAATACTCAAAATGAGTTAGAAAGAAGGTAAGAAAACACAAGAACATAATTTTGTAAACAATTTCAAATAAAAAAAAATGTGAACAAAAAATCCCTGAAAGTTTCTAAGGGTTTTATTTTTTATATTTTTTCCCTCAGAATTCTTTGCTGGGAATAATTGGAAGTCAGATGCTTAATCTCCTTAGAACTACAGGAGATTTTCATATATTTAGCAATACAGTAATTTTCTTTTACATTATTTTCATAACAAACTGTTTGGAAATTCCTTGTCTCATTAACAGTTGAAACCAAGAAAATTACTTTTATAGATACATACTAAACTTAGTACAAGGTAACTACAGCTGAGTATGAAAACTGACTTACAAACCATTGTTCTATAGCCGACATCTAACATATTGTTTTATAATAGCTAATTAGAATAACACTCACAAGATAGCAAATAAATACTTAACTTTTCTTAATGGTTTACTTATCTCTTGCATGAGCAAAGTGTTTATATTTATTCTATTTGGGTCTTGATTTATTGTATTTGTAAAATTTGTTATTATCAAATCATCAACACTTTCGTAATAAACCATTAAAAATTATACAAAGACTATACTGTAGAAAATAAAATTCCTCTGAGGAAATCAGTAATAATGTAAAATAAATGCTTTGTTTTTTTTTTCTTTCCAGCTGAAAATATACTCAACTGGAAGAAAATCTAGACTAGTTGAATAATAGGCAATATTAGCAAATTGAAAACCATTTGTTCACAGGTTTTCAGAAAGTGCTGACATGTGGCATGGCAGATTGTTACAAGGCTTTTCTTGAAGAAGGAGAATAATTTTCTTTTATATTCCTCCTTTTATTTTCTGAATCCTAAATTTAATTTGATGGTTGGATGTGAAGTAAAAATAAATTGTGCAGTGAGTAAAAAAAAAAAAAAAAAATTAAAATCTATTTAGTGTTAATTTTTTTCTCTTTGAATTAACTGAGAATGTATCAACAGATATCTCTCTTATCTCTCCTTCCTATTGCTTAGATTTTTCCTTTAAATTTTTTACTGTCACTTTTTTTCAGTGTTTCACTTTCTTTGGTACTCACTACCAAATAACTCACCTCCCACCTACTTTCATCACCTTTTCTAACATTTTTATTCTATTTCACTATTTACTTTCACTTTCATATTTGTTTTATATTTAATTTTCTCTCCTTTACCTTTTTTCTCTTCCCCTCTTTTTCTCCCTTTGTTTTTCCTTCTCTTTTCCTCAATTCTTTCATTTCTCTCTCTCTCTTCTCGTCCTTTCTTTCTTTCCACTCTTCAATTCTCTTTCAACTTTTGTTTCACCTCCTCATTTTGCTTATTTCATTTTTTTAATACACTTACTCTCCCTTTTCTTGCACTCTTTTCTCATTGTCTTTCTCCATTTCCTTCTGTTTTAATGTCCATATTCAATAGAAGCCAACCCACTTGTCTTGCTAATCTGCCAATTCCTTGTCATAGCAAATCTCTCAGTGCCAACATTCTACCTCTCCTCTTCCCTCTTTCTCCACTCACTCATTTCTTTATGACAGGCAAAGAAAGATGGGGCAGCAATGGAAATGGTGGTAGGTTTTTTTTTGTGGATTTTCTGCATCACTTGTGCTAAGTAATTGCTTCTTTTTTCTTTCTGTCGATGAATGAACAAGTTAGTGAATAAATGAATGAATGAACAAACCAACTCATTCGCATTGAAGCCTTCTCAAATAACAAACTGAAGGAGATGATGAGAAATAGGAAAAAAATATAAACTAAAAGGAAACAAATAAAGGAAAGAGGAAAACACGAAATAATGAAATACAATCAAATGAAATAAAGAAAGCATAATTTGAAAATGTTTTTGTTTATTTGTTGTTTGCCCCTTGATATTCTGCTGAGGAATTGTGACTTAAACAGGATGTAATGTGTACAAGAAGGGAATTGGAAAATGTTGAAAAGGTGACAAATGGGGGAAAGAGGTGTGTGCAATATAAAAAGAAAAGATAAATTGGATTTTTTCATTTGCTCATATAAGCTAGAAAAAAGAGATGTATATGATGATTGGAAGTTTTATTTTTATGCTTAAGTATATGAGAAGGAGAATGCATTGTAAAAGGGGGTAATGATTATAAATATCTTGGTTTGATGAGAGTCAAAGCCATCATGATAATGGTGAGAAAACTAAAAATGAGATTGTTATAACTGCAGTCTTATTAGGATTAATGATTATAACTGGAATTTTGTATTTCCTAATTGATGTTAATTTGAAGGATTTTTTGACTCAATCTTTCTTTGTTAATATCATTGAAACTGAAAATTGATTTACAGCATAACTTAAGCTAATCATCATGTAGTAGAACTGATTGTAATAATTAAAATTCAAATGATCCTGTATACTTTGAACCTAATTCTAATCAGTTTTTTCAGACTGGGTAAAACTCACTTTTTCAATTTTGTCACTTGTTATGTGCAATGAAATAAGTTCCTGCTTGAAATGATATTAAAAGTGCTCAAATGTATAATATTGTCTTGCAGGATTACTTCATCTACTTTGGATTATGAAGCAATACTTCTGTTTCAAAATTATCCCATTTGAAACACAGTTTAAAAGAACACAGAATATTATATTTTCTCAAATGAGATAACAATATATATTTTTATATATCAAGAACAGTATTGGGGAAATGGTGTGACAAAGTGGAAAAAGGTTTTTTTTTCCCCACTTTGTCATACAATTTCCCCAATAAATTTTCTCAAATATAAACATTTTTTAATTACATGCCTAAATTTCTACCAATATGTTCAAACAGTATTTTGAGATAACTTTTTCTTCTAATAAAATTTTAAATGACTAAATGATAGCCATCATCTGTAAATGTCAACATTAGTTTTTTTTTTGCTATGAATTTATTGATTTTCTAAAAATATAATATTTAGATTGTATTTCTTTGAAATGTACAGATGTGCATGCAGGTGGTATAATGGATAGTGGCTTGGAATGAGAAATCTGAGAGCTGAGTTCAAATTCCAGTCAGGTTTGTTACATTCACTTATGTGCAAATACTATTGCAAAAAGTATGAATCCATTCCCCCAGCTGTGGGTTAAATAGTAGGACTTCTGGAAAAATCATTATTCCCCCAAAATTGTTAATGCAATATTCACTTACCAGAATTATTTTTGTAAATAACTCACAAAGGGTTGATAAGCTGTAAAAACAAATCAATCCTTGAAATGTATTCCTTATAACACTAAACTGTGTATTAGATGGGAAAATTCAAATTCAGTGCATATTTATATAAATAGATGAAACAAAGATCGTAGAGAAAATCAAAATTAAAGCTGCCTTCAGTTTTACATTGAAGAGTGAAAAACATATCATTAAAGATAGGTTAAAGCAGTCTTATATAATAGTAATTATATGCTTATAAGAAAGATGATCATAAATGTCATTATGCTGCTCCATATAAGTGCTACTGATATCCTTCAAAGGGTGACAGTAATAAATTTGTGACTGGTACAACTAATAGACTATTTGCTGGGGAGATAGAAAAGAACTTTCAGGATAAAAACCACTCCTAAACTATTGGTACTATTAATTAGCACTTTATTGATTTCTTTCTGATTAAAATGGCAGAGGTTACAGTATTTAAGTATATGTAATAAAATTACTTATTTTCTTAAAAAAAAAAAAAAATCAGTTAAACCATATTTCTCATTAAAAATCCAAATTTGTTTTGAAATAAAATGTATTTTCCTCTCTTCACCAGAATTCACACATCAATTTACAAAATTACTCATGAATTTTTTCATTTTCATTTATTATATACTCAGATTTCTCTTTCTTCTCTCTCTCTCTCTCTCTCTCTATATATATATATATATATATATATATATATATATATATATATATATATATGCTTTCATTTTCTGTAGATATTCAATAGAAAATATTTCAGTGAGCATATTTACCTGATCATATATCAGGAATATGTTACCATTTTTTTTTCATAGTAAGGGAATTAAGATTTCATTTATGAGAGGAGAAAAAAAAAGAACAACTTAAAATACTCTTGTTGCTTCTGAATTTCAAAAAGTCAAATAAACATCTTTTTTATCTGGAATATTTCCTTTTTTTTACTATTTAAAAAAGAAAGAAAAAATACCAATTTTTTTTATTTAATGCAGATAAATGTTTTTTTTTTTTTTTGTGAATTAAATTTAAGAACCTGCATAACCAAAAATATGCCACAAGATGTTTGCAAAACTTTGTGTCAAATCTCTCATCCTTTTATAGTTAAGATCTTTTATATATTTATTTGTTTTAATATGCCATGGAGGTTCCATTATTTCCTGTGTGGAAATCAAAAGAACTGATTATAATATTTTAATTAAGAATCTTGAGTTGTATATTTCTAGATAACATTTTTGGCTGAATCTAAATATTGGGAAATATTTTGTATTAATATCTGGACATTTAATGGTAGAGAATTGATTTATTTTAATGTGATCTAAAAAATGTAAAATGATTAAAATACTATTATGATTCATTGATGAGAGAGATGTAGTGATATATATTCCTACTGTAAATATGTGCATATTTGAGATAAATATTAAGTTTTACTAAGTAAGTTTGAGAGACTATATTAAAAAAAAGGAAAACAATATCAATTATGAAATCTTCAGCATGAAATTTTACTCTATAATGAAATGTTTATAAAGGCTGTGTCTTTTTCAGTTTGTAATTTTCTCATGAACTAAAATATTCATTAGTAACTGAGAGCACTACAATCTATATTATTATACATATCTGTGTGTGTATGAAAATAAATCTGAAACTTATGAGATAACAATGATTCATTTGAATTAGTTTCTTTAATTTTGTTTTTATATTGTGAGCACTGTATTTTCCTATTATTTAAAAATAAGACAGGACACATTGAAATGGGAAAAAACATGGTTTCTTTCCTTATAATACGGTATAATTTTTAAGAGTAATGATTTTTTTCATTATTTTCTTCTATTTCTTTCCAATTTTTGCTCTTGCTTCAAATATATAAGAACTATAAAAGAAAACCTTTTAACAAATGCTCTAGAATTACTGAAAAACTGATTTATTTAGAATTTGTCACATGTGTGCTTTTTAATATCATTAATACCTGAAGACAATTACAAAATTTTGTAATAATAAAAAGAAACAAAAAGGAATGAGCATACATACATAGGTTAATGGTAACAAGATTTGGTAAGTATTTGTTATTGCAGATATTTGGCTTGTACTTGTGAAACAAAAGAAATATTTACATTGTACAAATAACTAGCTATTGAAAATACATTGTCTGTCATTACTTCTTCAACATTATTATAATAATTATTATTGATATAATTTTGATTTTTATTCAAAAAATTTATTTTATGTATCTATTTTTTTTTCTTTTAGTGAATATGGCTGGAAAGGGGAAGGTGGGGATGTCTGACTTTGAACTTTTAAAGGTTTTAGGAACTGGAGGTAAGTTTACTTTTTATTCGTTCCAAATATATTTTGCTTTTAATGTATTAGTGGAATGTGTAATACTTGCTACACTTTTCCAAAATACATTGACTTTAGTATCAACAATTAGATCAGAAAAAATATGCCATTTAATGATAATAAACTAGGCTTGGGACTTCTTGTTGATAGGAATACATGGGCCATATGTAATATTTACAAGTATGTGTTGAAGAGTTGACCTGATCACTTCCTACTTTTCTATAGAAATAGTCAAAGTGAGAATAATTTTTTTTGAAGTTGTTAAAAAAAAAAAAAAAAGATGAATTTTTCACCAACATTAGAAATTTGTAAATAGATAAACTATTTGAGATTTATTTTCTGTTTTTGAAATATACGGTTTCATGACATTTTTCTAAATTGCAAAGATGTTCTATTTTTTATGTGTTTTGCTAGTTTATAGTAATTTTAATAAAGTTTTCAAATTTTTCTTTTAGGGAAATGAAGAAACTTCCTATAGAAATACCATTCTACACTTGAATAAATTCCACCTTATTACTTAAATATTCCTTGTATCTGCAAATATGTGAAACATCTGTGAGTTAGATATACATTCTTGCTTGATTCAAGGTCAGCAGCCTGAGGCAAAATTTACAAATTTCTTTATAAATTCATTGATGAATGAAATGTACAAATATGCACATCTTTGAAACACAGATCACATGCAGAGTATTACATGATCTGGGATAATTAAATAGATTCAGATTCTTGTCTGGTTCACACTCCTCCTTAGTTTTTTGAACACGGGTAGAGGTTTATCTCTTGTTTCCTGTTTAGGATTGGGTTTCTGGTTCCTCCTAAAGTTTTTTCATTCTCTTTCACTCCTAGTAGCCCCTTGCATCTTAGTGGCATTATTGCTTTGCTTGGGGTGAATTGAGTAAAAAGAAAACAAAATTAAAGAAAAAATTCTTGGAAATTCAGTTTGTACATTCCATTGAAATGCATTAATCAAAGTTTTATAAAAACATATTTTTATGCATGAAGAAAAATCTTTTTGTTGTTGAGCAAAATTTCATATAAGAATATGTTGTAGATTCTAGTAAACCAGTTACTTTTGTTAAGAAGCAATGTTAAAAAAATGATGTAATTTTTAAATATTAAATTATTGTTAACATAATCATTTGACCATAATTTCACCCCTGATATTATAGGTTTTATTTATTAAACAAATACATGAAAACTTAAGTTCAGTGTAATGATATATCAACAAAACAAATACTAAGTATAAATTTAAGAAGTAAGCTAAAATTTAGTGTGAATTGATATTGTAACTATAATATGAATTCAAAAAAGCTGATCCTTTAATAATCATCTAGCTTCTTCTAAAAACATTATGCAAAATATTTATAGACATATCAACAGATAGGAAAGACACATTTGAATAACCTTACCAAGAAGAATTTGTAATAGCCAACACTTGGTGAATGTTGGTCTTGATGCAATAATATGATCATATAAATGAATAAAATAGTAACATTCATGACTAAAAGTGGAATTTGGTAATTTTTGATGTAAAATTTATTTGCTTATATTTCAGAATTCAGTTTGTATGTTGGGCATTGAATGCAATTGAGAAATGGATTGTCAGTGGTCAGGAACTGCTGCAAGCATTAATAACAAAATAACTTTATTTATTATATATATAATTCAGGTTATTATCTCATTGAGAAAAAACTCTTACAATATTGTTCCTGGTGAATAGGTATTACTTGAAATAAGATGAAAATGAGTACTGAATAGTTTGTTGAATGGTGATTTCTTGATGAAATGGCGAACGTTGAGGTGAATATCTCAATATATGGTCATTGGTTATCAGAAGCCAATTGGCTGTGAGTGATTTACCAAATAAGCTTCATTACTTCAGTTTGGTCAGAAGCAGCAAATGTCATTCAGCTTCAGCAATGAACTGACCATTAATATTGTTATCCATTCCATAAATAGATTTATCTGTCTGTCTGTATTTGTGAGAATAAAATCTAAGTAACTACCAAAAGCAAGGAAGCTGAAAATCTTGATAGAAAGTCGTTGAATTTGGACATGAGAGATGTTCAATGCATGTGTGCAATTGTGTAAGTCAAGAAGGTAGAGAAAGGCAGGACGTTGCTGCTTTAAATCATGCAGAAAGATCACAGAGCTTGGCCAAGAGATCTTTGCATACAAGATAGTTCCACTTGGAAAAAATTGTGTTATTTGGTGGGTGGGGCCCTGAGTTGTGAAAGAGTTGAAATTAATACTAGATGGAGAGAGAAACCTGTGGGAAAAATTCTAAATGTATAAAGTTGACAGTATATAGAGGCAAGCTTAATGAATAAGGAGGTGTGGAGGACCAGTGGGTGAAGATGTAAAGAAAACACGTGTGTTTATATTTCCTTCTAGAAGGTCCAGCTACAATAGAATGTTGGACTTGGATTAAGTCCAAATGAAGATAAGGAAGACAAACAAACAAGACCAATATATATAAACAAATATATGTATTAAACAAAACATTTACAAAGCACATAGACAGTTAACATTGTTTTTTTTTTTTTGTGTGTGTGTGTGAATGTTTGTATTTTGGTGAATGTTCATACGTACGTGTATGTTGGTAATGTTCTTTAATGTCTGACCACAAGGTCAAGATGACAATTCTCCAGGACTACATTTTGCAGCAAGAATAGAGAAGAAAGAGAGGAAGAGGCAAACTTGTGTTTGTTTTTACAGATAACATAATCACGTGACAAGTTCAGAACGCCTTGGCGGGAAACTTGACTTAGTCACACGCTGGAAAAATATATTGTGCGTGGGTGGATTGCAATGCCCACTTGTGTGTTTATTTACCAATTAGAAACTGATATTTCCTGAAAAATATTTACTAAGCTAAGAAGGCTCTTGGGATCCGAGTCTCCCAAAAGTGCACAAAATCTACTATACGAAAATATAGCGATTTCAAAATAGTCACATAAGATAGCAGCATTGATTTCTATCCAATAAATGATTGTTATTGAAATTAGAATTTGTGTAGGTATTGTTATTGAAATTTGAATTTGTGTAGGTATGTATGTATGTGTGTAATGATGATCATCACAATACCCCCCATGAGATTAAAGAAATTATAACACATTTCTTTAATATGTCATGTAGGAGCAATACTTAGAATCTGTAAAAAGGAATGGAGAGAGTGTCCAAAATTGTTGACGCATGTTGAAATTGGATTTTTGAAATGTTATCAGATGAAAAATTGCCGAAAGTATGTGTGGTGTGTATAGCACAGTCTGAGTGAATGTGTGTCGGCGAAATGTGCGCGGGAATTATTGTCAGCCGACATTGTGTTGAAATGCTAGCTTTATTAAATATCCAAAGTTCCATGTAGTTCAGTGAGTCGGATTCATGCGGATGATGTTGGAGTTGCAACATTGTGGTGAAATTGAAAAATTTGCTTATTAATGATAACCAAGTATTATTTAGTAAATCGTCAGCAAATTTTTATATGAAAGTTGTGTCGTAGAATATTTTTCGAGACAGTGAGTAAGCAATGTAGCAAGCAGTGGTGTGAAATGTCGCCATGTGGTGTAGAAAATTGTATTCGCGCCTTTTCTTGAGTTTTAGAATGCGATTGCTAAATGTAGTGAGAGAATGCTGAATTTGCAGTATTAATAGCAAACGAATAACGTGTGTGCAAATTCTCAAAGTGATGTCACATCATAAGTAAAGGAACAATGAGTCGTCCAGAAATGATATGTTCACTCTAGTGAAAAATTCTTGAGTTTTGCTTCCATGTCCATACGATGTTGTGTGGTTGAAGTTTAATCGACTAAATACCATAGAAAGTTGTTTCTCTATAGCTCGAGTGAAGATTCAGCCTGGTTCTCACTTGTTTCCGACATATTGTTTTTATACATAAAATTTTTCTGTCAGGTGAAATTGGATAAACGTCGCCGCAAGAAAATTGTGATTTGCACTTACATCAGGTCTAATCACAAATTTTGTTGCTTTTTTAAATTTTGTGTACGATGTGCGTATTAGGATGCGAAAAGAAGTTTTCTATGTTTTTTTTTTCTTTCCTTTTTTTTTTTTGGACTGGCTCCTGTTTGGAAGGTCTGTGTAAAAATGTGTTTGTACATATATATTGTCTTGTATCTGGGTTGAAAAATATCATGTCGGAAGGTCACCATTATTGTAGTGGATGGCTTCCCTACGCAAAATCACGTTGGTGGTCACCATTATGTAGGGGGGGGGTGAAGATGTAAAGAAAACACGTGCGTTTATATTTCTTGCTAGAAGATCCAGCTACAGAGGGATGTTAGGTATGTGTGTACTATGAGATAGAGAATGATTCTGAGATAAACACGCCCTCAGTGAGGAAATAAGAATAATAAAGAAAAATAAATAGAAATAAAGGAATAAAGAGGGAAGACAGAAATATTGAATAAAATGAAAGATAAGTAACCAGAAGATTTTTTGATAAAGAGAAAAAGAAACATGAAAAAAATAAAAAAAACATTAATAAAGTTTGGTAGAAAAACAAAATATTTAAAGAGAGGAAGATGAGAATTCTGGAAAGTGGTATGGTCAAATCTTCAAAGCAAGTGAGAAAAAGGTTTTATAGGTTATAGAGCTGATGCCAAGGGTCATAAGAAAGATATAACTTAAATATATATATATATATATATATATATATATATATATGTGTGTGTGAAATATGATGAATAACCTTTCAGTTACATAATAAAATTTTCAACCACTAAACATGTTCTTCAAAATATTTATAATAAAACAGATATTAGAAGCTGAAATAAATGTTTTTACTTACCATATATATGGTGCAATGGGTAAATTCTCACCATTTAATATTTTTTATTTTATGCATGTGTATTGTTTGTTTTTGATTTTGTCAGCTGTACAGTATAGTAAGGTCAGTAGGGCACCATCTGTGAGAAAAAAGAGCACAATGGTATTTCAAGTGATCATTAGTGATGTTAATGTTATGCCTCCATTCATCTTCACACAGAGCCTCAGACACATGGAAGCTTACATCAAGTGCCTTAAGGAGGTAGTGCTGCTCTGGGTCAAAAGGGTGGCTGCTGGAAGATGCTATGTCTAGCAACAAGACTCTGCACCATGCCACAAACAGGAGAGTCAAGTCATTACTGTCAGACAATTTTTGTGACCACATCATCCCTTACATCTGCCATCTAACTCCCCAGATTTCAACTTCCTTGTTGATTGAAAGACCAACAAAACTTCTAGCACCAAAGATGAACTGAAGGCAAGGACTGTGGCAGCATTCACCAATTTAAACAAGGAAGAGTTGCTGGAGATTCCAAAGTTGTCTGGAAGGCGTGGTTGAAGCCAAATGCAATTTTATTAAATAAATTTACTATTTAAATTAGATATTTTTGTAATTTTGGTAAATATATTTGTTAAAATTAGATGTCAGTGTTGTTTAGATTTTTGCATAATTTAGATGACAATCTATCCATTGCAACCTGTATATATAAGTATATCCTGAAAATGTTACCAGCATCAGTTGGTTAATACTAATATTATTGTGAAAATAATGACATGCATAATAAAACCAGACACTGTATTGGGAAACTGAAGGAATTATGGTAACTGAAGTACTGTTATTGTTCCTTATCTGTTGATAAGTGAAGAAAAAAAGTTGAGTTATTGTTGAGATAGATTTCAGTAAAAAAATAAATATGTTTTCCTTTCAGAATTATTTTGTGTATAAAGATAATTTTGTCATATGTAATATTTTTAATTTGATTTTTTTGTATTGATAATTTTGCTATGGTTTCATGTTCTTGCATGATGCAAATAACAATTTTAAATATTAATTTATTTCTTTGTTTATTAATCAGATTTTATTACCAACACACACACACACACACACACACACACACATATATATAATTAATGTTGCCATTACATCAAAAATATGAAAAATTTAAAATACTTATGTAAGGCTGACAGTCTTGTGATGTTTCACTTGTCAGGGTCGAACAACAATATTGTATTAATATATATATATATATGTATATTTTAATATTTTATAAATATTTTTATTTTATTATTATGCAAAATTTAAGAAAATAAGCATAGTTGTGCATGCACACACACACACACATATATATATAGAGAGAGAGGGAGAGATATATTGTGGTCAACACTCAATAGCGACAGTGTGTTTCATGCGTAAATGTATTTTTCAGGCCTGAAGATTGTGTTTAAGCATGAAACAGACTATCACCACTGGTTGTTGACCTCAATGTCCACTTTTATATTTACATATGCTCTATCCCTGATTTTGGGCACTTTAACCTATAAATATAGCATACCTTAAAACTATTTTCTATCATGTATATATATATATATATATATATATATATATATATAAAATAAAAAAATAAGCATGGTTAGTGTCCGTATGCTTGTTTTTTTAAAATTTTATTCATTTTTAAACAGTCATGCCATAGCATTGAGTGCTTTCTAGTTAAAGATTAAAATAATGATTGCTAAATAGACATTTACCAAGCTGGCACAAGGCTACAGTAATGGGGTTCTATGTTAGGATGCAATTCAGTAGCAATGGCTTGTTAGACTAGATTATTACCATCACTCTGTGCCAAACACTTGAAAAATTACAACTAAGCATGTAGAATAAATATCTCAGTGAAACCCCTCTGTGCTGTCACGCTCTCAGGTCACCCTTGGGTGACATGAAATATTTGTCAGCTTCCTTCAGTTATCAATCTAGGACAGGAAAAGTGATTGGAAGAAAGTTGTATATTATTAAAATTCAAGTTAACCATATTTTGGCAATGCATGGTTATAATATTGCAACTGATTTGCAGTGACTTTTATTGGTTTACTGCTTTCATAATTTTTGTTTTTATTTTGTTGCATTTCTTTAATTTTCCTTTATTAATTCTTAGTAAATTTACTATTTAAAAACATAGTCTGATTTTGAAGAAATAAGGTAAATATTAATAATAGAAAAATTCTTCATGTCTCTCTCATGATGATCATCAGAAGAAAATACTAATCATTATTGCTTGATCTCTTTTATTCTTCTTTTTTATGTTTTTCAGCTTATGGGAAAGTGTTTCTTGTGAGGAAAGTGAGTGGCTTTGATTGTGGCAAATTGTATGCAATGAAAGTCCTGAAAAAGGCCAGCATCGTTCAGAAGAATAAGACCACAGAACATACAAAGACTGAACGACAAGTGTTAGAAGCCATTCGACAGTCTCCCTTTCTGGTCACTTTGCATTATGCCTTTCAAACAGATGCCAAACTTCATCTCATTCTTGGTAAGTTGAATCAAAACACCTTTTGCAATATGGTTCAGTTCCTACTCTTATTTTTTTTTCTTTCAGTTATTAAATATTAGTGTTTAACATGAAATATTATTTGAAAAATTGATAAAACCCAATTTTTATATTCTTTAAATATTTGACTTGTAAGTCATCTTAAAAGCTGTCATAAACAGTAGTTTGTGTGTGTGCACATGCATTCTTAAATATAAAGGTATATATGCATATATACATGTATGCTAAATCTTTGTTAAAATTAGGATATCTTTTCCAGCACATAAGTGAGTTTTTTTGTAAAGTTATGAGAAACGATGTATGAACTCAACCAATTGAATTTTTTCAGATTAGATTTAATCAAATTGTTTTGTAGATAAATGAAAGTTGTTTTTTATGTTTTATTAGTCAAGAAAGCTGATTCTCTTATTGCTTGTTTACAAAGATATGATGAAAGTTAACATACCTTTTTGAAGTTAGAAATTTTATAAATGTTGAACTTTGTAGTTTAATAAAGCATAAGAAGCAAATCTCATAAAGAAACAAAGGACATTTGTTAATTTTGGTAATGTTGCAGCGAAAAATCATTTAAAAAAAATTCAATCAAAATATCTCTGTAAATAAAGATGTAATTTTTATTAAAAATGACATAATTTAAAAATTATGGACAGAAATGCAAAAATATATGCTGCATTTCCACAAAATGTATCGACATGTGTAGTATGATAACTGATTTCCCAACAATTACCATACTACCCATAGATTCATTACTGATTACTGTAGCATGTAAAAGCAATCTGTCATTTTCATGATGTAGATTCAAAGCCAGACTTGGACACACTTCAAGTGATATGCTTGTCTGCCATAACCAGTATTTGTAAAATTAAAAAGTTAAAGTATCTGTTGGGTAGAGATGAATGATAAGACAGATTTTCTTGGTAGTCATATTAAGTTTCTTTATTGTTTTTTGTTCCATAGACTATGTGAATGGGGGTGAAATGTTCACCCACCTCTTCAATCGAGAGACATTCACTGAAGCTGAGGTTCGGATTTACATTGGTGAGATTGTCTTGGCTCTTGAAACTTTACACAAGGTAAGACATTTCCATCTCTTTGTTATAACTACATTACTTTCAGAACAGTCAAAATTGTTTGTATAAATATTTGTGCAATCAACTGTAATCATACAATGTAAGTGTATTTTTAGTTGCTGCCATTAGCCATTAGTGTCATCGTATTAATACCATGAAGATTTCAAGCATCCCATTCAAAGTATTATAGATATTTCATTTTATAAATTGTTCGAGTCTTCTTTTTGCTTCATATAGAATAAATAAAAATAGGAGAAAATTATTTAAAATTTTGAAAAATCAAGTCAGTATTAAAAAGAATTTGTAACTTTCAAAACTTCAAATATGCAAAAATAGGTTTCATTTTATTTTCAATAAACAAATAAAACCACTTGTAACTTATGCAAATATTATGACTAAAATCAGAAACTCCTTGTAGTTACTTGACAGACTATTCAGAAAGCTACTTAATAAATCATGAACATTTGACTTACCACTTGCTAAATATTAAGGAAAAATATTTAGTAGGGTGTTGAAACACCCTATGGTACTAATGGAGGATTAACAGAAACAATTTGAAGGAGGTACTCAGATTGTAGGTATTGAGTGATAGGGGGCAGTGTTTAAAAGTCAACCTGACTAAAGACTCCTTCCCAAAAATATTTGGTAAGTGGGCATTTGGTTAGGTTTTGGGAAATGGGTTAGGCTGAAAACTTTTCAGCATCCCCTTAAAGAACATATGAACCATGAGGCAAATGAAAAAAGGCAATTTAACAAAATAGTTTAAGTACACTTTAATAATACACTATAGTTATCAGAACATGCTTTTTGTTAAAATAGTTTTTATTAGTTGATTACTTGATGTTGAAATTATTCTTATCTTTGCTGCTAATATTTAATATATATATTTTTTATAAATGTACTTTGAATAAATGCTAAAATTCTTAAAAGTCTAACTTTTTAATCACTTAACACATTAATGTTGGAAATTAGTAATTTTAAATGATTTTTAGCCCAGTCCTATTAAAACTAATTAATTTTAAGTAGCTTCTTGGTACATTTTTCAGTAATTAATATAAATATTCTCAATTCAAGCTGCTTTTATTCTTTCCAATGATTTAAGATTTTTCCTCCAATTCATGATTTACTAGGGGTGCTGGAAAGTTTACAACTGGATTCACTTCCCAAAATTTGACAAAATAATTAAAATCACTCTTTATTTCTTTTTTGTTGGTTGGGCTAGAAACATTTCAGCAATCTCATTTTAGTTACATTTTTTTTTTTTACTTAATTCACACACACAAATATATAAAGCTTAATTTAGATTGTGCAATAGAAGAATTAAAAATTAGTTTTGTTTTTAATTCTTTGTTCTAAATGCAAAGGAAAAATAAATTGGCATAGATTGTGTGCTTTTCTTTGAATCAGTATTTTTGAAAATATTAATTCTTAGTAACTGGAGCTCAAAAAGCAATTTATGAAATCACCAAACCAATTAAATATATTTGACTTCTCTCAAACATTGCAGCTGGAATATCTTGGGAATCAATTCCATAAGTATTCCCAGCTATTCTTTGGATTTAGTGTCAAGACTCAGTAATTATTGTTCACACATACCCTCACTTTATCTTTCCACACCCCCTTCTTTAGTGTAGTAATAATATTATTAAAAAAAATCTCAAATTTGGAATTAGCAAGTAGGTTATGTTTTTATTTGGGGACAAAAATTATTTTGATATTGTTTTAGTTTTTAAATTGAAAAGAATATATAAGAATATATAAGAATAATTACACTTTTAAAAGTTATAAATATACACACAACTTTAGAGGAGGAAGAAAACTGTTAATTTTTTTTGTTGTTTTATTTTACATCACTGCATTTTTTATTTATAGTGTCTAAAAAGAAATTTTGAAACAAAAAAATTTAAATTGTCTGTTCCAACAAATCTAATTTATTAACAATGGCAAAAACTATAAATAAAATGTTCTTTTTCTCAATATGATTTAAAGTGAAATTTCACTAGTTGTTGTGATGTCATGAAATCCTGCAGAGAGTATTTTGGCAAGAATATCACTTCTATATTACAGTTTCTTAAAAGTTAAATGTTGAATTAAACTTTAAAATTGACTTTAATTGACAGTGGACTCAGACTTTAAAATTTCTAATATTTTTGCTTTGTCTATATTGATGAGCCAAAAATAAATGGTTAGCTGCCAAGTGCTGTGTATGACACTCCACCTTCTTGCAGCCCTGAAAAGTACAGCAACTCAACATGGCATTGATTTTAAAAGTAGTTAGAAGACTTCTGGAACAATGTCATTTTGATAACTCTCCACAGTAATTTTTAGGTGCAGGATCTTGCATGTGAATCAACCTCCCCATCATATCCCATAAATGCTCAATTGGACTCATATTATGTGAATATGGTGCTCACATCATTTGTTGGATGTTTCCAGAATGCTCCTCAAACCAATTCTAGGAATGTTTGGACCAGTGGCATAGTGCATTATCATGCTGGAATAATCCATCATTGTTATTGGAGTCTATGAATAGATGGTCACCAGTCAATAATATGTTTCTGTAGTAAAAAGGCTAATCCTTGCTGCATGAACATTTTCCATAACATTATGGAATTACTATCAAAATGCATGGTGCCTTGTTAAGAACTAGTATCCATGTCCTCATGAGATTTACACCACTACCAAACTCAATCATCTACTAAAATGAATTGGTTCATCAGACCACATCACACTTGATAGTCCATAAGGACCAAATTGGTAATGTCACAAGTCTAGATGAAGTACTGTCTCTTGTCTTGTGTTAACAGAGGCAACTTTGTGGGTCTTCTGCTTCCTTATCCCATGAAAGCTAAAGAACACTAAACTGACTTGCTAGATATACATCTGGTACCTCTTGCATTGAATGGTTTATGATTTCAACCAGTTTTACTTCTCTGTTACTGCAGACAGTTTTAACCAGACATTTCTGTTTACATTCATTAAACACCCATGGTCAGCCACTGTGCTGTCCCTTGGTAGGTATCCCTGGTACATATGTGATATTATAGATTAGGTAGCTGTACTAATTTGCTGAAAAAAGAGCATATCATGAAAAATGACCCAAACTTAATAAAAACAAAGTTTTATCATCAAAATCTTTGTTATTATTAAGAGGAAAGACCAAACTATTTGTTGACTATTTTATTAAACTTTTTAATCCTTTCTAGCACATTTAAAAGTTTGGTAAAAAGAATCTTGTTTTTCTTGTGTCAGTGGTGGTGGTGGGGGGACCAAAGATTTAGTATAGGAAATTTTAGCATCTTTTTTTGTGGTAAAAAACACATTGACTTGGGAATTCTTGCAAAAATGAAATAACTGTTGAATTTTAATTAAACTTATTTGCAAAGGAATTATTATCATTTTTTTTTTTTTTTTTTTTTTTTTTTTTTTTAGAAAATCTTGGTAAAAATATACCCCTCACCTATTTACTTTATTTTTATGAAATTTTGAGAAATTAAATTTCACTATTTCAATTTTTTTTGTAAAACAGAAACACCATTTACCAAAAAACAAGCTCTGAATCATAACATAAAAATGCAATAAAACTAAAACATTATTTAATTAGAAAAACTTCTAATAGCTTTTATAAATAAAATATATTAAGAGTACTATTGTCTTAAGAAAAAAATTTTTTCAATGAATAATGAATTTTTACAAGAATTGTTTTCATTTTTTAAAATTTTAATTAGAATAATTTATAAAGTTTAAAAACCTTTTAAAATTCAGTAATAAATGGAAAATGGATGAATCATCAGACACCAATATTTTTAAAAGGATTTTGAATTTTCTAAAAATTTTTTGTGTATAAGCATGCCAATTTTTGTAGATATGTATGTTCATCTACAACATTATCAGAAAATAAGAGTGATAGCTGTAGTAAATTGAAAGCCAAAATATCTACAATTCAATAAAACATTAGATGACAGTGAATATTTTCCTAAACTTTTAAGATTACTGGGTACATAAAAATTACATAAAAAAGGTCTTCATTAATTTGCTGCTATTAAAATCTTATTCTTAGTCATATTTTTAAAATTGTATTAACCACTACTTTATAATTAAAATGCTAAGGATGGACAGAAGAATAATTTTTTGTTATAATTTTCTTTCCTTTTAATTTTGATTAATTAGTGAAAATTCAGTTGAAAAAATTGCTATAATCAATGTGATTAAAAAAAAAAAATCAATGATGGTTGGGATGTAATTGTCTCTGCAATTAACCTTTTCATCACAATCAATACTAATTAAGATTTAATCACTTGACAATGTGTTAACTGTATGTTAATTCTAGTTTCATTTTCATTTTTAAAGCAACAACCACTTTTGTAGAAGGGAAATTTTGCTTTGAGTTTTAAAGTTTCTCTTTAAAAATTGTCTGTACTTCTTTTTCCTTAACTTGCCTTATGGTTTTTATTCAAAAGAGCTGTAATAATTTATATGGATTGCTTTGTCTATTAGACAACTTTTAAATTTAAAGGATGTAACTAATTATATATTCTTGTCAACTTATGAACATGATTACTTATGACTGACAGGTTGTAAATCAATCTGGTCATAAGTTGGCCTGTAATTATTTTTGCAATCTTTTTATCTTTCTTTCATTATTGTATTTTTTAATAATTTTTATGGTTTCTTTACATTTGATACCATTTGTATCATCTCTCTACACATGGTTTTAGTCAAACACTGCATACTGCTGTACAGTTGGTTTAATATTTGCTAAATATACAAAATACCAAAATACAGATGCAAAAAAAAACAAAACATTTTAGTTGCAAAACATACCAAAATGCATACAAATACAAAGCATCTTAGCTGGTTGTGGATTGTTGATGTCGTCAGCTGGAGCAGTGCTCAGGGTAGCTAGTGGAGTTGTTTTTTTACCCAATTCTTTGCTTTTTTTTCTCCTTATAAATTTCATGGTATGGATGAAACTCATATGCCATCCATTCAATCCTTGCAAAGTGTTTGGTGTTTAAGTCCATTCTTTCAAAATGTGCAAGGAGCTTATCCAGAGATAACCTTCTGATAATCCTTTAGTGGTATTTCTTTGTTTCTTTCTTCTTCTGATGGGATTAGCACTTCATTTGTAAGTTCTCCAAATTTTAGGTTTAAAAACTACTCAAAAAACTTCAAAGACACAAATGAACTCAGTTGGTGGGGGGTGTTGTATGAAAACTGCTCTAACTCTAAGCTTGAGGCATGCATGTGCTCTCAGGACCTGGGGTGGAAATTGTTATACAACAGACTGGGCAACATTCATGCTGCCAGACATGGAGCAGTCATGGCCAGACATACCAATTCATGGCCATGATCATTAAGTCGAACAGTTGTAAGTTGCATAGATTATAATTTTTTTTTTTTTTCATCCCAAGCAAGTGAGGAGTGCCACTAGCACACAAGGGGTTACAGAGAGTGGGAGCACGAGTAAAGTGGTGTGTTTGAGGAAAGGATAAACAGAAGGACATGGATCAAGATCAAGGCATTGGAAGATGTTGATTGACATTACATTTGAATAATTGAAGATTATAGCTATCAGGGAATCAAGTAAGAGAAAGGGAGTTCCACAGATGAGAAGTGCGAGATAAGAAATTTTTGGAGTAGAAGAGATGGTTACATTTAACCATTTCAACAGTGAAAGGGTGGAATGGAGATGCCAACCTAGCAGCTCGCTTAAATTCATGCAGTTTGGGAACCAGTGAAAGTAGCTCGTTGGAGCAATTGCTGTGAAAATACTTGTAGAAAAGAGGGAAGCCACAACATGTCTGTGAGAAAGTGACTCTAGATGAGGTGCCAGATCAGGACCCATCACGATGCATCATGTCTCTGGATTTTGTCGAGGACCTTCAGGGGCACCAGACCATATATGGTACCAATATTCCATGCAAAGATGAGTGATTGATTTATAGATTTGAAGGATGGACTCAGATGAGAAAAACTTACTGGCGCAACATAGAGAATCAACTTTCCTTGCAGTAGATGAAGCTATTGATTCAATGTATTTGTTTCACTACAGGTCAGCGGACAGCGTGAGACCTAGCAGGTGCAGAGAGGGGCTCTCATGAAGTTGGGCATCAGCCATTCTGATGGGAGGCAGGGAGGGTTTTCTGGTGGGTAAATGAGAGCAGTTTTGTTTTGGAGGCATTAACGTTTACAAGCTATTTCCTGCCCCAGTCAACCACAGATTGGAGGTCCTTTTTGAGGCCAATGGCCAGGTTAGTTTTGTCAGCAATACCAGATTTACTATTGAGACAGGAGTAAATAGTAGTGGTGTCTGTGTAGTTGTCTACTTGGGATGAATGAGCTGTTTTTTAGTTATAGATTCTAAGAGACTGCTTTTAACCCCCTTTATACACACACACACACACACTATATATATATATATATATATATATATATACTAAAGCCACCTGAAGATTGTGTACTAAATGTGCAAATGAAATTTTGAGTAGAGGTTAGCAGTTGGAGACACCTTTCTTGTAAATATATATCTGCTCTGCTATAAAATGTTGAGCACTTATATATACACATACACACACATAGACAAATACCCATGCACACATTCTCAAAATATAGTTTATAGTCCATATAATTAGTATTAGTAGTCATTGTTTAAACCTGTTAAAGGCATGATTTCTGTTTTGGGGATGGTAACTGATAATGATCAGTACATTACTCAGCTTTTAAAATTTGATAGTCAAGTGCTATAAATGTCAACAAGTAATACATATGTCTATGTTGTATTTATTAATCAAGTTTCAACATTGTGTTAATTTATTGTTATCTTTGACACTAGTAGTGTGCCATAAGAAATTTCAGTAAATAACTTTTGCTCTCCTTTAATCAAAGAAGTTAATCTTTTCTGTCCCTTTCTCTCTCTCTCTCTCTCCCACTCACAGTTTCATTTCTTGATATCCTCTTTGGCTTAAGAACAACACAGTGAATACTGTCTTCATAAAAAACCACTTTTCAACACCTTGGTCATTTCACAGGTGTTGGCTTCTGTTCTTTTTTTTTTTAACATAAAAAAGGGCAATGATATGTGAATTGTTTTTGACTTAAATGCTCTGAAATTGTTTTGGTGAGGGTTGTTTTGCGCTGAAATTGTTTTGGTAAGCTGACCTCATCCAGATGGCAGGAGAAATCAATTCACTTTCATTTGTCCGCTTTCCCTCTGTTCATCAACTCCTATCCTTGTTTATCTCTCGTGCTCACTTCTCTGTATGGATTCATTATCTTTTGTCATATATATTTGTTATCATTACTTCTTTCTCTGTTAGTTTACTTATCTTTTTCATCCCTTTCCTATTTATCTTCCTTCTCTCTCGTGGATTTTTTTCAGCCTTTCTTCAGTTCATTTTTATTCCCCAAGTTCTTTCATTTTTGCATTTTCATTCTGTGCTTTTTTTTTTCTTTCAGCTCAGTACATAATTCAATCACTTTGATCTCTCTCTTTGCTAATTTGTCATTCCTCCTTCTTAAAATTCTTTCTTCTCCCCTGCTGTTCCTCCAACTGTGCATTTTTAAAATCCCTTTGTGTTTCCTTATAAGAAAGACTTTTGAGAATTTGTCAAAAGAGTTTTGTCATATGAGAGAGAGACAGAAAGAAAGAAAAAGAAAATCACTTTCCCCTTCTTTCTTTTTACTGACTTTTTGCTTTCTTTCTCCATTGCTCCATTTTTCATTTTCTTTTTGTCATCACTGCCTGTGAGATATTTAAGCTCTTAAGGTGCTACCCCAAACTTCTCTATAGACGTGGTGTTAGGAAATACATCCGTCCTCCTCCTCTTTATTTATTTATTTTTTTAATCATGTGATATCCCTGACTCATTATCAGCTACATTAACACGTGCACACACACACACACATTATTATGCATATACATTCCTTTTCTTTTACATATATATGCACTGACTTTTCCACATGCTAGCATCCATTTACTTGTACACATTATAGCAATGTGAATGTATACACTCCTTTTATATCACCATTTTAATATACAGTCCTAACATGGACTTTCTTTTCTGAGTTGTGTACTTTGTGCTACATGAAACAGCTACAATAAATGTTCAAGTATTTTTTGTTTTGTTTCTGTAAAGATTTTAGATTCATGTCAACCTCACCACCACCTTGGTGAGAGCAGAGGTAGACAAATTTCAACACTTCAGATTTGAAATAGAGGTTCCCTTCTTGGCTAGGATTTTCTTTCTGTTTAACTGTAAATTTGAAAATACCTTTCATATAAACGAATTTAAATTTCTAAATACCTTTTTTCATTTGATAAGCACTGAAGCAGTCACTTATTTTTTTATCATGTCAGTCCTCTTTGGGGATGCATGATAACTCTAACTCTTCCTCCATTTATTCATCTGATGATGAAGCTAAAGAATAGAGAAATATAAGGTTTATGCTTGCTTATTTACTTTTAAGAAGAGTATATTGGATGAAGTGACATTAACACTTGATTATGGGATGAAAATCAATCTGAGCATTACTTGCTGATGACAGAACCAATAAAACATTTGTGTAATGTGGCATTTTTGTGCACGCACACACACACACTATTTCTATAAAAATAAAATGTACATGTTAATGTGTTTAATTTTATACAGATGTATGCATAGACACTCCTATATGACCTAATCTATACATGTATCTCTTGCTAATTGTCTGAGGATGAAATTCTATTAAATGACAATCTGCCATTTAGCCTATATGCATAAAGTCTTTTGTTTTTAATTGCCTTTTTCTTTTGGTTTTAATTTTTTTTTATTTTTGAAACCTCCATTTCTGTTTGCTAAATGAATTTGGAGATTTGAATGCTTTTCATATTTGGTTTTATTGTTTTTTGTTAAGAATCTTATTCCCAGGTATTTCATTTAGTATATAGTTTTGTGTTTATTTATGTACCTGTTATAGGGATATGAAAAATCTTTAAACAAATGAATATATAAATAAAAACTTGAAATTAATAAAATCCAATTTAAAAATGATTCAGTTAAAGTAAAACAACTGTGAATCAGATTTGGTTGAAAGGAAATCCATTTTTCTGATGGCGTTGCTTGATCAATGAAACATGTCAAAATAAGAGTTTTCAAAATTGTCTTATATATTTACCATGCTTATTATAGATATACATACATATAAAAGGTAGTCTCAGTTTATGTATATACACACAACTATATCAACAACTCTAACAAGGAAAAAAACATTTTTCAACATAAAAATATTTATTTTTCAACATAATTGTTCTGATGAGCTTTCCTCCATGGTACCTTGACTGCTTGAATTTAAGCCTACTACTAGATTGGCAACTAAGTCTCACCATTTTACAATTGAACTAGCTAGATGTAACCATAAATTCAATTCTAATAGTTTCTTTCCTTGCACTTCTCACCTATGGAACTGCTTTCTGATTTCTTGCATCCCTGCCACCTACAATCTTCAAAAATTTAAAGGCAATATAAGTCGTCATCTTCTGTCTTCCGGAACCCTGTTTTTTGTCCTTTCTCCTCACTAAAGTCTTCTCATTCTCTTTTCACTTCCTAGTGGAATTATCAGCATGCTTGGGGTGAACTGGTTAAAAAATGTCTGTGTGTGCATATATATATATATGTATATATATATATATATATATATAAAAGATTTCAGTTATCTGTTTGGATTGATCGTCTTTTTCATGTTGAATTGAATATGGTCTATGTTAAGTATGTTTTATGAATATGTCCTGAATATGGTCTATTAGACCGAAACGTCTGACGTTGACATTATATTTACATTAAAACAGCATAATTGCATATTAGGATTTTTGTTTGTTTTTTCGGTATATTTTTCTTCATATATATATATATATATATATATATATATGCACACAGGGTGTGATGGTTAAATTGTCTCCATTTTATATTTTTAATTTCACATGCACATTGTTTTTGATTTTGTTGACTGCACAGTATATTAAAGTCAATTTGGTATGGTCTGTTAGAAAAAGATGCAATTCACTCTGCCAAAAATTTGAAAACATCATACTGTACTGTTTGGTATTTGTACTGGAAGCTCCAGTACAAACATTTCAGTGTGTTTGGGTGTCGATCTGAAGACAGTGCAGAGGATTTGGTAAGAGTTGGCTGAGTCTAATGGTGATTATGAAGGTGCAGTAGCTCAAAAAACGGAGGCCTACATAAAGTTCCTCAAGGTGGTAGTGCTACCCTAAGTCAAGTGGGTGGCTGCTGGAAGACCTTATGTCTGTCAACAGGACTCTGCACCATGTCACACAAGCAGGAGAACCCAGTCATGGCTGTCAGACAATTTCTGCAACCACATCACCCTTTACATCTGGCCACATAACTCCCCAGACTGCAAACCCCATGGGCATTATCTGTAGGTTGCAGTTGAGTGAGAGACCAACAAAACTCCTTGTAGCACCAATGCTCTATACGGCAAAGATTATGGCAGCATTCACCAACATAAACAAGGAGACTGTCCAGAAAAGTTGCAGGAGATTCTAAAGTCATCTGGAGGCTGTGGTTATAGCCAATGAAGATTTTATTGGATAAATTTACTCTTTAGTATTTCAAGATATTTTTGTGTAATTTTGGTAAATATATCTGCTAAAATGAAATGTCAGTGTTATTTTAATTTTTGTGTAATTTATGTGACAATTTATCCATCGCATCATATATATATATATATATATATATATATATATATATACACACACCATTTTTTATTAATCCAACAGATTTTTATCACTTTAAATGTTATTTTTAGCAGATACTTGTATTTGAGTAGGTGCTCTATTTATTAAACAGCATGTTTATTTAATTTCATCTACTGGCCTGAATGTTTGAGAAATATTATTAAAGAAAGTTTCTTTAATAAGATATATATATATATATATACACACACACACTTTTTTTCCTGTCAATGCATTTAATCCATTGAGAAATATCCACCTACATCAAACATTTTAGTCCCCAAAATTTCAGATTAAAATTCAATTTATCGAAATTTAATATGTTAGGTTTTGATTATTAATACAATGTATATATGCTAATAAGATATAGTAAATAATCCTTATATAAAGAATAAAGTGGGATAATTATACTTAAAGATCTTCAGTAAATCTCTATTTAAAAACATTTACAAAATTGGGCATTTTGTTTTAATTGTATATTCTGTGTTATCTTTATATATGCAGGTAAGTATAAGTGTATTTATATCTAGAAAATATATCCATTATAATGAAATAATTATAGATGGAAGCTTTCTAGTGTTACTATCTGTATAGTTTAATCTTTTTACATTAATATGATCAATTTTGAGTTGATATATATGTGTGCCATTTACATATATCTGTATGATATGTTTGTTTATAGAAAAAGTATTCATGAGGATCACCATATCCTGTTGTTCACTTTCTTCTTAGTTGGCTTTTGTAAAGATCAGAGTAATTCTTTTACATTTACATGAAATGTGCTCTCAGCTAGAGGCAGTAAGTCTGGGAAGGAAAAGAATTAGTTATTGTGGTATTCCACCCACAAACATTGAGAATTAACATCCTATTTACCACAGGCCCTTTCATTCATTCATTCATTTTGCTACCATTAGTCAGCCACATATATTAGATGAGAATATCTTTAAACAAAAAAAAAAGCAAAACAATTGTAAATAATATTTGATTATTAAGCAACAAACAGTTGATGTATGTTGATATCATTCACATACAAACTCTCTCTTTCTCATATATACACACATCTATAGCCTATGATAGCTAACATTAAACTCATATTTTAAACTTATACTATATACAGGGATGTGGGGGTAGTGTAATGGATATAAGTGAGCTGTGTTCAAATTTTAGGCTTGTCTCTTGTGTTCACTTTCATACAAATGCCCTTGTGAAAGGCATGAATTTGTCTCTTCGCACCCCCAGCTATGGTCTAAATAGCAGGATAGACTGGACTTTCTAGTTTTGGGTGGCAACCAGTCTAATGAGAAACTATTTGGCTATTTTTTTCCAGAAGGCATGGTAATGCACAGGTAATAAAGAAAATGTATCTGGAGAGTCATGATCTTGTATGTTCTGAAGGGACACTGCAAAAAAAAAAATATCTATATAGAGATAAGTTTTCTGCACTTATTAATATATAATAATGGTTGCCATTTGTATTGGTGTATGCCTAGCTACTAGTGCTGCAAGCTAATCCCTATTACAGATACCTGCTCGGGCACTCCACCTGTAATTTATACTGCAACTATGCTGAGTTGACCATAGTTACAGTTTCTGGAGGAGTGCATTATCTGGTATGATCAACAGTATGGGCAAGGCCAGTACTCAAACCCTCAGTCACAATGACTTGCAACTTTGTGTTAGTGCAAGCATTGATGGCTCCCCAAATAGTTCCGTCTACCCAATTTCACTCACAATGCTTGTGTCAACCCGTATTATGGTTTTCAGTCATTTTCCAAAGGTGCCACTTGCTGGGATTGCCTACCCAATAACATCAAGAAGTAAACATTCCTTACAAATTGACCATGGTGAGATTTGAACCCAGGTCTAATGTTTGGAAAGTGAATGTTCTAACCTCTCAGCCACCTATACAACTTATTAATATACCATATAACATAGGTATAAAATCTTGGTTAAATTAAATTTAAGAAGAATCCTGATTAATTTATAAAGAACCTGTATTTAAAAAAAAACAAAAAAAAACTATGTAATGAAACTACAGAAATTGTGCCTTTTTTTTTCTATGATCAACTTGTGAACTATTCATCAAAATTTAAAAAAAACTCTTACTCTTTTCATTCTTAATAAATATTGTCTTGCTATAAAGATAGTTTATTTACTTTTACAATATGAAATTAGTACTTTTTTTTAGATTAATTTTGAGTATGTCATATATGCTGAAATACCCTGCTGAATTTGAATTAACATCTAATGGTATATACCACTACTTGTACCTTATCTTTCTGCAAATAATCTGACAAACTGCCAAAATCACAAATATGGTATAACAATGGAAATCATTTTTATTTGACTGAGAATTGCACTTGTTTCATCTCCATTTACCTTGAATCATCTTTGTAATATTATTGATTATTGGTAATATTTCAGTCTTGAAATTTTCCCATCAACTTGACCTTTTCACAAGTACAACATCAGTGCATTACACATGTATGAATCTTTTGTCCATGTTTTCCATACACAACAGATCATCCTATAAATCTGTACTGATATGTGTGATTTTTCTGAAAATAAAGATGAAAAAGACATTTATTTTACACAATAAATATTTCTTTTTTAGCATAATTTCCTTCCTTGTCAATGCACTTAACATGGCATTAATGACATAGATTGGAAATTATGTAATTCAAATTTCATATTTATGTATAAATGTGTGTGGATATCTCTCACCTTAAGAAAGCCAGAAAACGTTGAAAGATAGTGATCAGTGATAGTCAAAATAATGTGTGTAATAATGGCAAAATTTCAAATGATTGATCAAATCACAAGTGATTATATAATCGATTTAGGTTTCAGTGTATCAAAAATAATTTTAAACCTCTTGACTGTTTTATTTTTGAATGATTCATAGTCTTCTTCTGCTTGTCTAATGTGAAATATTCCAGTAACATAATCAGGTTTCTTGATATAACAATTTCTTTTTTGCTTTCAGCTGGGCATCATCTATAGAGACATTAAATTGGAAAATATTCTACTTGACTCTTCTGGACATATTGTCCTTACAGATTTTGGCCTCAGCAAAGAATTTTTACCTGGTGATACAGTGAGTTGACATCAGTTTTTTTTTAATTAAATTTATCATGGACATATTTTACAAATATCTTGGATGATCTTTTTTCTCAAGTTGAAGTATTTGATCATAATATACTCTGTAAATATTTTATTTACTTGATAGAAATAGAATGCTAAAACAATATTACAAATTAATAAAATCATCTTGCCTAACTTATTTGCTTCTATATGATGAGTAATATAATATTTGTGTTTTATTTATTGCTTTTAAGCCATTTATACCCACCATTATTAAATATAAGTTTGTAAAAAAAAAATCCAGTTTTATTTATGAGTCTCTCTCTGTAACCCATTAATGGTCAACAGTCCCATTTTTGTAGCAGTGAGGATTAATGAGGATTAATGAGTTAAACATTCTTAAATTAGATTCCTGCTAATCTATTTGAGTCAAAAAAATATTGTGGTGTTTCATGTTTTTTTTTTTTTTATAATCTCTGACCACATTGGTCAAACCCAGTGACCATGAAATATTAACTGACCAGTCAGTCAGCTGACCACTTCTGATCTCCTTTTCTCTATCTCTGCTGACTTTTGGTAAGTTATGCTGTATACTATTAAAGAACCACTCCTGGCATGCTTCAAGTCTTCCTGTTGCAACTGTTGATTAAGCTTATTGTGAGCATAACAAGCACTTGGGCCCTCCTTCACTTCAAGAGGAGAATAAGTCCAAGGATGTTGACCTTTTGACCTGAAAAGCTCAAATCTCAAAAGCAATAAACAAAATAGAATTAGATTTTTTTATAGATTTTATTTATTTTGTCATAACCTGGAAATATACTTGGAACCCCAACTTCTGTTTTGGAATTTTTATGACAGAAATAAAAGAATGTTCTTCTTTACCAAATAAAAGAATGTTCTTCTTTACCAAATAAAAGAATGTTCTTCTTTACCAAATAAAAGAATGTTCTTCTTTACCAAATAAAAGAATGTTCTTCTTTACCAAATAAAAGAATGTTCTTCTTTCTTTACCAAATATTCTTTCTTTGCTAACAAATATAATTATTTTATTCTTATCTGCATTCATTGAAAATGAAATCTGAAAATCTTAGTCTGATTAATCCAAAGCAGATAAGAAAGTATAACATTCTATTGGATTATATAATACATAAGAAAATCTGGAATTTGTTGAATAATCTGTTTGCAAAGTATTATGTTACATTCATCCTTTTCTTCTTTCAAGATTTTAATGTTCTGATTTATTTTATAGAAAGTTTCAGTTTGTTTCTTTTGAGCTGAATCTAAATATGGACTATAGAAAGTGAACAAAGTCTAAATGAGCAAATTATACCCTGACTAGTGGTACAAGTCAATGACTATTCATAAATCTATTGCCAAGTACATTAGTCTCTGACTTGGCTTAGTGACAAAAGCTGCCTGATTGATGGGTGTTTGTGTCAAGGAAGGCAGCTGAGATGATCATTTGGCCCCTGCATGTCATATTAGTTGCTATGCAAGGGCACTTTATAATCAATGAGATCTTCTAGTGCAGACAATTTTACAATACACAATTAAAGTGGATATCAGTATTTAAGTAGAAATCATAAAAATATTTATACAGGTTTCTGTTAAAAAGAATGGATGTATTTATAGTTATTAATGTTGTTGATGTCAAATTTGAGGATTGATTTCAGTTAAATTCTTATCTATTATATTGTCCAAGTAGAAAAAACTGGATTAGCATTAGGTATAAAAATATAATACCATTGATATTTGAAACATGAAAGACATAACTTTGTTAACAAAAATGTCAGAATCTTTGTAGTTTTTATATTTAAATACATTGAAATTAAAAAAAATGTTATGTTTAATGTTTTGTGCATGTGCTTTTTATTTTCTTAATTTTTTTGATATGACATTTTGAATTTTTTTATAAAGTTAGTTATTTAATTTTCATTGAAATCTTTACTATTGAATGTGGCATTTTAGATAATTGAATAATTCTGCAAATGTCTTGTAACCATGAAAAACTACTTAAAATCTGAATATAAAATAGTGAATATGGGAAATTTCACTTATATTGGGCTGGTTAAAATATTAATTCTGTTTTTGTTGTAAGATGACATAGAATGTTTTAGTTTTAATTAAGTTCATTAAAATAATTGTTTTATCATATCTTTTTATTTTTTAAATTATCAAAATTATTGATTTTATGAGCAATATTTGGACCATTATTTTAAGAAAATGTCACATAAATGCAAAATGAATTATGGTTAGTGATCAACTATGTCAAAAGTGTTTTGTGAAATTTTGTATTGGAGACGACTTTTCACTAAATGATGCACTGTGGTTAGCTAGACCAGTTGTGGTTGATAATGATCAAATGAAGACATTACTTGAAAATAGTCAAAAGACATACTCAGAATATCCAGATCCAACATTGAATATCATTTGCATCATCTTGGATAAGAGTACCTTTGATGTGTGACTTCTATATAAGTAAAAATGTTTTATTTCTGAAATATTATGACAGGTGATAAAAAGTGTATACTAAATGTTTGTATTAAAAAAGTATTGCTCTGAATTAGACTAATTGAAGGCATTATTCAAGGAAAAAGCATTTGGAATTAGTTAAGAGAAAGGGCAGGATATTATTAGACTGTATGTTTCTTTGCTGATTAAGAAGAAATTATTACAGCTTGGCAGGGAGATTTCATTTCTCCAACATATTCACAAGATATTGCACCTTTGGATTACTATTGATTCCAGTCATTAATTCTAATGAAAAAAAAAATCAGTTCTCTGGATGACTGCAATAAACACAGAGAGTAGTTCTTGACTGGAAAAGTTAATCTTTCTGTTACGCTACATCTTTTATAATTGTCATTTCTCTCAGCAATACCTGATTCTAAATGTACTCTTTGGATTTAATTGGATTATGTGATATCACAGATATCTTGATGTAGTTTTCCTTAATATTTGCAAAAAGTTTTTGATGGTCTATTTTTCTTATTTCAGAACCATCGAGCTTATTCCTATTGTGGTACAATGGAGTACATGGCTCCAGAGGTGGTACGAGGCAGTTCTGCAGGACATGATTTTGTAAGTTTTGTATTTATTTATTTGATACTTACTTCTTTATGTTGGAATGCATGGAAAATATTAAATATAAATAAAGTTAAATCAAGGCAATACCTATATCAGGCCTAGTAGCCATGTGACTGGGGTCCACGATTTGGGTTGGACATAAATTACAATTTATATTCGTTTTTAAAAATGACATCTTTTTTTACGCTTGGATTAACTTTAGTTTATTATTTAAGATACTGAAGTAAATATAGGGTTAATTTATTTTCTTTTTGAACTTACATTATTTTAATTTTATTGTAAAAAAAAACAAAAAAGAAGCAAACTTTTTTATGCAAAATTGACAAAAATTGTCATTAAGAATTTTATCACAAAGTTAATTTTTTTCTCTCCGATATTGTTCTTCCTAACAATGAAAATATTCATTGTCAAATTTATTAAAATTTCATTTTTTAGGAATAGATTTTTGTTCTAACAGGTATTTAAAAATGTATATTAAATTTTAGTTTTAATGTCCTTTGCAAATACAAGAGAAAAATGCAACTTTTTGCATTGGTAAATTCATGAAAAGTATTTAAGAATTTTATCACATTGTTAATGTCATAATTAAATTCAGTAAATTTAATATTTTACAACTGTTCTTTAAAATATATCACAAAAATCTAAGAGGAGAAAACAATATAAAGTAGTGTAGTTGAACTATTTTAAGCTGAAACTTGCTAAAAATGTTATTAAGAATTTTGTCATATAAATGAACATATTGGTTATAAATTTATTTTTGAATAATTTTTTTATTTTTTAAAGTATATTTTACCATCCTTCATAAATAGAGAAAAATAGCGAAAGTATATATAAAAATATGTGACTATGTAAAATCTGTAACTTTTTTCAGTTGTACAATAGATACTGCAACCAAAAATAATCAATTTTTTTCAAAATTGTTTTTAGTGTTACTAAAGATCAATCACATTACAATAGATCATAGATATTAAAAAAAAAAAAAAGAATTTTATTAATTTTCATAAATGTTTGGTGGGTAGGGACATCACTTTGCTATGAAGATTCATTGTAAATTTATTCCTTTATGAAAATCAAAACAAATATACTCATCAGATATGACTTCTTAAAATTTAAGAAAATAAAGTTTTTCTGAAGTTCATATTCTGGGATGTTTATACTCTATAACACTTTTCTAAAGTTTAATTTAAAATAAAATTATATTTCTGATCTGGAATACATAATATATAGTAATATGAAACAAAATACCTATTATACAACTCTACCTTCTTTTTTCACTGTGAAATTAATGAAAAATGTCATAATTAAATTCAGTAAATTTAACTTAATACTTTACCATTGTTCTTAAGAATATACTGTAAAAGACTTCTATTAAGATGCAATAAAATTCACCTATTATTAAATAGATAGGATAATGTAGAAACAGTTAATTGAAAAAGTATTACAATTTTTGAAAATTGTCATTGTTAAAGAAGTACACGGCGATATTAAGAAAAATGAACCAGTAAAAAAGTGCTATCAGATTTAAGTCAAATTTTGGAAAAAAATAGCAAAAATAATGAGAGGAAAGCAAAGTAAAAGAGTTAAATCATTTATCAGGGACACAAGTTTAGCCATTGAATAATTGCAACTGTTTAATTGATATTTATAGATATTTTCTCAGTGGTAGATTTAATTTTGTTATGCTTGGAGAATTTACTATAGACTTTTAAAAAATGAATTTGAAAAATGTAGACAAGGTTCTGGTAGTGCATGTTGGTAGTACAAAATTTTATTAAAAAATTTAATATTGCAAAAACTAAATTACTTTTTCATTTCAAATGAATATTGATGCTAAAGAATAAAACTTTGATTCAGGCGAGAATTGCACAAAATGAGGATATTTGCTGGATGAGATGTCATGGCAAACATTTGATAGCTTACCAGACTAGGATCTTGAAAAGTATTAAAATGTTGTTTTTGTATTTGTTACAAGAAAACATTGTCCTACAAAATAAATATTTAATACTAATACAAATTTTTATTTTCAAGGATCTATAGACATTTTTTTAAAGAAATTGTGGTAATTTAAAAATTCTATTGGACTTCTGTTAAAGATTTTATATAGTCACATATTTTTACATATAGTTTCTCTATTTTTCTTTATTTATGAAAATATGCTTTAAAAAAGGTTAGAAAAAACAAAATTTATTCACAGAAATAAATTTATAGTCAATATTTAGTCAGTATTTTTTTGTTTTATAACATTTGGTGTTGCTAAACTAAAAACTTGCAGGAATCTTTTAACAAAAATCTTGATATTAGTTTCTAAAAGTCATTATTTCAATATAAAAAGAAAGTATGGGATTATAGTGTCAAATGTATTTTTAAAAAATTATTGTTTGCTTGATTCTCCTAAGGCAACTCAAGAACCAGCAGTTAAAAGCTTTGAAATTATCTTATAGTTTTATTTATAAAATGTTTATACAATTCCCTTGTACAATTCTCATTAAGACTTACTATTAAAAATTCATATTTTTTCAAGTAGTAAATGTGTGTTCATGAAGCTACATTAAAAAAATGACATCCATTCAGAGAAACATCTACCAGGTAATTTTTAATTATTTTTACATATAATGAATTGGTTAAATCACCAAATTGTCCTGTTAATTTTGTGTTCCTGTTAATTTAAATCAATTTTAATTATTATTAAAACTATGTATATTGGTAACATCTGTTATCATATAGTAAAATAAGTATTTTTTCATCTGTAAAACAAAGGCAGGAACATGTAGATGTCAGAAAAATCACAATAAAATTTACAAAAATTATCAAAATTATTGCTTCTTTGAGATTCATTGTTTTTTTTTTGTTTTTTTTTAATATTTTCTGACTTTGTTGATATATGATTTTGCAAAATATTGAAGATGCTTTCTGATTGTATTATACAATTATATTTTCTATGCTTTTAATCACTTAGTATAAAAAAAACTGAATCATTATTTCTGCAATATCATCTAAAATGTTTTTGTGGTGAATAAAGTGATTTTTGAGCATTTAATTAGTAGAAGAGGTTAGTTTTATTCTTGACAATAAATAGTCAACAATTGTTATTTTTGTAAAGTGCTTCCTCATATGTATAGTTGGATATTACTAACAATTTCCTTGCTAAAAATGTTCTCTGTAACTGTTATTTAATAATAATCTAGATCTCTACATGTCCACCTCCAGTGATAAACCCCAGTTACATAAATACCAAACCTGTTATAGGTATCACTTTTTATAAATGCATTTGTTTAACATTGGATCTAGAAAACATTTACAAACACATGAGGGAGTGCTGAAAAGTTATTGGCCTGCCCACTTTCTAAAATCTAAATATCAGGATCTTTTTGAGAAGGTCTTCTTGGTTAGGTTTAGAACTTTTCAGTCCTCTTTCTGATGAAAATAATGCTTCTATTTATTTTTACAGAAACTACAACAAATACAGGGAGCACAGTAATATCTTTTAGATAGAGCTAAAAAAACAATATTTTCCCCACCATTAGCTATGTATTTTGGCCAATGATAACATTGACATCTGTACAGGGTTGCCTCTTGGAATTGCTGTCCCCTTGCATAACTGTATTCACATCCACTGTTTGGTCTCCATAAATGTTTAGCAAACATTGGCTGTCAGTAGGGGAAATTTTATATCCATATTGAAATTCATTGACACACCTCTGTTTCAAATATTCTTTCATGTTGAACACTATTTTTTCAGACTGATACTTATCTGCTATCTGTAACAAAAAATACTAGGTTATTGCTATATCACCAATACCTGCTTCTGACATTGTGGGCCAACATAATAAAATAAGGGCATAACTTTCCGAGTTGTCATTTCTTTATTTCTTATTGCAGTCTGTGGATTGGTGGGCCCTTGGTGTGTTAACATATGAACTACTGACTGGTGCTTCTCCATTTACAGTTGAGGGTGAAAGAAACACATCTAAAGAAATCTCACAGTAAGTTCCTTTCGATAATAGTAACATAGTAACAATACTTAACATTAGTAACAATATAAAGAGACAGATACTCAATGGGAAAATAATATAAAACTTAGGTGTAATTAAATAAGTTACCAATAACAAAAGAATTATTAAAAGAAACTTAAAAATGTTTATAAGAATTGCTTTGTTAATTCTAAAAATATATGCAAATAATTAATTTGGTAAAATAGTATGATTTTATTTCTATCATTTAATATAAACATAATTTTTGAAATTGAAGTAAAATTCTACACTAATATGACATTATTAAGATGAGTCCATTGTTATCAAATATAAGTTGTTGAAATTTTCTATACATGTCTTTTTTTAAAAAAAAAGAATAAAAAAGCACCTATTTTAATAAATAATTGAAAATATGGAAAAGTGGATAAGTTTTTCTTTTCCTCCCCTTTTCAGGCGTATCTTAAAGAAGAATCCACCAATTCCTTCGCACTTTTCTAGTGCAGGAAAATCCTTTATTGCAGCTTTGTTACACAAGGATCCCACCAAGCGGCTTGGTTACAATGGAGCTGGAGAAATCAAAAAACACAATTTCTTTGCTGTAAGTTGACTTTAATCATAAATTTATGAATTTTGGGAGAGGTGGAAAAAAATGATATGAATTAATATTTACATTGGTAAGATTAAAATAAAGAAATTGTCATTCATTAAAAATAGATTAAAAATTCTCATTTTGTTGATATTTAATATAAATTTGTATTGTTTGCTCAATGAAACACCAGTTCTCAAATGATCATCAAAGTTAAATAACATTGAGCCTTATTAATACCTAAATAGGTGATCACATAGGAAAACCAGATACTGTAAGCTTGGTTGTGTGGGTGGTGTAATGGGTAACAGCTCAGAATTGGAAATCGGAGAACCAAGTTCTAATTCCTGTTGGGTTTGTTATATTCACTTATGTGCAAATACCTTTGGGAAAGGTATGAATCCATCTCTTCACCTCCCAGCTATGGGTTAATTAGTAAGACTTGTATCACTAAACCATTATTGCCTCAAAGAAAACATTCTTACAGTCTAAAAATTTATTTTCTGGCTTTAAAATAAGCTACAAAAAGTTGATAAACAATAAAAAAAACAAATCAATATGCATTATTTTCTCTTTATTTTGAATGTCTCTACAATTAGTTTTGATGAAAATGCATAGCCAATTGAACTATATAGATAACATTTTCTGTAAGCAGAAGAAATTATGAAGAACCAGTGTTTCCTTACATTCTTCAAAATTATATTAAAGCAGGAGTTTTGTCATTTTATCTTTTTGCCTTTTAATAGAATTTTCTCTTTCACGACCATTTTTTATTTTGTCATTTTTTCCAATTATTTTTCCCAGAATTTGAATTGGGATAAACTAGCCAGAAAGGAAATCACTGCTCCTTTACAGCCCAAAATCAACCATGAATTGGACGTGAGTAATTTTTCTGAAGAATTTACCAAAATGGAAGCAGCAGATTCACCAGCAGTTGTTCCATTAAATGGTGAAAAAATATTCAAGGTGAGAATTTGAACAAGTTAAACTTATTTTTCTTTAACCCTATTTTTTGTGGTCAGTTTTCAGCTTCCAGGATTGGATAGGTCTATTTTTCTTCACTAAATCTATAAGTCAAGTTGATAAGTCAAAATAAGATAATTTGCTGATCCATCAGGTTGATCATGTGAGTGTATAATAAATTAATCAAATAACCAATCATATTCTTTATATTGAAAGAAATTGCCTTAACTAAAATGGAAGGAATTTATTTTGATTCATTTTTGAAAACAATCAAAGTGTTTATACAACATAAAACATGACTGGTTGGATTTAGAAAAAAAAATATTAGCAGTCATGAACCATTATGCTGGCAAAAAATGGAATGTCAAAAGGATGTTTTTTCCTTGACACTGCTATTATTTTAACTACCTTCACTCCTCAGCAATATTTATTGTTTTAAAAAGTAATGATTAGAATTTATATAAAACTGAAACATATGAAAGTGAATTTATACATTTTTTTTTTTTTTGTTCTTAAGAATTGACAACAAAAATAATAAACACCATTAGATTGTTCATCCATCTTTGGATAAGGAATAGCATCTGTAAGTGTTCTGTTGGTATACAGCATTCCAGTATCTCAGCTGTTTAGAAGAAGAAAATTTCAAGAGCTTGTTTCATACTTTGATTGTTCTATATGAATTTCATTAATATTTCTCTTGTATTATTATTATTATTTTTACTGTTACCTTTTCTTTTCCTCTGCAGGGTTATTCCTATGTAGCTCCATCTGTCATTTTCTCTGACAATGCAATTAGTGATGATCTCCTCCAGTTGAACTATGTTAACCAACCAAGAGTCAAAAACATCACAGCTGCCAGCCATTTTAAGGTATGTTACCAGATTTTTACTCTCTTTTTTTTTCTTAACTAATCTGGGGAATTAGATAATAACACTAAAAACATTTACCACAATTCCTAGTCTACAGCTGTTTAAATTTGATATTTTAACTCCATTGTCTTACTAACCACAGTTCTGTTAAAAATTCTGTTAAGATGAAAACCTATCTAAAACACAATACCAAATATTTTATCTGTTTGAAATGCTACTCAGTATTTCATCACTTACAAATGGACAAATCACTATTCAGAACATTTAATGATTATTTTTTCTTATCAATCACTTGTTATTCTAACCTAAAATTATATACATGCATTATGAAATTCCATAGAAATGTTGATGTCCCTCAAATCATAATGTTTGAAAACTAAATACACATATATTTCTTGAATTGGAAGGATAAATTGCAGCAATAATTCAGTGCATTCTTTTTTTTCTCTCTCTGAATCTTTTTGCCAGAAATAAGAGTTAAACATTTCATAAACCAAATAAATGTTTTGCTGCTTCTTACTTTCCTGCTTATTCAAAATCCTCTTCTGTAGTTCCAGTAAGAACTCAGGCAAACTGTCTGTGGTGTCCAATATCCATTCTATCCAGTGAACAATTGGTTTTAGGATAAAATGGTGTTGGACATCCATTCTATCCAGTGAACAATTGGTTTTTAGATATGATGGTGTCAGATATTTATTCTAATCAGTGAAAAGAATTGTTGTGCAAAATTGTTAAATTTATTACTTTTTGGCTCACTCTCTGCTGGAATGAGTAACAGTAAGGAATAACTCATATTATTACATGTGAGTCAGGTGGAATGGCCCAGAAAGCTGTATTATCTTGAGAAAATCAAGAGAGAGCATTGTTTGTGCTGGAGGTGATAATGGAGTTGTAATATGACTTTGTCATCACCTGAAATGGTTCAGTGAATACTGAATTGACTCATACAGAGAAAATAATATCCTGTTTTGCTGAAATGTCAAGTGTATTAACCATCTGACCAGCAAAATACAACAATGCTTTTCTCTCTTTCTCTCTCTCCTTAGACACACATCTAACAAACTGCTCTATGCAGTTGTATGTGTGTGTGTGTGTGTGTGTGTGTGTGTGTGTGTGTGTGTGTGTGTGTGTGTGTGTATATATATATATATATATATATATATACCCACCCATGTATGTATGTATATATATATATATATATATGTGAAAATATATAGAAAATAGGAAGGAACTGGTTAGGTAAATAATCCAAAGTTCCTTAGTATTTTAGTTATTATTTTTAAAAAATAGTGCTCGATACAAAAGTAGAGCATAAATATAATTATTTTGGAATCATATTTTTAAATAAATAATTATATATATATATATATATATATATATGTCTGTTCTCTCTTGAAGATATTCAATTCTGCTATACAATTTGGGCATTAAGATATATGGTACTTATATATCTATCTATGGATTTGTATGTATATACATATTTTCCTGTCAGACTTAGGTGTTTTAAGTATGTTTTAAATATATATATCTATATTTGAGCGTAATATTGTGTGCATGTATTAGGAAGTGCTGCAAAGTTTTTTTTTTTTTTTACCTCACACACTTCTCAAAATTAAACCAAACATCAGAACTTTTGGAATCTACTCTTGGTTGAGCTCAGAACTTTTCAGTACCTCTTAATATATTTGTACTTATGTGTGTGTATGTATATATGTATAAGAAAGCTCAAATGAAATATGTCTTTCCCTTACTGGGTTTTCTCCACAATAGCCTCTTCTAACATGTATAAGTGTAAAACGAAAAGCACCATCCACTGCTGACCCTCATTTATCATTCACGATAGGAGACTCCACCATATATATAACTTGTGTAAATATTTTTGGTTAAATATATGTTTTTGTGCCTTAACTTGATTTTTTTCTCTCTCTCTCTCTCTCTGGATTTATTTGTTGGGGGAGTTAATTTTTTTTTTGACTGATTAATGATGGGTACTAGACTTCAAATGTTGATTTTCAAAGCAAGCTGAAGAGAAAAATGTGAGAGATTTGATTTAATTTAAACATTATTGCAACTAAATATTGAAAAATAACTAATTAAGAAATTTAATTACTTTTGAGATACTAGATGGGTTTGAAATGTTCTTAGGAAGTTAAACCTGAATACTGGGCAAAATTGACCAAAGAGCTGTGTGGTTTGTTTGTATAAAGCTTTATTTGATGGTAGCTTTATAGAAATAATTGTTTTTGGAAGCAGGTTATCAGAACTCAGCCAAGTGACTAGCAAACTTGTGCTTTGTGGAACAAAGATGACAATTAGAGGATATCATTGGCAACAAGATTGCAGGCCGAATTCTGTGTGTGTGTGTATGCATATATATATATATATATATATATATATATATATATATATATATATATATATATATATATATATATGAGAGAGAGTAAACAAATAAAATCTTCAAAACTTTTCTTCCTGACCCAGTTTCATAGATTCTCATCAGTGAGGTTAGGTAGTTTGATTATTGAATTTATAAACAGATATAATAATATATAATTACTTAAATTGAATTTATTAACATATCTAATTTCTTGATGAGTAGATATCATCTGTGAATTTTGAATCAAGAAGGTGAATTTTGAATGTGAATTTTTGAATATTTATTTTATTTGTTTACTATTAATATTCTATTACTTAAAATTGAGCACTTACAAAGCTTACTTGCCTAGACTTGGTCATCTTTTTTTTGTTTTGTTTGGAAAATACAGTCATTTTATTATTGTTGTGAATGAGTGATTGAAGGTTCTATTAATGCTGTCAAGCATTAATATTAAGGAAAAGATGGTCCTAGTTTCAAACATCTATGTAATCAACAGATAAAATAAACTATTTGGTTTAAATTTTTGTTAAGAAATTCCAGTCTTTTTCATTCTTATTTCAAGACTTCAATCAATCTTAGGAATCTATCAACTTTAGCTTCTGTGACACATGGATGGCTTGGGCTTGCAGTGTTTCAACTGGTCTGTTCTCTACTGTCCATAGTGCACCTTGCATATTTTGTAGTTGACTGATGTTAGTAGATTATCATATATTTGTAACACTATATGAGGAATGGATTCATTGTTTAGGTCACTAAATGTAGCCCCAAGCCAAGAAACCTTAGTTACAACACCAGATGTAACACTAAACTCAAGGGCAGACATTGTGGTTTGTTGTGTCTTTATCACTTTGGTGTTTTCTCTCCCTTGCTTTTCATTTCTAATGTAGTACACCTATATTAGAAAGGAAAAGCCAGATAATATAATAAAATCTGATGAATTGTGTATGAGAAGACTGACAACCTTAAACACATCCTTGCTAATTGGAAATATGTCATGAAAACACAAGAAGAAGCTGGAAGTCCTTGCTGAGACTACAAGATAAAATTTTATATGTAAATGTTTAAAGGAAACATTTTGGGAGCTACTTTTGTTAAGAAAATGCAAATCATAAAGAATAGTATTAAACTTTAAAAATGAACAAAAAATTGTCACTTACTTATATTCAAAGAGTTCAAATAGTAACATAGTAACATTACTTAACATTAGTAACATTATACAGAGACAGGTATTCAATGGGAAATTTCAGTCACAGTGTTGTAACCAAATACCAAGTTGATGGCTCTTGTAAAAAAGTAGACATTCTAGAAAAACAACTCCTAAACCCAACTGAAAATCTGTGGTTCAAGTGAAAGAAGGTGGTACATGTAAGAACTATTGAGCAATTGTAGGTGTTTTACCAAGAAGAATGGTAAAAAAATTGATGCTTATACTGCCAGAAAATTCTTAAAAATTATAGAAAAATACTGGTCAACATTGTGACCCCAAAAGGTGGAGTTACCAAATATTAAACATAAAGGTTCACTTACTTTTGCACTTCTTAATTTTTAATTAATATTTTTATCCCAACCTAATAAAAAATTTTGAAAGTGGTTGTAATTAATTTAATAAAGGTTTTTCTTAATGAAGTTTAAGTTTCTTAATGAAATTAGTTTAAGATTTGTTAATTATGACAATTTTTTTTAATATTAGGGGTTCCCTTACTTATGCATTGTATCATATATATATATGAAGAAATATAGTTCTAAGGTGTGATATATTTATGGGATAAAGTGTTCAATATCAGAGATAAAGCATTTGTAAATATAAAAGTGAACATTGAAGTCAACACTCAGAGGTGACATGCTGTTTCATGTTAGACACAATCGTCAGCCTGATTGGCGGCCTGACAAATGCATCCAGCATGAAACAGACTGTCACCCCTGAGTGTTGACTTCAATGTTCACACACACATATATATATATATATATATATATATATATATATATAAGTGAACATATATATAAATTAAGGCACTGGACGATTTGTTTCACCTTGTTCAGATGTTTCTAGTTCTTTCTTTTTTTTTCCAATTTTTTCTTCAGGTACCAATTTGTTTTTATATACTTGCAAGTTGTGCTATCTGAGGTTTTTTTAATAACTGAGTATTACTGGGTGTTAATAGGCTTTCAAAAGTTACACACTGACACACAATCAGGTACTGGATGTTTTTTGCTGCGGTTATAAGACGTTGCATAGATGTCAATAAAATGTTGTCAAGCCAAGAAAAAGTAAATTTTGTTAAAGAAGGAAATCTTCTCAGAGCCATTTTTGAAAAAAAACAACAAATCATCAATGATTGCTGCAAGGATTGTAACATTGCTGTAGACTTAAAAGATTTTGCCTTTGCAGTGGAGTTTACAGCTACCCAAAATCCTGACTTTTTAAACCCACTTTTTAGTCAAAACCATACCCTTAACATATCTCTAATTTTTAATGACATTCTTCTCTCAGTCATTCTCTAACCTTAAAGAAACCTTTTTCTAGCTTTTTTCTCTTCTACAATGAAGTATTATTCTTATATTTTCAGAATTCACCATTTTTTCAAAATTATGAACTGGAAGGTGGAATCTTAGGTGAGGGCAGTTATTCTGTATGCAGGTAAGTAAACTATATATATATATACTTACGCATGTATGTTATAATGATTTATAGATAAGCCTTATAAACATTTAATAATAAGTTCAATCCTCAGTAGAGAATTTATAAATGTTATTTTGTACCAAAACTGGCTTTGATCATGAAGTATGTGTATGATTTGTTAGATTAATTTTACGTCCTGTCAATCTTTAAAATCTAGAAATACATAAATATTATAGAATAAAAATCATAATAAATCATAAGTTTTAAGATTAGCCTTTCTAAATTAATTCATCATTAACTTCAACAGATGGAAATGACATATTTAAAATGTTTGATAATTTGCAATATCATAGTAAATGTTCTTTTAATAGTATTTAGAATGCAACAGTATTTTTTATAAGTTGTCAAAATGAAAGAGAAACAGTCAGATTGATCACCAAGTATAAAGTGATTTTAAAATTGATTTAAAGGAGAAATTCATTCTTTTGACAAGAACTTCTTTTAGATGATTTTATATTTATCATAAGATTTTTGATTTTATGAGTCATTTTTATTTTTCATTAGAATTATGATTTTTTATTTAAATTTAAAGTGAATAATATTTCTTATTTACAATAAAAGTTGGTTCAGATTTTTATTTTTAGGCAAAATTAAATTGTATTTTTAGGCAATATATATATATATATATATATATTTATATATTTATTTAACTATATATTTCACTTATAAATTACGGCTACATCATGTTGAAACACGGGTTTCTTTACCATCAAGTTAAGCAACATCAAACCTGGTTAGTACCTAGGTAGGTGACCACATTGAATACCAGCTGCTGTATAGGTGGTATAATGGATAATGGCTTAGGATTTCTAATTGGAGAGCTGAGTTCCAATTCCCATTGGGTTCATTATATACACAAATACCCTTGGAAAAGGTATGAATTCACCTCTTCACCCCACAACTATGGGTTAATTAGTAAGACATATTACTAAATCATTATTATCACACAAATTCTTATAATCTAAAATATATTTTCTGGCTTCAACAAACAGTAGAAAACGAATCAATAAATAGAATCACTTAAAAACTGCATGCAAGTAATAATTATTTACAAACATTTGTATTGAGGGATTAAGGAAAGTAAAAAGTATATGATTAGAAATCTGTGGCTGAAAGAAAATTCTTTTATAATCCTGACATGTCTAAAGATAAAAAAGATTAGTAAAATAAGTATTAAATTCCTGGATCCATTTATGGAGACAAGGAAACTTCTTTCTTGTGGCTTTGTTGTCTTAGAATCTTGTTTTTGATTCAATAGATACACTTTGTTCACACCATTCATTTCTGTGTTTCTCACATAAACAAAAAAAAATTCCCCCAGTCCCACTCTTCCAACCTGTTGATTTGATAAGACTACTGTCAGAACATTGATGTATCAAATAAAATATCTGGCACTCTGCTATATATCTTGAGATTCTCAATAAATCCAAAGAAGCATCCATAATAGACTGGCATCTTGACTTCAGTCACATTCCTGTCTTTTCTATTAATATTTTTTATGGCAGTTGTTCTGATGAGCTCTCTTCCTTGATATTTTGATTACATGAATTTAAATATACTGCTAGATTGGCAAATAGGTCTCGTCACTTTACTGTTGAAATAGCTAGATGTAACCTATTTTAATAGTTTCTTTTCTTGCACTTCTTGCCTGTGAAACAATCTTTCAGTTTTTTTACTTCCCTGTTGTCTACATTCTTCAAAAATTGAAATGCAACATCAAATGCCGTTCTTCCTGAATCTTGCTCTTTTATTGTTCTTTTTCCTCACTAAAGTCTTTTCATTCCCCTTTCACTCCAAGTAACCCCTTTCATCTTAGTGACATTATTGCCTTGCTTGGGGTGAAATGATATTTATTGTTATATCTAAAATCCAACTTCTTAACATGTAAAAATTCTTATGTAAAAGTTTTGGTCCTCTTGGATTTCCCCAACTTTACTGATACGTGTTGTAATCTGATGTCATGCTCTTTTTAAAGTTTGTTCTTTCTTTCTTTGTTCCTTTTGATGATGACTGAACAGACTGTCGTCTTATTTTGCATCAATTGATTATAATCAAAGAAATATAAATCTTAAAAATAACCACAAAATATTTTTTTTTAATTCTGCAGATGCTGTGAACACAAAGTAAGCAAAATGAAATATGCTGTTAAAATTATTTCTCGTCGTGTTGACCATACATCTGAAGTGAAGATGCTCCGAATGTGTCAAAATCATCCCAACATAGTGAAACTCATTGATGTATTTCATGATGAGGTAAAAAAAATGAAAAACACCTTCACCAATCTCTATTTCAGGGTGTGGAATTTACTGTCGAAAGAAGTGCCTTGTAAGAATAAACCATTTCAACTTTGGTTGAGGAGTGGGGGGGACGGGTATTTAAAAATAATTACTTACTTTTTTCATATTTACTAATTACAAAAATAATTTGTTTTATGAAAAGTTACATATTTTCAAGTTAGATAAAAATTCCTCATTTTCCAAGATTGTATATTTTCTCTTATTTACCATTGTTAGTACCAAAGTGTAAGAAGACTAATTGCAGGAAGAATCAGACTAAAATTGTTCCTAAAAATATTTGTATAAAAATAAGGTGAATGACTATGACTAAAACTTACTTTTCTACATCAATTCCTTCCCCAAGAAAATGTTGTTTATTCCAACTAATGTCCATGTCTTTGTTTTTATTATCACAATGTTTCAAACTGAACCCTTTATTCAATCTGGGGTCAGGCAGATTGTTCTCTTTTGCTGCTCTATGTCTAGAGATATCTCATCTTGTTATTTCGTAATGCTCAGTTATTATTCACCTTGTTTTCAGTGAAAACAAAGTGAATAATACTACTTAGAACAAGGATTGAACTCACAGTTACTATACCACCAAATTCAAGAACTAATGCTATGACATAACAAAGATGAGGACATTAGTCTACAGTGGCCTAAGAAAAGTTTTTAACCAGGAAAAATAAACTACATCTAATTTCAAAATTTAATTACGTAATCCCTATTCAACATAAACAAACAGTATTTGGAATTAGTATGGACTAGTTCCTCCATTTGCTAGTTTCAGTGCTTGTATTTGATTTTTCATGGATTTGATCAAATTATCAATGATCTTCTGATCCATATTTTGCCACTCCTTTAACAATGTTTAAGGGTTGCCACTGATGTGATTTTGGTTGCACGTTCTTGAAGTCTTCAGTCAAGCTGGTCCCAAACGTGCTCTATTGGATTCATGTCAGCATTTTGGGCTACCCATTGCGATTCCTTCCAGGCCTTTGCTACTTTGCTCGTATGACATAGCGTTCCATCTTCTTGAAAAAGGTAGACATTCTTGTCAATCTGATTGGTTTGAAATAGTGGGAGTAGTCCTTTCTATTTGACAGTATTTTGGACCATTCAACCGTTTGTCAACAAGAATCAGCTCAGATTTCCCTCCAAACAAGACAGTACCTCACACCATTACTTCAGTCCCTCCATGTTTCACGGGCACCTGCAGACATTCAGTGTTCCAAGTCTCATTCTGATTTCTCCAAATATAAACCAATCTTGAATTAGAATATTGGCAGAATTTACTTTCCAAATTACAGATTGCCAAAATTCATAATTTTTGCTCTTGAATTCTCTTGCCCAGTCCATACAAAGGTTCCTGTAAACCTCTGAAATCAAGGGCTTCTTTCTTGCAACTCTTATTTGATAGCCAAGCTTTTTCAGAGTCTTTCTCACTGCATATGGTGACATTTTTATGCTGTTGGCGACATCTTTGATGCTCTGACAACGGTTTCTGATGACTTCCCTATTCGGTGCGCTTTTTGTTTGCTCAGACACAATGCTTGGTCTTCCTGAACATTTTTCCACACGACAATGGCCTCCTTCATTAAATTTGTTAACAATATTATTAACCATTTGATGATTAACCTGGAAAAACCTAGCAATTTCTCTATTTGATTTGCCACACTGATGCCATCCTATTATTTGCCCTTGTTGAAAGTCACTAATTTCCTTACTTCCACAAACTTTCATTGCAAGATATAAGTCAATTATTGTTCATAGATGAGAATAGCTTGATACAAAGAAGGTATTGTCTGAAAAAAAAAAGAAGAGATGTTATTAAACAAGTCAAAAGTGCTGTAATCAACAGTGGCTAAAAACTTATAAAAACTTACTGTAAATGAAAATAAAGTCGTCATCCCAGAAATTCAAACTGAAAATCTTTGTTTAAAATATAGCCTTATAGTTATTTTTGGTATCAGTGTATTTATAAATTATTAGTTTTCAATATGTTTCCCTATGACTTTGTCAACACTGTTCATACAACCACTAGAATATTCTATTAATTAGGCTTTTTTTTTTTCTTTTTTTTTTTTGAAATTGATTATTAAATAAGTAACAACTTTCCTTGGCCTGTTATCCTTATCTTTATTTTTAATGTCAATTTTTAGTAAATGTGGCATCCTGTGAATAGTGTGAGTTTGTCTTGTTTCCTGTATATTGCAGTCATTGGCTGGGGAATATATTGGCTCTAATACTGTAATAATAGCAATTATAATGAATATATTAGTTTAAAAAAGTGACAACAATGCTTCATCTTAAAAATCCCTTGACTTTTTTTTTTTTTTTAATATCAATAGTTAAAGAATCAATACTTTTCTAGATCATTTATAACTTTTACTTTCATTTTGTTTTTTCTTTTTCCAGCTTCATACTTATATAGTGATGGAACTTCTCAAAGGAGGGGAACTTTTAGATCGAATTAGAAAGAAGAGTAATTTTACAGAACCTGAGGCTGGTCGCATCATGAGGATGCTTGTTGAAGCTGTGGATTTTATGCATCAGCAAGGAGTTGTTCATCGTGATCTTAAACCTGAGGTATACTCTGCACACTTTTACACAAATATTTTATAACTAATTGTCAAGAAATATCTGGAATGTTGTATATTATTTGACTAATTATAAAAATTTGTAGTTCACTTTGTTTTATGGAAGAATTCAGTTTTTAATCTTTTAGTCTCTTATCACACAGTCACATTAACAAAGTCACTTAACATGAATTTACTACTTTGTGATTTATAAGTTGTATTTATAAGTCTTCATCCTGTCTTGATTGTAGTCAATTTGTGCCACTATTTATTACTTTTCACAAATCAATCACAAATGGAGTATCTTGTTCTGTTAAATCATTTTTTTTTTTAATGTTTCATTAGCTTTTCATAGTTGGACAATATCAAAGTTCATATCAGCACAACTACCTTCTTTTTATTATGAATGTTGGAAATAGGAAAGGAAGATAGCTTTTGGCTTTTGCTACTCAGTTATAGAATATTTTTTTAAACATCAACATTGACTTTATTTGTAAGACTGTCAGATGAAAATTTAGTTTAACTAATATCATTTGATTTACAGTGAATTGTTGATTTATACACTTTTTTATCATAGTTATTTTATTAATATAGGTACCTCCATGAAATCACTAAAAAAAGAAGATAGCATGATGAAAAAGACACCAAACTTGATGGAAACAAAATTTTATCATCTAAATGTTCATGTTATTATTAAGAGGAAAGACCAAAGTTTTTTTTAATTATTTTTAAAAATTTTTCCTTCTTTTTAGAACATCCTAAATTTTGATTAAAAACCTTGTTTCTGTTTGTATCACCGGAACTAGTAAAATAACATATACAATTTTTAGCACATTTTTTTTTTTTGTATGACACACATTAATTTGGAAAATCTTGCAAAAATAAAAATAATTGTCGGATGTTAATGAAACTTTCAGAAACTATTCACAGATGATCAAAATTATTATAAATATGTTTTTTTTTATGAAAGCCATGGCAGAAATGTTTTTTTTTATATTTATTAAATTAACTAACTTTATGAAAACTCTAGAAATTCAATCACATTCAGTTTAGTGATTATATTAATTAAAAGCACAAGGATTTGAGGAAAGCAAATCATGTTTTTTTTTTTAATTGGACCCCCCCCCCACCTGAAAATCAGCTCTGAATTGTAACATACAAAACTCAATAAAACAAATGCTTTTATTTGCTTTTATGAATATTGACAATATTTTCTGAAAGCAAAAAATTTTTTCAATGAAAAATGAATTTTAATACAATTATTTGTTATTTCTTTAATTATTTTAGATTTTTACATTTAAGTTGTTAAAATATTATAAAATTAGTTGAAAGCCGGATTCACTTTTGTAAATGTCCTTATGAGATAGATCATTTTTTAGCGCTTTGTAAATTGTATCACTTCGTCCAATTAGAATACCTGCAGTAATTAAGAAATGTAATTTTGTGTTCATAAAAAAAATCATTAAAATGGCTGTAATTAAAAAGTATGGAGGGTCACAAGCAATAAAACATCACATGGCTTGAGTGTAAGCATTTTCTGCTGAATGTCCATCTCATTATTGCAAATTCTTCATGCAAAACACATGTTGAGCATTTTGAATTATCATTTTACTAATTAAAAAATTTGAACACCATCCTAAGCCATTTTCAGCATAAATGAATTACTAAATTTTTAAAAAAAGTACCATTTATTTCATTTACATATTTCATTAAAATTTCAATTTTGTGAAGTTGTTTTTTAAAATTTTTCAGTGACCTATCTTATTACAATTTTATGAAATTTAATTTCACTCTCAACAGTCTTATTTTAATTTTTTTTATAATATATTTTCCATAAAGCATCGTAAACGTAAAGGTGAAAGCTAAGTACAAAAAAAAAATAGAGCGTTGAAAGTTTTCCTTAAAAATAATGAGGTAAATAATTTGTTCACTTAAATCTAAATAATTTCACTTCTCTCCTTCTGTAGAATAAATTATCCTCACGTAAGCTATCAATATGTCATGAAAATGTCTTTTGTCACCTGTCAAGTGACGCGAAATCTTATGACCTGCTTTGTTTTATTTTCAAACTACATCTTTTCAGCATAGAAACTAAATTAAGTTTGTTTCAAAATATTTTAAATAAACATTATAATTTCTGATTTTCTTAAAATAAGTTTTGAAAAAATTATAATTGATTTTTAAAAGAATTTCAAACTGAGATTTTCATTTTTTTTTATAAAATGGAAAAAATGATTTACATGATTGATTATCTGTCAATTTTTCTGACTCAAAAAAAAAAGATTTTTAACAAAAATTTTGGACATGGAATTGGACATCAATTAAAAAATGTAAATACTTTGATCTTTCCTCTTAATAATAACATAAACATTTAGACGATAAAGTTTTGTTTTTGTCAAGTTTGGCATCCTTATTTTTAGCGATCTCATGGAGGTACCTATGTTAATACAGCTTGTATTTCATAATCAACTTTAATGTGCATCAAAAATTATTAAATGAATGCACAAATATTTTCAATATTAATTTTTATTAATATTTTCATCTGATGGTGCATATTCTTTTTCAACTTGTTGATCATTATTCTGTAAGTAAAAAGCATGGATCAGAAATAAAGAATAAGTTTTACACCAGATTTAGACTTGCTTCTCTTCATCTGAAGGAGCGTGTCTTATTGTCACAGCAGCTTATTAATTAGGCTACAAAAGCTCAACTAGATGGCATCAATCATTTTAACCATATAGCAACATCTCATGATATCTTCTTTATTTATTTACACAAGTAGTGTTAGTTCTTAGATGAAGAATTATCATTAATGTTCTACTAGTATTTATTTCATCTTATTCCCTTTGAGAAGAAAAGAATATAACTGTATGGCAAACGCTGATTGAGCTTTTGTAGCCTAATCAGTAAAGAATTGTTATAAGACAATCTCTCTAGGATAAGAGATGGGAATTAAAATATTATTGAATGCTTGTTCTTTTTTTGGTAATCCATATTTAGACTAATAACTAAAGAGTTAGAATAAAAAGCAATGAAATTCAAATGAAAGAAATTTAAATAAATAATAATAATAATGACAGTTCTTCATGTTACAATTTGTTATATAAGAATAAAGTGTCACTGCTGACACTGGTGTTTGAACGTAGATCACAAGTGAATAAATATATATGATCTCATAACTGAGCTAGGTAGATCACGTGACTATAGCGGAAACACTTATATAGAGGAAGTTGTGTGACATAGGGTTGTATTTACTATTTCTCCTCTATCCCCTATACTATTTGGACTGCAAATCTCTTCTCTTCTTATATGAAGTACTATTCTATGAATATTATTCAACATCGTATTATAATTGGCATCTGCAATTACAAAGTCTTTGCTACATTGACATTGATGAAGTATCAAGCAAGTATACATTGTCATTATAACAGTGGCAACAAAAGGGTCGTTTTGATGACACAACGCAATTAAAGAAATCAGTTTTGATGAAATTTCTAAATGTCATGCAAATTTATCAAAATTATCTAGAATTGTCCATGAATATGGAAAAGCTCCTGACAATGGATAATAGCATCATTTTTATTATTGATATTTGTAATTTCATTTTTGTTTCTAGAATATTCTGTTTGAAGACGAAAGTGAAGATGCTCAAATCAAAATTGTCGACTTTGGTTTTGCCCGACTGAAACCTGAGAACCAACAATTGCAAACCCCGTGTTTCACTTTGAACTTTGCTGCACCAGAAGTTCTCAGTCAGGCAACTGCCAACAACAAAAATGGAGGTTATGATGAGGCGTGTGACCTTTGGAGTTTGGGGGTCATTTTGGTGAGTCTATTTAAATTTGCATTTAATCAAACTTGTTTATAGTCTCTGCTAGGAAATTAAATTCACTTCCTTTTGTGAAGAACTCTTGTGGCGAGAAATTGCAAATATCTCTTGTAATTTTTGTTCTATTCTTTGTCTTCTTTGCCAGAGTCAAAAGTGATAGCACAGAGAATAAAGTCATGCTTTTTGACAAATATTCTAATTTTAGATGAAGGGAGGTGTTGAATCATCAGAATATTAATGGTGTTAAAAAGAATCTACTTTGGCTGCATTATGAAACACTCAGTTGGCAGGTGAAAATACTGCAATTGAATGTACTAGTAAAATCCCTTTGAGTAAAATGAGATATTCTCTATCAGCTTTTTGATCAGAACCTCCTTCATCTTAATTTCAGTTGTTTTTTATTACAACAGACAGATCATCATTTCTCAACTGTTAGGAAGCAATGCAGGTCAAAAAGAAAAAATTTGCCATCAACAAGACTTGAGCATACATCTCTTTTCCTCATGATGGCTAACTGGTTAAGCCCTGGAGCATTCTGGCTGAGAGTCCTTCAAACTTCATCATTCTTTATCTTTCCAAATTGCCTAATAGGTCACCATCTTTATTTACATAACACAAGCACTATTTATAGCATTATTATTCTTTTTGAATTTCTTATTAGAGACACACACATTGAATTTCTTATTAGAATACACACACACACACACACACACACACATGCCCAAGTGACCACTTTGATTGTACTTTTCATCTTTCAATTTAGTTACTGTTGGTACATTTTGTGCATTTTCATGTCAAACCCCACATCTATCTTCTACATTTATATTAAACTATTTTTGTTACAGATGATAACCTGTTAGTTTATATATTATTGTAGCTCTTTGATAATTTCTAACCATGTTTGGTAACTTTTCTAGTTGTATATGCCTTATTATTTTTTCAAAAAGACTTGGATACTTCAGCCATTATATCAGAGGAAGGTTTGAAGAGATGCCTGAACCATTGAAAAATTACCAATACCTTATTTAGATTTTGGAAATTTTCTTTTTGGGGGTCAATGGATTAAAGAGATGAAATACAGTGTTTAGTCACTTTTTTTTTTTCTTTGATGTCAACAAAATTGAAACCAGTAAAAGGTTCTTTGTAGATTTTATTTATACACTGTTTTTTTTTTTCTTTGGTAGTACACAATGTTATCAGGGAAAGCTCCATTCCAAACAAGGCATCAGGATGAGACTCCAGCTGGAATCATTAAAAGAATAAAAGAAGGCGAATTTGAATTTACAGGTCAAGAATGGGATGCTGTCTCTGCTAGTGCCAAGAAGTTAATTAGAGGTAAGAACCTGCTGAATAATTTCTCTTGTTATGATTGTTAAACCAGCAGACATCAGAATATTGTTAAGAAAGATGATTACTATTGCATTATTGACAGGTGAAAATTAGCTGCATTTATTAATTCACATTTTTTTTCAAAGCTACTTTTAATTAAGTTTAAAAAATAAAGTTTTTTCTCATTTTAGTTTTGAGTTGCAAAGGTTTTAACTTCAAATTTCTGAATTAATTCACATTTGAAATGGAACTTTTTCCTTGATGGCTGTATCAATGAATTAAATAAGAAAATATATTTATTATAAATACAATACATTGGTTATGTGGGAGCTAAATTTTAAAATATTTCTATAGTTTTTTTTATAAAATTTTTGCTTTTTATTCTGACACTTTTTTTTTGTTTAAGTTACTCATAAATCTTTTGAGAAGATTTTGCCTTAGAAAATTTTTTTAAGAAATGTGCCAAAGTATTTAAAAAGAAATGAAAAGAAAAACATATTTTCATGACTTTTTGAAAACAATGTCACTGTGTATAATCAGTATCTATTTTAGCCTTCATTCATTTTGATCCTCTTACAAGATTAAATCTGGTTGAAAAATATTGGAGAGATTTATTCAGAATTGCTTTCAGTCTTGCATATTCTATGTAAATGATAAAACTAGATTCACAGTCTCAGCACTGGACTTGTAGTAGGGAAGGCATTAGGACATATTGGGACTTGTAGTAGAGAAGGCATTAGGACAGATTGGGACTTGTAGTAGGAAAGGCATTAGGACAGAAGAAAATTAAATTCACAGCTCTTTAGATCAGGCATTTCAAACTCGGGTATGAAGGGCCACATCAGCCACATCTACATCCTCGAGGGCCACATCAGTCTTACATTAATCACAGCTAGTGATAACTAAACTTTAAATACAAAATACTTACAATACTAGGTAGTACAGTTTAATAATTTTTTTGTTCTCCTGATGACTGACATTGCTTTAGACAAAATATTCTCAATATATCAGGTTGGAATGTCTGTGTAGATCTCATTTTGATCAAAGATGACAAATGTTCATCAGTTAATCTGGTTCTGTGGGATGTATTTGTGGCCTTCATAAATGAAAAGAACTGCTCACAGACATATGTGGATCCAAAAATCGCCATAATCTTTGTGGCAAACTTTCTGAAGTTCTTAAATATCTGAGCAAGGTATGAAAAAATCTGGGTACCCCTCCTTCTAGTGTTGAGTCAGTCTGCATTTCCAGTAGTTCCATCTGTAGACTTTACTCTGTTTGAGCAACATCAAAAGTGAATATTGCTGAGATTAATGCAAACTGATATTAACAAGATGAAAAATCACAAAATCTTCACTGAAATTCCTTTGACAGCAATTCCAGGTAATTGTCATACTTAGCAAAGATAATGATAGACTCGCTATTGGCAGTTTTTTCAACTTCTTGCACATCAGAAAATGAATTGTTTTCATGTAACAACTGGGATGTCAGTAAAGCTAATTTTGCAATTAAACACTTGATATCATCATATAACTGAGTGTTGAGCTTTATTTTTACCTTGTAACTTCAAATTAAGGTCACTTAATAGGGCAGTGATATCCACTGAAAAAGGTAAATCTTGGAGCCAGCTTTCATCTTTCAATTCCCCTGTGCTTTGACAATTCATCTCCAAAAACATATCAATTTTGTGTCACAATAAAAAAATCTTTTCAGTACCTTGTGACATGAAGGCCATTGAACTTCTGTGTAGAATGGGACATCTGTGAACTGATTATTTATGTCTTCCAATTACTGGCTAAACTGACAGTGATATAGAGCATGACCTCTGATATTGTTCACTGTTTTTGTAACAAAACTTAAATGATCTAATTTTAAAATCTTAGCACATAAGTTCTGTTGATGAATTATACAGTGAAAATGCTTGAATGTTGAATCTAGATATGTTTTCTATTTTTGTACCTAACTTGGCAGCAACCCTATTATGTCTCCCAATCATACTGGCAACATAATCAGTAGATAAATACACAAGTTTATTCAAATCAAGGCCATACTCATGGAGAAGCTGTTCAACTTTCTCAAAAATGTCTTGGCTTGTTGTAGTATCATGCATAGGGACCAGTTCAATTAGTTCTTCATAAATTTGAAATTCATTGTCACAAGCCCTGATGAAAATGGTGAGCTGTGCTATTCCATAGAAAAATGTTCAAAACTTAAACTGTTGACTCAAATCACCTGCCATCTCATCAATCTGTTCAGTATGACTTCTCTGGACATACAATTTCAGCTGTTTTTACAAGATATTGCTTTATGAAATCTCTTTCATTAAGATTTTCCACTGATGATGATCATTTTGCAGAGTTCAATGGAAGTTAAAAATAGTCGCTGACATTCAAAAACAAAAAACCACTGAGATAGAATAAGCACTCTAATCATACCAATTGAAAAAAAATCTGTTTTTAATAATTTGCATTACCAACATAGACAAAATTCTCAATATACCACAGCTATAGAAAACTTTGTGAGGACCGCCAGTTCAACACACCTTTAGATTATTTGGTTCTTAAAATCTTTATATTAAATTAAGTAATAATTTCCATTTTCATTTGTCAAATTTGTTCTTCAAAAATAAACATGACATGTTGCCATTTATCAGACAGTTCTTTCATACCTTTTGAGTAAAATTCCCCAGGATTTGATGTGAAAATTTTCAACAAACTCTTAAGTTAGGTTTTCAATAAAGATTTCCCCATCAAAAATGTTAATAATCAGTTAGTTGAAGGTCAGGTGAATATGGCAGAAAAGACCAACCGAATTCCAAAAGTTTTTACTGTTTTATGTATGTAGTCTGAAGAATAACCTTTTTTATTTTCCTTTAATCCACTGTGTATGTTGTTATTGTCATAGAAAAACTAAGGTATGCTAGTGTACTTCAAATTTGTTAACTACTTTGTATGATTAGTAGTTAGGATGATACATTTGTTAACACAATTGGCACCCAAAAACAAAAATTATTTACAACTAATATATTTGTCAGTTGAATTAACAAACAAATAGACAGCAGTTTTAGAATATAAAAACTGATTTCTGCTTCAGCTATTACATCAGAATAACATTCTGAAATTATAACAAAATTTTTGAAACTAAAAATGAAGTTTATATAATTTATGTATGTGTAGATGTTATTAAACTAAGAAAAAATAATGTTGTTTTTCTTTTTCTTAAAGGCTTGTTGACAGTTGATCCCAGAGAACGTTCAACAATGCAAAGCCTTCTTAAAAACAAATGGATTCAGGGTAATAATGACCGTGTCTTCTCCCAAACACCCCTTCACACTCCTGGGGTGCTCTACTCGACCAGCAATGCCTTGCAGCAACAACTTGTACAAACTATGGATGCATTCCACCGAGCAACTCGTGAAGGATTCCGACTTCAGGATGTTGCTAATGCACCACTTGCTCAAAGACGACAACAGAAACGCAACTCAATGGATGCTCGCAGTAGTTCCAGTGACAGCACAGCTTCATCACCTTCATCATCAACCATCACCACGGCTGCCTCTGCCACTGTGTCGTTTCCTCCAGGTGGGGCTGGGGGAAATGCTGCCGGTGATACACAAAGCTCCCAGACTGACTTTCCTTTACGTAATACGTCCAACACTTCAACCATCTCCAACATATCACAGAGTAGCACGGGTTTTGTGCCTAGCAGATATCAGGGGAGTAGTAAACAGGCCACTCCTACTTCATCTTCATCTCTAACCTCCCTCACCTCACAACAGCCACAACCACAACTCCCCCCAGCTCAGGACTCATCATTATCATCATATTTGCAAACAGAGGATCAATTCAGGTCCCATTTCTATAAAGAGGGTATGGCCAATACTTTATGGTCACAAACTCCAACTACCGGAGCTCCTTCCCATATAAACACTGAGTGTACAGTTGTTGCCTATATGGAAGCCCCATCTGGGAGCAGGGCACATAAGAGACCCCTTTCTGATCAGGACAGTTCAGACAATGACTGTATTATTGAAAGCAGCACATTGTCACACTGGGTAAACCCACCACAAAAGAAACGACCAAGAACTGAAACTATTGTTATTGAGTAATTAAAGGAGTTAGCTAAATATTTGGAGGTGACATTTTTTTTGTCTTTGCTCATACAATATATTGGGAATATGCATTATCTAAACCTTTTGACAGCATTAATAGGCTTTTAAATTTTTCTTTTTAATTTTGTTTTTTACAATCAAATGAGCAGATAAATATGCAACAAAATTTCAGATGAATAATATTTTAACATTATTACAGTATTTTCTCTATTGTGGTATGAAATATAAAATCTATATTCAGATGTTATAGGAGCTGTGTGAATATGTTTATGCACTCAAACACCAAAATTGGCTCGTCTGTGTGATTTCTACTCTGCTCTTAAAACTAGTCAGTATTTGTTTTCTATGATTTAAAAAAAAACTATTAATCTTGTCAATAATTAAATAAGACATGTTCACAATATGATGTTGGGTCAAAGAAAAAAATCATTAATGGACTTCTTTTTAATTTTCATCAAACATCAAAATTCTATTACAAATTTGGTTTTGCAAGAAGCAAAACAAAACCTTAAGCAAAGGACTTGGTAGACATTTTTTTTTTTTTATGAATGCAAAAAAAAAAAAAATGTGTGAACTTGTGTGACTTAATCAAAAGAAAAAAAAAAAAAACAAAAATGGAAAAAAATGAAAACACCAAAAAAAAGACAAAACCAGAAAACAAACTTGTAATGGGAAATACATAAAAATCAAATTTCCTTCAACAGGAAAAAATTAAATTCACAAGACGTGCACTATCTTTACCTATTTTTATTAATTTTTTTTTTTTCTTTCTGGGCAGAAAAGAATTTTTTTAAATTTTATTTAAAAATTTTTATTGCAATTATGTCTAACAATTTTCTTGTCTATTTCTTAAGATTTGTGAGAGGAAGACACGACATTTTAAACAGATATTTATTCTATTTTACATAGTTTAATAATAAAAACAAATTATTAAAAATAAAATTAAAAAAAACAATGCATATTTAAATATATTTTATAATTTTATGGAGAAAGGAAAATAATTGTTTATATACCTTCTATAAAAATTTTGACAACATTGTCTTCTCAAGGTTGTAAAAAACAAAAAAAAAACAAAAAACATACTGACTAATTTTTTTCTAAATAAAATTAGTGATACCAGTCTGAAAAAAAAAAAAAAAAAGTCTCTCATTATATAGAAGAGATATTCATTTTACCTCTAGTGACATCTTTATATAATTGCAACTGTTGAGAAAATTTTAGGTGTGTTTTTTGATTTTTATTTTTACAACCTCAAAAAGATCACAATTGATGTTGAAAGTAAAAAATGTATTTGGTATATGAGTCCAGATAAAAAAAATCTCTTTAATAATTATCCTCGGATCATCTAATATTTTGTTTTCCTCTTAATAACAAATTCATTCCATTTTTTTTAAATACATTTACAATTTGATGAGTGAATGAAAAATGTCACAGGATTATAGATTAGCAAATTTCACATGAAACCAATTTTGCTCTCTTGCACATCTTGTGGCCTCTGTCATTTAGACATTTTTGAAACCCTCCACCCAATTGCTAAATTATTTAGTAGAGCAGTCTTTCTGCTTCAGGCTTTTCATTGTGGAAAGACTTTTGTTGACCAATTTGTGTGTGTGTGTGTGTGAGAAAGAGAGAGACTGACTTTATATGAATAGGCAAAAAGGTCTTAGCTGAACCTGAAAAAAAACTTAAGAGATTAAGTTAACCTGAAGTAATAAAACCAAAAAAAAAAAAAAAAAAGTTAAAGCAATTGTTTCTGGTATTTCAAGGACAAGATCAGTTTTTAAATCTTGTCACTTCAGCAGCAATATTTTTTTGTTTTTTAGTGGGTGCTGGGTATGTCCTATGACTTGAGATAACCATTCATCATAAGGCTTATTCTGATCTTTTGAGGACCTCCACTTCTTTTAAAATGGTATGTACTGTTTTAGTATATACTTCTTACAAAATCTGATATTATTGTTGTATCATTGGATCCAACCACACACACTTGATTGCAAGGATGATGTTGCGTATGACCCTTTAACAACTAACTCATATTGTAGATTAGTGTTATTCATTTATTATAAGTTGCCAACAATGGTGGTTGTTCATCATGTAGTTTAATGTCACTCTTCACAATTCTCTCTTCCAGGAAAATGCATTGCCCAAATAATTGTACTAAATAATATTCAATGTGCATTTATAAAATACATATCCATTTCTACTTAAATAGAAATAGTGTTTACTAGACAATTTTAAGAAAATATTTGGTACCAATACGATTCAAAGTGTGAATCTTTTGTAGGTAAAAACTGAGGCAGATTTTTGTCTGTCTCTTTCCTCCTATGACATCATTTTGCTCACATTTTTATGAGTTTTAATTGACTTTATTTTGGGGGCAAATAGTTGAAATATAAGACCTAATGGTCTGCAGTTCAACACTCTACCACAGGACCTTATGCAATGGAAGTGTTATTGAATTAACATAAAAATATGAACAAATGCCACACATCAGAAATTGTGAATACCAGTTTACACTCTTGGTAGATGTTGATAGGTGTCCTTATATTTTATATATTTTGTAAATTGCTCAGGAATAACAAATCAGTTTTTATCAGATGAGCTTTAAGCACCAAGTAAGATTTTTCAGTATTGCTGACTGAATGACGTTCTTGTTGAATATTATTTAAAAATATTCTCTTTAGCCAGACTTACTTCAGTGTAAATAAATTACAAGTTTGAACTTATGATGACATGTCGGCTGAAATTTGGATCAACTAGTTAGAGAAACAATAACTTTATAAAATGAGCCACCTTTTTGATTAATTCACATATATGAAAAGGTACCTGACGGTGGGAGTAATGCTATTGTGGTTGACCATTACAACTGAGTAGTGAGTTTAATCCTCACAAACTGCCCTATACTTGTGGCCTTGTGTCAAACTAAGTTAAACTTAGTAAATAAATAGTTCAAAAAAGAGAGGGAAAAATCTTGTAATTCAAGCAGATTTCAATCTTGTTTTGGACTCTATGCACAAAATATCCACCATTTGTCTTTCTGTTGGCAGACATACAGAATTTAATTGGCAACCCATGGAATAACAAAAACAAAATCTTTTCTATTTCACACATTTACCAGATTACATGAACACTTGACTTGATTCTGGTTCTGCATTACAGTGAATTCACAACTTAGGAAACACATTTTGATTGTATGTATGTATGTATGTATGTGGGTCTTCAACTCAGAGAGTAGTCAATTGGGTAGGAATTATAATAACCTCAGTGTCTTGTTTCCATGTTAAATTTTCTTCATTATTTTGTTATTTTTTAAAGAAAATACACACACATACACTCAATCTTGGATCTCTGTCTGTTGGTGGGTTTTAAATAAAGAGACTTACCCATGAGGAGCTTTCCAATTGTCAGTGACCAAAATATTGTTTGATATTTATTTGTTATATACTGTAATCATTGCACAGTCCACTGTTTGGTTAAATGCAATTTTTATTTTTATTTTTTATGTGTGTGTCTGTGTGAGTGGGAGTGAGTGTGTCCACTTACATTATTATGTGACAGTAGAGTGAATACAGATATCATGTTTTTAATTTTTTCCTTCAGCCTTCTTGTTGTTTGTTTGTTTGCTTTTTTTTTTATTTATGTAGTAGAAACTGTGAATCAATATCTTTCCTTTGATGTTTCTTCATTTGCAAACTCAGTATTTATTCTTTAAATATTCAATATTCTATTGACTTCATCAGTTTATGCAAATGCTTCATATGAAATATCTAAACCATCTAATCCATAATGAAATATCTAAACCATCTTATAAATTAGTACAGAAACACTAGATGAAAATTAAAATTTAAAAAAAAAAAAATATCTAGAATATTCAATAATTTTTCATTATATACCTTGATTAAGATTGACTGTGTTTCAAATGAGAATTGGTTAGGATAATTAAATGCAGTCAATTTTGTAATGAAAGGAGTAACTGTGGAAAACTTAATTTGTTGTTTATTAAAATTATATTTAGAGATAGAATGAGACTGCAGTTGTCTGTATTTAGCAATGGCCGATTCATATGAACAAGGGAGATTAATTGAATGGATCAGTTTTGTTAGATTTTGTTCTTTGGAAGATTTAATTTGATGACCAATTATGCTGTATTTCAGTCTTTAACAGTTTTACTTGTCAGAAGCAGGCAATCCAAAAAAACCCATGTCAATTTTAATTAAACCAATGAAAGCATAAGCAAAGAAATTTTTATTCATTTTTCTCCTCAAAATTTGATATCACATCTTTCTTGCTGGGTTTTCAAACCACTTTATTGCAGAAATTTATGCATCTCCAGGTAAATTATTCCCCCAAATACTTCAAAGTGGAATTCGAATAAAAAATATAAAAAAATAAAACTTACTTATGAAATGGATGTGTCATCTAATATATGACAAGGTCTTTCAAGCTAAGTATTTTATGGTAGAATTTTAAAGACTTGACTTCTTATCAATAACACTTTAGATGCAGTGTAATTTTTTAAATGGATTCAATTAACTCTTGTATATTCTTCAATCAAGACATGTCAGTTATACCAACTGAAATCCAGGAAGGAAGAAAAAAAAAAATCACAATTTAACAGCTCTAAATTGTGAAATAACTTCAGTTGCTGCTGTAGCTAACTTGTGAAATTATCTGTACACTCAGTGAAGAGAAATCATAGATTTAAAAAAAAAATCCAAACGTCGTTAATTTTAAATTAGATAATAAAGCATAACAAAGTATAAAATCTATAACATGAAAGGATTATAAAGACTCTTGAAATTGTGGCCATAGAAGTTACAATTTAGCTAAACCAAAGACTAAAGTAGTTTTCTTGAACAGTTTAGTTTTGTAAAATTCAATAAAGATGCACCCTTTTTAGTAGAGAAACTGAATAATTCATATTGACTGTTTGTTTTAAGTCATTCTATTGATATATGAATTAGCAGACTTAATCATGTCATTGACAATTTCCTATGGATTGAACAGATGAGTTAAGTTGGATGAGAAACTGATTAAATGGTAAATATGTAAGGCAATTTTTACTTTGACATGTTTCCCTGATTTTCTGATATCAGAAAATGAATTACTTTCCACAATGGGATTCATGGGAATACTTGGCTTATTTATTTTTTAATTTCACTTCTTTGTTATGCTTTCCATATCCAAAATTGTCTGAGTAAAATATAAATAACACATATTATCCATACAAATTCTGTTAGCTAAATTTTAAGGTCATTAGAAATCTCAATAAAAAAAAGAAAAATTTAAATTAGATGTTTTTAATTCTGTCACTCAAAAAACTGAATCAATTTCAACTGTATTTAAAAAGCCTAACCCTTAGTTCTGAGTTGAAATTAATTCTGCAATCCAATTTTTTTACAATAAAAAATGGTAGTTTATTGAACCAGCTGTTTTCTCCCCAATATACTAAGATTTGAAAGGATATCTGAATAGAAAAGCAACTTAAACAACGCTCTCAATAAGTTTAGAGATAAGTTTGACCAAGACTGCAAGCTGATCTTGTATACTCTTGGCTGTGAGTTCATTCTTCACTGAATGCCCCATTGTAATCTCTTGCCAAAACTAAACTTTCCTTATGAAATAACTATACAAAGAGTCAGTAGATAATATAAACAATTATCAGAAAATGTGAAGTTTTTTTTTTTTTATATAAATTTAGTGTAAATTTGAGGTAAATTTTACTGCTGAAAACAATATTTCAGCCCTTATGTCAACATTTTCTGGGTTACTTAAACATGAGTTTAATATTTTCTAAGTAAACAGTTCATAAAATTAAAATGAAGCAATTTCACTTAACATTTGACTAGCCATAGAGATCCTTATTTTAAAAGGAGGATTGACCTTGAAATTTGGAATTAGTAAATCAAAAAAGCAATAAGAGAAGTGATTAAAGTAAAATGAAATATTTTAGCAAACTCAGGACTTAAATGATTTTCTACTTAATAAGCTAACTTTGGCCAACTCAATACATAATAAATAAACAAATAAAAATTTTCCTGCTACCAAGCTGTACATTTTAACTTATCCACATGTCCTGCTGTGAATAAATTACTGCAGTTATTTAATTTTTTTTATCTCAATGACTACACCTGGTGATGGCCAAAGGAGCATAGAAAGATTGTTTAAAACTTATTGCTTATTTTGTCACTTAGTTGATTTAAGATGCTGAAGGTAACATCACTTTAGGGTTTCATAGGTAGACCTGTCCGTCCACTCTTCATTGGAGGGGGTGCATTTAATAAATATATATATATATATACACGCACATACACCTCCACAAAAAACGATACCTAAGGTTTAAAATGAAAAATCTTTCTAGGTCGTTTTAGTTTCAAGTGAATAGATTAAATTTGATTATACTTTGCTGTATTTCTGAAACTAATTTAAATTGAGTGGAAGGATTTTTTTTTAATTCTTGTAAAAAAAAAAAAAAAAAAAAAAAATCATTCAGCAAAAAAAAAAATTTTTAAAGGTAAAATAGTGTCCTTAATATATCTTATTTATAAAGGTAATTAAGATTTTCTAATTAATGTCATTTTTATTTTAGGATTTGGAGCAGATTTCCAGGAAATGAGTAACTGTTTGGGAAAAAAATATTGATTTACATTCTCCAACAAATTTGATAATAATTTCATGAAATTAAATAACAGCTGTAAAAGGAGGAGTGGAATTTTCTTAGCAAAATTTAAAAAAAAAAAAAAAAGCATTAAAAATTTTAATAAAATCCAATACTTTGGTCTTTCCTCTAATAGAAGAAACATTTTGATAAAACTTTTTCATCATGCTATGCTCTATTTTAGCAAAAAGCGGAGGTGCATATGTGTATGGATAACTTAAATTTCTGGTTAAAAGAAATCATCAAATTTTATATTTGTTAAACCATTTTCGACTAAGTTTTATCATTTCTCTTATTAATGATTATTTTTTAAAAATTTTGAATGAAATAACTTCATATTTATTACGAGCAAAGACTTCCATTACACTAGAAATTGATCAGAAGCAATTTATTTTTATTAAAAATATTTATCAATGTTTTTATAAAAATTTTCCTATCTTTGTTTAAGTAATGAATTTCTGACAATTTCAAAGCCCAAGTTTACTTTTATTGAATTTTATTTATGGATGAGTTTTGTAACTTATTGAAGTAATCTGCTATGTGAATCCCTATTTTCTGAAAACGGAGTAGAGATACCATTTTTTTTTTTTTTTTTTTTTTTTGGTAATGTCCTTTCATTCCAGCTGTGAAATCGACAAAGTGAAATTAATACACAATCCTTTGATCTGGAGATGTTCACAAGGTTTCTGCAATAAAAAATATCACTGACTTGTACTTTGACTGCAGCAGGTTGGAGAGAAACTCATTATCAAAGTAAAGCAATTTTACCTCAATGAACATAAAATATGCCTTAAAGAAACATCTAATTTATATATTAGCATAATGAATGTTATCTTTCCAAAGATATTAATAATTTTACACGCATACATCCATTAGATATATGTATGGAATAGATGTTATTCCCACAACTTTTGGTTGGTAATCTCCCCTACAAATGGTTTTGAAATGTATATCCATCATACACACTTGGATTTTAGCTAATATTTGTTTATTTAGTTCATAAGTAAGTGATTATACTTTGGTTTATGTGAAAATAAAATTATGTGAAGAAGGAACCAGAAAGAAAATAGGACAAGAGAAAATAAACACAAAGCATAGTACAAAATGATACATAATTTATATTGCATTAGTTACAAAGAAAGGAAGAAAAAAAAAATATTGGCTCCGACATCAGAAAAGTCAGGCATAATAGAAAAAGAAAAAAAAAACACTTCCAAATTTTGTTGGAAATTAAAAAAGAGAAGAGAAAGTAGAATAGAGTTGCATACAAAATAAAATTTGTAGAAAAAGAATTGACAATGCTTATTTTAAAGGGTATTAAATGAAAGAATTGGTTTCTGATATTAGAGTTGTGATGGTAAAGTTGAGAGAGAAAATACAAACTTGAATTACTAGAGATTTAATCAAATTAAAGCCAGTAAAAACTTGGCAATTTGCTTCTGCAGAAAATTGCACAAAAAGAGTTTATTAAATTATTTTTTGGACGGTTAAACCAAGTGGAAAAAAAAAAGAATGGTGACAATGGTAATTGCTAGTGTTAACATGCAAGCATCTAACAAATGACAAATCAGAGTGAATATCTACAAGGGAGATAACTGTGGGCAATTTTGTAAGAGTAAGTTTTTGGGACGATCAGTTGCGAAAATTCTAAATTGAGTGTAGATGGCCGGATTGTGAAGAGAAAAAAAAAAAATTATTTTTCCTCTCTGTTTAATCGGTTTTCCAAAGATCAAAATCTTTTCCTTTTGCTCCAAATGCAGTCGAAATTGTGTGTCACCCGTTTTGGAGAAAATTTCCGACATTGTGGAAAGTACATATTTGGACAGAAATATTGAGAATACTTACGTTTTTTTTTTTTTTAAAACATTTTTGCCAAGAGAATGGAACTCACCGACACGAAAGGCGGCCATTATTACATTCAAATTTTATGTATATAAATTTAATATATATAAAAACGAAAAATTCAGAGACTAATTTTGTACAGAATAATTAAATCAATAGAATATTATAAGTAATAAATTCAAAACTTTGGAAACTAAGTCTTATACCCTGGTGAGTTCCAATTTTGATATGCGAAATAAGCTAGTAAATATCTATGGTGGTGTTTATGTGCTGGAAAGATGCAAAACAAGCAAGAAAGATTCGACTAAAAATCAATGGTGCAAGGGAGGTAATGGACAGAAAACACACACAGGGAAATGAGACGGATGGTACATTTTATTACACGGATGGTTACTTATCAAATTTCCAGATATCCCTCCTTTACATTTAATAAAGAAAAAAAAAATCAAAAAAAAAAAAAATCAATGCATATACAGTTGTCAAGCTCCCAAATCAGCATAACTTTCTCCCCTCTTCAGTCACCAGTAGAAAGAAAGAGACATTTGTTGCTTCTCCAATGAAGCAACCTTCACCAAATTAATCTTAATTTCTCTTTATAAAATTCAATAAAACTTACATTCCCAACAATTTTAAAGAACATTGACACAATGAGCAAAGAATTAAGAAAACTTGAAATGTCACTTAAACTACGTTGCAACAGAGATATTGATATGCAATGAATGTCTAAATACCACTATAATACAGAATCCCAAAATCCATTCCAATACGTCCAAGTATATTTTTATAATTAATCTTAAAATCATTCATTGTTTAAATAGCAAACTCAAGATGGATTTTTTTGTCTTTCCTAGTTAAACACTAGGAAAGACACTGCACTACAAAGTAATAACTGAATGTTTTTGGGTAATAGGAGGAATATTGTAGATTAATAAATTTAGCATACATTTTAGATTTTTTCACTAAGTTTAGAATAAATTAAATATCTAAATAATAATTATTAAATTTCTGAAACATTCCAAATGATTTGTTATTTTTATTTAAACATTCATACACCCAATAATTTTTAGATTTTTTCCATCCCACTTTCATAGTCATTAATTTTTTTTATTATATGCCCAACATTATTTGCTTCTCCCAAATTTTACCCCAAAGAAATTCCCTTCCAGAACCCAGCCCTCCCAAGAACTTTCATTTTGTAGATATTCCAAATTGCCAGAGTTAAAATATGAAGAATTATAAATTGAACTATAAAATAAATTTAAACAATTGAATTTTTGATTTTAAAATTATTTTCCCCAAACCTAATTTTGAAATTATTTTTCCCAAACTCAAAAAGGTAGGAGTTTTAAAATATTTAATGTTAATCTTTTATTAAAGGAATTATTTAAGAAATAAATTAAATCTGAATCCAGGATGTAATTGTTTATCATTCAAAACAAAATATAGCTTCAGTTATTTAAAATGTACAAGAGTGGGAAATTCAAAATTTATTTGCCAACAAAAATATGTCTGTACAAATTTGACAATTTCCCCACAAAGTGTTAGAATGAGATTTATAGAAAGAACATTTTTTAAATCTCTACAGAGACGACTTGACAATTACTAGAAACAGAAGAATGTTGAATGTAAACATTTACTGAAATAATAAATAGAAACTGATATTGATGCTTTATTTAGTAATGAAAATGCATGTTTTAGTAAGCCCCAAAACTGTTGTTTAGGGTTTAAATTATTATTTTAAAGCTGAAAAAAAAAAAAAAAAAAAAAAAAAAAAATGAATATCTTTAAGAGAATCAAGATTTTTTTTGCAAGAAATCTTTCATGTCAATGAAAACAGAAAATATATATATATTTCAAGTATTGAAAACTGATATATTAAATTGAAGCATTATAATCTGAACTATTTTTTCCAGAATGTCATTTTTCATTTAAGAAAATAACTGAAAGTGTATGTGTGTGCATACATTTGCTAATGTCAAATTCTACCATCATAAATTTGTTAACTATTATGCACAGACCCCAGAGGATCTCTTTTTACTACGAATTTATTGATAAACTAAAATTTCAAAAGAGATTTTAAAAGGGCAGCACAGAGATGATAAAGAAAAGAAATTAAAGTCATTTTAAAGGGATTTTTTTTATAGTCTGAAAAATAACTGCTTAGAAAAAAGAAAGATTTTCAACATTTTTATTAGTAACTTCTGTTATACTTATTTATAGTTTCCTAACAGAAAAGTAAGTAAGTTGTAAGTAGTTAAATACTTATGAAACGATAAAATTAACTTCCCCACTCGCAATTATATTTCAATGCAGGAACGAAAAAATTTATTTTTTAATTACAGAAAGGAGAAAGTTGTAAAAGGGAGATAATCTGACAAAGATAAGCATGCACAAAGGGAGACAACTGTCAAGGGGCAAGACAGGCATAAAACAACAGAGGGGCAAAAAAGACTCACAAATAAGCAATGTCTTTATTGAGGCTCGACATTTCTCGTTTATTTTAAACATTGTCAATTTGTTAAATAGTTTATTCCTATATAATTTTTGACTCATAATTTTTTGAAGCCGTTTATAATCAAATAATTTTAGAAAAGGTATCCCAAAAACAAATTTTAAAAAATACTGCTCAATTGAATTTTTTCTTTTTAAAACTTCTTTTTTGCTGATTAAGAAAAAAGAAAAAAAAATGAGATATTTGCATGCGTTTATATATATATATATATATATATATATATATATATATATATATATATAATGAAGATCATACTTCAACCCCATGTACCCCCACCCCGCTTGTTGGAAAGTGTTTTTCTTTTTCCTTTTTTTAATTATTTTATAGCCCTAAAAACTGTGCAGACTTAAAGCAGAGAAGTGAGTGCTAAAGTGTAGCTGTGAGTGCAAATTAAGATTTAAATGCCCAAATGGACATAAAAATATTGAAGCCATCATGGCTGCCATTTTTGGGGGACTAAACTTTAAACCTCTCAAAGAACTTTTTTTGGAATTTGAAGAAGGTAGGAAATATTTACTTCATTATCATAGGAGTATGAGCTTAGATTTTTTTCCCGTTATAATCACAGAGGATACGAAAAAGCTACACTGCGTCTCTTCACATGCAAGCAACACCCATATACACTGTGTGGGTGTGCATAGATTTTGGAGTGGAGAGTTAAAGAATACATGCAGATATGTATGTGTATAGATATACGCACACAAACCTTTAATATACATGTGTACACAAATATATACACAAAAACATATATGCATATGTATTTAAGAGATTACATACATATATATATATATATATATATATATATATATATATATATATATATATATATGTACACAAGGTATGTGTGTATAAATAATTTTAGGAATTTTAAACTTTCTTTGAACAGTCTTTTTTTGGCAGCCTTCATTTGAAGGTTGATGCATTACTCAAGAAAATAAGATGTTTGTAATGTTTGGATAACATTTTTAAAAAAATTGTCTTTTTTGTCGCTTATCACAGACAAGGTAGGGAAGGTCCATTTTGTGCTGGAAGGTTTTTTTGTTGTTTTTGTTTCCTACAGAGAAAAATGAGACTGCAGCAGGCGGGCAGTGAAGAAAGGTTCCCCTTATGCCTTGGTAATTGGATGGCTCTTTCCTCTTTGCTGCTGCAGGGTGGTAGTTGACCATGCTTCACACGACACTCCACTCAAGAATTGCCATGTCCTTTCCTCCAACTGAGATTAGACGGGAATCATCATGAAGGAAGGAGACGTTAGTTACATGACTGCTGTGACCCCCATAAGTGTGTGCTTTTGCCTAAGAGGAAAAGAAAACAAAGAAATAATTGTTCAAGAGTGAAACACTGACATTTCTTTTAATTACAATTTATAACTGTCTATGCACATCTATACACATACATGCCTGCAGATTCTCATTAAATATTCACACAAACACACTTTATTCAATACCAATATATAATAGCTTGAATTAATAAAAAAATAATAAAAAAATTAATTTTCTGGCAAAAATCCAATATTTGTGTTAGAATCAATGCTTAGTTCTGCTTTATTGATTATGCAAGAGGATCCCTGCAGGTAATAGACCGGGTGGTTAAGACATAAAAAAGGACTATAGCATAAAAGAAAAGAGAAGTGAAGGAGAAGGAAGTTAAAAAAAAAAAAAAAGGCTAAAGGCAAGGAGAAAGAGAACAAAATGATCAGCAAGGAGAAGGCAGAAGACATCAATGGTTAGGACAAAGGCTGGAGAGGAGGAGGAGAACAATGGTTAGGATAAAGGCTGAGGAGGACGACAATGCCAACAATGGCTGGAGAGGAGGAGGAAGAAAGCAACAATGGTCATGAGAAAAAGGATGACAACAATGGCGACAATAAAAGCTGAAGAGGAGGAGGAAGGCAATAATGGCTGAGGTGGGGGAAAAGACAAATATGGCCAAAATATACTTTTAGATACTCACCAAGGGTTGGCTACATGGGTATTTGTAGAGATTGACTTTACCAAAGTCATCAGCAGTTGCCACCAATTGTTTAATATTATGAGAGCGGCAACAAGCATTTATGTCTGTACCATCGGCACCATCAGGCCAAATACCTAAAAAAAAAAAAAAAATGTCAAAAAGTAAAATTTATTCACCACCATTGTTTGTCAATGAATATTAATAATGAACATTTTAAACACTGGCCAGGATAATTCCAGATATAAAAACAAGATAGAATAGCAACTTTTTCATAGTTAAAAATATTTGCAGCAATTTCAAAGACTGTATTTCCATGAATATCTATGTATATACATATACACACATAAATCTTGTTTCCTTTTATAAGATAACATTCTAATTTACTAACATTTAACTTTAATATTATTATGTGCCATAAATTCCAATTACAAAACAATGTGAGGAATGTTCAGAGGACAAGTATTTTTCCTCATTTTTTCATTAATAATTATATTTTGTGCTGCCTTTACCAAAAACACACCTTAAGTTTCTCTTAGTGGGTTACATTCATTAATGTAACAAGATGTACATATTGCTTGGCAATCATTGTTTATACCATTTTATTCTACAAGCTATGGCAGAAATACCTCTCACATAATGGCAACATTAGTGGCAATGGTGTCTTCATCAAGCTAATGTCTTTCCAAATTGCTAGTGCACTCTCTAGTGAGAGCAAAAGGTTGAGTAATGAATTAATGGTTTAAATTATCCTACTGTCACTCTAACAGATGAAGTGACTAGATTGCTACATTTAAATTGAGAATCTCCAATGAAAATATCTATTTTTTTTTATTGAAGTTGGTTTGTAAAAAAAACAAAAAAAAAAACATACCTGCTAAGTTAAAACTCAAGGTACAAGAATTGGTGGCCCATTCAAGTTCTCGAATGGTGGATGGTGTTGTCTGCTGCTTACAAGTTGACACTGTCCCTGAAAACGGAAATAATTCAACAAATATAAGTTTCAGAATTATAAATTCAAGAGGTTCATAAAAAAAAGAAGCCATTAAATATTTTTGATTATTCATAGCAGTGATTTGTAAAACATTTGCTCCAATAAAAGATGAAAGTAATTCAAGTAAACATATTTGGAAATTATTATTATTTGCTAAAGAATTGATTAAATCCAAGTATGTGCTTGTGTGTATGTATGTGGAGCATCCAGTGAGATCCAAATTCATTTGTAATGATATAAATGCTACAAAACAAAAAACAAAAAAATGAAATCAAGAAATTAATGACTGCTTTTGTCAAGAGCAAGATGAGAGTTAACGTAGGTACCTCCACGAAATCGCTTTTTTTATCATGCTATGCTCTTTTTTTAGCGATCTCGTGGAGGTACCTAAGTTAACGATGGTGGTGGGGAGCATATCTATTAGACAAATTATTAAACTTACTGTAATTTTACAAATTAAAATTTTGACTTTAATATGCACCAGAATTGTTTTTTATTTGTAAATCTTATTTGCCTCTGTATAACCTGTAACTGTTTTTAATTGCTGAAAAAAATGTTGATAGAACATTGGATTGAAATAAAAAAAAAAAAATACTGCATCAATATCATTGAAACACTTCTTGTAATTTTAGGTTTATCAGAAAGAAATCTAAAAATTTCAAAGTTACAGAAAATGCTAACAAGCTGCTGTTAGAATTTAAGAATAGCAATATATTTGAAAATATACCCACAATGAAGTACAATGAATCTTTTACATAAAAATAATTTTCAGATACAATTACTTCGTATAAATGACCACAAGTACACAAATTTATCTGAATCTTAACAAGATCAGTTATGCACAAGCAAGATATTTTTAATGAAATGTTTTATACACATGTAAACATTATATATTTAATATCTAATTTTTCATCCCAAAAATTAGTTTACACTGTATTTTATGTTTTTAATCAAATTGAATCAGTGAATTCCCTTTAAGTAGCATGAGTGATTTTCACTGAAGCAGAAGTTACTTACAAAAAAGGACTTCATAATCTCCAGAGTTGCTCTGAATATATTGACTGCATGTTGACCAATCCAAGTGAGTAATAAAACTGGAATGACCCTGAAATATCAAAGGTGGGAAGTGAGAATAAGTATTGAAATCATTTTTTTTAGGGGGGGGGGGGAGAAAAAGAATGTGAGAATTAATTAAATAAAATTTAAAAAAAAAAAAAGAAAAGAAAAATATTGTTTGTTGAAAAGCAGGAAAAAAAGCAGTTGTACTGAAAAATGCAGAGAAAAAAAAAGGAAGTTTGGGGACAAGTTTTGAAATTCAATGGTATAAAGCCGGTATCATAAAAATAAAATATAAATTAAAAGCTGATACTTGTATTATATTAGATCATTGCAAAAGAAAATTTTAAAAAAAAATTAAAAATACTCCCTAAAAAAAAAAAAAAAAAAAATTATCAGTCAAGTACATATTTGTTAAAAACAATGCTGTCTTCCATTGTTTTACAAGCTTGATGCCATTTTCATATAAACTTAAAATTTTTTTTATCAGAAGAAGTTAGGAAGTTTTTGACTGTATTTTTTGTCATTTAAATTTTTCTGTTGAGATCAGAACAAATGAAAATTTGAAGAGCCAAGTCAGAAAATGGTGGGTGCTGGAGGGTTTCCAATTTCAACTCTTTAAGGTTCATTTTGAAACATGTGGCCTTGTGTTGTCATGGTGGAAAATGACAGGTTTTCAGTTTGCCAAAATCGTCCGTTTTTCTTGAATAGCTGCATTGAGATTGATGAGTTGGTCGCAATATTTCTTTGCAGTTATTGTTTCAACAGCTGGAAGAAGTTCAAATTCCTCTGCCATCCCACCAAACCCACAGCAATAGCTTCACTGAATGCACGCCCAATTAGCCACATGTTCTGCACATTGACAATCTTGTTTCCAGCTGTGTTTGTATCAAGCATTATCATAACTAATCCATTTTTCATCACCTGTAATAATTCAGTCCAAGAATGGCTTCTTTTCATGGTATAGCAATAAAGAAATTGCTGCTGCAGAAATATAATTGAGCTTGTTCTGTTCCATCAGAGAATGTAGCACACATGTATTGAGTTTGGAAATGAACCAAAGTCTCTTCAAATGTGGAAAGGAATTTGAGATATTGATTTTCAAACTTGTAGTCATCTTTTATAGCAAAATCTTTGGTTTACTCTCCATGATGGCAAGCAGTGTGTCTTCATCAACATCGGATGGTTTCTTGGGGTGTGGTTGAGAATTTAGGTTAAAATACCCTGATGAAATCTTCCAAACCACTTTTTGACTATCCGAAGAGCTAGGACACAATCCAAATAAACCTTTTGAATGTTTTTGCTGTAGATCTGATGCTTTGTCCTTTCTGGAATTTATGGCAAAAGTACAACTTTTCATTCTGCATCTTTAAGGCATTCATTTGTAGACAAATATCAACAATCAACAAAGTTTGACTCGCAACTGAACAATGCAAGGTTTCAATCTAGAACACACTAGAAAATGGCACCAAAACAAACACCAGTGTCAAGTTGGGCTCATTTTATATTAACAACTATCTGAATTACCTGTTCCTTGCTGTGTGTCACATGTTTTTGTAAGAAAATGATTGATTTTAAATGAAAAATGATGATTCACTATTACTCAATGATCCTACTTTATGTGACCTCCATCTTCTGGCTTTCTCCTATATTTTGGACAGGAGTTATGCCCTTGTTCAAATTTAAATTTAATTTAAATCAAAGAGAAAAAAACTTTCAGTAGAGAGTTTGTGCAAAAACAGCTTTATTTGATGCAATACTTGATCGAATGAATTGATTCAATATTGATATGACAGTTGAATTATTGCAACAAATATTTATTGTAAGGCACTGGTGATTTCTTGCTCAACTTGACGTCTATATTGTCTCATTTTGATCTTGCTGATATAACTTTCATCTTCTGGCTTTCTCCTATATATTCCCTTGTTCAAACTTAAATTTAATTTAAATCAAAGGGAATAAAATTTTCAGGCGGGGGGTGGGGATGTTCCTCAGAGAGACCCCTTTTGATCAAAATGAAATATACTTATCCAAGTAACCTAGGAATCATTCCCTTGTTCAAATTTATATCAAAGAGAAAAAAATTTTCAGTGGGGGGTGGCGGAGTTTGTGTCCTCGGGGGATCCCTGTTGATCAAAATGAAATATACTTATCCAATTACCCTGAGTAATATAATTTCAGTATATATATATATATATATATATATATATATATATATGGTTAGTGGGGGGAGGGGTGGCTCTATCTCCAAAATCCTAGGAGGAGTTCAATAACAAACAGACAGACAGACAGAGGCTATATATACATATATAAAAATTGGACAAAATTTTGCAATGATTTAATATATATAACAAAGTGGTGTGTTCATTTTCATGGTTGTCAGCAAAAAAAAAAAAAAAAAAAAAAGTAAAAAAAATAAAGCTTTTGACAACAAGAAATGAAAAACATTTGTAATCTGTATTTTCTTTTTTATTAAAGTATTCAGATGTGTTGTCAAGAATTTTATTTTCATGTTATATTTATGAGTTATTTATGCTGTTATATTTATCATAAAGAGAATTTTATGATCCCATCACTAAACTAAATCAATGTTACTGTTTACAAATAAGTATTTCATTTATCATCAGCAGTAAATAAATTATCAAAATCCTAGTAAATCAGGAAAACATCACTTACGGTGCATCTGCCAAGTCTAGAATATTTATTTCCTCCTTCTGAGACTTGATGGATGTAAATACTATTGTCCCTTGATCCAACAGCCAAATAGTTGCCATCTACAGAAATAGTAAACAAATATATAATGTATTCATTCATTTCATTTGCATCTGACTATAAAACCAACATTTGCAAACTCTCCACCATTATGATTATAAATAAAATTGAAAATTAATATTATAAGAAAACAAATTTTATAAGAAACAAATTATTGGCACAGAAAAAACATATTCATTAATCTAAATTTTTAAACAATCAAAACAAGAGGCTATAATGTAAAAAAAAAAATCGTGTTTAAGATTGTTGAGAAAAACTAATTCCATCATCATTTTTTTTTTTTGCTCTACTGGATTTTTCTCTTTCATTCAATGTCTTTTGCTTTTATTCTTACATAAAAGGTTTTCTTGAGGATAGCCAATTTTCCTTTCAGTACTGTATATATTTAAAACTGCTGATCAAGCTTAATATGTTATGACGGTGATTTCCTAAAAAAAAAAATCAAAAACAAATAAAACCCCTAAAAACAACAAGTTGGTTTTCTCAAAGATTCCTTCAAGTATCCCTTTCATTGTTTATTTATTTAAATACTGGTGGTTTGTTCTTCCACAGGATTTCATGTCATATTTATTCACATTCAGCAATTCTCAGGCCAGATTTAGATTTCTGTTCTCAGAAGAACAAACAAAACATTTTTATTGATAAAAACTAACTACATTTAAATTTAACAACTGTTAATCAACAAAACTTGTATATTCTACAATTTTATCAATCCTATTTTTTATTCAACTATTTGCATCTCTTGTTTTAAAAATATATATATTGTCATAATGATATTTACAAATGTTCCGAGTTGGCCCTAATAAGCACTGCATTTAGTCTGATTTTAACAATTTTTATTCTTCTACTGTGTTTCCATTTGTAGATTTCATCTTCATTACTTATAGTTTCTGCTGCTTTACTGGTAATAAATCTTGCCACATTTTAGTAATCAATTTTGTTCTTATTGGATGCATGAAGAAGTTTTAGAAATATTTCAAATACTTTCGTGTGACCAAAGTTTGTTTTTGTTTTTATGTTACACACAAACATTTTTAGTAAACTGACCTGGTTTGGTTATTTTACCAGCACATGAACCCTCTTGGGTCATTTAATGCTGAAAAACGAATTTCTGTTCAGTAAAATCTTATGAAGTTTTAAGTTTTAAACTTTGTGAAATAGAATTGGAAGCTAGTTGTATAGTTCATCTGAAGGTGACATTGTTTGAATTAAATTTTGGTGTTTAATTTACTTTTCCTCAGCTAGGTCAGAATGGTTTCTTCATTAACATTTTCAAAAAGATCTTTAAGGTTATTCACCTTATATAAAGGCGTTTATGGATAGGGCCAAATATGGCACAGTCCATCATAAAATATTTTATGGTGCATGTTTCCTGGCATACTATACATTTAAGTGGATCCTTGTCTTTTAGGAGAAAAGTGTGTGATATTAGTATAACCAATTCCAATTCTTGTTAAGATTTCTTCTCTTCAGGAAAGTCAAGTGTCTTATCCCAAGTGTAGGTTTGATTCTGTGCAATTTATTATTTGGATGAGTATTCCATAACTTTTGCCACTTATTTAAGATGCATGTATTACTGTTTTGAAATCTGTAGGAGGAACTTTTGTTTTTGATATATTCATTTTTAGTGATTCTTTAACTGTCTTATCTGTCTTTCCATTTCCCTGGATGCCTATATGGCTAAGGATCCAGCAGAATATGATGTGTTTTTGATTACAAAGTAAATTGATTTTGTTTAAGAGCTTGACTATAATAGGGTTGGTTATGTTTTTATGCTTCAGTGATGTAAGGACAGATATGGAGTAGAATATAATGAATCTGTTTGACTTACCCTCCGTGATAATGTCCAAAGCTAGGTCTATTGCCATAACTTCTGCACTAAAAAATAAGGATTTGTCAGGTAGGCACTTTTGAAATATCGTTTCATTCAGAATAGCTGAACATCCAACTAGCAATATTTTTGGAGCCATTGGTGTATATATATATATATATATATAATCTATATTTTTGTAGGATATTATGAATTTCTTTCATAAATACAGTTGTATCAGTTTCTATTTTAGAGTGTTTTGCCAGCCTTAATATTACAGTGGGCTGTTTTATTAACCAATGAGAAGTTTTGAGAGAATAGATTCAAGTATTAGAAAAGAGTTTATTTCAAGTTCATTGAAATTGTTTTCTATGCAGATGCCAAGAGGTTTAATGGCATTTTCCTTTAAATTATATAACTCTTTGTATTGAGATTGGAGAACATAGTTGTAAGCTGAATTATTTGGGCATGAACAAAGTTTAGTGTAATATTGCAGTACCAACTTATGTTGCCTTAATGCTAAAGGTGGCTCATGTGCTTCAGCATATAAGCTTTCAATCAGAAAAGTATTATATGCTCTTAAAACAAGTTGCAGACCCTGGTGATGGATGGTATTTAGTTCTTTCACATGTGATTTTATTGCTGCACCATAGATAAAGCATCCATTATCCAATTTGGATCTAACTAATATCTGATAAAGTTTCAGTAATGTCTGTCAGTTCTCCAGTCTTTGTGAGAGATGACTGAGTAGATGTATAGGTTTATCACATTTCTCCCGAAGGTATTTTATGTGATATGAAGGATAATTTTTTATAAAAAATTATTCCTCGGTATTTGTATTGATCTACTACAGGCACTTCTGACAGAAGTGTATACACCGAGTTTTTTGTTTGGAGAATCTGAATCCATTTTCTGTGGCCCATTTGTTTGCTTTATTGAGACACTGTTGAAGTTGTCAGATACTTTTTGATCTGTAACATATTAGAAAATCATCGACATACAGTACACAGTCAACTCCAGGGATCAAGCATTTAATGATGCCATTTATTTTGACATTGAAGAGCGTCACTAACAATATGCATCCATGAATGACACCCATTTCTTGTTCATATAGGTCTGATAGTATGGTACCAGTACAAACATTAAAGGTTCATTCTGTCAGGAAGTTATTAATAAGAATTGTCAGTTTTTCCTTTAAGTCTTTCATGATACCACATCTTTATGAGGGTATCATAGGATTTTTCCAGATCAAAGAATACAGTTGTTAAATGTTCTTTTTTTAAAATCAAAGAATTTCTGGCAAAAGACCAGGTAATCGATTGTGCTTTTATTCTTTCTGAAGTCAGCTTGGAAATTTGTAATTTTCTTATTAGCTTTAAGAAACCAAGTAAGCCTATTATTAACAATTCTTTCAAATGTTTTGTATAAACAATTTGTAAGTGTGATTGGACAATAGTTTGAGGAATCTTCTAAGTCTTTTCCTGGTTTTGGGATTGGAATTATGGTAGCTCACTTCCAGTAACTAGGAATATTACCACTGACCAATATGTTGTTGAAAATTTTGAGTAGGTAGTTTAAGGAAACATTTGGTAAGTTTTTTTAAGGAAACATTTGCTAAGTATTTTAATAATTCATAGTGAATTTCATCTGGGCCAACTGCTGAATTTTGTGATTTTATATAGAGTTTAGTAATTCTAGTAAAGTTGTAATTTTCATTATTGCTAAAATAGAAATTTAATTTTTCCTTCTCTTCTTTTGTTTTGATATTCTGAAATAGCTAAGTAGAATTTTTTGAGGAAGAGTTTTGAGAAAAATTTTGTAAACTGACCTGGAGAAAATTGGACACACTCAAGTTGTTCATTACCATCACAGTGGGTGGTGATAATTTCTCTTGTGGTCAAGTCTAGCACTAACCAACGCCCAGTCTGGGTGCCAATTACAGCCAACTGACCATCAGGATGGAAACAACAACAATGTGCAGAATCCTAGAAAAAAAAAAAAAAAAAAAGAAGCCATATATTTTTAGTTTCTTGGCAAAACATCTACATGGGTTATATAGTATGAAACATAACTAATTTACTTACATTTCCAAAGATCAACTTCTGGTTATGAATAATTTTAACATGCAGTAGTCTGAGGGTACAATAATTTAAAAAAAAAAAAAAAAAAAAAAAAAAGCTACAAGGATTTCATATTTTTGCAACCTTTTGGAACATCAGAATTAAAAATAAGTTCAATATCTTGCCCAAATATGACCTGAACTATGTTGAAGCTATTCATAAACATCTTTAGTCAACATTTAATTAGGTTTATTAAGATTAGCACAAAGCCAAATGATGTTTCCAAAGTATATCTTTTCAAGTTAAAAAAATAATTAGAGAGAGAGAGAGAGAGAATAAACCAAGGCAGTTTTTTTTCATATTTTTTTTTTTTTTAATTTGCAAAGATATGCTTTGGAATTATCATTTTGCTTTGCTAATCTTAATAAATCCAATAAAATGTTTACTAAATATATATATATATATATATATATATATGTGCTTGATGAGGAAAGAAAAAAAAACATCAAAATCTCCTATTTTCAACAGTGTAGTACAAATCAATATCATAATTAAAAATATTAAAACATATCTTCAATATCCTGGCTGCCACAAAGCTGTTAGTGTCTAAATGGTATTTGAGCAAATATTGTCATTGAATAATTTTTTCCATATCAACAAAAGCAACATTTTTATCTGTAGGTAACAAAGTCATGTGTGGCAAAATTAATGTATTTTGAAGGAATGCAGGAAACATGTAGCTTATTATAATTACCAATAGTTTTAATGATGACTGCTGATTATATTAGCATTTCTTAAAAAATATTAATCAAATTATTAGATCTTCACCTTAAAAAGAAAATCATTTATTAATGATTAAAGATAAAAAAATTACATTGATTTCTTTGCTCCAGACAACTGTGTGAGAGAGGCTATCCCATAGGTAAATGTGTTTATCATAACCACAGGTAAGAAATTGATTTTGAGTTGGGTGGGGAGACAGTGCCCACAATTCATCAATGTGACCCTGAAAGAAAAGAAAAATGTAAATACTTCACTTATTTCAATGCATGTTTCTTGTGTAGAATAAAATCCTCTCATAAAAATAGACAAAAATTATTATGATTCTTACAGCTTTCTGTTCAATGTTTGCAAATTATTAAAATAATAATGTTCAGCCAATAAAGGTAGAAGATTATTGTGTGGTGTTGAATAAGAGAAGGCAAAAACGTGCAGTTCATGGGGGTTATGTAAAAAAAAAAATAACAGTTAACTCTAGTCTTGAAGAGGTCAAGATTAGGAAAACATCTGTTCCACAAAACAGTAGTTCTTGAGAAGAACCTGTCCAAGTGGAATTTACTTCTTACAAATGAAATGAGGAGGATTCCTCCTTGTCTACGTGGCATGGAGGGTCCTAGTTGGAAAGGTCAGGGTTGGTGGGACAAAGGAATGTAGTTTGCCAGAACCCTTGCCATAGAAATAGTAATAAACTATCAAGAGGTATGTGATATTTTGTATTTGGGGAAAGGAGTTGTAAAGTGGAAAATACTCAACCACAGCTCCAGCTCAGATATAGCAGCAATACTCCATTTTTGGTCTGATCAAGCTCTTGTAATGGTAGAGTATAGCAGGGAGAGTCACATACTTACTGGAAAAAATGGTCAGTTCAATGTATCACTCCAGCATCTTTAACAATAGATTCTATATATGAGCTTCACTTGATGTTTTGGGTGAGCTTAAGTTCCAAGAGATATTCAAGGACATATAGGAAATTTAAGTGAATTTTTGAAAATTTGTTTGTGTGTATGCTTCTTGGCAAAAGACCCCCATCTTTTCAATTTCAGAAGCTTATTTTGTCCTTATGCACTCTTATGTAACACTTTAAACCTGCAGCCAACTGACATATTTTGTCATAAAAAGGACATAAATTTCCTAAGTTACTGTGGATGGCTGTCAATATAGTCTCCTTGGGATTAGTTACCAAGAGATCTTAGATCATTAGCAAGTGCTGCTTTGGATAAGAAAATACTACCACAGATATAGCATATATGCTGAAGAATGAAAAATGATCTGGTATTGAGGTTATGTCATCCTGAAGACTGTTTCAAGATTGCACAATGAACCCTCTTTTCCTTGAATACTTTACAAGCCTTGTTTACTATTTCCCTCTACACAAATTTATTTTCTGTCAATCTTTCCCAGTCCTAAACATCAATAAAAAGAGTTTTGACAGTTGTTTTAACAACATAAACCATGTTTTATTTTGTGCTTTGGCTATTTATATTATAGTAACTCTCTGCAAAATAATTGCTTAGATAATCTATAAATGACCCAATTATAAAGAATAAGTGGGAGCATTGCCAAGGGAATATTTTCACAAATAACTCTTTCTGACTAACTGATAACTGCATGAAACTTCAAGTTGCGGTTGGCCTATTTACCAGGAATTTATTTTGAAATATATATATATATATATATATATATATTCCCTGTGAACAGTAACGAACAATAACTTGCATTTTCATGCAATCATCAGGTAGTCGGCAAGTGTTATTTGGGAAAATACTTCCTTGGCAAGTTCAAGATGTTACAAGGGTAGCTGATGTGTACATACTATGCATACACGAACCAAACTCACCAAGGGAGGGATAGAGAGAGAAGTAGAAATAGAGCAGTGAGAGACTTATCACATCCTGCCCGTGAGAGAGGTTGGAGAATAAAAAATAATTCTACTTCAACAAACATTCAGAGATGCTTTTGAAGTGTATTAAGACAGGAAAGCAAGGACTAGGTAGCTGCCGCCCAAATATGGCTACAGTAACCCATTTTCATCCTGCTCTGGCTCTTATAAAAGTAGAGGATAGCATAAGAAATCAGGTACTTAATGGAGTGGCACACAGAGCTGATCTTTTTACCTGCATCTTTAGCAATGGCTCATATATAGGAATTCCACTTGAGGCTGGATGTGAGTATGAGATCTAATATTCTCTAAAGGTACGGTGCCTCCTCAAGGGGACATTCGTTCATCATGACTGACAGTAGTTCAGGGTCTAATTTAACTAGTTTGGTTTTTGAGGCATTGAATGTAACCAGCCAGTTTTTTCACCCCACTGGAAAGTTAGTGTTAGATCGGAAGAGAGAGATGATTCTATTATAGTTCTGTGAAGACCTTGTGCAGAACTCACTGCACTTTTCAGAAGAACTGATAACACAGAAATGGTGCACAATGTGTTATGAAGTTTTCAATTAGCCCTATAGCTGGAGAAAGGTGGATTAATGTCTTATCCAAAGGCATTACCATGAAATGAACCAACTAGAATTGGAACTTAGCTTGATTTTACTTTTCACACACACAATATATATATATATTTTGTTTCACCCTAAGCAAGGTGATAATATAGGACACAAGGAGTGACAGAGAATGAGAAAACTTTAGTGATGAGATAAGACAATAATCAAAAAGTGTTCAGGAAGACAGAAGAAGGTGATTGGCATTGCATTGAAATTTTTGAAGATTGGCAGGAAAGCAAGAAATCAGAAAGGAGTTCCACAGACAAGAAGTGCAAGAAAAGAAACTATTAGAATAGAACAGATGGTTGCATATATAGCTAGTTCAACAGTAAACTGGTGAGGCCCAGTTGCCAATCTAGTAGCACAATTAAATTTATCCATTCGAGGCACCAAGGAAGAAAGCTCATCAATACAAATGCCAGGAAAATATTTGTAGAAAAGACAGAGAAGCCATGTCACATCAGTGACAAAGTGACTGAAGTCAAGATACCAGACAGGTCAGGATCGATTACATTACAGATGACATGTCTTAAATCAAAATCCAACTATGCCGATAGCTATATAAAATTTTGTGAAGAACTATTTATAACATGAATATCATAGTTCATATTAAAAACTACAAGTAGAAGATTAGTAGATATTTAATTTTCAGTGTTTATTATGATTGAATATACTAATCAAGTTTCAACAGTTATCCTTTTTTAAAATTGTCAAACTGTTCAATATTACAAACATTTGAGTAAAATAGATGAGAAGTGTTTTTAATTTCTAAATAACATAGAATGAAAAAGAATGAATTTAAATAAATTCTCATACTCTTTATAAATTGTGAAACTAATTAGATCCAAAATATTTAATGTGTGCACCTGAACAATAGGGTTGAACTTAAGATAGACAGTTCCTTGTAGGATGCAATTCCTGGTTGTTCCTACTAGAATAAGGTTTCCTTTGCCTTGACTAAGAGTTCGAACAGGACCAAACTGCTCAGGAATCTGAAATATGAGAGACAGAAAAAATGATTGACAAATTGATCTTGTGAATTAATCTGTAAGAATTTTAGATAAAAGGAAAAGCAAAAAAAGGATTTGTGAGATTTATCAATCCTATAACAATTAAGATCAGTTTTTAACTAAAGTTTTACAGATATTACAGAAATCATAAAAAAGGGATTAATAAAAAGTAAGGGTTTCTTATTGAATCAACCATAATGCACTTTATATTCAATAATTACTTTAAATTAATATAAAAAAAATCTATTGATAATATTTTAAAGGTTTACTTTTCAAGTAAACCTTTAAAATATTATCAATAGATTTTTTTTATATTAATTTAAAGTAATTATTTCATATTATTATGATGGCTTAAAATTAAGCTGATCAAAGTTACAAATTTTGGAAGATGAGAATTAAGCTTAAGAATTATTTGAGTCAGAAACCTAGAATATTTTCATAAGTTAAATGAATTTTTTTTTCTAGAAGAATAACTGAAGATTTGTATATTATTAAATATAGATGTGTATTTTATGTGACTAACATAAGAATATAAGACTAACATAAGAATACTAATGAAAAATGTTTAAAAGTAAAACACTGACCTCAGTCAAATTTCCAGTTTGTTTGTAGGAATTTCCATCCCACTCCACAATTCTTCGGTCTTTGCCACCACCAGAAAGGAGGAGGCCATTCTTAAGGACACAAAGGGAAAAGACACCACCTTCATGGGCACCCAAGATAGCTTGGCTTATGCGATTGCCACCTTAAACAAAAAGAAAGAAAAGTCATTAGTTATAGCTCAAATTTATATCATTATTAATACGAACAAAAAACCTTGTTCTGTTCTTTCAACTGTTGTCTTTTGTGATGATTTATTCATTTCAAAAATATATGTGCTGTATACAAGGGGGTAGCGAAAAAAAAAGAATATCGCTGAAGTTTGGAAAGTGGATTAGGGTGAACACTTTTCAGCATCCCCCCATAAACACACTTTGTGTGTGTATGTGTGTTATCTGTTTGCTTTATTGGCAATTCAAGACCTGAAAAACATTTTTATATATATTAGAATTTTATAACCTAACCTCCATTAATGTTAAATGTGTAATTATTATGCATTCAATAATAATGGAGCTTGGGTAGGGTTATAAGATTCTTTTTTCAGATTAACTAAATGGAATAAACACAAGTAATTTAAATATTGACTTATAATTACAAATATACTAAAAATAAATTGAAATTAATGATAATATTCTGTTTAAAAGATAAAAAGAACATTAGAACCCTAAGTTATGACCTTTCTGCATAAATATTAAAAATATGAATTGAAGCTAAATCTAAGATCTTGAAATTGTTTCAGTATCTAATTATCCAATGTATTTTACAATTTATCATAAACTCAATGTCAAAATTCTGTTTGTTTTTTTTATAGATATCAGTAGTTGTTTCAATTCTCTGTATTATTTAATAGATGTAACAAGGTTTTTGTTATAAAAATAGTTAAGATATTGGTAATTACTGCATTCCCCATAAAACAAATCCCCCAATAAAAGTTTATTATAACATTTTATTTTCAATAGAAGAACATTTTTTGCTAATGTTAATATTTATTATTATTTGTCTTGATCATAATTACTTTTACTTTCTGCCTCATTTTTTTTCTACTTGTTTATAAAAGAATTTAAAATTAATTTGATATTTTTTACTTATGATGGTGAGAAAGAAACAAAATCCACTCAAAGAAGAATCACATTTGTTTACAAACCTTTACACCAAACAAATATATTTCCATTGGAATCTCCTGATAATACATCTCCATTGTCAGCAAATGCCAAACACAGAATATACTTAGGTTTCTCATGTTTCTGCAAGAAAAGAAAGTGTACTTTCACTATATACAATTTAAATAAAAAATAAAATACAAATATTTTTGTTAACCTCTGTCTGAATTATAAAGAAAATAAGCTTGATTTTCTTGTGTAGATCAGTAAAATGAAAAGTCTTGATATTAATCAAGAAACTACATTTTATCATTAATCCAATAATCCAAGATATTGAGAAAAGTAGTTGTGTTGCAGTTTTGGCAAAAAGGAGTTAAATCCAAACATTTTATTGTCATTTGTGCTGTCTTCTCAAAGTGTTTATGCTCCATATTCTCTTAGGATTTTTTTTTTAAATCATTATAAAATGCCCCTTAGATAAATGACTATTCCCAACCAAAACTGTTTCATTTAAATAGTTTGGACATAACCACTTCTGATTGTCACTTTTTTTTTTTATACAGTCTTAAGTAATATTTAGCAAAGAAGTTTATTTTGTAATCACATGTGCATTTACAGTGAATCTTTATTTTTTTAAAGCTGTATTATTGTTTAGGTTTCTCTTCCTGTAATGTTCACTTTTCATGATGATTATTATTACATACCCATTTTTTGACTGTACTTTTTCCTGTTTTTCAAAATGTCACTCACTTTGTATCATTATAAAAGACCATGTGTTACAGTCAACCTATTAAACTTCATTTCAAGTGTACAAACACTGTATATATATTGATAACTAATGATTGAAAGAAACATGAACATTGGCAAAGCAGGATAATATTGAAAAGAGTTGAAGTAAGAGAATGTTCTTTTCACATTGAAACTAAAGAGTCCAGGAAACAAAACTAGAATGGATCGAAGAAAATATGACTATGCATGTGTAGATAAATAGAAAGTTAAAGATTGCAATCATTGCAGATGTTAAATAAAAATTAAATTTTTTCTTACATCAAATATTCCCATCTTCTTAGTAAGAGCACCTCCTTCCAATGACCAGAAAGAAATGTGTCCTTTACCACATGTTACAATGGTATTTCTTTCTGATGGATGAAATTCAGCTGCCAATACTGTTTCAGTTGAACTCTGAAAAATAAAAAATAAAAATAAATAAAAAGGGGGCAAATTTTTTAAAGGAGAATAAAATACTATGATTTTGAAAATAAATGTAGGGTATGATGTGTGATTAATTGTGAAGTTGTTAAATTGAATATTCTTGAAAAGAAAATAATGACAGATAAAAACTGAAAAAGAATAAATAAAAATAACATGTTAACAAAAGTCAGCCTTTTTGTTTGTTCTTATCAGAATGTTGAAACTTATTTAAAAAATTATTTATGGCAAGTAACAGTACCCAAGAGTGACTTTAATGAAAATAAAGTTAAGTAGTAAAAGCACCGGAAAAAATACTGTACAGTAAATAATGAAAGGGTAAATCCATACATCTTTGGTAGAGATAAAGTGTTTTAACCAAGTAATTGGGCAGACACTGATTGAAATTATAATATCTAATCAAAAAGCAAACATTTGGTCTAGTTAAGAGATTAATATAATCAGTAATATTTACAAACAATTTATAATTAGGATATTAAGTAGTTTAAGTAGTTTATAATTTAAAGGTTTCTTATTTAGAAGAAAAAAAGATAAATTTTTATTCATCATTTTATCATTGAAGCATCAGATGTTAAATACAATTTTTAATTTTCTGTTCTCTAGAATCATAAAACAATCGGACAAAAAAATTCAACATTAAATGAATCATTAATAATTGTTTCTATTCCTACTTACTTTTGTTTCTGTGACTTTGTGAGCTTTTTCTTTGCTGATGTCCCACACAGAGATCACATGCTCATTGGCCTCATCCACAGCCACAAGATGTTGTCCACCATCCTGCTCAAGCAGTACAGAAGATACTGTTAATTCATGATACTAAAACCTTATTATAATTTAGAGTAACAGAGAAGGCAACCACATTAAAAAGTTAATTAAATGATTAAAAATACACCGAAATAAGAAGGTTCATTTCATATTTCATTATACTACTAAAAATTAATTGGATCTTTAAAATAAACTTGTATCTGTTAAGTTTTAAATTATACATATCATTTTTTAAATTCCATCTCCCTTCAGGACATGGGAGATGATGGCTCTCCACAAATTCCATTTCTTTATTGTCTATGATTTGTGATGATTTCTTGAGAAAGATAATGGAATGATTTTTTTTATTGCCTTTTACATTGTTTTAAACTCATAATAGAGCCCAGTCTGTTATTTAATCCATATTTGGAAGGAAAGAAAAGATGTATTTATGCCTTTCTCAAACAAACTAAGTCAGAATTTGAATTTAACTAACCAATTCCTCATTATCCACACATAATTTTAAATATAATTAAAATATAAATTAGCAGAATATGTTAGGTCATTTTTATATGGGCATTTAAAATTTTTTGAAATGAAAGTTGTCTAAATTTTTTAGAGGAAGTATTTTCATTAAAGTTTTATTATTTTTTCTCTTGAAAAACTCATAAAAAATAAAAACAGAAAATTATTGTTTCACACTGATTAAAAATTTTGCTAAAATATGTGAATACTATGTTCATATTGGTTATGAAGTGTATTGTAATTTGGGGCGAACAGTATCAACTAGAATTGCTTTGTTTTGGAATAAAAGGAAATAAAAGCAAAAATGTCATATTGATGAGCATAAACCTGATCAACTCAAATCAGAGTTTCAGAACAATATCTGCAAGCCAAACCAGATGTGTATGTGCAGAACACAAAGAATTCAATGTTTCATTGCTGAGGACTAAATAAAGAATTAACCTGCCTGCCTGACTCCAGTCCCATTGAACTTCATCCTAAATTAGTAATGTCAGATAAATGCAGTGTTCAGTCTCCAATATCTTAAAGGCTACCAACTAACCAACCAATGTCAATTACAAACCTGAGTGATTGATGCAAATTGCTCCCCTGTCATCTTGAATTTGTTAAGAGCTGTAACCTTTGGTCATAGCTCTTAACAAATTCAAGAGTATGTCAAAGACAGCAGTTAGTAAATGGTAAACTGATTCTAGATATCTAGATGTCTGAGATCAAAGAAGTTTCAGTTATGATAACTTCCTTCCATGATAGACAGCAGAAAATTAATTGTATCTATACCTTATAAGAAATCATGAATGGGAACGTTTTATGACATTCTACTTAGGTCAAAATAATAAAAGAAAATTAATCGTTATGCCACTGTTAAAATATATTCATCAGGCAAAATATACTGAGATAATTTCTCACTTCAATGTATCTAAACATTTTTAGTATAAATTCAAAATTATATTCATTGTTTTACTAATCATCATTGGTTATTCTTCATTTCTAAGTATTTCATTCTTGTGCTATACTCATCCTTTCACAAGTCTCATCCTTTCATGTCTTTGATGGCTGGCAGGACTGATTCTTGTATAGAACATTCATCCACTCAGGTTATACTTGATTGTTGCATTGGTTTATTCTGTTTTATGACATATCAACACCTCAATGGGTTATTTAATACCAACAAGATTTTTAGGATAGGTTCATATGAATAGAACATGTATTCTTTGTAAGAAATCAGTTTCATTGACATATTTTTGTAAAGAGGGATTTTGTTGAGAGTCAAATGTATTGCTGGTATTTTTACTGTAAAAACCTATTTTTATACTTTCATAGTGTTTTGACACCAGTTTGTGGGGGTGTTAACTATTTACCCATAGCTGGGAACCTAACAGGTGCTACCACCCTAGTGATTGTTGGAGCCAATCCTAGTTTATTCTGCAATGAAGTTTTAAAATTTAGCATAAAGTAATTAGTGTCTTTTCATAATATATAAGAAAATAATTTACACTTTTAAATTGCTATTTGAAGAAACTTTACAAAAGACAACATTCTTTTTCTTTTACACAGTAATTCTTTCATTGTGCAACATTTTAGCAATGTAAACAGTGCAAAATTTGGTTGAACACTTTATTAACAGTAAATGAGTTTTCCATCACACTAGAATTCACCATGTCCTTTCAAGCTACAATAAAAATACATACCAGCTTGGAGAAGGACAAGCAGCACACTGCCCTCTCGAAGTCACCAATCCCAATGACCATCAGGGTTGTAAGACGAACAGACTCCCAAATTCGAATGTGAGGCTACAAAAGAAGAAGGTAAAATGAAAATTGTATTTTTTTATAAACACAATGTGATTTGTAAAAGATCATTCCAGAGACCAGATATTATGAAAATGAAACATTTAAATTGACTTTTGTCTCTCTTGCTTAAAAAATCCATTTTTTTTGTACATTTAAAAAGAAAACAAATAAAAAAAGTAAAAATTAAACATTTCTCAAAATTATATACTTACCAATAAAACTAAATAGAAAGAATGTATGTTATGTTTTTCCAGTTTTTACATTAAATTTCTATTAAAAAGATTGAGGATATTTACTGACAGATTTTAGACATTAATCATAACATTTTATAAATAATTAGCATTTGTATTTTCCTAGCAAATAAAAGGAATTAATGAAAATATTAATTTTTACAAGATGGCTTCCATTTGTGAAAAGTCATGTGAAAGAATGCACATTTTATATATTAGCTTATAAAATATTAGCTGAGGAAAAAAATATTTAAATTTAAAAAAAATAATTACAAAAAAAAAAAAAAAGAATAATATATAAAAACTATTATAGTAATCCATGACACAGGTCTGACAGCCACAAAAAGAAAAAATAAATTCCTAGCAATTTAAATACAGCAATTTAGTTTTAATTTGTTGACCTTATAACTTCAGTGGCTTATGCACCTCCCTAAAATTTGTTTGTTATATTGTCTGGTGTGTTTATTACATTATGTTGTCTATATTTTTATATTGTCTTGTGTAAATCTGGTTTGTTTTACTTCCCCTATCACCTCTATTAATAAACCTGTTGATTATCAATATTGGTCATCAATGTGATCAATGGGAACAAAGGCATTCATTCAGCCATAAACATGAACACATATCTACTGAATGAATTCTAAATTTGAAAGGCAGACCAATAACATAATGACAAAACTAATTAAAATGAGAATGTATTTCCGATCAACTGAAAAGTTTTTAATCTAATAATTTGTTCAGTTTACTAAAGTGTATTTGCATATATTTTGTATGGAACTTTTTGCTGTGATATTTTTGTACTAACATTATCTCCTTTGCACTGGTAAGGCCAGGTGGTAATGTCTTTGTTATGATAATAGTGAATTGTTTGAAGATGTTTACAAAGTAAGGAGGTGAAATGACCAACACATGAAAGAACAGAGTACAACAATAATAACCAGAAAAGAATTAAAGACTTGCATATAAAGAAAAAAAAATCAATAATAGTAAAGACTTAAAATACCAATTTCATATATTTCTTCATTATTTACAGTGTGGATAAACTTGTGCATGCATATAATCTCAGTGGAAGACTGAAAACATACAAGACAAAACATTTCTTTAAAAAGATTATTTTGAAATACTGAGAAATGAAAACAGTTTTGTTTTATTTTATAGATGTCCAGCATGGAATGATAAGTACTAAATTACTTCCTCAGACAAAATAAAAAATCATCACCAATAACCTTTTAGATTAATTTGTTTACATAAAGACCTATCAATCAGATTGGTATGCTTTCTGTGGTTATCTTTCCATGAAAAAGAAAGAAAAAACAAACAAACATAAAGCTGCCTGATTCTCTCCAGAATTTGTGACTCTTTATACTAAATGCAAGCAAGCATGAAAGAGAAAATATTTTCAACTTTGAGCACAGCTAAAGTGGCAATGAAGACGACCAAAGGTCATATTATTTAAGGTTCAATACCAAATATTATACCAAATCGGCACTAGTTATTTTGTGCAAATATTCTGGGACAGGATCTGGAATCTCAAACTTACCATATAAATGTTCACACACAATTTATACTTTGTGTTAAAATTACCAGTTTGGATTTTACAAGCAAGTGAAATCTACAATTAAGGGTTGATTCAAATGGGATTAACCATGTAAATTTAATGTGAATGGTCAGACAAGTGACCAGAAATGTGCTATGGTAGTTTGGTTTATACAAAATAAAATCTTTTATTTTGGGCTAAAGTTTGAAAGAGAAGGACAAAAATAACATTTTGAGAAGAGGACTGAAATTGGCAAAAAATAAAATTCATCCATCTTTATATAAAACAAAATAATATATTGGATGACTAATAGTTTGTTAATTTGAAAATAGTTACATTAAACAAAATTTGAATTTTGACTTCAATTCATCTCTTGAGTTCTGGATTAATTTTTCAGATTGGATTAGATTAAGTCAAAAGACTATAACACATTAGGTTCATTTATAACTGGGAAAGTAGAAATATTTTAAAAAAATAAATATTAACTTTTGATTAGTCATAATCTGAATATCATTACAAATATTTGCTTGTTGTATTGAGATTTGAAAATCTGACAAAGCTAAGTTGAAATATGAAGCTTAGAAAATATATCATGATCCACAATTAGTTCTTAATGACTGCTTGGGTAAATCCATTTAAATGACTTTAGAAATAATTCATTGAATGATTCTAGAAATTGATAACAATGATTTAACAAAAATATTTAAAACTTTTATTTTGAAACTTAAAATAAAAATGCTAAATCATTTCATTATTTATAAAATGCACCAAGATGAAACTTAAAGAATCAATGCAAGCTATAAAAATATTTTTAATTATTTAAGATTATTCAACTATTTTCAGTAAACATTAACCAACATTATCTCATTGTGTTATAGTTGTAAAGTAATATTCCAGAGAACAGAAGCAAACTGTTGTTTGTAACACTAACTTTTCTATTTTCTCTCCAATTCATATCAAGAAAGGAATTAGAGGGAAACAGAAATAAAATATCAAAGAGAAATAAATTTAGCCATGATAGAACATTCAAGAATTAATAGTTTTGAAAGTAAAAATCTTGTAAAATTTACAACAGCTTAAAATTATATAATACTATATTTTATAATTCTTATAACATTACAAGAGATTAAATGATTCAATGAAATGGTTTTAAGTTTTTAAAAGCCAAAAATCCCTCAGCAGCCAACAACTTAGAACTAAAAAAATTGTTTCTTGTTTTAGAGAATAAACATAACATTGCTCCTTTTCATAGACTGTTAACATGATCCCATCTTTCAATAAAGACATCAAGTACTGATAACTTAAAAGACTTAATTATTTGCAGACAAAAGCTATAACATGTCTGGACAGGCCACTGATTGAGGTGACAAAATTTGCTCCTGTCAGAGATAAACAGCTTATTCTTTCCAAAATAACCACGTAGGGTGAAGTGGATTCAAAGAGAATGCAAAATTAAGCAAAACTAATCAGATTTAAGCTGGGATTTATACAAGATCTTTGACGTTGCTAAAGATAATTTACAAATGAGAGTTGATTAAAAGAGAAAGAAATAAATTGTTTCTTATATCAAAATACAAAAATTATAATAACATTTTATAATTGCCAATAGAAGAGAAATTAATTTACTCTCAATCAAATGTAACATTTTCATAGATGTAGATAATAGGTAAGTAATTTCCAAAAATTTAAATTTAAGTCAGAATGTATAACCATGATAAGATTTTTCTCTAACACAAGCATTATATAAGTGTGCAGGTATGCAGAAAATAGAAAAGAACACGTTGGGTGCATAATCCGGGGTTCCTTAGTATTTTTGTTTTTATTTTTAAGAAGACAGTGCTCCATACAGAAGTAGAGCTTTATTATAATAATATTTTTTTTTTTTTTTTTTTTGTTTTGAAGGAATCATATTTTAAACAAAATATATATATATATATATATATATATATATATATATATATATATATATATATATATATAGTGGTATATCTTATACAAGTTAAAAAAAGTTGGAGAGCGATTAGCTTTTAGTTTAATTTTTATAATTTTATAATGTACTTCTAAAGAGTACTTTCTAACAAAACAACTGAGTTCAATCCTTGCAAATGCAGCTTGGCAGCAAATGTTGTCAAAGTTTAAAAAAAACTACTGCAAAATTGCATAGTGGTTTTGGCAACTCAGAGAAAATTTCTTATTTAGAGTTTATGAACATGACCTTGGGTCACACTTGGTGTAATTTAACTAAATCTATTTTTTATAAAGAAATTATTTCTATTATGAAATGAAAAACTGTTCCAAAGAGTTTACAATTTGAGAGTCACTAAGTTTTATAACTTTCAAATAAAATCTGATTTTGTTTAGAAAAAATTTGGAATTGTGTACACGGAAGAATTCCTCTCTCATTTTATATGGTAGTATTTTGCTCTTTACTTTCTGTGTCACCACTTTTGCTGCCTTAGCCAGATTAGATTAAGCTAAATATATTTTAGACCAATTATTATTTAATACAAAAGGCTGAGTAACACACCAGGAATATTCATCAATCTCAGATTTTGCTCTAACTCTCCTATTTTGTGTGATGAAGAGCAACAATTTAAAGGATGAATTCCTATACCAAAATATTAAATCTTCTCACAAAGCATACACATACTTATTGATGGGATAGAAATTAATGTTTCAAGATAGCTGTAATTAACTGATACATTTTTGTTTTTTTCTTTTATTATAAATGGGTATATATTTTTAATACATATTTGTTGGCATTTTCCTTTGATGAGTGTCAACCTAAAAGGCTTTCAGGGGAGAAATAAAATAAAATAATGAAAATCAAACATGTATGGATTAATTATAGGTATACTGAAATTCTGTATGACTAAAAGATTAATGTTGCTTGTGTTCATTGAGTCAAGAAATTAAAATCTGTCTTCAGTACAACATTTATAGGTATTTTTTGGATAAAGAAGATTAGTTTATGATAGTAATAAAACAATACATATGACAAGGGCTATTTATTGTTTTAAAATTTGTTTTAGATAATTCTTTATCTTTAAGAAAACTTTGTAGCTCTTTACTTTCATGCAGTATGACAGTGCATAACACCTTCATGCTGCAGTAAAACAACAAGAGCATTAAGGCATTACAATTATTGCTTTTGTATTTATTTTTTTGGAGTCATTAACTAAAAAATTAAATATTATACTTGTTAACTTAGTATTGCATTTAGAGATATGCTTAATTACATTATCTCATATATATATATATATATATATATATATATATATATATATATATATATATATAAAATGTAAAATAATCTAGAGTCTAGAAGCATCAATTGAATAAAAAACAGTAACTGAAATAAACATTTATGAAAAAGAAAAACATGAGGAACAGAATAGCATAAAACCAAAAGCATTCATAAGATCTTTGGTGTTAAATTCCATGACAAAACTTCATTGAACATTCATTGTCAAAGAAAGCATTGTTTTCATAAACAGCTCAATAAAGACATTTGCAAAAGGCTCAAAGATTGCAAGCCAGCTCTGACAGCACAAGAGTAGAGAAAAAACAAAGCACTGTGTTTGCCCTGTAAAAGCAGCTCTGTTAACTAGAGTATTAATTTTTTTAAAAAGTCACCATAGCTGACATAGTAGCTTAAGTGGACATGCACAAATATTACTTGTGCAAGAAGCAATAATCAGATTTTCTGTAACCAATTGGTAATTTGATTTCTTGGTAAAGCAGATATTTTGAGGCAATAGCAGCGCAATAGAGAAAATGATTACCTGTGAACAAAAAGGAAAAAAAAAGAAAAAGCTTATTTGGATAAATAACCAATTTTTTCTTCATACTTCAGCCAGTGAATGTTTCAGTTTCCTAAAAACTTTACATATTTGAAATACCTATCAGACAGGACTTTGTAGCTAGACAGAATTCATTTAAATTTTTATCTAGATGAGTGAATGTGAATATATTTTCTTCTCCACCCTCTTCTTTGTGTGTGTATGTGTGCATTTAATTCTACAGGAATATAATTCAGAGTAATAAAATTGTTTAGATGTCAAAATTTGGGAATAAATTAGCTCAATTTTTATAAAATAAATTGGTTTGAATTAATATATTGTACATTTTAACAAAGTTCTGTAATGTGAATCTTATATGGATGTGCGCATAGCATAGCAGTAATTGGCATAAAAGAAGGCATGATGAGCTGAGTTCAAATTTGGGCCATTGTGCTCATTTTGGGAATGTTATGATTCCATTTCTTCTCCCCAACCCCCAGTTAGGAGTTAATAGCAGAGCAGATGGGGTTTTCTAACCTTGGGTAGCAGCCAGACTAAAAGGATAACTCTGAATTGAAAACCACCCTGTCAAACCTACTTGCTACTGAAACCACAGCAGTACCACCTGGTGTGGTTTGGCTGCAGCCCTATACTCCACAGGGAATCTGTTGATTCAAGAGGAAGAGGAGGAGAATATTAACCCATGTTCTACTAAAATTCTTGTTTATCAGATAACTTTTAGGAACTGATAGAAAATGAAAAAATATACTTGTATGTAATCAATATTTAAGTAACAGGAATTTTAGCTGATATTAGATTTTGATGTTTAATCAAATAATAACTGTTTTTTTAAAGATACTATAATCCTATTCTGTGATGTCATGTTATTTTTAAATGAATTGCAGAACATCCCATATAAAAAAATGTGAAGACTTTTTTCACTTAAAATATGCTAAAAGGACAATAATATTAGTGTCAGGTATCAAGTACTACCAAAACAGCATTTAAGTAGATAAATGTTGCTGTTATATCTGAACAGTCATTACAGAAATGGAACAGTAAGATATTACAGTCATCTATGTTCTTGTCTATCATTTAATGGATAGAAATAGGATAAATTGACAGTGTGTGCATAGCCAGAGAGAGAGAGAGAGAGAGAGAGAGAGAGAGAGAGTATATTTGAGAAAGGATAAATTTATGTTTTTTTTTCTTTCTTTCAAAACTAGGTAATTGGACTTTGCAGAATTGATTTTTTTTTTAAAACTCAATGATATAAAAAAAAACAAAAAAAAACTTTGGAATACCAAATTTTTCTTTTTCATAATAAAAAGCAGACACCACACAACTATATAAAATACATTATGATAATATAATGGTCTTAAAATAACGTTAATCAATGTTATAAAGATTAAAATATTAGTTTAATGAAATAGGTACTTCTCCTATAGGCAAAACAGAGGGACAATTTTTTTTCTTCTTCTTAATCTTACTTGCCTTAAATAAAACCATTACAATATAGTTATCTTCTTGACACAGAAGATAAATTAGACACTAAATATGCAACATTTCTACAGTCATATTGCTATACAATTAATGCTAGTACTTGATATTTGGTATCAAATCTTCATAATGTAGGGTAAAATATGACCAAAATCAGTCCAGATTGAAAAATCCTTTTAACACCAACAATGCAGGTATTTATTTATACCACTAATAAATGCAAAAACGTTTGCATGGATACTAAAGAGAAAAATAGAAAAGAAAACACAAGAAAGAAAGAAGCCTAGTACACATTTGGTATTAACTGCAGATATCATGAAATATTCTGATCCTGATTTTTTAGTGATTGGGTAGGTACTATTAGAAAATAGATCTCCAGTACCCAAGTAACTTACTTTGGCTCTCTCTCAAGTTTCAAGATAGAATGGAAGTCCATGAAAACAAGTTTTTGGTGTAAATAATTCATAATTTTTTTAAATTTTAATTTGGGATAAATTAAAGTAACTAATCATCAGTTATTTGAAAAAACTGATGAGAGATAAGCGAGGATCCCCCCACATACACACACATAAAAAAAAAAACAAAACAAACAGCAACATAATTACATAAGAATATAAAAACAAAAATGAAAAATATCAAGTTGTAAAAATGAATAAGAAGTATATTTTTTCTCTTTAAATTATCCAATTTTTTCTCTCAATGTTTAGGCCATTTTCTTTTATCTGAGTCAGATGTTTGTTTAGCCTAAAAAACAAACAAAAAGGGAGGTAAGCTTTTACTCTTTGTATCAAACTGCAAAACTCTTTCATAATAATTTATGAAAATATCTATATAAGGAAAAGTATGAAATATAAAGAGAACAAGGTGGGAAGGAAAATGTTAATTTGAAGAATAATATTGTAAATTCTATGCTTGTTGAAAGAGAAAGGATTATATTTATTTGATCCAACCCTAATCAAACATGCAATTGAATTAAGTGTAGCTCATGCTGAAAAACTGTTTCCTCAAATGACAAAAGACATTAAAACATTTTAGTTCATGGATTGAACGTACTACGTACTATGTCAATATCCAAATTTTATCATATTGCAAGAAAAACATTTTTTTTTATTTTGTGTCTTAGAAAAATCCTAATGACTCTTATAGATTAACAATAAAAAAAGCATTTAAACATTTATTGTGTTATGAAAAAAAAAAGCTTCAGTAATTGAGAACGAGAATTTAAGTTTAAGCTGATCAATCAATCATTTTAGTTGGAAAATTCAATTATTTCCAATATTTTTTAAAAATCTATCTGGATTTGAAATGTTAATATATTTTGATCAATCTAGTCTTCATCCCTTATGAGGTGTAATAAATACAATAATAAATTCATATTTATTATTCTAAAACTTATAAATGACTTTTGGGACACACGCATCAATAATAATCTTTAGAGTGATGTCAATACTTGTTGTTTCTCCTTTGCAAAGATTAACAAAGTAACAGTGAAAAATCCCAAACAAAAAGTAATTTATCATGCAATGTTTTGCAAAATTCAAATCATAGCATAATTATCTAATTCTGTGATCAAAACATTTTCATATTATTGAGTTAATTCTTTTTCAAGCAACAATGAGAAAACTTGAAATGTTTTCAAATATGAAAAGGATCATTTGGCAATATCCAAATTAAAAAAAAAGGTGTTAAAATCAGAGTTATTTTCATGCCAGACATGAAATGAGAGCAAAATGAATATAAAAATTAATATGGAAAGTTACAATGACTAATGAAATTACCAATGAACAGACTTAATTCTACAAAATTAGCTTTCCAAATCATGTTTAAATGTAAAATAAATTTTATTTTCTTTATTTGAAAATTAATATTAACTGCTTAACTGAAAGACAAATGATTTAATTTTTTATGTTATATCCCTGAAGCCAATAAGAGAGATGAATATTAGGTTTTACTAGCATTCTACAACAGGATTACAATCTAAATAAGACTAACTGGTAAAACTATCTAAATTTTTGATAATGAATAATAAAACATTAGTAATTCATGGATGGAGTCCAATTATCAGTTATTATATTTAGACAAACAAATATATAAAAAGAGCCAAAAAAAAAGCTCTTTTGTATATTTGTTTTTGGCTAGATGAACTATATTTTATATAATTCTAGTCTCACATTCGAATTGTCTCTTCTTGTATAGTCAAAAGCAAGAAGAACAAAAGCAAAAAAAAAAAAAAATACTTATGGACATACCAAATAGATTTTTTTTTAATACTAACACTTCTTTTAAACTTATATGACTGAACATACAAACTTATGTTCTTTTTTGTATATTATTTTTTTTTCCTTTAATCATTTGCTTTATAAGGAATCAGGCATGGAGTTCAATATTTGTACCTATATTTTGAGGTATAGGAGAAATTAAATTTAATGATTTAATGTATTTGAAATGTAAATCTTCATTTGTTTTCAGTCTTCTCAATAGTAACATCAAATTCATAAGTAAATCTTAACTCAGGAATGGGCCAGTCATAGCCATGATTTTTCTTTTGATAAGAGAGTCAGATGTTTGTTTAGCACTAAAAAAGAAAAAATGAAAAAAGGTGGGAGATTAGTCATATTCCAATGTAAACTGAACTGACAAAACTTTGGAATTCAACAATTCTCTTGGCATATTTCTAAACACTGGTGATCTATTTGGACAAATAAAAAATGAGGAAATGAATTGAATTTTCAATTTATATAATTTTATTCTCAAATACTTATAAATATTTATGTAATGATTTCTTTCATTGATAAATTAACATTTTTACATGTAGAAACTAAATATGCAATTTTACACAAACTCCCAAAGAGCAAACAGCCTTGATGAAAAAAAAAGAAAAAACATTTTTATTCTACTATTAGGGAGGCACTAAGATGAAGTGTTGGTAGGTGGGGATGATTTTCTGGGAAATTTCTGATTTCTGCAAGTGACACTAATGTGATGTTAGGCAATCTCAAAATTTTTCCTCATTTTTATAGCTTTGCGACAGACTGGGCCATTTCTTTGTTAATAGCAAGCCACAGAATAATGTAAGTAATAGCACTGGAGGTGGAGCTTGCTTCAGAGTAGTGGTTAGCAAGCTCATCTGGCAGAAGATTAGTATTGGGAGTTCAATCCTCACTAAGTGCCCCACATTACACCATAAGTAATAGTATTGGTTGCATGAAATATGAGATAGTAGCCCTAATTTTTGTATCAGCAGAATTTTTTGGTTGTTTTTACAAAATTTAATTTTTTTAAGGTCATCCAAGGCAAATATCAGAAAACAGTTTCAATAGCAAGAGAAAAAAATATTATAAATTTTTGGTTATTATATATTTATGGCAAGGCACATATGTAATAGACCTCAAGATCTAATGACTAATGATTGTATCTATTGATAACTTTCTCAAATTTTCTTTGATTTTTTTTTCATGGTTTTCTGATATTTGTAATTTTTATGACATTAAAACTATTGATGTGTTTTGAACATAAGAGTACATACGAATTTTTAGAAAAAAAAAAGCAACGATAACAAAAATGTAACAAATTATAAATGAATACCAAAAAGTAAATACCAAACAAGAAATTCATTTTAGTAAAAGATTACAATAAATGATTGTTTGGGTCATTTTAATTGATTATTTCTTAATTCAAATCTAAATTAATATTGAAATGTCCTGACATTTACTTTTGTGATTATATATTTGTGAATTTAGACAAACACACAAAATGAGACTGAAATGCTAAAACATTGTATTATAAAAAAAAAAAAAATAATCCAAAATATATTTTCTAAAAAATTTAAAAAATATTTTGTATATACCCGAGTTATATGATTTAAAAGTGAAATTAATTGTTTTTTTTTTTTTTATATAATTTCTAGTAAGCATTTTTGAAATGTGAATATTGAAAATAATTTTAAAAGGCAAGGATGAAATTAAGTAAAAAACATTTGTAATTAATTAATATTTGATTGACAAGATATTTTTCACTGTTTATTCATTATGATAATGATGAAAAATATTGAAATATTAAAACTCAACTAGACTTGTTTGTCAAATTAATAACAAATTTCTTTTTGCAGTTTTAGTTTTATCCTTTAATTGTATGAACAATAGCAATTATGATTTAGCAATAAGCATTATCTTAAGTTCAAATTGTATACTAATCTTTTTAGTAGCCTTTGTAACTCAGATGAGAGGATGGATGAACTAAATGAAATGTTAGGAGGATATTTCCTAACATTAATTTTTATAGTGAAATGTCAAACACATATCATAAATTTCTATTTAAAAAACAACATAAAAACTGACCCAATCATTGGCTGGCAATTGTATTACTATAACCTTTCAGCCTTTATGGGAAGTTGCTGATGACAACATCATTTTTATATTGAAATCAGTATTGCATTCTGTTGAACTGCATCATGATTACTTTGATTAAAAAATATTCAATAGTCAAAATGACAGATGGAAGTGGGTATTGAAAGTGAGTAAATGTTGCACATAAAATTTAGCTATGGTGTTCAAAAATGTTGATACATTTGAGCATAGAAATAAAAAAGAAAATATTAAAAATCTTAAAGATGGAGAGAGAAAAAACAGAGTAATAATGGATGATTTCCTGTCTGACAGAGTAACAGAATACAACACTCACTTTAATATAAGGAGAAAATGACCAATGTTTTATAACTGATCTGTTTTCAAGTAGAAAGTTGAAGGCTGTGATTAAAGTAAAAATGATCCAGATGAACACTTCTTATCAAAATTCAAAGTAAGTGATATAAAATTGAAGAATATCAATGTATCTGATGATCCCAATGGTAATAACCATGCCAGGCTTCTTTTATAAAAAGTGGCTGTTATAAAAATGCTGCACATTAACAAAGTTACACAAGAGATTGTACAAAGAGGTTGCATAAATCATTACTAAAAATGATTTCAACAATTTGGGCAATTATTAACAAATGATGGCACTTTTCATAGTAGTTCTGATATAATTCAGCATCTCACATCAGATGAAAGCTTTACATCTGAAAAATAACCTCAAAGACTTAAGATATCTCCACCATATTCACATAAATGAGTCAGATATTGTTATTGAAATTTGTCTTGTTAGTCACATAATCAAAACAAGTTATTTCATTTTAGACATTATCTTCCAATAAGTTTTCTATTTGACTATACAAGGAGGTGATGAAAAGTTCTTGGTATATTTCCAAATATCTGACAAATTGACTAAACATCAGAATTTGGGTGGGGGGAATTCTTTCTTGCAAACTTTTCTGTATCTTCTCATTGGACTATGAAATATTTTCTAGACACATTTTCTAGAGCTGAAATGTTTTATTCTAAATCAGCCTTTGTTTTTTGGGGGTTTTTTTTCTTGAGTAAATGATAATAATTTAAGGGAATGATGGAAAATGGTGCTAAATGAACAAACAAACAAACAAATGAATGAACAAACAACCAAAACAGTGATAAATGAATTGTGAGGACAACAAAATGGTGGTACACACAAGCATTCATGAAAGTGGTGCCACCTTAGTGTAAGGCAGCAAGGAGGAAGACTACAGCACCAACTAATTAGGGCTTGAAAGTGGGAGCAAAAGTGTTTTTTTGACACAATGTGAGGCTCGTTCCGACACAGTAAGCAGGCATGGAAGGAAGATAACACACTCACCAATGTCGGACTGAGAGGCATCCTCTTTCTCTGGATCTTCAATGCTGCCAAATTTTGGGCCTGAATCATTAATAAATTTATCTCTAAAATGAGGTACAATTCACTATTTACAGATTTTTTAGAGATCATATAGGTGTATTTATGTGGTTGGTGGAGAGAGCGAAAAATAAAGACTGGTTACAATTTCAGGTAAAGGTAAATGCCAATCAGTGTCTTCATGTTAATATTGAAGCTATATGCAAAATATGGGGAAAGAAGGAATTTCAATGAAATTTTTAAAAATAGCAAACATTTTTAAAATTTGAAAAAGAAAAATATACTTTATGATGGTATCAGCTCCTGTAAGAATGTAATCTGACAATGATGCAGAAAATATTTTATTCTGACTACTTTAGAACAGGCAGCAAAAAAGTTACTATTATTTACAGCATTTTTCTTCACTTCCTTGAGTCTATATACTCTTTAATGTTGTAATAAAACCATTTCATCAGTCAATGCCATAATGAAAATAAAAGCATTTTGACAACATTTTCTTAATTAACAAATAACCCCTCCAAATTTGCATTACCCAACTCTGATAATATCAAAACCACGGAGTAATGAAATCTTAAAAAAAAAAAAAAAAAAAAAAAAAGATGGAGGTAAAATGACTCGGTACTTCTCAGATTAATGCCATTATTAAAGATTATTTTTGAATAACACACTGATCAAAACAAAGAAGGACATCAAATATTTTAAAATAAAAGAATGCAAAGACTTATGATCTTTAGTGTATTCCATCAAAGCATAAAGCCTTTCAAGTCAATTGCCATATAATTTCATGGCAATTACATAACACCTTTTTATTTTGATTTATTTTCTTGAAGTTTTTGATAATTCACAGAATATTTTTCAGAAAAAATATACAATAATTTTCAGCCACCTGATGAAAAATATTAAGTAAATAGTCAAATACATTGAAGGAATTAATATAAAAGATAGAAGAATTAAATCATAGAAAAATAAACAAAAAGCAAGGCTTATCAGCAAGGTGAAACATTCTGGAAGAACAGACTTGGCTTTTTTTTTAAAGCATAAATTTAAATTTTGTAAGAATTTTGGTTAAGTAAAAATTAATTTATATGTTTATAGTATTAAAAAACAAAAAAAACAAACCAATACTGCTTTAATATTAACAGCACCTCTGTAATGAATCATTCCAGGCATATGAATTATTAGAAAGAATAACTGCACCAATATTATGGCAGGGAGAAAATTGGTTGTATGTAGCATTTTATTTATGCATTATACTTTTTTTTAATATTATGTTCTTAAAAAAAAAAAAAAAAAAACAAAAAAAACAAAAAAAAAAACAATTCACACATGTAGCAAATCTGAAAAATTTAGTAGTAGATTCTGAAATGAAAAATTTAAATAAAAAGAAAAAATATATAAAAATGAAAAAAAAAAAAACAACAAAAATATTGGATGAAAACTTGAAAATTACACGCTTGAAAAGTCTAGAAAAAAATTATACAAACAGTTTTCCTAAAATCAATGATATAAAATAATAATTACACTGATGGGAAATAAAATTGCAGCAAGTTTGAACATTGCTGATCTTGACTTAGATATAGTAAATACATGCTAGTGGTTGATAAAATTTCCAAAGTACTAGATTGGTAGTTAAGTCTCACTATTTTATAGTTGAAATTGCTTGATGTAATCATAAGTTTCATGATAACAGTTTCTTCTCTTACACTTCATGCTTGTTGAACTCCCTTCTGGTTTCCTGCTTTCCAATTAACTTTGATCTCCAAAAATTTAAATGCAGTGTCAATTGTTATCTTCTCTCTTCTTAATTTCTGTTCTTTTATTGTTCTCTCTCCTTAATAATGTTTTTCTTTTTTTATATTCTTTCACACTAAGTAAACCCTTGCATCTTAGTGGCTTTGAGAGCCAAAGTTCTTAGATGCAATATGGTACCTCATTCTCTCAGCAAAGACTTAGCTCCTTTGAGGACATATTTACATTTATTATGTGCAGACACCAATAGGCTTCTGTTATGATTGGAGTTGTCATGCTGGTATAGCCAGAAAAAGTGATTCCTGTAGACTATAGTTGCTGAACAGGCTACTGTGAACCATGGATACTCGACTCAGTCAGGTAGTACAAGAATTATGAAATAAGGTATCAAACAATGGTTTTTACCATCTGCACAATCATATGCGTGCAATCACATACAGGCCTTTGTTAAAACAGACTGATAATACATTGTATAAATATAGAGTATGTGTACTGTCAATATACCTCTTAATTTGGAACCTGTATAAATATTGATCTATATATGTGATTATTTACTGTAATGCAGCCTCATTAGCTGTACATTTAATTGAGTAAATTGGAATAAATATTTAGGATGTTCTAATTTTTATTTATTTTCAAACAGAGTATCTGGAATCAGACCACAGAATAATTACAATTATAGTGAAAAGTTCTATATATATATATATATATATATATATATAAATGAAATACGCATATTAAACAAAACTTGTTGACTTGAGAGATTTTCAAACATTCCAGAAAAAATGTGCTAAACCAACTGTAAAACATTTAATCATTAAATACAAAATTTTTGTGTTAAATGAAATTGTAACATGCCAAAACCTAACAACAAAAAAAAAGGAAGGGAGACAAACAAAAATATCCTGTTGCAGTTATCCTACTTAGTGAGAAAGAATTTTGTATGAAAAGAGTGTTTATTGTAAAGTTAAGAATAAAGAAAAGTTAAAAGAAACACTCAAAAAAGCGAGGCTGATGAAATATGGTTAGATATTGCTCTTCAGTTGGTCATATGACATGAACAATGCAAAATCATTGGCTGGGTTTCAATTTCAGGTGAACTTCTTAAAAAAAAAATCAATGATAATTGTTTTTTTGTTCTAAAACTAAATTCATTCTAAAGGTTTGTATTCCAGAAATATATATTTTTATATAACATTCTAAAAGGTTAAATTATCAATTCCTCTTGAATGATGTTTCGGCCGTTGTACACTCCGGCCTTCTTCAAGTGGTTGGAATGTTGAACTGAACCATTTATTTCACTCACTGGGGTAGACTGTTCTAGTTCCATGTGCCATGTTTAATGGATATCAGTTATCTGTTAATTTTCCTCTGAAAGTTCTCCACTTCTTGGGCCGGGTATTGAACTCACACTCTTTGGGTCCTGTCACTGAATCTAACTAATGCCTTTATCCACTGTGCCATGTGTCCTCAATAGTCCGAATAATGTAAATAATGTACAAAATTTTAATATTATTTTTATAAGTAACATTTAAAAAAAAACAAAAAAACAATTGCTACTCATTAACATGTTACTAACATTATTAATATACATATAAAAAAATGAAGAATCAATCATTAAATGAATTATTTCATAAATAATACCTCATGAAAAAATAAATCATTTTTAATACTACCACTATTATGAAAAAGTCAATCCATTCCTATATAAAAAAAATTGGAATAAATGACAAAATATAAAAAGAAAGAAAATTTTAGTAATAAATGCAGTGGATTTGGGTTATAAAATAAAAAAGAAAAAAAGAAACAGTCACAATCTTTCAAGGTGAAAAAGGATCTGTCATAATTTGCCATAATATGCAACTGTGAAAAGAAAAGGGAGGAAAGATTTTCCATTGTTTTCATGTCCTGCATCCAGTTAGTAAGTTTTTATTATTTTAGTCCATATTAGATTAACATGCAATTATGACAATGAGATGGGAATTAAAGAAATCAGGATAATATCTACAAATCTACCTAATGATAGAGGATAATAAAAATATTTTCAACCTCTTGGATATATTATTAACGTTAAGTTTCTACAACACCAAATCCCAATCCACAAATTTCAGCTTCTTTATTATAAATTTAGGAAGAAAAATGGCTGAAACTATGATTTGAAAACATTAAAATGAGCAACCAATAAGCTTGTTTTTTTTCTTTGTTATTTTAAACATTTTTTTTAAGTGGAAAATTTAAAGGTAAAATTTGTTATCAGAGGTATATATGTATAGGCTGGTCAATAAAATCAAAGGATAATTTGTAATGAAATTAGTTGTCCATGTTTTGTTTAATATTATTAGAAGTGTAATATATTGAGCAGAGCATGAAGAAACACAATGGTTCTTGAAATTTCTTATGAATTCATATAGTCACATCATTAAGAAAAATAAAATGTAGGTGATTAAGAACAGAAGCCTTCAATGATATTTAAAATAAAGAAAAAATTAATCTAAATTTTCATAGCCTTTTACTATAATACTGATATTGGTTTAAACTGAGATTTCAAAAATATATATATCTGTACATTCTAGAAATTGCCAGAATTCTCAAATGATTATCAAGGGGTGATGGGAGGAGTACTGTTAATATCACTATTGATTCTTGGCAAAACCTGAAACCCAAATAAGCAATTCGTCTAGAAGCATTATACTGTGAAAACCTCTTCATTAAAAATTATTTTTAATATATCTCATAAAACAGACTTAATTTTTAACATTTGACAGCCTTCATAATCTTTTTAAGATTAGAGAAATCCTATATAAAAAATGACATTGATTTTAATAAGAAAATGCCATTTGATCACATTAGACTAAGAAATATTTTATAAAATGATAGTCATGACTAAACACCTGCCATTTATATAAGAAATAATAGCATTAAAAGTTATTCTTTTTATTTTAATGAAAAAATAAGAAAAATGTTTGGGCAGGACACTTTCTGTATAGAAGACCAATTTCTTTTAACAACTTAGGACCAATGCAGTCAAATGAATTTGCAATATGAGAAAAAAAAATTAAATTGTGTACCTAAGCAATTTGGCAGACACTAAAAAGCAGCAACTACAAAGAGCAATAAAATGTTAAAGGATATAGAGATAAGTCAATCTTGAATAAAACAAAATCAAGATGGAAGGAGAAAGAGGATTGAACTACATAGGAAAAGAAAAGAGAGAGTTGTGAGAGAGGTAGACAGACAGGTCTATTCAGTTGCCTTTTCTAGTGGATTAGTAAAATATGGAAACCATAAGCTAGAGAGAGGGTGGGAGCAAAAAAGATTATCCAGTGAGGAGCACTCACACTCCCAAGTCACTGGGGAACAGTTGACTTATGAACTCACCTGATTGTCTCCTGCAATTGGGCTGGGGCCTGATTCAGCAAATGTGACACTTTTTTTCTAAATAGGAAGGGGACCAAACAGATGAAATAATTGAGCATCATGCATGATTTGTAAGTACAAGGGGGTGTTGAAAAGTTCTCGGCTTGGCCCACTTCCCCAAAACTGACCAAATGACAAACATCAGAATTTGTTTTGGAATCCTTTCTTCGGACCAAAAATATTTCAGCACCCTACCTTGTATATGAAAAGCACTGACTGATCACTCTTTGCTTCAGTTTTAAACTTGTGAATTTAAGAGATCAAATGAAGCCAAGATAGCTGTCATTTTTTTTTCTTTTATTTTACAGAAACAAAGATCAACCTGTCAAGCTGTAAACACTATGGTAAAAGTACAGATTAACACCATATTTGTTTTTGTGTGTAAATTAACTTTTGGTTTAATGTTTTTTGTGCTTTTCATTTTAATTTCATTCATTAAGAATCTCATTTATAACTATATATTTTTTTAATATTTCTAACAAGCTCTCCCACAATACAGTCATCATATTCATTGTGAAACCTTTTTGAGATAAAAATGGTAAATTCTAAACGAGCTTTAAACTGTTACCGTAACAAAAAAAAAAAAAAAAAAAAAAAAAAATGAAAATCTACTGCAAATGTAAAATATTTAAAATAGATATTTACTTAAACAATTGGAATCATTTGAAATTGCAACATTAATTTGTCAACTATTATCTGATGGCAGTAAATGATATATGGCAAGTGAGATATCTTACAGATGGTGTTAATATGCACTCAAGAATATAAAACTAAGTTGTCAACACTAATAGTTTTGAACAGGACCATCAGCAAAATATCAAATTAATTTTTGGTATCTTTAAAGATGGATCATTAGTTTGTTCATCCATAAAGAAAATATTTTTTTGTTTTGTTAGGTTTCTTCATTATTTTTTTTTTTATTCTTTATCAATAACATTTTATAGCTGACCTATACTTTGGTCATTAAATAACAAGAATAAAAATATAAAGTAGCTTCAGATATATATCTCATAACTTTGGGCATCATAATCCATGGACAACATCTTTTGAAACTACAAAACCCATTATGATTTATTAAATATCTCCTGTCTAATACTTCTGCTACTTTCTTTTTCTTCTGACTTTATTCAAGGCTATTCTGGTAAGAATTATAAGGATAGTAACACTCTTAAGTCATTTTGGGATTACGTATTTTCACTATCAATCATTATTACTTTTGAATTTATAAATATTTTTAAGAGAATTTTGAAAAAAAAAAAAAAAATCATCAAAATGATGTGTAATAAACTATAATGCATAATATTAGGTTGTCCCAAAAGTTCGTAAACACTTGCGAAAAATTGAATTTTTATGCAATTTTTAATTGTTTTTTTACTTTATTGTTAACTTTGAAAAAATTTTATTTCATTAAAATTTTTATTTAAATTTTTTTTGCGTTTATATTGTTATAGTGATCTTCATCTTTGTATTCCAGATGGCAATTGATAAAATTGAGCTGCGAGTTTTGATTCGTTACTGCTAGAAGTGAGGTCTTTCAACCAGAAAAGCTGCAGAAGAGATTTGTGCCGCCGAAGGTGAAGGAACAATTGCATATGTGGTGATCTCAAAGAGGTATAAGCATTTCGATTCTGACGACATAAGTCTTGAAGATAAACCTCGTTCGGGACGGCCGTCAAAGTTGGATGATGGAGACTTGCAAACCGGGTTGGACATTGTGCCATCATCGAGCACTCGAGAATTGGCTGATGAGCTTGGAGTTGGCAAATCGACAATTCACCGACACTTGAAGCAACTTGATTTTGTTCACAAAAAGCCGCACCAAGATCTGCACGAACTCACCGAAGCACAAGCCAACAGACAAGTTGAAATTTGCCGTCAATTGCTCAGCAATCCATTGCATCAGTGTTTTTGGAAGCGCATTGTGACATTGGACGAGAAATGGGTCTATCTGGTCCAGCACAATTGAGACAAGCGATAGGTTCAGAAAGGGCAAGAGACATCGTCGGTTCCAAAACAAGATCGATTCGGCAAGAAAGTCATGTTGTGCGTTTGGTGAAACTTTGAAGGAATCATGCATTTTGAGTTGGTTCCGAATGGTCGTGCCATCAGTGCCGAACTTTACTGTCAGCAACTGGAGTGGGTCTACGAAAAGTTGAAGCAAAAGTACCCGGCTCTGATCAACCGAAAGCGCGCTTTGATGCAGCAGGACAACGCCAAGCCACACACCGCCAGGAAGACCAAAGACAAGTTTGAAGAGCTGGACGGCGTTGAGGTTCTGCCACATCCAGCCTACAGTCCTGACTGTGCTCCATCAGATTACGGCCTTTTCTGCTCAATGCAACACTTTCTGAAGGGCCGCCGATTCGACTCGTTTGATGGCTGACACGAAAATGGTATTATACAAACCTTCTTGATGTGTGACAGCATCAATGAAAATGAATAAACTGAGTCCAGTACATTTGTTTTGTAATACTCTTGTCCTATTGTTCTTATTCTTTTAGTAGGTGTGACAAGACTTTTGGGCCACCCTGTATATCCTTATTTTTGATATCCAAGATTGTTTCGAAATATTTTAGAAATTTATGAGAAGTTGCAGACACAAGCCAGTCTTCTGGTCTTCATCGTTCCAAAGTTGTTGATTTTGTTGCAAATTCTCATCCTACATTTCAGAATCACTGTTCTATCAGTGTTTGATTGTGCTTTGTATTTTCACCAGCTTTCAGACATCACATTACAATTCTTTTCTATAATTTTATATTCTTGCAAATTGATAGAAACAGAAATTTATGTATTCAGATGCTTCTGAAAGGGTTTATATACTGAACAATCTAAAATTCTGATAAAATTGTCACTATATTGTTCATCAATCACTATATATACTAAATTGGTAATCACAAAAATTTACAGTACTGTCTTTATTTAGATCCAAACTAAAAATATTAAAATATAAATATTGTTTCTTTATGTCTATTTTTCCTTGTTCCTGTCCTAGTGTAGCTTATTAACTTATATCCTCACATTTTCTTAGTTTTGTTGTCAAAGATTTTGATTTTGCAGATTCATTTTGTAAAAGAAAAAAACAAAAACTTTTAATTATGAAGAAAAAAAATTGATGTAAGAGAATTTTGATTTAAAGAATTTTCCTTGTGTTCTTAAAACAGAGTTTAATGTTGGCAACTTGAGTTTTATCATACAATGAAAAGAAATTTGCATGAAAGACAAATCAATGAAAAATAGAAAGGTGATTATTGTGCCTAAAGCCACATATCCAGAGTTGAGAAGGAAGCAAAAAAAAAAAAAAAAAAAAAAAATGACAATAAACCAATTTACAAAGAACAAAGGCACCACAAAACTAGCCAACTAGATAATGAAATTTTTGAAGAAAGACCTCAAGCATTAGAAGATAACTTTCCATTCCAAAAGAAACAATTTTTAATTTGAGAACATAAATGTAATTATCTAAAAAAATGTATGGAGAAAAATTTTTTTTAAAGAAATATTGAGAATATTGCATAAGCTTTATTTTTGTTTAGCAAGTATAGTTTTCTGGTTCTCTAACCTATGAGAGGGCACAAAATGTAACCATAAAACTCCTGCCTAAATCTTTGACCTCTCAGAAATTACCACAAATAAGTCAACAGTTAAAATTAAAATCCAAGTGACTACAAAGATTTAGATAAGGATTTTAAAAACAATAGTCAATATTTTTTAAAACAATTTAATTTGTATTTTAGGGGGTTTTTTTTGGGTTTTTTTTTTTTTTTTAGGACACAAAATGTTAAGATTACTACTGATGAAGTTTATTTTAGTAATACTAAATATCTTCTACATAAACTATCAAGTAATCAAGATAAAGGTAAATTAAGAATACATTTTTGAGTTTAGAAATATAATTTTTTTACACAATATTCAGAGTGGCATGAAGGTCTATAAAAATTATTTCAAACAAGAAAACTTTCAATTCTCCAAATAAAAAGAAACAAAAATATCAAAAATTATGTGTATTTTAAATTTCCACATAAAAGAGCTAAATAGTCTCTAAGAAATCTGGGTACTGATTTCAACACTCTTTGTGGGTTGACAGATTTTCTAATTTTTACATGAATAATTAACATAAATGATTTTTTGATTTAGCCAATTTCAATCTGATTAAAATTGAAACTTTATCATTATTACGAAGAATTTGGGCTTAAAAAAGGACTCCAATATTTCTTATAGTCTTCAAAAAATAAATATGAATGTAATGACAGTATGAAGATTAACAAATGAAAATGTGTTTAATTTTCTTTTGTGTACTTCTTTTTTTTTTTCTTTTTGATAGTAAATTGGTATATCTAAAGTCACAAAAAAAAAATTGTTCGTCAAGTGAAGGTAGATTTTAGCAACAAATCCAAAACTAATAAATATTTCAAACCTTACAAATGACAAAGGAATGAAAAAACAAAACAAAAAAAAAAAACAGCTATGGCAGAAGGTAGAGAAAGATGTAGAGAAGCAGTATTAATATAATTCCCCTGATCTTGTTCAATGCTTGAAAGATGACCAGAAATATGACATGCTCAAATTCATTCTAAATGATAATTGCAGACTAAATAAAGCAAATGTAGAGATTTAGGAAAGTGAGATTTTCTTTGCTCAAAAGATTGTTTTTAAATTGCAAAAGGAATATGAAAAAAGTGAAGTGCAAAGATTTTAGAAAGAGAGAAAGAGAAAAAGCCAAAAATAATAAAAATGTTAAGATATGCACACACACAAGAGAGAGAAGCAGATACGAGATTTTAATAAGAAATGAAAGATCTTTTAATTTGAAGCTATGAATGAAATCAATAAAAATTTCTATTTTATTAATGCATTTTATATCTTGTGTAGTTTCCTGGAATATAATTTAACAAATTCATTTATCAATGAATCATTTAATTTCAATTACAAATAAAGTGAATATAAATTTCTATTAACAATTCTGAGAAATTACCAAAGAAAAAATCATTTGATCAAATGGTTCTATTGTATTTTTTATGTTTGTGCATTTTAATACTGATGTTTTTTTTTTCACTATAGTTGATTATTTTAACTATGACAATATAAAATGACACTAAAAGAATAAATATATGCAATTATTTTTGCTTATTCTTGAGTTTTTTATTTTGTATAATGGGAAAAAGCTAAAAAGAAAAAAAAGAATAAACTATACAGAAAATAAAAATAAGTTAAAATAAAATTAAAAAGACTGGATTTAAATTTCTTAATTCTTTATCCCAATGGGATGAGATTTTAATAAAACATATAGAAAAAAAAAAAAAAAAAAAACATATCCCTTATTACCATCTTAAAAAAATAAAAAAAAAATAAACATAGAAAAGAATACTATGCTATGCACACAACCAGGACAGACCAGATAAATAATAGAAAAATCACAATGAATAACCTTTATTTGAAGGCAGTCATGTGATTAAATGAAAAAGCAAGGCCAGAGAGAGTCCCAGAGCAACAAGTCCCGAAAGTAATTTTGGACAAATTTTCAACAAAAAAGGAGGAATATGTCATACTATTTCCCAGTAAGTAATGTTCTCCAATTGCATTCCTTTCTTTCTGGTTGGTCTAAGGATGACACGACCATGCTTATTTTTATGATTAGGCCATTTCATTTTCTTCTCTTCCTAAACAAGTGATATTTTAATTTTATTAGATAACTACATGAAAATTGTGAGACTGATACAAACCAATTCTGAAAAGTAGATAAATATTTAATAAGCAAGCATTAAAACTGAATTTCCAAGGACCTGAAAGTATTTATTCAGCTTCATAAAGTTACAAAATTCATTCTGATTGCCAATTTTCTAATCATAAACAAATGTAGAATGTTAATATTTGCTTTCATATAAAGAGTTTTCTCTGAGTTTGAATGAAATATTTTTGGCTTAAAAATCACCTTTTTGCATATTTATCATTGTTGGTACATTTATCTGACAGGGAAAGCTGGTCATTATATTTAAATGTCAGCCTTAAGAGATTTCAATTGTTAAATCCCTGCAGTTCTAATTTGTTGAAAAATCTGAATATGTGATGTTAGTTTAATTAAATAGATATAATCTCAGAAACAGTTAAGAATCAAGTTAATTTTATATGAGGGTAAAACAGATTTCTCTTTCAAATTTAGCCTTCTTCGTAGATAATTTATTACAGATACAGGTTTGGAAATCTACAACTTTGTAAAAGTTGTATATTTTCATTGTTTCTAGTTGATCATGTGATAAGTATCGAAATACTTTGCTACCTGATTGCGACCATATTCAGGCACTCTCGAACTGTAAGCATGTACCTGTGTATAGGTGCTTCCAGCCTTAAAATATTTGTATTCTTAACTGAAAAATGATTTGGTAATAATACAATTTTCTCACAGCCTAATAGTATTTATTTTTTGATCTTGTTAATATGTGATTAATAAGCAAGAAGATGGGATTAATTATTAACATTTTAGTATTTATTCACATTAAAATACTATAGTTCATCCAATGTATCTTTAAAATGGTGTTTATTTCATAAGTTTTAGCATTAAGAATTGATATTAAGATTTTAATCCCAAACCATATTGTTTGCTCAACAACAGCAAGGTCATATTTTATAAAAGAAAAAAAATAATCTTACAAAAAAAAAAAAAAAAAAAAACAAACCATTATACTAAGATTCTTCAAACATTTCAAGAGTTACTAACATAATTTTAAAATGTTAAACTAAATTAATTGGATCCTGTGTAGTAGATCAATGACAAAAATGCAGAATAATTGTTAACTCGCTTGGATTATTCTTTCACACTCAGTAATCCCTTGCATCTTAGTAGCTTTATTGCTTCCCTTGGGGTAAAAAAAAACTTGAAAAAAAAAAAAAAAAAAAAAAAAGGATTAATATCAATTAGCTTAGATAAAGAAAAAAAGATCCTTAAGCTTTGGTTGCAAACTGAAGGAAATGGAAAAACTTCTCTAAAACCTCTTCTAATATTGGATTTTATTGATTAACAAGTGACCTGTAGGTAGAAATGGTAAAATGATTATGAAAATACACAAATCATGAAGAACTGTGTGCATCCAACATATTCATCCAAAACCTTATGTATCTTATCTGTAAAGAAATGATGATGATAATGATGATGATAAGAGAAATGTGGCCTTATATGGTTTTGGCTTCTTTCCTTTTATTAATATGAATATAGGGGTAAGAAATTAGGTCCTCTTCCTAACATCTGCACTAAAAACAAAGATGATTAATCTAACCAGCAGGCAATAGAATGTTCTTACGCCTAAGAATGTTTATCACCAATAATTATACTTTATTACTGGTGGATTATATTTGCAATATCAATTGTTTTTAAGAAAAAATTTAAAGTCATGTTTTGATTGATGGAATTATGTGTATAGTAAGAAGAGATATAAAAATGCAAGCTTCATTTATAATTATACACCAATAAGGAATGCTGAAGATGTCAGAATGCTGAAATTTAAATTTTTTTTTTTTTTTTTTAGATGTATCTGGGTATATAGTCTAACCAACTTCATTCAATTTCCTTATGTCTTTGCTTTTATCACTTATTAACTATCCCACATTATGATAATAGAAGATCTGCTAAGAAAGGTGAAATGTAAACAAAACAAACATAAATTTACCATGGATGATCTACCAATCTTTCTATACACTATAATTTTAGTAAATTGCTTTCTTTTTTAATTAAAGAAACATTAAAAAACCTTTTCCAAACATAACTTGTGTTTTAACCCTGAACTACAAGTCATGGGAAAGGAGCTTTAATCAGTATAATTCTTAAATTAAAATAAATCTTTATATAAATATAATTCATTAATAGGCAAATATTTTTTCATAAAAAAAAAAAAAAAAAAAAAAAATTATTCTAGTCAATTTAATTTTTTTTTATTTCACTAAGCTTAATACAAATGAATTTGTTATATGAATGTTAATGCCTTTATTTAGTAATTTACTAAAGTAAATGAGGTGAGCCACACAGAAATTATGCAGCTAATATTTGTGTAATTGAATTGTGAATCACGTAAAAAGATGTTTTCAAGACAAAATTAAATAAACAAACCATTTATAAATTTGCAAAGAACAAAAAGTAAAATTTGAAAATATCTATTAAAAGAATTTGCCCATGTGAATTATGCAGGGAGTCAAATGTTTTCTTCTCAGTAAGAATCACAAAACAGTTGAAAGATGTCAAAAATGAATTCCATTGTCCAAATAAATCTTGAACTGAATTTCTGGCAAATTGGTTTTTTGAAATAATAAGAAGCATTTCAGGAGGAAGGAGACAAAATTTAGCTAAAGTTACTTATTTGTTTTGGAAAGTGAGATATTCAGGAATACTTAAAGAGAAAAAGTTTTTTTGCAAAAGTCTGGAATATAAAAAAAAAAAAAAAAAAAAATGAACACAGATCAGAACTGAAATCTTATTTAACAATAAAAATAGTCAAAGTTTTAATAAATTAGGCTCGGTATTATTATTAGTTTCATTGTTTTTAAATCTAAAACATTTTTAAAGGATTTAATTTAAAGACTTTATAAAATTTGTTTCATGTAAAAGACTTTTCAAATTATTTTGAGTATTATAAAAATTCCTTAAAACTAAAAATTGGAAAAACATAAAACAGGCTTTAATTTTTTTTATTACAAAAGACTGGAATTCTTGAAAACAAATTAAAAAATACATACATAAAAAACAGAACAAGTAATATTTTGAATTATTCAATTTAATGAGTAAAAAAAAAACAAAAAAAAAAAAAAAAACAACAGCTAAACAGACAGAATCAGAACATTTAAGACATACAATTAAAAACAAACCAAAACCCAGTAAATCACAAAATAATGTTAAAATTATAAAAATTAAAAAATGACTTACTCGCCCTTCTTTCTTGTCATGGCCAGCAACTTGCCCAGTGGCTATCCTAATTTTATCTGGATGGATAGTTAGGCTGAAAATAATATATAAGTAGGTAAAGTCATGTTTCATCATTTGCACAAATTAATGTCTAAACAGGCTTTTCATGCAGAATTTTGTTCCATTTGTTCAGAGTTAATCTAGAGTTTCTGAAGCCAATACTGTGTGTGTGTGTGTATATATATATTATATATATATATATATATATATATATATATATATATATATATAAAAAGAATTAATATATTTATTTTTAATCTGGCATTTATTTTTATTACTTTAAACTTTATTATAGTAGATACTTGTATTTGAAATAGATGCCCCATTTTTATTTTTACTTTAAAAAAGGTGTATTATGCCCGCCTATTTGAGAAATCTTAAAGAAAATGTGCTTCCCAGCAGGAATGAAATTTATATCCCTTTTTGTAGGGAGAAACCACCATTAGATCCAGTGTGCTTTAGCAACTCAGCTGCAAAGAATGTCACAGTAAAGTGAGGCTCTATTTTCTCTTTTAAGGAAAAATACTTCCTCACTATATATATTTTTTCAAAAGCCCAGGTCGGCTCAGTTTCATATCCAAAACATTAAAAAAAGCAGTTCCTAAAAAATTAATGGAATGGATTCATTTTTAATCCACATTGTTTAAAGTAAAAAAATAGGGTTTTCTATTTCAAATATGATTATCCATTCTAATAATGTTTGAAGTAGTAGTAGCAATTGTATGCATATATATATATATATATATATATATATATATATATATATATATATATAATATGATTCGTTAAAAACAACTGACAAGGTATTGCAATTAAGCTTTTCATTTTTCGTGTGTATATACAAGTATTTTCTTTTCTGGACAGAGTGTAAAAACTGTCTAAAAGTTCTGCATATCTAAGTGTATTCAGCTATACTTTTAGCCATTATCAAAGATGATTTTATTTTTAACCAAATGTGTGTATCGTTTTATCTAGAGTTATAGGAATGTTTTATTTTCCAAATACTGTCAGCATATTGTGTCTGTGTTCATAGTTAATGTTATTGGGCATTGGCTTTTTTCTTTTTTATTATCAGGGCTTCCATTGTTTTTAATATATATATATATATAAATATATATATATATATATTTTTTTTTTTTTACATGTTGATGAGGTTATTATGCTTGTATTTTCTACTAGTTTGTTTCTAATGGAGCCTGGTAGATTTTTGTGTGTTCAAATGAATCCTAATGTAGTTACAGTTGGGTAGGTGTGACGTAAGTCGTCTGGATAGGCATGTTGTAGTGTGACTGATGTAATTATTTATGAGTTTGGTTTGATCAGGAATGCAGTTCCTTAAAGGGCATTTGAACTCATGACTAATGTTGATTCTTTGATTTCACAGGTGTTTTGTTATTTTTGATGTTTTAATTTTTTTGTAATAGATAATCAAGTTGACTGGGGTAGTTTTTTGAGGATATTTGGTTTGATGGATGGAAGTGGGACAAAATTATTTGTGTACACAAAGTTAAGGATTATGCCAATAGTTTGATCAATGGGGACATTTGTGAATAAATTTTCAATGTCAAGGGATGCTAAAATACCTTTATGTTGGTTTTATACTTTTTTAGAATTTGAAGGAATTTGTGGGTTGATGTGATGCTGTAATTAGTGCCTAGGTATGGTGTAATGATCTCATTAAGGAATTTTGATAGCTTGTAAATAGAAGTTGGGATCTGAGAAATGATTGGTTGTAGTGGCTATCTGGTTTTGTGTATTTTTATATTTCTGTATAGGTATCCTGGTTGGTAGTCTAATGATTTTTTTGATTAACAGGGAACCAACGTCAATGTTATTAGTTTGTTGATGGATCTTTTTATGGTTTCCGTGGAGTTTGTTTAATTTAGTGAATTTAGATTGGTCATCGATGAGGTGTTGTAATTTTTCATGGTAGCTGGCTTTGTCCAAAATTAAATATGTGCTATCAGCTAATCTGACGACAATATTGGAATTGATTTTTTTAGTTCTTTTGTGGCAATTTTTAGTTTTGTTGTGTTATACACAAGCGTATGGTTGCAAGAAAGAAATACGGCAACAGTAGAAATAGATTTACGCGGTTTATTTCAACAGGAACGTGTGGGTTTGGGACAGCTACCTTGTGGTAAAGTTCATAAGCCAGCTTTCGGATCTGGTCGATCTCTCATAGTAGTTCACACATGTTGACGGTGGTTGATGCTCCACTGCTGCTGATCGCTCGGCCTGACCGTCAGGTCTGTTCGCTGGCCACCTGTTGACTGCCGTTGAACTTCCGTGTGACCCCTTTTATAGTGTTTTTTTTTTATGGCTTAACAGGCTCGAGAAACGAAGCGAGTATAATTAGGAGGGAAGCATTTTTATTAGACGAAAAATACAGCACTTTAAATATTATTTTATTTTTCGACCGGAACACTTGTGTCGGGAACATTTGTGAAGAAAGATAATGGTCATTTTGTGACGGGGCTTTGTCCAGTTTACATCCGGTTCTCGCTCTTGAGTATTTGCCTGTAAATCAGCCGAGATATATCTTATTTTATTTTATAACAGTTGTTTGGATATTATTATAGTAGTTGTGAAGAGAGTGGTCTTTAAAGCCTTCTGTCTTAAGGAGGCCTCTCAGGTCTGCATGAACTGCTGTATATCCATGAGCCTCAAGGATAGTGATTGGTGTAGAATTTCAATTTCAATTTTCATAGTGAGGAGGTCAAATTTAGGTTGGAGATGGCAATTTGGCCCTAGCTTTTGGAATTCTTTTTGGTCACCTGTTAATAAATAGGTTTAAATATTTATCACTGTTATTGTGTAGTAGAATATTTCCTTGGTATAGTTTACATAGCCTTTCTGTAATTATTTGTCTGTGTGTAAGTTGGTGTTCATCATCTTTGCTTAAGGTGTTTTTTTAGTGCCTCGTTATCTTTGTGGATTTATTTAAATGTTGGATGTCATTTTTAGCTGTTTTTATGAGTTCAAATGCCTCTGAAGGAACTGTGCTCCTGATCAAACCAAACTCATAAGTACATTGGTCACGTTACCAGATGACTTGTATTACACCTACCCAACTATAGCTCCATTAGGATTCATTTAAACACACACACACACACAAACCTACCAGACTCCATCTGAAACATACTAGTAGAAAATACAAATAATAACCTCATCAACATATAAAAAAATATTAAAAATAATGGAAGCTCTAATAATAAAAAAGAAAAAAGCTAACACTCAATAACATTAACTATGAAAATAGCCACAATATGCTGACAGTATTTGGAAAATAAAACATTCCTATAAATCTAGATTCATACATAACTCAACCCATACATTCAGTTAAAAGTAAAAATAAAATCATCCTTTCATCATACTAAAAGTATAGCTGAAAGTGTTTTATTTTTTTTATTTTACACACATACACATATATGAAAAACATATCTATCAAATGTTTTTTAATTACATATCCCCAGTTTGTATATAAGCTGTTGCATATTGAGGTCAAATATGTATGCAATAAACATGAAAGAATTTGGTTGTTTGGTTAGAATTTGAGAAATGGGGTCAGAAATTTTTTTAGCACTCATTCACTGAGTCAACTGCATAAGATTCAGGTTAGTTTTATTCAAATAGAATTTCTGTGAATGTTTTGTCTACTTCTGTTATCAAAATGTGGTAGACTCATTTGATGGCCATGTTTTTTTCTTGAAAAGCCTGTTGTTCTGTATCTTTATAATTTTACTTGTTAAAATGGTCATAAAATTAAATAATAATTTTAAAGAAATTTGCACTAATGTTTTCAGTAGGAAAGTTTAGTTTATGTCAATCCAATGTTTGTAGATAATACTTAAGTTAAATGTTACTAGTTTATTTTTTCTAAATTACTGAAGGTTTTCATGACTTTCCCCAGGAAAGAAAATGTTTGTTTGTTATTTAATAATGCAGAAACCATAGAAATGTTTTTGATAATATAAGCAAAATTATGTTTATTATAGTAACCAATGAGGTGTAGATGCATTTAATTTAGAGCAGTATTTAATGATGTATGGATGTATGAAGGTGCACTGAAAAGTTCTTGGCCCAAGAAGACCTTACAAAAACAAACAAAAAACATTAAAAATTCAGTGTATTGAAATATAACAGCTCAGTGTCATTAGCCAGTCATATCTGGAAAACAGTTTATTAGAAAGAATTGATTTACCCTACCCAGAGTTTAATAATGCTGGAAATTTAACAGATGATGAAATAGATGTGTGTGTGTGTGTGGGGGGTTACCTCACATATGTCAAGATACCCATTAAATGTCATTCTATTCAGGCCTATAAAAGCATAGCGTATAAACACACTTTCAGCTCAGAGATGTAGTAAAAATAACATGACATTTGCCACCACCAAGAAATTTCTTTCTTCAAGCAAACTAATTCCTTTCAAACAGTGTGGACATCAAGCATGCACACAGTACGTCTCAGTACGAAAAAATGCTTTTCTTCTTTCCCTTTTTATAAAGCAATCTGTATACATTTAAATTTAATTTTTTCTTTCTCTTCTTTTGTGAGATATGTGGTTCTTTATATATATCAATATGTAAAATTCCTCCATGGGTTGAAATTCATTTCTTTTGAAAATAATTCATTTACTTTCAAAGTTTTCACATCCTAATCAGTAATGAGTTGTAACTCCTGCTACAGAATGATGACCAACAGTAATCTCATCCATTACAATCCTGTAGCATCCATTTGCTACAGATAAAACATTTAGTCACAGATACAATACAAGCCAGACATATAACTATATATGTACAATATATATACAATGGTATACAAGTAGCATAGTCTAAGGCCTTAGTTTTTATGATATATCTTACAAGTTGAAATATTATCTTATGGTTACCACTCATGCTATTTTGTATGATTAACATAAGTTTCCATAAGTTATTTTCTAATTTAAAAAAGAATTAATAAAGAAGATAACATTGACATTTTATATCAAATACACTTCAAATTGATTATTTCTGTTTGAGTATTGAAAATCTAGACATTGTTAATATTTGGCAGCATGTTTTATTTTAGAAATTGGAACATTGATGAATTAATAATGACCAGACAAAAAGGTAGCGAATTAAAAAAAAAAAATTGTATAAAGATGTACTTACCATTTGACATCATCTGTGTGTCCCAGATAATGACGCTGCATCTGCTCCTCAACATTGTATAAAACTACAGTGGCCGCTACAAAATAAACAATCTCTCCAGTTGGCAGGTAATGCAAGTTGGAACGGCAATCACGTCCTCGATAGCCATAACTGAAAACCAATGGTTAAGGAAAAAAAAAAAAGAAAAAACACACAAGGCAATTGAGAAAAAAATGGTACATTTCAAGAGCTTATGATATTAAATGTTGAATATATCCAAGTAAAATCTTATTGTACACTAATTCAAATGAAGGATTTTTAGTAATCTAGTAAAAAAAAAAAAATTCCTGGTTATAAAATTTTCTATAAAACTGAATTTCTAAAAGAAAGAAATATGCCCTTCATTTACAAAGGTAAATTTTCCAATAGTTATTGATTTTACATAAAAAGGGCTAACCAGCCATTTGTGTGTTTATATATTTTAGTTCACTACTTTAAATCAAAAATACTATTATTAAAATTAAAAACAAAAATTGTTAAGGAAATAATTTTTAAGAAAGTAAAGGATTTTTAATCCAACATTATTTCTTCTTCTAAACATATTTAGATAGGTACCTCCACGAAATCGCTAAAAAAAGAGCATAGCTTGATGAAAAAGACGCCAACCTTGCCGAAAACTAAATTTTATTGTCTAAATGCTTATGTTATTATTAAGAGGAAAGACCAAAGTTTTTTTTTTAATTATTTTTAAAAATTTTTCCTTCTTTTTAGAACATTCTAAATTTTGATTAAAAAAACCTTTTTTCTATTTGTATCAGCGGAACTAGAACATAGACAATTTTTAGCACGTTTTTTTGGTATGACACATTAATTTGAAAAATCGTGCAAAAATAGAAATAATTATCGGATGTTAATGAAACTTTCAGGAACTATTCACAGATGATCGAAATTATTATAAATATGTTTTTTTATGAAAGTCATGGTAGAAATATTTTTAAAAATATTTATTACCCCCCATAACTAATTTTATGAAAACGCTAGAAATTGATCGCATCGGTTTTTAGTGATTACAATAATTAAAAGCACAGGGCTTTGGGGAATGCAAATCATGTTTTTTTTTTTTTTTAATTGGATACGCAGTACCTGAAAATCAGCTCTGAATTGTAACATACAAAAACTCAATAAAACAAAGATATTATTTAATTTCAAATGCTTTTATTTTTTTTTTAGTTGTTTTTATGAATATGGACAATATTTTCTGAAAGCAAAAAAATTTTTTCGATGAAAAATGAATTTTAATACAATTATTTGTTATTTCATTAATTATAATAGATTTTACATTTAAGTTGTTAAAATCTTATAAAATTAGTTAAAAGTCAAGATCGGCTTTCATAAGTGTCCTTATGAGATAGATCTTTTTTAGCGTTGTAAATTGTATCATTTTGACTAATCAGAAGATCCCCAGTAATTAAGAAATGTAATTTTTGTGCTTATAATCGAGCTGTAATTATAAAATACGGAAGACCAACCAGAATATAATTAAGTTGCGTTATTTGAATTAAGCATTGTTCTCCGCTGTTAAGGCCTTTAATTTTATGAAACACGTGTGGAGAAGTTAATTTGATTTTCAATTTCAACTGAGAAGGTTACCTACAAGTATCAGTATCATCTTATGAAATTTATATGATCTTATTTTTATATTAATCTCAGTTACAACATTTTTCCATAAATGAAATATCAAAATTAATAATAAAATGAATGCAAATAACAGTAGAATGTAATAAATGTACATAAAATTATAGTATTTTATGTACAATTCTGATAAAATTTCATAAGAAAGGTACCTATAAATTAATTAGATACCTTTCTTAAGAAATATGAAATTTAATGTCACTTAACAGTTTTATTTTAATTTCTTTACAATATATTTCCCATAAAGCATCATAAACGTAAAGGTGAAAGCTAAGTACAAAAAAAAAAAAATGAGACCGCTGAAAGTTTTCGTTAAAAATAACGGGGTAAATAATTTGTTCACGTAAATGTAAATTATTTCACTTTTCTCCTTCCGTAGAACAAATTAGCTTCATGGAATTCGTAAATATATCATTCATCACATGTCAAGAGACGCGAAAGTTTATGACCTGCTTTGTTTTATTTTCAAATTACATCTTTTTGGCGCAAAAAGCTAAGTTAAGTTTGGTTCAAAATATTTTAAATAAACATTATAATTTCTGATTTTCTTAAAATAAGTTTTGAAAAAATGATAATTGATATTTAAAAAAATTTCAAAGTCAGATTTCCAGTTTTTTTTTTTTAAATGGAAAAAATGGTCAATTTTGCTGACTCAAAAAAACTAGATTTTTTAACTAAAATTTTGGACGTGCTAGGAACGATTAAAAAATGGAAAAAATACCCCAAAATACTTTTGACCTTTCCTCTTAATAATAACAAACATTTAGATGATAAAATTTTGTTTTCGTCAAGTTTGGCGTCTTTTTCATCATGCTATGCTCTTTTTTTAGCGATCTCGTGGAGGTACCTATATTTAGTGAATAGATATCCATTTTTTTTTTTTAAGTAGGAAAATTAATGTCTACTGAGAGTGAAAATCATACTAAAGAAAATATGTTTCTGACAGGAATTGAGCTTCATGATAAAGTATATTTTGCATGAAAGTAGTTTCTCAGATTAAAATGTTCAATTCCTGTTGATAGGTAAATTTTCTTTAGTAAGACTATCAATCTCTAGGCCTGTACATAATTTCCATTAATGAAATATCCATAATCCATCTTACACGCTTTAACAAATATCAATTAAATATCTGCAATGAACAAAAAGAATTTTGAAACACAAAAAATTGTGAATTTGTGCAGGAAAGTTGAAATTTAAACATAACAGTAACAATTTGTCAGTATTAGATAATATTCCATTTGCTGACATCAACACATATGCAGCATGGAATAAAAAAATATCATTTTCTTTATAAAAGCTTTTATTTGCAACAAAATTACCACATATGTGGATTTTTTTAGCTAACAAAGCTGTCTTTTATAAAAAATTTGATTTAAGCTGGTTAAGGATACACCCATTCCAACTGAAGTTTTTCTGAAGGAGCTTCCACAGTTTTGGAAATGTTAAATTCACTAACTGATGATGGCGCATACATGTTCACAGGACGGCCTCGTAAGTAGATCTTTAAATAACCTTCCTCTGAAACAAGAAAAGAAAAGGGGTTTGTTGTATTTCATACTTGCATGTATTTGTACATATTTAAAAGTTTGGGTTCAGCCTCTACAAAAAAGATGGAGGCAACAAAAAAAAAAAAAAAAAAAAAATATTCTAATAAACAATTTTTAAACTTTTCAATATTATCCATTGATAAATCAGGTGATGATGATGACAATTATTAGGTTTCGTCTTTGATATAAGAAAAAGTTATTCTACAATCTAAATTCTTTACAGAGTTTTGTAGCACAAGGACCAGTGTTAAACTAACCTTAAGATTAATTAATTCAACTGGTCACAGACTGGGGAATATAGATTGTTCCTAATTTTTTTCTTTTATAGTCTGTTTCTCCAATTTATATTTTTAGCTTTATTATCATAAAAAAAAATACTGCTCTATTCACTTTATACAAAAACAAAATACAAGAGATTACTGAAAGGTTCTTGGTCTGATCTATTTTCATCATGAAGATGATATAGTTAAAGATTAACAAAATAACCATACTTTGAAAATTAAAGAATGATTATCTCTCTCTCTCATATATAAGATCTTAAATTAAATAAAGTCTTATAACAAATCTGGCTAATACACACTGTTCTTATTAAAAGAAATTCTTCTAGCTGTATTAGTGATGCTAGACATTAATGGGTAGAAACCTACAATACACGATTTTTATAAACCTATTATTCTGGATTTTCTTTTTTAGAAACCTATAATATAGAATTTTTTATTTTATAATTAATGCCAAATTTTAATGGGTTAAGAAAATGTTGTCATGAAAACTAGAGGACATCTCATCTTTTCACAAGCTGATGCAGCTTTCAGTGACCTAACAATGAAAACTACAAGCAGATTTTAAATTCGGGCTAAAGTTATATTTAAGATAAAGACAAATCCAACCCTCTCCTTATATATAATAGAAAATATAACTGAATCTAGATTATAAGAGCAATTTCTTTAATGACAATGCAGAGGAAATATTTACATAAGTGTGTTGTAACCTAGGGAAGGCTACTGAATAGAATAATCAAATGAAGGTTGGTAATGAACGATAACACTTAGGACAAGAACAATACATATAAGATTCACCAGCAGTGCATAGAAGAAGTAGTCAACTGCTAGAAGTGAGTCAAGTGAATTCCACAATGAATCTCCAACTGGAGGATATCTACCAACCGCCCCATGCAGTCAGATGTGGCATTAGGATTCATGAAAAGTCTAAGGGGCAACTTTGCAATTTTAAAAAATCATTAACACAGAAATAATAAGTTTTAAACATTAACTTTTCTGTAACTGTCATTAAAAATAGTATTATAAAATTTTCAAAAGAAGCAACACATCTTTTTAAAAAATATTTCTCTTTTGTCATTCTTTCCTTCATCAATATTCCAATTTTTTTTATTTTGTAAAGACTTGATGGGGCGGCAGATAAAAAACAAAAGTTTCTGAGAATATTGAATAAAACTCTCTACAAGAACATATAACAGTGAATCAAAAAGTTTCATTTGATATTCTTGGGAGGTTAGTGAATACAAAAGACACCTGTGGAAGGCGGGAGGCTACAGTAACTGAAATATTATAAAGGTAGCAAAGATGAAGATACTAATCTGAAATTGTATAATTGGCAAATCAGTGAGTCACAAATCTACATTTCATAGAAGAGAATCTATCTACAATAGATTAAAGTACACTTTGTAAGTACTTATGGTTCTAATTTTATTTCTTAATTTTGTACTATTTCTGTCCAATAGTAAAATTGTTACATGTATAAAATATGTATGCAAATGTATCCATGATGATGAGACAGTGATAAAGTGAATATATTTTATTGCTTATATTTTACACTTTATTGGTATTAAGGATTACCAAGTGCAAGACTATCTTCTCAGATAGAGGAAATATGTTTAAGAAACAAATATCTTATTGATGACATTATGATAAAATCCCCAAACAAAGTCTTTAATTAGAGAGTCAAAACTTTTGATATTTCAGTTTTTAACCAACTTTCTAAAGTACTAACATTAAGTTATAGTGGTCCTCAAATTACACACTGGCATTATTATATAATTTTATATTTTTGCTTGAATTTTGTATGGCATTGCACCAATTCACATATTGGTTGGTTGATCAATCAAATGACTCAAGAGATCATTGGCAGGAGATAATGCCATGACATCTCAAGAAAAAGTATTTTACTTGGCAGTGACCATCTCATTTCTCTTAATATGAAAGGGATAGTACAAAGTTAGAACATTTGCAGGGAAGAACTGCTTGCATTTGATATTTACTTAAGAAAAACTCAATAAATATCATGAATTGGGGTGGAAATAAAGGTTCTTAAACATCATGTATTTATTTTCTGTCTGAATTTCTGAGATGAGGAGTTATTATTATTTATAATATTTACACATGAACTCCTTTTTTGTTATCACCATAACAAAGATGAGGACATTATTAACATCATTTACTGTCAGACTAATCATATATTTATGAATTAATTTTATTTTGTCTTTATAAAGTACATATTTTACTACAACACCCAATGATGGTCTGAACTGCCAAGTAAAACAACAGGTTTATGAATAAAGACAAAAGGAAAATCTTTATTCATATTGTCCTTTTACAGATATACTCTATCTGAAATTTTTACACATAAAACATTTATGATAAAGCTTTTCAGATGTGGGGAAAGAAATCCAAATCCTTTATATTTCACAAATGACAGATTTAGAAAAGCACAAAATATTAAAAAACACAAAGAATATTGGTAACACATTTGTTTGTATTACTATCTTTATCTTTGTTGTTTGTTTTTACAATACTTTAACAGCCTTTTTAAAATGGAATATTAAGTTGATAAATCATTTGTGTTTTAGAAGAAAATGAAATTAACAAAGATAGAGATATTAATGCAGACAAATACATGAATTCTTTTGCAACCCTTTTCTCATAAACCATATATTCAATATATACTTAGAATATAAATTCCCACAAAAAAGAAGCTTATTATAAAGTGTGAGAATTGAGCAGTGAATGTTTATTATGCTCAAGTTCAATTTTTATTTTTAAAAAGGACATTTCAACCAGTTTATTCCAAATTCAAGTGTTCTAATTTCCTACAAAATTAACAAAGATAAATTAACACTAAGACAGATTTCTGAAATCCAGCAATTTATTTTTACACCTTTTACTACTATTTATATATTGAAGTAAAGTGCAACATAGCATTCTAGGCAGATCAGAAGGTAATGAAATATTTATCTTAAAAAAAAAAAAAAAAAAAAAAAAAAAAGGAAGTAAGATAAGAAAAACAAATAAAATTCTCTTTGTATCAGAATATACTAATTTTGAAGCCATAACAAACCAATGAACTCAGTCTATAATAAAAAGGATTCCTTTATGTCTAGAGACAAGTTGAAATCCCAAGTATATCCTATAGAAAATATTTCACTTAATACTTTATAATAAAATAGGTAGTTATATTCTGAAAGCAGATATTTTTAAAGTCACAAACTACTATATTGTGGTATTGAGCTACTCAACAGCCAAAATACATTGGCAAATATAGATAATTGAAGGACAAAAAAAAAGCCCAGGGATCCAAGTTGGATATAAATTGATATGTTGAAAGAGGATTGTTAAAATCAAGCTTGCCAAAGAGAAACAAATAACTTAAATCCAGGATGATGTAGCCAAGTGTGTGTGTGTGTGTATATATATATATATATATATATATATATATATATATATATGCACACACACTATATGAGAATATTTACAATTGAGTAACATTTAAATGGGATGTGTGGGTTGTGCAATGGATATTAGCAGAGAAAGTGGAATTGATAAGCCAAATTCTAATTCTGAGATAGTCTGTTGTGTTCACTTTTACAGAAATGTCCTTGGTAAAGGAATGAATCAATTTATTTTCTCCCCAGTTAGGAGTTAAATGGTAGAGTAGACTGGGCTCTTTAGCTTTAAGTAGCAACCAGGAAGGAAAACTTTGAATTCCAAACTGTGGAGAAGACAACAGGAAATCACTCCACTACCTTTCCTAATAAGGCATAACAATTCAGATAAGAAAAATCTGTTGAGAGTCTTGATTGCCTACATTATGAAGGAAGAAAGCATAAAAACATAGATATTTAAATGTACATTGTTAAGGAGTGTTTTGTACTGCTCAATGTACTTTATTTATGTACCTATTTACACTATTTATATTGTTCAAACTATTGTTCTTATCTTTATTGGCATATTCACAAAATTTCGACCATTGTACACTCTGGACTTCTTTGAGTGAAATATGTTGGAAATTCAAACCAAACTCTTTATTTAGTCCATTGAGGTAGATTGTTCCCATTCCACGTGCCATGCCTTTTCTAGATACCTCAGTTTCAGTTATCTCCCTTTAGTAACGCAACTCTCCAAGTTTTGTTCACCTCTACTGTGGCCAGGTATTGAACTCACAACTCTTTGGGTCAAGTCACTGGATTACTTCAACCAATGCTTTTATTCATTGGGCTACATGTCTTTTTATCCTTATTTTTTATAAAATGCCTAATGAGAAATCTTTCAAATCACTGCTTGTGAGTTTATTCATTAATTCATACTCTATACATATGACTCTTTTGTCCAATTTGGCATTGTTTTTTGTAAGAACAATTTTTCATAAGTGTAGTAATTTAAAACTAAAGAATTTATTTCCTTCTTGTTAAAATCTGAAACAACAAATTTTTGATTTTAAGAAGAAATAAAATTTTCTTTGTCAAAACAGGAATATCAGAGTCAAGTCTTTAATTCCTACAAAAAACTATAATTTCATTGTGATTAACAAAAGTATCACTGGCTGAAATGTAATTTAAAAAAAAATAACAGATTATATACATAAACATTCCAAAATCCAAGTAACAAAAGTTTCCAGATAATCTTGTGAAGTTTTAATCAGGATTAATACACATTTTCAGTTGCTTAGTGAAGATGCAATGACTCTTGCATTTTGCTTATATTCATATACAGTCATGAATGCTAATTCATTAATAAAGGTTTCAATTTCAAGCATGGTGTTCTTCAGAATAAAAGTAACAAAAAAGAAATATCTTCACCCATCCCTCCCTCATTAATATTTCAGCAAAATTACATAGTAAACAAAATATTCTTGGTTTGTTACAAAACGGATTCAAATGATATTAACTTAGTACATTGAATAAATGTGGCCCAGTTTCACAAACTGATGAAGTAACAAAAGAAAAATTTAAGAGATTTTTTTTTCTTTTTACTACACTTAAAAGGATTCTGCAAGTGACATAAAAGTCATGAATTGTTGCAATTTTACAAAGCAATGAAATACATTTCATTATAAAATGTCTATTAGTGCATTTTAAAATAAAGAAATATGCTTGCTTTTCTTGAATTTTAAAATTGTTAGCTAAATAATTCCGAGTATCATCCCAATCTTTGTTGCTTGGATTTTAGTTATGTTGTGATGGATGAGGATTTCTTGAATATAATCCGTAATAATTCCTATCCGAGATGATCTTTTCTTCAACCTTTGTCAAAGTGCTTAATATCAGAAATAGAGAATGTGTAAATATAAAAGTGAATGCTGAAGTCAACACCGAGTGATGAGAGTTTGTTTCATGCTTGAAGAAAATATTCAGGCCATTTATATAAAATTTCAAAATGTTATTTTCAGTGGATAGTGTTTGAAATAAATGCAGTTTTTTTTTTATTTTAAATATCTATTTCATTCATGAGTATCCACTAAAAAAAAGGTTGATATAATAATAATAAATCCATTTATTCTTTAGACACACACACACATTTTATACACACACACAACCTGCTATATTATTGGTCCTGACCTGATATCTTGGCTTGAGTTACTTTCCCACTGCCCTAACATAGCTTCCCTGTACCTTTTCTATAAATACTTTTATGGTAATTGTTCTGATGAACTTTCTGTTATGGTACCTAGACTTTATGAATTTAAGTGCAATACTAGATTGGGAGTTAGATCTCATCAATTTACAGTTGAAATGGTTAGATGTAACCATAGGTTCTATACTAACAATTTCTTTTTTCATACTTCTTGCTTGTGGAACTTTCTTCCATCTTCCTTTTCCCAGTCAACTTTGATCTCCAAAAATTTAAATGCAATGTCAATCATTATCTTCTGCCTTTTTAATTCTTGTTCTTTTATTATCCTCTCTCCTTATTGCCTTGCTTGGGGTGAAATGATTATATATATATATATATATATATATATATATATATATACCCGCGTGTGAATATACATACATATACTTTATACTTATCATAACCAGAGCCAGCTAGAAGCAACAATAATGCAGATACTAGTCTGAATAATTTATAACAAATGTTTATTATGCCAGTATAATAAGTGGGGGGGGGGAGGGATATGAATGTAAATTAAACAAAGTTATATAATTTGTACACTTCAAAAGCCCACAGATATGGAGAAGTTAGTCATTTAAAAGAAAAAAGAAAATAATAAAAAAAAACTGATACCAAAATAAAAGATTCCCTTATATATAATAAAAATAATGCATGCATTTGGCTCCACACTTCATGTATGTTTGCTATTCAGATTATAAATGGAGAAATTATAGAAAAACCTTTCCTTGTCCTAAAGTTTTCATTTGATAAAGAGATTTGATACCTCTATGATATTAGACCATGTACTCGTTTATATTCTATAAAATTCTTTGTTCTTTTTTATCTGCCCATAGAAAGTTGTATGAACAAATTATTTTTAAGCCAATCCCATCCTGTTAACTGCAGACCACTTAACAAATTTTAGTTATTAGGAATTCATATAAAAAATCCAAAGTGTGGAAATGCTTGTCTGTTGCCATGGAGGACAATATTATTACTTTCATTTCATGACTCATTTCTTTTCTAATAGCTGAAGTAAAGACTTTTTTTTAGAGTTTACAAATAAAAATAGTTTTCTACCAAAACATCACTCCACTAAAGATTTTAGTTTTCTATAGACAACAAAGACGACATGGTTAAATTCTTATTTAGCCAAAGTAGTGCAGATTCTGGTCCAGTTTTCTACCACTTAGATTTCAATTTCTGTAAATTTCTTTAACTGTTCTTTACAGTAAACAAAATTCATAATCTAAAAAGAGGTAAAGAGAAGGCATTGTATGATCTTGATGCTATTATTCATATAATTATTTATCAAAGAAAAATGAAATTTAATTAGGACTAGTATTATTGAAGGTTTTATCTACTAACTGCTATCATAAAAGTAAAAGTTAAAATTCAATCTATGTTCCTGGCATCAATTTAAACTGACATTTTTTTCCATATATTGAGACAATTTTACTTTAATTTTGTATTTTCTTGATTTCAGAGGAAAACTTGGAAATTTCCCAACAGTTAAGGGAAATCGTCACTTTTCAAAATTATATTTTATAATTTTAATTTAGATATGTGGAAAAGGATGTCAGTTTAAACTGACACTAGGAGGAGCTGGTTGAACAAAAACCTAGTTATTTTAGCAGCATTAAATTTCCAGAATATTTTCTGAAATTATGACCTTATAGATACTACTTATCAATTGAATTAATATATTGTGTGCACGCATACACACTATATATATATATATATATATATATATATATATAAAAACTAAAAAATAATTTGTAAATAATTAATAAACAAGTTCTTTTAATATTTTGATATTTGAACATTATTAATATTAAAGACATATTTATTAATCTAATACTGAAATATGCTTTTCAAGGTAGCTCTTCTATGCGTCATGTCCATGACATGGGGAATCACAGCTCTCCACAACTTTCCAAATTTCATTTAAAATTATTTAATAAAACGGTACTACACATATTTCAATTCATATATCTGAATGGCATATACACCATGCCTATTATCTAAAAAACAACAAAAAAAAACTCTACAATCAGTAAGTAAGAAAGTTTACAAACTGACACAATTATCATTTACAACTTGCTATAGGCAACTGTAGCCATTTAACAATGATGTTATCTTAATGGGCAACCAGATAGCTTTTTTTTTGTCTCTTCTTCAAAAGTGGCTGCCTTTTAAAATTATACATGATTTTCAACATGAAACAATGAGAAATGCTACTTACAATATACATATAAAAATAAGTATATATATATATATATATATATATATATATATATAAAAAATATATATATATATATATAAAAAAAGTATATATATATATATATATATATAAAAAAATATATATATATATATATATATATATATATATATATATATATATATATATATATATATATATATATATATATATATATATATATAAAAAAATGTGTGTATATATATATATATATATATATAAATTGAGCACTATTGAGAAAAAGATAATTCCAAAATGGCAGTCATTGCCACTAGTAATGCACAGCTCTTTATTAATGCATTGTATACTCTGGCTACTAGCGTTTGTATACATTTATATATGTTAGAATTTCCCTTTCATTACCATGCGCTGATAGCTTAGGGGCAGGATCTCCGACTGATGCCAAATTGGATCAGGTTTTGATCCCGGCTTGAAGCAATCAGATGTCTAGCCACACTGATGAGCTGTGACACAACGAAACAGGCTTGTATGTGGATGACATAAGAAAAAAGTAAGCTAATCTAATTAACACAATCTCAATTTTTAGTTTTAACCACTAATTAATAAAATGACTAATTATAATTCTGATTAAGCTTTTATATATTTTTTAAACATTGACAATATATATATAATATTAAATGTTAATACTTTTTATTATTAAATACTAATTTATAGCGAGTATGATATTCTTGAGTTGGATAATGTTTGCTTTTAACTACTGAATGAAGTTTTGTTTGTAAAAAAATTATTTCTTTATTAATGAGGAAGTATATCCATTGAGAAATAAAAGTGGGAGCATTAAATTGAGACTTTCTCTTGTTTACAACATCTTAAGATAAGCACTTACTACAATCATATACTTTAGTGCATTTATGCCAGTTTTTGTGTTGAAATTTAATAATTGGTCATTTTTATATCATGAGGAAAAATATTTTAAAGCAAAGACAATATCAAATTTAAATGGAATTTGAACATAAAATGTCCCTGAATTTTTAATAATAATTATATGTTATTCACTATTTTATTTGATTAAATTATAAACGAAAATGGAATGAGGAGTTATCATTATATGCATTATTTACATGTGGGCTATTGTCCTCATCTTTGTTGTTATCATAGCATTTGAGCCATTATACTCTCCAGTGCTCATCAGATGCTTGTCAATCCAGGTAATGGGGCAAGCAATAACTGAGCAGAAATAAATAAGAACTAAATTAGATATCTCTAGACATTTTGCAGAATAAGAACAATCTACCTCCATAGATTAAATAAAAGGTTCAGTTTAAAATTCCCTGAAGGTTAGTCAGATCAACATGCAACTGATGAAGGCCAAAGAGTACAATGGCTGAAACAAAGTAATAGTAATGACAAAGATGAGGATGTAAATAATAAAATGGAATCATTTCATAATTATTCATAAAATATTTACCTAAGTATTAAAATAAAATCAATTCCATTTTCAATTATGATTTTCATAAAAAAAATGGACAGAATCATTTACTGAGTCAATAGTATTTTTATTAAAATGACCTACTTAAGTAAAAATTTGTAGTCGATTTAATATGGGTGGGGAAGAAGCAGCATTTAACAAAATTTAGTTATTTAATATGATGACAAAAAAGAAAAGAAAAAAGCAAACACACATGAATAAGATAAAAATTAAAGCAATATCAAATATATAAAAGATAGAAAAACACACACACACATATATATATATATATATATATATATATATATATATATATATACAGTAGCGTCCAAAACTAAGGGACAAAATTTTAAAACCTAATATTTGTTAGAAATAACAACTGTGAAAAGCTGAAATTTTGACAACTGGTAGTCGTTATCATCCATAATAACATACTAAAATTTGAATCATTTGCAAAGAATAGAAAAAGAATTATAACAATTATTTATTTATTTTCAAATTTGGAACGTCCAAAAGTAAGGGACAAAATTGAGAAAAACAATGTAAACAGTATGCTATATTCAAATTTTTTGATTTCCTCTAAAGAATAAGTCTTACTTAGTCATTTGTAAACGTTGCATCAGCCGGCACCATGGCGAAATGCCAAAAACTTGATTACTCTGTGAGACAAGCTATTGTGAAGCTACACAAGGAAAAGCACACCATTAGAGAGATTTCAGAGAAAGTGAAACGTTCCAAGAGTGTTGTAGGCAGGGTTGTTAAATCCTACAATGATACTGGCAAAATAGTGCTTTTAAAACCGGCAGACCCCGCAAAACTTTGTCAAGAGAAGATCGAATAATGCAGCGTATGTCATTAAAGGATCGTTTTAAGTCTTGCACAGAAATTAAAAGGGTTATGAATAGCACCTCATGTGTTAATGTGTCAAGACAGACTGTTTGTAGACGACTGCAAGAAATAGGGCTGTTTAATCGAACCCAGGGAAGAAACCACTTGTTAGTTGAAGAATAAGAAGAGATTAGAGTTTGCAAACAGGTATGTAATTTGGACATATGAAAATTGGGCAAAAGTATTTTTCAGTGATGAGAGCAAGTTTAATTTATTTGGAAATGATGGAAAAAACAATGTAAAGAGACGTATTGGTGAAAGATTAAGTGCGAAGTGTACTAAGAAAACTGTCAAGTTTGGGGACGGAAGCATCATGGTATTTGGAATGTTTTCTAGCCAAGGTACAATGCCTCTTGTCCGGTTACAAACTCGTGTAAACGTGCAGATCTATAAAAACATTGTTCAAGATCATGTTGTGCCAATCATACAGAATTCAGGTTTCGATAGGGCTACCTTTATGCAAGATAATGCCCCATGTCACAAGGCAAAGGTGGTAATGAGTTACCTTAGTGAGCAAGATTTGGAAATTATGGATTGGCCACCGCAAAGTCCTGACTTAAATCCAATAGAAAATCTTTGGAAGACCTTAGGAGTGAAAATTATGGAAAGAAATCCCACTAACACGGAGGATTTGTGGATGAAGCTTCAAGAAGAATGGTCTAAAATTAGTATCGAGGATTGTCAAGAACTGATTCGTTCTTGTAGTCGAAGATGTGCAGCTGTCATTGAGAGCAAGGGCTCATTTACTAAATGTTGATTGTACATGTATTTTTGTTTTTTTGCGATTTACATTGTTTTTCTCAATTTTGTCCCTTACTTTTGGACGTTCCAAATTTGAAAATAAATAAATAATTGTTATAATTCTTTTTCTATCCTTTGCAAATGATTCAAATTTTAGTATGTTATTATGGATGATAACGACTACCAGTTGTCAAAATTTCAGCTTTTCACAGTTGTTATTTCTAACAAATATTAGGTTTTAAAATTTTATCCCTTAGTTTTGGACGCTACTATATATATATATATATATATATATATATATATATATATATATATATATATATGTGTGTGTGTGTGTGTGTGTGTATATGTATGTGTGTCATATCTACAAATCACCCTTGTGCATACCTCGGCTCTTAGAACCTGTAAACAGCACAATAAAATCAATGTCAAACTTTGGAGAATGAGATAGGTAGCAGTGTGGGGCAATAAAAATTAAGCAATAACAAAAGTTTTAATATCAATCTTAAATGTCATACTAGATACAAAAATCCAAACTAATGAATTTGGGATTATTATTTTAGAAATTATTTTGGCACATTACTTTTCTTTCATAGCATTCCAAGTTTTCAGTCACATTCTGTTTACAAATTAAACGGTGTGCTCCTGTTTATTTCAATCTAAATTTGTCTTACTGACACATTAAAGTATTTAAAATTATCTTCAAAATAGAATACCCTCATAATCACAAAAAGGACCAATGTTTAGAAATGACTTATTAGAATTTAATTGCCTATTGGTTCAAAACCTGACAATCTTTTCTCTCTTATGAAAAAAAGTGTTATATTTTGTCTATTTTCAAATATTCTGTGACAATTTTTATAAGAGAAAAATTAACTCATCCATTGTTTTTACAACAACATTATACCCAATTTTTCTCAAATATCATCTATATCCAGCAGCTGTTAGAGAATTTAGAAAAAATTGTTTACACAAGAATTTTGGAATTCTAGACAAAAATTAACAAGTCTTTCCTATCCTTACAATGATTAACTGAAGTAATTGCTCCTTGATTAATTATATTAGATTTTCTTGCTTACAAATGATATTGATTATTCTCAAATACTTGAGCAAAAGCTGCAGCTCATTTCCAACTCATCAAATCTTAATTGCAATGTTTCTTTTTTTTTTTCATAAAGCCTGCCATACTGTCTGTATATTGAAATCAGAATTGCTGACTTTTTGTACTGATTTTAATGGTTGTGTGTGGGTGGGTGTATATATATATATATATATATATATATATATATATATATATATATATATATATATATAAATAAAATAAAACACTTAGCTATAAAATAGTAAAGATTCTGAATGAAAATCTAAGATTACAGAGAAATTATTTGTTTAGTAAAATTAAAAAGAAATGAGAAAATACAACTGATTTAAAGATTGATAATTTCGCCATCCAGCAAAGAAAGCCTTCTTTGTTGTGACTCCTAATTAGTCATTTTATCAGATGTGACTCACTCAGTGTTAAATGCTAGTAATGTGAAACAAAATTTTAATTTACGATATAAGTTGAGAGAAAAAAACAAAACAATTGCAGACAATCAATATTTAATTAACATGCAAGAAAACATCCTTAAAACATTTATATCAATGTAAAATGAACTTAACCACTCTTGTTTGAATATCCTTTCTTCAAATTTTCATCTTGTTTTGATATTGAATATTAAGTAAGATTATCATATCAAATTATATTAAAAGTTTGTTAACCTTTCATGTTCCATAAATACAATTTTTAAGCAATTAATGGATTTTATTTTATATTCAACATTATATATATATATATATATATATATATATATATATTTAGTCTTTATATTTAGTAAGTACATGTATAAGTAGACACCCCTGCTTTTTAAAAACTGAAATTAATGTCACCCAGCCTAGATATCTTACTAAAGAAAATGTGCCTCCTGAATACAATGATTACAGGTTTGATCCATGTCAGGAAGTATGTTTTTTTTTAGTAGGATTTCTAAGTTGGTTGACATTGATTTCAGTTAAAAAAAAAAAAAAAAAAAGTGACTACTCAAACTTGTATACCAACTAAATATGTTTATGGTAATATGTCTATATTAAACTTAATGTTAACTCAGCAAGAAAAGTATATTAAGTGAAAAAGTTAATTTTGAATTTTCAGTATTTTAACTTTTATTGTAAATAAACTGAAAAGAATTTAAAATGGTCAATTACAAAGATTTACTAAGGACAATTGAAACAAAAATTGAAAAATAGAATTCACCTTGATTCCAAACTGGTTCTTTGGAACTGAAGAAAAGAAAAAAAATACAAAGTTAATTAACATATATTTTGTATTTAGCATAAATTAGAATAAAAACAAAAAGGCAACCAAGTGAAAGTATTTCAAACAAATAAGAACCATTTATATAAAGATCCATTAAAAAAATAAGCAATGGCATAAACAGAGGAAAAAAATTTTGAAAGAAAAATTTATGCCTGACATGCAAAATAAAAAAATATTCTTCAAATTTATTAAGAAAAATATCAATAAAAATATATAATTTAATTCTTTTGTGCTGACAAAAAAATTCTTGAAATTGAATTCAACTGTTTCAGTCAATGTCACCTGAATAGCACTTTTTAAAAAAAAATAAGAAAATAGGAAAAAGATCTGATTTCATCAAAAATATTAACTTTAGAATACTTCTAGTTGACATTTAATATTATTGGAAATTACTAGAAATGCACTAACTCTCCTCTTTTATATAATATCATTAAAAGAGAACCCAGAAAATTGCCATATAAAATAAAGTCTAAATATTTGATGATTTTAAAGACTTATTTTGTGTTCTGAATCACTTGATTTCATATTTAGAAAAAGTATTTTCAAATTGTGAGAAATATTGATATTTCTGAATGGCTATCATTGTCATTTTTATCAATTCTGCAAATTATGACCAAAATATTTTGTTTACACACATAGCACTTATACTACATCTACATTCTCTCTTCCTCCCCATACAATAATAAAACATCAATAAAAATAATGCCAAGATTAATAAGAAAGGTACTAGTTATACTATTACTGAATTATATGAACAGCAAACCTAAACTTTCTACCTATTTAAATATATAATAGGAACCTTAAATTGCAGATTCTATCAAGCCACTCTGTATCAACACAGATCATCTTAATTTTGTTTGGAAACTCTTTGGAAAGATAAGAGAAGAGTGGGTTTTTTTTAATACTAAATTTTAATACAAATCAGTAATTGGACTATTCTGTGTATAGAAATGAGTTATTGAAAAGATACAATACAAATCTTTGAGATTGTGTGTGTGTATATATATATATATATATATATGACTCTCCTGTTATCTTTGATGTATGAGGGTACAGCAACACAGTTCTTAGAATAATCAAACTACTCACACATATGATGAAGTGGTGAAGGCTTGTGTAGGACCAACCACACTTTTTGGAAGAGCTAAATGCAGAGAACTGGTACACAGTGTGCCACAAGGTTCCCAAATGACCCACCCTCAGGTTTTGATTTCAGAGTTGTCTTTCTCTTAGACCAGTTGCCACACAAGGCTAGAGGACCCAGTTTGTTCAACTATTTACCCATAGCTGAAGAGAAGACAGATGGATTCATACCTTTCTCAAGAGTATTTGCATGTAAGTTAATGTAACTAACTCAATTTGAACTCTGCTCTCCAATTCCTCAATCTGAATCACTATACATTACTACACCATGCCTCTCTCTCATATATATATATATATATATATATATATATATATATATATATATATAATTTGTAGGTCTGATGAATTGGATCGTATTTACGATTCCAATGGAATAAATTATGACCATGGAATATTAGTGTTTAAGCCTTTTTATTATATATATAAGATGGGCAGGGAGCAATAAATAGTATATATTATGAGGAAAAATAAATATGCAACATCTGGTGTTTTTTCTTTTTGATATTGATTTGCCTTGTGGGAAAAGCATTTATTTTTGAGAATACAACTACACAGCAATAGTAAACCAGGACAACTCCCTAATCAATTTGATTTAATTAATCAATAATTCATTTGTTATATCAGCTTTGAATATTGCATTAAGGATAAATGGAAAAAAATCTATTTTAAAAATTTAGCATAAAGTAACACCCTTCTTTATTGATGAAGGGATTTTTGCATTAATTTTTATTTTCTAGAAGCTGTTAAAAAAAACATTCTTAATTTGTAAAATCCAACTTGGCATCAACTTATTATCAAGATATAAACTCCAACATGGATTTTATAAGTCATATTGACTATTGTGCATATAAACTGAGAGTTATATAATATATACAGGTTAAAGCTGATTGAGTTCTAACATTTGGAAAACAAATCTTAATGTTTCTTGATAGAACTTAAAATGTTACCTATAGCCACATAGAAATTGGCTGAAATATAGCAAATAAAATTATTTGAAACAATTCCATATCTACCCATTTAATAATTGCTAACATTTTTTGGGACTTGTGCATAACCAAAACAGTAGTGTTCAAATTTACAGTGAAAATATAATACAACATGTGGCAAATGGTCAATGTATATTTGAAACCAATTTTTTTTAAAAGGTTTTGGTGATGGTCTTGTAATACTTTTTCAAACATTTCTGTCAGTGGGGATTTGGAGAAACAAAATAAGATTTAAGATTGATAACAGATTCATACATTTTAAAGCAATATTAAACATTCCAACACCAAAAGAATTTAAATTCATAAATCAATTATTTTGTATTGATTGATAAACATAATATGGAGTTAAAACAAGTTTTCAGTGTATTTGTGCTGATGGATAGATTAAATGAAAACCTGTAGACAAATAAAAAATATATTAATAGATATTTTCTTGATTTTTGTTCTTTTATTCTTTAATTGAATAATCAATAAAATTGTACACAAATTACAGATACATTGTTAAACAAGAATTTGACAAGATTATAATAGAAAAAATATTCAGGTATTTTAAACCTTGTAGAAGATTTAAAAAAAATAAAAAAAACAAAAAACAATATACATTACAAATCCCAGTGTTAAATAGATATTGGAGTTTTATCATTAGACAAAGCAATGGCAGCAGAAAAATAAAAATGTTGAAATAACTTAATTCAGGCACCAAGTAAAAAAAAATTATACCCACTTTTGGTGTTATGCAAAAAAGATCTGGCAAAAGCAAGTAAAAAATATAAAATAAGTATATTGGAAAGGGCAATTACCATGATGAAAAGGTAACAGCTTCTTCCAATACTTTTAGTACTGACTATAATTTATATATGATTTGAGTAACTTCTGAACTAAATTTAAAAACTCAATGTGGGAATTCTAGTCAAAATTCAATCATCTAGATTTAATGATTTTTTAGGTCACCACACATAAGTGATTAAAACGTTAATGAAAAGCATTAAAAATTTATCTATATGATACATCATGTATTTGTATACTTATCTATAACTTTAATAAAGCAAATCAATATATAAAACAACTGCTCTGATTTGAACTGAAGGTAACCTGGCAAGTGACATATACACTACACCAGTGCTTGAACAGCATGATAAAATCAACTTGCAAATACTAAGTTCAGTGGTGTGCACAGATACTATACTAATCTAAGGTTGATATAAATAATACATAAATACTCATTATTTTTACAGGTATGATATCTAATTATATATTTCAAAACTCACATATGAAAACCTAATAATAGAAAGAAATCATTTTCAATAACATTGTTAAATTAGTAAGTAAATAAGGAAACCTGTTGTACTATAGTAATCATTAACATTGACAATCTTGACTTAGGTCAAAACCTCAATGGTTCAGTATAAAGAGAATGATCATTAGAAGAATTAATTTTAAGCTAATAAAGTTTACAAATAAATGAATTTTAAGGCTCCTTAGAAGGTGCTCAAATAGGTTCAAAGAAAATTCTATCAGATGGAAACACTTCAAATGCAAAAGTAAGGTGTAAAAATTATTTACAACTACCAACTCTCAGAGGTCTTTTGCTCAATTGAATTTTCTGATCATTGCTTACATGTATTTCTATCCCATAAAGAGTGGAAAAGTGAATGAAATAATAAAATATTGAAAACAACATTACTCAATAAGATCTGTTTAACTTTAATATTTTATCAAATTTCTTGTATCATGTTAAAGTAGTTTGAGCCATGCAAATTATGTAGGCAGTATATGCTTGTATCAATTGGCATCTTATGGTTTAAACATTTTGCAGGGTCACTGCAGTAAGTGAAATATCTACATGCTTGATCAGGCTGCCAGTGAAAATCAGTTATTTTAAAGCAGAAAATGCAAAATACAGCCCATCAAATATTTTAGCAATCAGGCATAATTACAAAAAACATTATCTTTGTCCCTAAAACTATTTTGAAATTTGAAAGTGGCAGGGAAAACAGCATGTTTATGATGCTTAAAAGGCAAAAGCCTATAGAGAATATGATCCAAGACAAAGTGAAAAAATTTTTTTCTTTCTTTAAATGAAGTTGAAGATTCTGGTTCAAGGTTAAATGTGAGACACAAAAAACATCTGATTTCAAAGTCAACCACAAACCAGAGATCGGAATCTGAATGCGTCAGACATGAATAACATATTTCAACTAACAAGACTGAATTAAATGAATTGCTGTCATTTCAGATTTGATCAATTTAAGTTTTCTCACTTTGCCTCAAATCATACAAGTTAATTGTTAAAGCCAACAATACCCAGAGTCCATATCATCAGATGGGGCCATGTCGCATCCAGGTTTTTGACTGATGCGATAAAGAAAAAAAATTTAATAAAGATTGAAGTGTTGTATGAAAAAAAAATAAATAAATAGCATTAACAAAAATTTCCTAATTTAAAAACATTTTTAAATTTACATTCAGATTATTTAAATCAAATTTTGAATGTCAAAGTATGCTAAGTGATACAAAAGGAAATATTAAAAAGAAAAAGACTGACAAAATGTGACCAATAATAATAGTCGCACTTAGATTTATTATACAAGAACTATGATAAATTTATATAAATTTAAAGCAATATTATAAAAGCAAACAGTAAATTCTTGATACTAGTTTTTGTTTAATATGGTCCAGGAATTAGTATGGCTTTTATTTTGTAAACAGCCAAAATTCTAATACTTGGCAGAAAATATTGGAAAAACTAAATACAGATACAGATTTCATATACACATTTTGCCATATATCATGTTGCAAATTAACTTTATGGACAAAAAAAAAAAAATACATAAGCAGAAATTTATATAAAAGATAAGTTATTTTCATGTTGGACAAATATTTTTCAAGGTGGTTCATGTGACTAAATATATAATTCTTTTTATACTGACTTAGGATATAATACTTAAAGTTTTTCTTTTATATTTATGCAATTTTTTCAGGTTCATTAAAAAAAAAACCCAAAAAACAAAAAAAACAACTTAATATTTAATGCATATTTACAAAATGATAAATGGCAAAGAAAAAAATCAAATCCAGCCTTTTCAACATTTCAAAAATTATTTACTAAACAGAAAAAAGGTGTGATAAATTGAAGTTTTGAAATTCTTAATTTAAAAATAAAATGTTAAAATACAGAAAAATTGGAAAAGAAACACCTGAACTGAAAGAAATTTAGATAAAAATTTCCAATACATTTTTTTTTTTAGTAAAACAGAAAAATGAGAAACATAAAAAGAAAATTAGATTAAAAGGCATAAACAAAAGAGAAAGCTTCTTAGTTTAAACATGGAAAAACTGTAAAAGGAAAATAATGTTAGGTTATAAAAGAATAAAAGTTTAAATACTGCCACCACCATTGACACAAAAAATTGTAATTTTAAGGTTATAATTTTTCTCAAAAAGAATTTAAAGTGTTGAATTCCTGTTACAACAGTATGGTTTTAATTTACCTTTGTTGTAAGAGACGAAGTGAATGTTAAACTGCTTTACTTAGAGGTAAATAAATTTAGAGAGAGTTTTAATAGATAAGGAGAGAGAGAGTTTTAATAGATAAGGAGAGAGAGAGTTTTAATAGATAAGGAGAGAGAGAGTTTTAATAGATAAGGAGACACAGAGTTTTAATAGATAAGGAGACACAGAGTTTTAATAGATAAGGAGACACAGAGTTTTAATAGATAAGGAGACACAGAGTTTTAATAGATAAGGAGACACAGAGTTTTAATAGATAAGGAGACACAGAGTTTTAATAGATAAGGAGACACAGAGTTTTAATAGATAAGGAGACACAGAGTTTTAATAGATAAGGAGACACAGAGTTTTAATAGATAAGGAGACACAGAGTTTTAATAGATAAGGAGACACAGAGTTTTAATAGATAAGGAGACACAGAGTTTTAATAGATAAGGAGACACAGAGTTTTAATAGATAAGGAGACACAGAGTTTTAATAGATAAGGAGACACAGAGTTTTTTTAATAGAGTTTTAAGGAGACACAGAGTTTTAATAGATAAGGAGACACAGAGTTTTAATAGATAAGGAGACACAGAGTTTTAATAGATAAGGAGACACAGAGTTTTAATAGATAAGGAGACACAGAGTTTTTTAATAGATAAGGAGACACAGAGTTTTAATAGATAAGGAGACACAGAGTTTTAATAGATAAGGAGACACAGAGTTTTAATAGATAAGGAGACACAGAGTTTTAATAGATAAGGAGACACAGAGTTTTAATAGATAAGGAGACACAGAGTTTTAATAGATAAGGAGACACAGAGTTTTAATAGATAAGGAGACACAGAGTTTTTAATAGATAAGGAGACACAGAGTTTTAATAGATAAGGAGACACAGAGTTTTAATAGATAAGGAGACACAGAGTTTTAATAGATAAGGAGACACAGAGTTTTAATAGATAAGGAGACACAGAGTTTTAATAGATAAGGAGACACAGTTTTAATAGATAAGAGACACAGAGTTTTAATAGATAAGGAGACACAGAGTTTTTAATAGATAAGGAGACACAGAGTTTTAATAGATAAGGAGACACAGAGTTTTAATAGATAAGGAGACACAGAGTTTTAATAGATAAGGAGACACAGAGAGAGAGAGTTTTAATAGATAAGGAGACACAGAGAGAGAGAGTTTTAATAGATAAGGAGACACAGAGAGAGAGAGAGAGTTTTAATAGATAAGGAGACACAGAGAGAGAGAGTTTTAATAGATAAGGAGAGTGAGAGAGTGGTTCCCCATCAGTAACTAATTTTCATATTTATAAATATAAGGTATAACATGTATGTAAAGAATGTAGTTCTACTGAAAGGTTCCAAAAAAATTTAACAGATTATTCAACTTGTGCATCTGTCAAATTATCCACTATTTCCTGCCAGACATTTCACACATTTTTCAAAATCACACACTCAAGAAATTTAAAAAAAAATTTCTATCCATTCTTTCTTTAAAAAGTCATTTCAAATTGATTTTTTTGATAACACCTACTATCATATCAGATTTTATTAAGCAAGCCAATGTTTTCACGAAACTGGTATTAACAAAGCAATGTTAGGTGAGAATTTTAGGATGATAAATATATTATTCAAATTTTAGTTTGCATTTTCGTTCAAAATATTTGGAAACTGATAATTGAGGGGTGCAATTTTATTATATAACTTGAATGTTGCACATATTATGTGAGCATAGATATAAATATTTTTTTAATATAGCATAAGTAATTTTTAGATGTCAGACAAAGATTACCATGAGGTATAAGAAATAACCTTAAAGGGAACAAGACAAGACATTGTAAAGCTATTAAGAGAATGCAATTTTAGAAAATATGAAAAAGCTAGAGAGATTAAAGAACAATAAAAAAAAGGGAGAACATTGGCAAGATAAGAACAAGGAAAAAACTAGCTTTAAGAATGTCACAAAAATATTTATAATCATTTCACTGCAAGCAAGGTGATAATGTGATAATGCCACTAAAATGTGAGGGGTTATTGACAGTGAAAGAAAATGAGAAGGTTTTGGTGAAAGGAAAAGATCAGGATTGAAGAAAGCAGAAGATAACAATGTTGCATTTAAATTTTTGTGGCAGAGTAACCAGAAACTGGAAGAAACTTTCACAGGCAAGAAGTGTGAGAAAAGAAACAATTAGAATAGAACTTACAGTTATATCTTGCTATTTCAACAATAAAATGATGAAATTTGAAAAAAAATAAGAGTAATAGGCAAGAATGGTGAATTGACCAGCAAGAAAATATTTGAAGAAGCAGGTGTTAAAAATGAAAACAGAAAGAAAAAATGCAGAATATTAAGAACATTGGCTAAAGATATGAAAGCAGCCAAACTACCAACTTTAAGTAAACATCAGAAAGAGAAATATCTAAGTTGGGTGAAGTAGTACATGAAAACTGATTTCTCCAAAGTAATTTTTAATGATGAATGTAGAGTTGTATTGCATGGACCTGGTGGCTGGGCTATGGGTTGGGACTTTCAGATAGCCAACTCAGTTGAAAAAACAAAATAGAAGTGGTGGAGTAATGATGATTTTAAGGGCTAATATTATATGCAGTAAAATTATAAGTCCTCCAAAAATTGATAATGCAATCAAGATAAATGCAGTGAATTAGTGTAAGGCAATTTTTGAAAGTTACAGGTCACAACCAATAAACTTTAAGCTAAAGAGTATATACCTACAAGACAATGCTCCTTCACATTCTTAAAATCTAACTACTTCACATCTTGCCAAAATGCTTTCAAAGAATGGAGTGGCCTCCAAATCTCTCCAGATATTAATCCAACATAAAACATGTGATCCATCATTAAAATGATCTCAAAAAGAATGAAAAACAAAATTTCAGCAAAGAAGATGTTTTGGGAAACAATAAAATCTGCTTCAAGTAATGTTAAATTTGAAATAGTAGAAAAGTTAATAAAATCAGTGAAACAAAGACTGATGAAAGTTAAAGAATACCCAAGAGATCATGTTAACCTGTTAAATAATAAATACTTTATTCCGGTATATGGGAGGTTATATTAATCAAATATACTTCAATGGCCTAAATTTTCAGAATTAATTTATTAAAAAAAATGGGTGTGGGGTATTTTTGCATAATAAAACTGACATTCACAAAATAAGTTATAAATTTTACAGATAATATTATAAACACAACCATACAAATTTTACTATGATTCATTGTTTTAAGTTAATAAAAAATCTAAACCTCACCACTACTTCATTTTGGATTATCAGGCAATAAAAATTAGGGCCAACTTTTTTTTTTAAGTTGGCCCTAACTTTTAATACGAACACTGGCCAAACACACACACACACATTTTATATATATATATATATATATATATATATATATATATATAGCTAGCTAATCATATATCCACTTAGGGATTTAAATATTTTATCTTAAAAAAAACACAAACACAATGTTAGGGTCCTTAATGATTATCACCCAAATTTAAAGACTTTAGCTTAACAGAAAGAGAGAAGTTCTCATCTAAATAAAGTTTAGTCTAGCATTATGCCTTTTTGGGGGAACTTAAAGACTCAGCTATATAAAACTAGCTAACTTTAACTTATGTCTGACAATGCTGTCACCTTGAAATAGTAATATAGTTTATTGCTTTATATTGGTCATTTCAAATTTCATTCAACTTGCTTAAATTTTAGGCCTTTAGCTTTAATTATTATCAACAGTATTTATGAAATTGTAGTGAGTTATGTATACACGAATATCTCATATAAGAGAAACTTTTTTTCCCATCTGTGAGAATATTCTAAGTATTCAGTATATAGATAATTATAAACCATTAAAAGATCCAGGCATATTAAGAAATCTTACAGACAATAGAGTGAGTAGATTTTGCAAGATTCTATAAATGCAGATAAAGAGAAAGAAGTTATTTCATCTCTTCAAAGATTTTCCCTTTTCTTATTGATAACAGTATTCTTCATCCCTGGTGGCATCAGATTTGATACATGCCAAAATCTTATCCTTAATGTGAACAATCGTCGATACAGTTGTCCAACTCATTCCAAAAGATTGAGCAATCGATATAACCTTTTCAACTTTCTCATGAGTTTTATCAAAGTAAGTTTATCATCCAGCATTATAGTATGATGCTTAGCACTTGCACTAGGAATTTTCTTAGGAGCCATTAGAGCAAAATATAAAGTCTCAAATGAATGAGAATCAGAGAGACTAAGCAATAAGCAAACATATACCATGCATATGCCTAAATTAAACTGGATTTCAGTTACACGGGAATCATGAGTGGTGCTGACAACAATGCCAAACAGTAGATATTGGAACTACCATGGAAAACGTCAATATTAAGCTCTTAAAGAATGCTAAATAAGATGACAACACAGTGTCACAGATGTTTTCATATTTTGTTCTCTAGGATTTATGATGGTTATATTAACATTTATTGTAAATGTACATATTTTAATATGATTTTATATACTTTTATTCTTATTTATTGTACAGTAACATGATTTTATGTGCTTTTAATGCTTTTCTAGTGATATTACAACTTTAATATTTGTGGCAGACAAAGTGGAATAAAATGACAAACTTGATTTTTCCATATGCTCTTTTTGACAAAGGATACATAATCGAGAACAACTGAACATAATACAAGATATACCTGTAATATAAAACTTATGTATGCATGATGTTTCTGTTAATCTGGATAAGTTCCTCAAATATTTTTTACTCAAACCAAAATGTTTTATTCTTGGAAGGAGTGCACTGGATTTAATTTAACTCTGGGTACCAAGACAAATTTAAAATAGTCTCTCTTACACAATGCATGAATTCAATAAATTCACAAATATTCTGATTGGATCTTATTCTGCCATTTGTACAGATTTTACATGTACTAACTTCAAGTGAATATGAAGATTGTGTAGCATTAATTCCTAAGATTGAAGAAGGGAATAAGTCATCTTCTTTGAAAATTATTACCCAAGAATTTACCTTTACCTGGGTTGAAACACATATGACCATGTTAGGACACTTGGCTACCATAAAAATAATGGTATATCTAAAAATTGTGGATTATGTAATAGCAATATGAAAACAGAATCTATCCCAGTAAAGACTTAAATGTTACAGAGTGTAAAAATCATAACAGTTGTAATGGGTATAAAAGAAAAGAGAGAAAGAAATTTGAAGGACAGAATATTCAAAGTGCCAAATTAATTATTCACAGATGCCAAACTCATTGACTGTCCATCTTAGCAGTCTCTAAGGAAATCAGACATGACTACGAAGCTGTTTGGGACTCTGCAAAAAAAAAAAGTCATCAGATTCAACAATGAACACAGAACTATTCCAATGAGAATCAATTCTAAATAAAAAAAAGTAAAAGAAAGTCACTACACAGATGGTCATTATCTAGATTATATATCCTTTGAGAGTTCATAATGAGAGTACACTATGGATACATCAATTGATTATGTCCCTTGAGGATTTTCTTGAACACTAATGTTTCATCATAATGTTCAATAGCACATTGTAATAAAATTAAAACATTCAAAAGGTTTTGATCTCTCTCATATTTGTTTTTAAGAGTGTGTGAATATTGAAAAGTCTTGCTATTTTCCAGTTTTGTAAAAAAATTTCTTTAATTGATAGAATTTTAGTATTGAAATCATCTAAGATAATAAACCTAGAAAAGATAATTAATTGTGATTGTCTTTATTTAATGCATTGATTATATAAGAATAATGTAATGCTGTTTTGATATTTATTCTGAAAAGGTCTGAATAGCTGAAACCAGTTGATCATTTCATAAATTTCTGATAAAACTTAACATTTTGCTAAATAAATTTTGCTAATTTTTAAAATAAAAAAAATTAGAACTTGTTCATTTGATGTATAGCTTCATTTCTTAAGAGTTGAAATTTTGAATATAAAAACTTAAACAATCTGATCTGTTTTTATTTTAATAATGAAATAAGTATATTAATTTTGTAATATTCTCTAATAGGAATACTAAAGTCATTATACATACAGTAGATATGAACTATAAAAAGTTAATCTTTTATAGGATGCATTGAAATATTGAAAATCTGAATTTGATAACCAAATACAAATTGAAAGCTAAAATAGTAACAAAACTTTCTGAACAGTTTGAAGTCTAAAGCATTCAAGGACAGTAAAAATATATTTATCATTTCTAAAGTTATAGCTTCAGTCACTGAAGGATTCTTGTTTTAATTAGGGTTGTGGTGTCACAACATAAAATTTGTCAAATTCCTGATTCCAGCTCTATACTATCTCTACATATAAATTGGTAAATATAGATTCAACGTAATCTGTTAGAATGTTAATGAGTAACAGAAGGCATTTCAATAATACAACATTAACTATGAAATATATTTTATGTTCATAATCTGCATTAGTATATAATAGGAAGTTATCTTGAATGAAAATTGCTTTAAACTTGTACTTTACAGTCATGATTTAAATATTTACAAATCCTAATTAAATAGTATCTGGCCAGCACATATGTTACTATCAAAAATTCAGTAAACATTGTATGTACATTTGTTTAATGCTTGGTTATTGGTGCTATATTCTGAATACAGATGTAACATACAGGTGTACAAATTGCAATAACAGGTGTTGATGATCATAAAGATTAAAAGGTTTACTGTAGATACCTCCACAAAATTGCCAAAAAAAAAAAAAAAGAAGAAAAAAGAGCATACTATGATGAAAAAAATGCCCCAAATTTGAAAAAAACAAAAAAAAAAACAAACTATAATTTAAAACTGTTAGGTTAATATAAAATGAAATTTCATTAGAAAGGAAATTATAACTTGTAATTGGTACAGAGATCTGTATTCGTTAAGTTACTTAGCAGAATGGAAATTTAAATTTTAAAAAAATTTTAAATTTAAATTTTAAAAAAAGTGTTAAAAATTACATGAGTCTAGATAAGCAAAAACAGGATAATATCAAATGTTCAAAAGAGACTGTCTATATTGGTATTTAGAAGAAAAGAAAAAAAAAGAAAGTTGGTCAGAAATTATAAATTTCAGACAGCACTGTGATCATGTAGTTTTACAAACACATTGAACTTTCTGGGTAAAGAGGAAAGGAATGTACAAACAGATAGCAATGAACAAGCTTAAATGATCAATTTCCTTTTGAACAATTAAAAAATCTTTTTTTTGAAAAAACTAGAAGAGTAAAGGGGCAATTCTTTCTGCCAATGTAAATCACAACAGTAGTACACCAAAAAGTATTTAAAAAGGCCTAAAACAGAAATTGTAACAAATAACTTGTTGAATGAGAGAGCTGAAATACTGCATCATATCAGCAGCTTTTTGTTAGTGCTATAAAAAGCCTTTCTTTTAGTCAAATGTAAATAAAGTTCATAGAATTTGTTAAAAGGAGGAAGAATGTTCTTTTATTGACTTAAGATTTTTGAGAAAAAATCCTAAAAAAAACAAACTAGTTTAATTTGTGATAAACAAAGGTTTAATACCACAGTAGTAATAACAGGAAAAAAGTAGGTATTATAAACTACAAATAGGAAAATAGTAAGCAAAGTACTTTTTGAAACCAGTTTAACTGATATAGATAAAATACATTGTATTATTCAAATGTATGTCAATAATTGCTAAATGATTAATACTTTTAAATAAAATTCACAATGTAAAAATGTCCTGGTTTTATACAATACCATTATTGTATAATATATACATTGTATATTAAATTTTACTGTACAATCATGGAGCTGTGGTATTTTGGAGAAAACAGTTTAGTAACAATTTTTCTAAGAAGCAGGTTAAAGACAACATTTTACAAATATGTTTTATCATAACTTCAAAAAATAAAATTTACATCATAATTCAACTCTTAGAAATGAAATTAAGTTTGAAAGACAGTTTTAGAAAGCATTTGATTAACTTAAGTGGTAAAATGAATTATTTTAATATTTATTAATATCTCTAAAAGAATACAATCTCTTATAAGAATATAAGGACATAAAAATTAAATAAAATGACATAGGGGATTAATTGGTAGTTAGAATTCTAAGTGTAAATAAATAAATTATATATGAATATTTCTATAAATAAGCAATGGCAAATATTGATCTACAAAACATGTCTTTTTAGAGTTAGTTTTATAACAAAGGCTAGAAACATACCTGTTGGACAATGATATACACCATCTGAATGTAGTCTAAGGTTTCTCAATGACTTTACTGAATAGTTGTTTAGTAGAGAGTACATACAAAGACAGCAATTACAGAATCCATATTATTTCATTTGTATCTTATTCTAATGTAAACGGAGTTTTCAAAAGAATATTAATAGTTAATGAACTTTAATTCACTTCAAGACAATGCCAGCTTTAAACACAAACAAAAAACTACTTAAATTTAAATATCTCTTAATTTTTCTTAGATTTTAATTATACATTAATTCAACCAAATTAACCAAAACAGATTTATAAATGATTATCCCAATAGGTTTTGTAAAGAAAAGAAAGAAAAATAGCCTTTGAAAATTTATTAAAAAAAAATAAATAAATAAATAATAAGAGTTTAAACATGCAAGGAAAAAAAAACAACTTTTCTTTGCAAAGAATAATAGAGAAAAGCCCAATGTATGATACTATCACCCCCAAAGAAAAAAAAAATTATATATATATAAATATATATATATATACTTTTTAACATAGTTGCAAACAATGTCAAATAATTATAACAGATCTAAATTTATCAGTAAAAACCTACAATAATTTTTTTTTCCTTTTTTACAAGAAGTCAAATTATAATGCTAATATTCAATGAAATTATTTTGTTTTAATGATAATTATTCAGTTTTCAAAAGTAAAGTTTCTCTTTCCAGAGGGTATCTTAATTTTCACCTTTTCAAAAATACTAAGTTAAAACCATTCAGGATAAGCACACTATTAACACATTTTCAAGAAAAATTACTAACTTCTAATCTGTATAATAAATAACAGTAATTTGAAGAGTGACTAAAGATAACAATTACTAAGTTAGTAAAATGCTTTATTCACATGTATTTACGAATCATGATAATTACTGATTACTTGTAATACTGATAAGAGTGAAATTTTACTTGTTAAAATTGTTGGTGGCAGGATTGAAAGTGCAAGGGTTAGAAGGACAAGATTAGTGCAACCAGCCCCGGTGTAAAAAAAAAAAATATATAAACAAAAATTTAAAATCAAGTATTTAGTCAAAGCAATAAGTGTTACCCCTTAGTAATCGAGTGTCGCGCGGCCAAACTACTGTGCGATGTGCTACGTCTAGAGAAAAAGAAACATCAAGTTAGTATGCATGATTCAAAAGCAATAAGTAAATTTATGAGTTAGACATCTTTGGCATGAATGAAATGTATTACAAGTGATTTCACTTGAAAAAGTTTGTTTATAAAAAGAGTGTTAGCTATCTATGGAGGAGGAGGAGGGTGGATCAATAAGTCAATAGCCTGATAGTTACTAGCTGAATTCTGATCTGAAATTGTCACTGTCTAATGTTTAATCTTTATTATTATACCTACTGCTAAATTTAAGTACAATGATAAGGAAGGAATATTTTTGCATAAAATAAATGGTTTTTAATATTTTTTTCATTAGGCTTTCGACTTATTGATGTACCTGGATGCATATATATATCATTTCAAGATACATAGGCACACAAAGACAAATTGATCAACAATAGAAAGAAAAGGAAGGTTAGCAAATTCAGTTAAAAATGGATAAAGTTATAAAATGTCATTTTATTCTTTTTTGTAAAATTCAGCATTCAGAATATAAGCATCAAAAGAAAAAAATATCAGATTCAAAATATAAAAACATCCATGAAAAATAAATCATTTGTGACATTTAGAAATTCATAAGACAATAAAAAAAAAAAAAGGAAAAGTTACAAAATGAATTCAATACTATATTTAAAACTTATGGGCCTTAATCTATGTTAATAGGTTAGTAATGACTCAAAGGTTTCACAAATATGTTCCAAGCAGAAATAAGCAACTTTCTCATTAATGACCATCATGTGACTGGTCAGTTTATTTCTTTTGAGAATTTGGTGCTGAAATAGCTGACCATACAGCTGTTATCTGTAGATGAAGAGAAGCAAAAAGGGAAATTAATGAAAGATAAAAAAAAAAAATAATCAACAGTTTGTCTTTGCTGTCAATAAAATAATTTGCAGATTTCATATTGTCACTCAGTGCCAAATGCAAAAAAAAAAAAAAAAAATCTATAACAGACATGGTCATTTTAGTAGTTGAATACAAAATGATGAGAACATTGTAATTTGCTGGATATAATGAGAACAAAAACAGAAATATGAGAAGAGATCATGTTTTAAATGTGTGGCTAGAAAGAGGATAAATTGAAGCAAATCTGACTGGACAGTTCAGTATACCAAATCATTGACTCCCCCACCTCCCTCTCTTTGGTGCCACAAAAAAATAATTAAGTCATGCAAAAAAGAAAAAAAAATATGTATCAGGAGTTTTTCAAATTAGTAGTATTTGAAAACTTGTCTTTAAAATAAATAAATACATACAATATTTTAAGAGAGAATTAAGTCACTTGAAATTAATCTGAATTTTTTTAAACCACATTTTTTTTCCATTTTTGAAAACAAATGTTTGTAAATTGACATGTGATTAAGCATTTTCTACTTAAAATGTTTAATGTTAAGAGAAAGAACAAAAGGAATCCCTGGATTATGTTTATATAATGTGTTGCCAAATGTTAATAAAAAAAACATTTAGCATTTTTTAATGATGTCCTGTAAAGCTTTTCAATGATATTTGAAAATTTATAAAGCAGGGTCACTGAAAATGTTTATAATAAAGATATATTTAACTTTGGTTCACAGTTATTTAATTATTATTCAACAATTTGCTGCTTACAATCCCATATGTTTTTTTTATTCTTTTTAAATTGTCATTGGCACTTAACAGAGGAAAGTAAACATGACTAACCCTCTTCTATAATTACCATTTTACTATAGCAGTAATGTATTGTAAACATCCTAGATAAGTGACTAGTCATGTCGTGCACAGTGCTAAAAATATTTTAACTAATAAAATCTCTAATAAAATTTTAGATTTTGGCATATAGAATGCAATGGTGCATTAAAATGGATTTTTAATGTTGAAAGTTGCTTGACAGAAGTTAAATAAATATCAGTGATTTTTTTTTATGTTTAAGTTTTTGTTTACAGCTAAACAAAAATTGTTTAAATTCTGTTTACCTGATACACTTAAATGTTATAAATTATAAGCCAACTAACAAATCTGATGGCTAAATAATTTCAATATTGAAAGAAAGATTTATTCAAGTAAGGACTTAAGTTACCTTATAGCTTTCTAACTACAGTTTACATTGCTTTAAAAAGTTATAACAGTTGATTCAACCAAGTGGATCATTGGCTGGTATAACCAATATTTTATTTATTTTTTTTTTACTCAAGATTTTTGTCATTTTTCGCAGTGCAATTTTATGTCTATGCTAACTTGAGAGCCATGAAAACAAAAATAGCTCATGTTCAAAAATGTTAATGACAGGATTTGATAAAAATAAAAGCAATAAATCTTTGAAAAGGAAACTTTCAAATGATGACTCTGCATAAAATCAAAGAGAGAAAAACAAACATTTAATACAAAGTCACACCAGATGATCCAAAAGAAATAATTTCATTTCTATTAGAAAAATAGACAATAAAAATGCATTAGTACAAAAGATTAACAAGCTACTTGAAATAAATAATTCAAGTATTCAAAAGTGGGTGTGTGGTGGTATTTCTTTTTGATTTCTATGTAAATATATATTTTATGTACAAATAACATACTAGCTCATTTGATCCCTTCAGTTGAATAACAACAACAGTTATGATTAAATGATTGTTAAAACCCTAATTACAAATATTAGACAGAGTTCATTTAATGACAATGTTGATTTTTATATTTTTATTTTTCAAGATGAAATAAAATTTAACTGATCTTTATTCTGGCTTCATGAATTAACTCAGCCAATTTTTTTTGTAGGGTAGATATACATCTAAATTTTAAATAAACTGAAAAACATTATTCACAATAACAAAAATTTCAGTAATGATGATCAATGTTCAATTATTGAGGTAAATTGATATTTTACAATAAAATCACATCTTTTAGCAATGTTGAATTAGCCATAGATCTGTAAAATTAGAAGATTCTACAGATTATTAAAAAGTAGACAAACATCCAAGATACTATGACATACTGAACTTCATTAAAAATTAACACTTTTAATCAATAAAGCTTCTGAAATATAATCTGATCCTCAACTCAATATTTTTATATATTTCCTCAGAGCATAAGTAATAACTAATGAAATCAACTTTAGCCTCTGAACTGTTGAAGGTTGGGAGGGGGAATAACAAAATCATTGTGCACAATTGGGGTTTAATATCAGAAAAGACTAGAGAAACTTGATTCATGCATATAAAAATGTTCTGTAATGTGAAGTGTATCATTCAGCCAATTGGTTTTATTAAATAATTTGATTTTATGAAGTTGAATTTTCTTTTTTTGAGAAGTTTATTAAAACAGGAAAAATAGGAAATCAATTTTTATTCTTTAACTTCATGTATCATTATCCTTTGTTAATATTTCTGCCGTTCCTAATGATAACAACTCTCTTCATGATTGTTTCAGTTAAGTTCCTCATTATGAGAATTATCCTCATTCTAAGGCATTAATATTTATATATAAATACTTTAACAGTGTGAATTAAACTGAGAAACACTATAATAATCAATGTATACTTAATATATACAGTAATGGCTTTCTCAAATTTATTTTAAAAAGTTATTGAAGTACAAAAATATTAAAATTAAAAAAAAAAAAAGAAAATTGATTAATAATCATTTTCAGTATATGAACAATTTTTACTAAAATTATCTCCATTCTTGTCTAAAAGTTTTCATTCAATGCACATTAATTACAAATGGTTCTAAAATAAAATTCAAACAAAGAAATGAAACCAAATCAGAAATTTCTAAAAGATTCATGCATCATCCTAATTTTGCTTACCATGACAGCATGGTAAGGACTGATGATGAGACAGGTAAGTCAAGTTTAATGTTTCTCTTCTTATTAACATTCTTTGGAAAAGTAGTAACAAACAAAGAGAATTTTAATTTTGTTTCTAGGTTTCATTTTGGCACTAACTGAAACAATTTGCATCTCATAAAAGTACCATTAAAAAACTCAATTTAGAACAGAAAAAAAAATCAGAAATAGAATTGTAACAAATGTCCTTTTAAAAGATTTTAATTTATCTATTTTTTATTAAAAGAATTCATTGTTTTTGTTGGCATGTGATATAAATGAAATGGCTAAGTGAGAGATCAAGAAGGAAGAGTTTACAATAGAAACAGGGTTGAGTGAAATAAAAATTTTAAAAAGTTTCAATCAAACAAGTCTGACAGGTAAGCAGAGTAATGAGATGAAGTGAGACTTTTTGAGAGGACAACAAGCATTGATGTTGTTACAGCAGCCTTTGCTGGATAAAAGGTGGGAAGAGTCAGCTAGTTTCTCCTTTTCTTTCTAATCATCTTTTATTCAAGTAATCAATTGCTTGTTAGGGTTGGGGCTGGAGTTGGGAAATAAAAAAAAGAATCATATCACAACTAGATGAGGATAACATGTGACAGTTAAGGAAATGATTTATATCTGCCCCCCCCCTCTTGCATTAAAAGGACGGACTCAAATCAAGTTTGAGGTTTCAATGATTAAAACAGAATCTGTTAAAAAAGAAGAAATGGAAAAAATTAAATACTTTTTATTTGGCTTGTTCATTCACTCAGTCTATGACCACTTTCTTGAATAATTTGTTATATGGAATATGAAAGTCAAGTAGAAACTTAGAATGGAGATAAACTCCTCCTCCTCCTCCACCATATCTTTTAGAAAAAACTACACGAGCACAGTGGAGTAATGGATAGCGGCTTGGATTGAGGAATTGGAGAGCCGAGTTTGAATTCCAGTCAAATGCCTTATATTCACTTATGTCCTTATACTCTTGGGAAAGGTATGAATCTTCTCCTCCCAGCTATGGGCAAATAGCAGGACAGATTGGGTTCTATAGCCTTGGATGGCAACTGGTCTACCACAGAAAGAAATGGCAACCTACTGTGGGAAAAAATCTGCCTCATTAGTCATTTATTGAAAGATACATGATTGCCTAAGTGTGTATCATGTATGGCACATAACTGACTGAATAGAGCCAGCTATATGACATGGTATCTTCAAGGAGTAACAAGTGTTTCATGAGTATATTCATACATATTCCAGAGACATCCATAACAATGTTGCATTTGTTGGGTATGGCTGTAAGGGATTTACGAGTTCTATACATGCTCAAATGGTGTTTACATCTGACATGTTTTGGGGCTAATAGAGTAACTAAAAGTCATCTGAGTGATCCTAGAAACAGTTTTATGATGTCACCTTGCTGAAACAAACTATGACTACTATGAAACATGACAAGCCTAAAGAGGTGAAAATAAATAAATCTGTAACAAGGTCTGTATATGTGGGCTCTGTCAAAATGTGCTCCAGTTTTACTAGTGGTTCTTGTAAATTCCAATATAACACCCCCACACAATAACAAAACCACTACCATCTTGCTGACAGTCTCATTTCATGACGTCATAGTTTGAAAATGTAATATGTCTAACCAGGTATTACAGAATCAGTTTTTCACAGTCCAATGACAATGTTATTTGGCTCTAATAGTACCTTTGTTAGCTGACTATGGAGCCCTATAAAAGTGTGAACACTGTACAGTGCATTAACTGGTAGGTTGAGTAGCACTAGCATTAAATTGGGATATGATGTGATCAGTGACGTGCAGAGGTTTGGCTATGTTTGGTAATGCCTGGAGCCAATTCCTTGATTGTACGCTGATAAAACTCAGAGGGGGGGGGCTATAGGGTCTAGTACTGAGAAATGTAAGAAAGGAAGCTATTTTAAATATGTAAAAACAGATTAAACATGAAAGAAACTATTCAAATTACATATGAACTAAATTTTTATTTCACTCTTTGATTGAATACCCTCCTGATATGGATGCTTGGGGCTGTTGCACCCTCTGCACTCCCTTCTGCATGTGATGCAATGTTCCTTTGAAATTTTCACAGGCTGCAGATGTCTGACATTCACATATTCCTGGTATAATCTTCCTATTGTGCCCCTACCCGACAATAGAGAGCCCAATTTTTCTGGCCTAAACAATGTTAAACCTTGTATATGCACCATACTGTCACAGTACATTATCTCTTTATTACACAAGTCATCGAGCTAAGTCAATTTGTACAAATGAAAGAGGATAAACCATCCAGCATGCTAGTGTCTAATTTTTGATGGTCATTCAATTTATGAAGGTTGCTGAAAAGTTTATAACTTTTAAAAAATTCTTGAATGGTCATTTGGTTAAGTGGGTCCAGTCAAAAACTTTACTGTCCTCTTTGTATATATTTACAAAGTGTCATTTTTAGCCACTTAATGTTTCTTAATTTTTAGAAAACTAATGAACAGATTCATAGAAGTATTTGCTATATATATATATATATATATATATATTAGTTTTAAAAATAAGGAAGATGTTTGTTTCAAAGGCCCTTTCATCCAACATCTCATCAGGAGTAAATCGTTTGAGACAAAAATTTTCCTTGTTTTTAAAACAATATATCAATTTTGTACCTCTAAATGTTTGTTGTATATATATATATTATAGCAAAGTACATGTCACTCTTATGATGTGGCAACATTTTTATGAGTTTACCATTATTAGAAAGGTTACAAAACTCCAAGAAATATTGAGTTGTAATTAAAACCACAAAGTTTACAGAAAGAAAGGTCTTGAAAAACTGAAAACGATGTTACTGTAATAAACCAAAATTATAAAGACAACATTAATGTTAAATATATGTTAGAAGTTCTGAAACTATCTGTAGAAGTAATCTTTCTAATAATTTTATGAGCTGTTGTATTTCTTCATATTAAACAGACTGCACAGCATTCAGAGTAGCATTATAAAGTTCATCATTACTGGTAAATTGCTATCTGTCAATGTAAGCCTTCCTCTTCAGAATGTGCCAGAAGTTTTCAGTCAGGTCAAGATCAGGTAAACAACCCAACCATTTCAACAAACTTTGAAACTCATTTTATTCAGATATTCATTAGTTTTATTAAATGTGATGGAGCAGTGGTGTGCATCAAAATCAACTTTATGAAGGATTCTTGAATCAAGTGGTAATTTTTTTGTTAGATTGTATTATTGGTGCAAAAATGGCGAGCCAATGAGGAGTTCCAGATCATGTTAAGCCCTGAAATTATTAAACATTTCTCTTTTATCTATCAAATCAGCCTTATGTTAAAGCTTCAAACCAGTAATTCAGGGTATTTCAAACAAACAGCTGCTGTTTGTTTACAACCAATATTCATCTTAACTATGCAAACATATGTCACCATCATTCAGCAAACAAACCTTTAGATTTCAATAAATATTTTTTTATCTCAATAAAACATGAAGCAGCTAAAAATCTGAAATGCAGTGAATATAAATAAACAATGAAAATCACTTCCAGTCAAAATAATCCAAAAATTATGCAAATAAATATTGAAAAATTAACAAAAATAAAATTGTATTGTTAATGAAATACTGGAATATTTTGAGGGATAAGCCAAACTTAAAGGATGGAAACAAAAAGTCACTATATAAGGGGGTGCTGAAAAGTCATGAGAAAAGGAAGGGAGGTTCCTCCATTAGCAAAAGTTCATTATTGCCCTTTATCATCAGAGACAAAATGACATTTCACTGTTAACATTGACTGGTTCAAGTTAAAGACTATGAGAATTAATGATTTAATAGTCATGAGTATGAAGCATTTCCTTTATTATAAGAACATTTTTAAAAATGTCATGATTTCAAAATTACAGCAGATTTTTGAAAACAAAATTTTAAACAAAAAACAAATGAAAACAAATTTTTTAAAACAAAACTCAGTATTTTTTGAATAGAAGTTGCAGTTATTAGAATCAGTTACCAAAAATATATTTTGTATTTGCTAACACAAAAACTCAAGTTATTTCCAATTTTTCTGTCATTTCAACAATTTTTTTCACATTCTTCGGTGATTCTTTTATTGTTTATCCTTAAGAAAAAATATGATTATGCAAGATTGTCTCTCAAAATGAAAAAAAAAACTCACTTGGGTGGAAGAGGACTAATAACTTAAGTTCATACGTATAAGAAGATTGATTGGTAAGTAAAATATTTTCATCTAAATTCAAAATGCTAGAAATCTTTTATTCTCTACATTAGAAGCAATTCAAAAAGGTATAATTTCATAAGTCTATAAAAAAACTATTTTATACATGAACATACAAAAGAAAATTTGAACAAGCAACTACACTGTAATGTCGTTTAGCAAATAGATAATTTTAAATTCAACATCTTAACACTGTATTTTTGAAAGATTGATTAATATGCTTATTTTCCTTCCAGTATTAGAGTCTAAGTTTAAAATGAAAGCAAATTTAAACACAGTTTCACTGCAAAATTATAAATGAGGTCACAGTCTCTCAAACATTCTGCAGCATTAACTAAATATAAAATGACAAATCCCATTTCCATTCATACAATGTGTTTATATTGAATAAATTGAAGCATAGATTATGCAATTACAGACAAAGTGTCAACTGTAGATATTACATCTTGTGGTAGTGGGGGTACTTGCCAAATTGCACAAGAATGGCATTGTAAGTGAATTGAAAAATTGAAGTGGGTATGTTCGCTCAGTAACCAATCCATTATTTTCAAGCTGACCATTATTTTCCAGGTAATAAAATAATTCTGATTTTTAAATCACAGAAAGCATTATAAAGCGATTATTTGAATGAATGACAAGTTTTATGACCAATTGATACCTTTTATAAGGAACATGCAGTGTAAAACCTAAATTTATAAAATTAAAGATGTAACTTCTTAAAAATTCAATTTCTAATTGTTCTGTCTGGTATTGCTAAAAAGAAGGATTAACATGCATATAATGTTGTCTAAGAGTGACTTAGAAACAGAGTGTCCTCTCACTCAGATTCTATATTCAGAAATGTAACTTACTATCTGCATTTAAGAAATATACATTTAAAGTGTTAAGTAGTAACAAAGTTATGAGCAAATTGTATAAAAAAAAAATATTTTAAATAATTTTCTCATCTAGTAAGAATTTTTTTGTTTTGTTTTAAAAGTAATATTATGCTTAATCTTCTAATATGTATGCAAGCAACAGTACAAAATAACTTAGGGTGTGTACTTTGATATAATAAAAAAGGTTTCTATTTTAAAAAACACAGACATTAAATTAAAAAGAGTAGCTGACAAGAATGTTCCTCTGACAAGATCAAAATAGCATACAAGATGAGACAAGTATTTGTGTCCTGACTTTGACAATGGTTCAAGCTTGATTTTTGTCTGTATAAGAGATTATAAGGAAAGAAACAAAGTCCTTCATTAAAATATAAAAAGGAATATAATTTTATTTTTTAGGTTTGATTAACATAATCAGTATTTAAGAAATGTGCACTTAAAAGCTTAAGAAACAAAAAAGTTAGGAGTAAATTGTATCTAACAAATATTTCTTTATATTTTATTTAAAGTATATATTCTGCATTTCACTTCTAGCCTTTGTTTGTATTACTTATAGTTCACAGCTATTACTTTTAAAAAATTATCTTTAATATTATGTAATATTTTATGAAAGGCATGAAAACTAATTTCCAGGAGATCAAAGATGCCACCTTTATAAGCACAACAAATTTTTTATCTTTTTTATATTCCTCAAGTATTATACTGTTTGAGTAAAAATATAACATTTTAAAATGCTTAAAATTCAAAGAGAAAATTTTCAGTTAAACTTGACTAAACACTAACAGAAGTTTAAAAAAAAAAAGAGAAAGAAAATCACTACTAGCTGTTAGTAGTTTACTAAATAAAAAAGTGTGACTATTCTAATTTCACTGTTGACAAAGTTTTAAAAAAGGATTCAGTTTTGAAAAAATTTCAGTCTATTTGATATTTTTCAGTTAATAATTAAATAGTAAGTCCTCCCATATTAATTTTTTACTAAATCTAAAATGAAATGCATTTTAATCCAAATAGTTAAAAAGAAAAAAAAAAAGAAATTAGTGTTTTCTCTTTCTTGCATTGATAATCAAAAGCTTACAGTTTGACTATTGTTCAGTTGATCATCAAATTCCAAACCTGCTTGCCAAACTCCATCATAAAATCATTTAAAATTAACAAATGTAGAAGAGCATAAGTTGCTTTTAGAGGTGCTCAGCTATTTGAAAACCGTTTAATCAAGTTTAAAACTAATCAAGTTTAAAAAAGTTTTAATCAAGTTTAAAATCTAACTGCTGTAACAATAGCATACATATATTTTTTCCACTATAGTATCAGATTTTACAAGTCTGTAAACTGAGACAAGTGCATATGCTGTTCACAACTTAAAAGCTCAATAAAAGTTCACATTTAATAATAATGTAAAAAAAATTTGCTCAAAGTCCTTGGATTCAAATTTACACAGGTTTATATTAATCTAAAATGGTTTGTTAAATAGTCAAGTTATCATTCATTACAGATGTACATTGCACTAGTGTTAAAGAGATGACACTAAAAAACTATTCAAAATTAGAATAAGTGTTGCTCTTTAATATAGGAATAGCATTAACCTGGTATTGATTGTTTTTTTTTTAATGTGATGGAATGGTGATCATGGCTCTAAATATATTTTGTTTTTTATTATCTGTGAATTGACATGACTTCTTAGGAAAAATAGTGGAATTGTCCCCCATTGCCTTCTCCATGGTGTGGCATTCAGTTTTCTTCTCTTAAACTGGGTATCACCCAAGACTAGAGAGTCCAGTCTATCTACTCTTTGACCCATATATGGAAGGAGAAGAGATGGATTCATGCCTTTCTTGACTGCATTTGTGTGAAAGTGAACATAACTGACTAGGCCAGAATTTGAACTTGGCTTGCCAATTCTTTGATCCACACTAATAACAGATATATGAGAGACCAGAAAATATTTACTATGGTATGTTAAAAAAAATGAAACTTGGGAAAACCTGAAAAGAAAATAAGGCTAACATGAAAATATCCTAAATGTGAACAGTTGACAGATCAAATGAGATATGTGTAAATTCACTGAACAGAATTACTAAAAATTATCGAAGTTAATGAAATGTGAATCTACTGTTTATAAATAAATGTTAACATTTTTCTTTACAGAGTATATTATTTACACAGTTGACATTTATAGAGGCTATAAATATTTTAAAAGATTTTTTTTTTTTAAATTTGCACAAGTGCAACAGAAAAAAGTTAACATTTTATAATTCTCCCAGTGGAAAGATCTATATAAAAAAAATAAAAAACAAAATAAAAAAAATAAAAAAATGACCTCATAAAAAATATTCCACTAACTGAAATCTAATCTCCAGAATATGTCAATAATAATTTTATAACATATACAAGTCAACTTCAAAATTTTAAATTCAAATCTTAGATTCAGAAATTCTTTGGAGAGATGATTTGCATCTCTTTTCCAAAAAAGTTTTCTCAGAAATACACATTGATTGGTGCATGAAAAATAATGAAAATGAATCTATAATTATCAATATTCAAATTATGTCTACATTTAAGTTTTATGGTCAGTTGAAAAGAAATACTTATGTTGATGACCATGGTATACTATTGACAAATAGTCCAAAGGTTGACAGGTATAATTTGCCCCATCTAATTAACAATTCTTGAAATTGAAGTCCAGTTTTTGTAATATTTGCATTTTCATTAAAAAGTCAGTAGATTTTATTTAATAATCACTAGAGGAATGATAGGTGAAAGGTCAAAGAATGTATCCCAAATATTAAACCAATAAAATTAACCGACACTCATCAAAGAGTAAAAAGTATAGCTCCAAATGAAAGAAATTAACCCTTTTCCATCAATCAGACAAACAATATTAAAATATACATTACTAAAGTTATAATTATTATCTACTCAGTACTAGTTACAATAGAGATAGTGGTAAAAAAAAAAAAAAAAAAAAAAGTATTTGTTTTAAAACCATCACATGTTAAATTTCCATCCTGATGCAAGAACTGTGATATAAAGTATAAGGACCAATGGTACTTTTTTTATATTGACATTCTAATACTTGCAAAAATTTATAGGAAGATGATAATGCCAAACTAATATTATATTCAGAAATATTTATGGTGAATTATATTTTTTTAATGTATCATCACCTTATTTTCAGAAATTTATTATTATTATTAGTAGTAGTAGTACACAACAGATTTAAACTTCAACCTATCAACACTGAATAGAGAACAATCACATTCACCACTACTAACCAGAACTAATAATATTCATCTTAGCATCAAGTTTATAATACCTAAATATCTATTTTGAAACGTAGTCAACATAAGTTAGAGAATTGAGAAGTTTTAGAATGATGCTCATCAAATCAAGTCACAATTATTAGTTTCCAGCCAAACAAAGAACTGTGTGTGTGCACGTTTAATTTCAAGAATGCAACTGTTATTGCATAAAGTTCTGCAGATATTTAGAACTTGATGTAATAATAGTTGTAAATGTAATAGATTAAAACCAATAAATTCAAATTGAAACCAACTCAATATTTTCCAAAAATCTTGCAAGATTTTTTAAATTTTTTTATTCTTTTTACAAGGATAAAAAGATATCATCAAATAGCCTGAAACTATTGAATTGAAGGCAAATTGGAAAATTACTGATAACTCTCTTGTTATTCCAGAAAATAAAATAACTATTTTTTAAGTATTTAATTTACTTCTTAGCTTCAATTAAGCTAAGTAAATACTTAAAAATTAGTTATTCATGTAGTATTTTTATACTTGGAGATATTTTCTTAAAGCTGGAATTTTTTTTAAATGTATCATTTTACATTAAAAAATTGATCTTATTGTCATGCAAGATCAAGCCACCCCCCAAAAAAAACAAACAAACAAGTAATAAAAAGTGTATGATGACTATGGAATGCACACTATTTCAAGAAACATTTGAAAACTAGTTTCACTGCACTTCAAATAATTTTAAGTTTAGGAAATCAGGCCCGTCGCTAAGGGTGAGGTCTGACCCCTCTAGAAAGTAATTTGCATCCCCACCTTGCGAAAATGATGTTAACTAATTTTAGTGTGCAAATTCTTAAACCATTTATTGAAGACATTTTCAAGAACTTGATGCTATTTCACTTTCCATCGTACAACATTTTTTTTAAATCATAAAAAAGTTGTTCCTTTTTAGTTTTTATTTATGACCGTTACCCTAAACTTCACAAAAAACACTTTTAATGCCCCCCCCCCCAACTTAAAGGACTCCCCTACCCTTAAATATTAAAGGAATACTTTTCACTTTTTAAAATAAAAAAAGGAGGGACAACCGATCAATGTATACTTTTTTAGAACAGGATTATAAAAAAAATCTATTTCTTTTCAAAACTCACGACACAGTAGAATTCAGTTAAAAAAAAATTTAAGTAAGTTTACTTACCTGTTTTTTTGGGTGGCCATTTTGAGGACTTCTTTTTGAAGATAAACTGCTAAAATAACTGTGTGCTCAAAAAATCTACGGGAAAAAGGTGCGTCTCTAAGGTGCTTAGATTTTTTATAAAAATTAGTAGCAACTAAACAAAGTGCGTGAATGATAGCTAGCTACTTTTCCCGTGATCAACTAGAGAGAAATAGAAAAAAGGCTTCCCAACACTGATAAGTGTTGCTTGGAATCTAACAGGAGCAGCCAGTCTCCCGTAATATTTATTAGCCAATCAGCACAAGGTCAAGGCGGTCCAGTTCCGCCCTATTTTCTTTAGAGACTTTAACTAGGCTACAACAGTTGAGTAGAGCAACAGATGAAATGACTTTACATGATAAAAAGAAAATAAAAAGAAATAATATTGTGAACAGGATTAAAAGCGACAGAGAATCCGCTTGACAAGGTACAAATGAAATCGGATTTTTAACTAAGTTTTATTTTTAAGTTTGCAAAAAGATTCTCTCATGTCTGGCTAGAAAAATAAAAAAAATCTGTTGTGATTAGGATTTTTTCCTTTTCGTCTACTGCACTTTTATAACAATTTAAGTTTTCGTTAGTGAAAATAATAATAATAAAATGGAGACATAAAACAAATCCACCTTAAATGTTGATATTTCCTTTTTTTAGTATTAAAAAAAAAGTGCAAGTTTACTTATTTTTTTGGGGGGGGGGTATTTAACTCAGTCCCTTAAAACTTAGTTTCCTGTGGGGTATAATACACATGTAATGGCATAATCTAAGTAATATGTCTGGAAGTAGGTGATCATGGCTCTCCACAATTTCCAGCTTTTGTTGCTTCAAATAACTTTTGCGGCTTTGCTTCCGTTTTTCTGGTCGTTGCATTGCCATCAATTTACTCAAACTTGTCAAGTAAGTACACCCCACCCACTACTTTTTGCCTTCAATATACCCTCTGAGTGTTAAACTCTGTAAGCCTTCTTTCCATATTATGTATTCAGAAAATTCCAGCTGCTTCTTTCTGAATATTAGCAATTTATTTATAGTATTTGCTGGTATAACTACATCACTTGTCACTTTAAATCTCTTCTTCATCTATGAGGAGATTTGTCCAGCATTCATTGCTATAGATTAGAAATATTGCACAGCAGTCTAGCACTCCTTTCTTTGTTTCTATGATTTTATAATCTCTTAATACTCTTTTCTAAAACAGTTTTGCTATTTTTTTGATGCTCCTTTGGATTTCTGTGGTACTTCTTTTGTCTGTTCAGATTCTCCGCAGATAGTGAAGTTTCCACCCCTGCTTGTCTTTGGTATCCACAATGTACAACTCACACCTTAGATTGTTTCTTTTGCTTACAACCATCCTGTTTAGTTGCTTTCCTTGATTACATTGTCCAACAGATTTTTCAGGGTTTTCTTCTGAATCTTCTACCAACAGTGTCCTCTGCATAATATATGTTAACATTCACTGATAAATTTTGGTAGGTTTTTGAGTCTTCTTATAATCCTCTTACTGTACAGGTTAAATAATCCAATGAGAAAAAACAACCTTGCCATTATTTTCTTTCCATTTTTAGATATTTAATAAATTCATTCTCTATCTGCATGTAAGTTGTTTTTCCACAGTAGAGTTTACAGATTACTTACAGATTCTCTTCTGTGTAAGACAAGTTTTCCTAATTTCAAATTCTCTGTATAATCTATGAACATTGGTATAGATTTCCATGCACTTGTATTGCTTGCCCTGATAGCACTTTGATCATATAAATTGTATTTCTTGTTCCAGTATCTTGAACAAACTGTTTTTGCTCAATTTCCAGTTTAATTCTGCTTTGAGTTATATGGTTCATCAAGCTGATTGCTTCATGGAGTTCATATTCATTGACACATTTTCTTTGACAGTGCTATAAAAATGATCTACAGAGATCTACAGTATTTTGCAACTGTCATGCATTTCATTTATCACTTTGGTAACTGTCAATCCCCAATTTGTGTAAGGCTTATCAGCATCTCTATAAAAATCTCATCTGATCCTCCTCTTTTGTTCCTCTGCATCTTGTCCAGCTGACCTGTGCCATCACCTTTTCATCATTATTGTTCTGGCTTCCAATTTTATAGATCCTACTGAAAAACAGGTTTTTCCTACTATCTTTTTTTTTATACTATCTTATCTTTTTGTGTTGTGTAGTTTGTTGATTTATTCATGCTTCTCACTGAAATATTTCTCCTTTGTTTGCTTCTTCTATTGCAACTTGTAGAATTTTACTCAAGTTTCCAAAACTATCTATACTTATTATAACTGAAAATTTCCACTGAGCACAATTTTATTAGAATTATGTTAACAGGATCAAAATAGCAATATACAAAATTAAAACAACAACTTGACAAATGAAAAATTGGGTTCATTAATGTTTTTGACAGACTACATTAGTGCTAAGCAAATCAGACATTTTATTTCTTTTTTTTTATTCTACATAACAATCTCCTATGCAGACCACATCACAAATGATAGTACAAGATACCATCAGACAAAAAACCAGGTCATTGGAAGACCTCATAATCACCACCATCATGAAGAGAGAGTTGAAATGGTATGGCCACATCATAAGAGCCAGAAATCTTTCCACCTTAAGCAAAAGAAGAGGCAGACAGAGGAAAAAAATGGGCTGAATATTTGTGGTGAGACTCGAAGATTATTTACAGAGGTTCAGTCATTGGCATATAACCAAGACATATGAAGGGAGCAGTGTAACAAGTCTACATCTACACCTGTTCAGGAGACTGAACATGATGATGATAACAATTCACTAAGTACTTACAAGTAAGTAGGATAATTATTACATTTTGTATAGATTTTTAATGATAAGCTATATTAGATGAAAATGAAAAAATAAAGCAAAAAAAGAAAAGAAAAAAAAGACGACCCATATTTAATTTTGCAATCACAGTAATTTATATTTTCTATATGAGTAATCTAGGATTTATCAATACAATTAACTATTATTTACACTATTTACATTGCCCTCATCTTTGTTGTTATCACAATGTTTCAGCCATTGTACCCTCTGGCCTTCATCAGGTGTATGTCCATCTGGGTAACTTATAGAGAATTCTGAACTGAACCTTTTCTTTAATCTACAGATAGACTGTTCTCATTTCACTGCCCATGTCTAGGGATATCTCATTTAATTCTTTTTTTTTTTTTTTAGTACTGCTCAGTTATTGCCCACTCTGTTTTCATTGAGTTCAAGTACATACTGCCCAGCCCAGAGATTGAACTCACAATTACTATTTCACAAACCAACACTTTAATCTACTAAATTCATCACCCAACATTTTAATCTATTAGGCTAGAGGTAAACAGTATAAATGATGATTATTTGTCATCCCAGAAATTCAGACAGAAACAATTAACTTTTGTTACATATAAGAAATAATTCTACCTATTAGATCATTAAAATTTTGTAAAAATCCAAGAAACACTAAAATAAAAAGGTAAAAATAAAAAAATCAATAGCAACCTAATCCTTTCTATTTAGTAATGAAATATTCCATTTTTATGGTAATACAAGGTAAGTAATGTCTGCTGTTAACAATGGAATATCTCATTACTAAGAAGGGGAGTTTAGGCTACATAACCAATAAATATATAAAACATATTGTGTTTTATATTATGGAATAGATACTGAAAGAATAACTAATTCTGATTATATGATACATGCCGTAGTTATCAGTGCAGAAAATGGGATTGGAAGTTCAAATTCCAGTCGTGGCTGTTGTATTTGTTTTTGCACAAATACCTTGAAAAAAAGTATTAATCCATCTCTTCTCCCCCAACCCCCTGCCCAAAGCTTGGTGTTAATATCAGGGCAGACTATACATCCATCCATCCATCCATCCAGACATGCACACACACACACATATATATATATATATATATATATATATATATATATATATATATATATATATATAGCCGAGATAGTGATTAAAATAGTCATGTTCCAGGGGATATCCCCCAGGTAATACCACTCCTGAAGGAGGCGACTCTTAACTGTAATAAAGTGGTGTCAGAGTTGCCCCTAAAAGAAAGAAATGCCAATTTTCTCCCTAGCCCATCTGTGTGTGAGTTCCCATCCTACTTTAAGCACAATCTTGTGTTACATTACCCTTGAGTGGATAAATACATACATATATATATATACATACAATTCTTATTATCTAAAAATAGAAAATTAATATTTAAACCTAAAGTAATTAAAAAAATTACTTTGTGCCTTTTTTTTTTTTTTTAAATTTCTAATTTGTATGCCCCCCTCATCTTTGTACTTTTTAATGTCACACTTGACAGATGCAGACAAATTTTCTGGTCAATGAATGGGATAAAAAGTTCCAATTAATTATTTTTTTTTTAATTGATAAATCTACTGAACAATATGTTTTATATTCTCTGAATCTTAGGTGAAGAAAGCGGTACTTTTTGCCAAAAGGCCAGGAACATATAAGACTGTTAGAAATAAAATATTTAAATTTAACTGAAATGTTTCAAGAAAAGAGCCACAAATATGCATTAAGGGTCAAAATATAAAGATTAAGTAGTTTTTTTTTTATAATATGACATGATAAATATAGAAATACTCTGAAGGGGGAAGTGCTGAAGTTTATTTGGAAATACAATTGACATAAACAGACATTCACACATGTACATATTTCTATGATTTTACAAATAATTCCTTTAAGCCCCATCTGATAATCAAACAATTATAATTATTGATATACACATAAAATATCTGAAGCTTATATTCACAAATAATATTAATGTACTTAAATTGTTTTAGAAAATGTGTGTATGTATCATAGGATACATGAACATAGATATGTGCACAAAAATTTGCTAAAATAAAAATCTTCAAAACATTATTTAAGGGTCTGTTCAATACAGAAGAAAATCCTTCCAGGCCCAGGACAATATAAACACCAAAAAATAAAATGGGTGCAATTTAGTGAAGAGTGTATAACTTGCATTAATGTTACAACACAAACCAAAAATAAGACAACAATAACTAGATGTGTCCATAGAGATATAAAAAAAAATCAGTGATAAATTGTGAGATCACATGCATTTTTATGTGTAATTGCTTTGATAGTAATTACAAGTGGAGTCTGCAGGTTGCAGCTAAACCTAATACTACACTAGCACTAATCAAAAGTCATGCAACCTATCTATTAACCCTAAGAAATATGAATGTTATTCCAAATTACCGTAATTGTTAATAATAAAAGAGGCTAAAATAAGACAAATGATATAAAGAGCAAAAGAGAAACTAAGTGAAAAAATTGATCTTAGATCAGTCTACCAATATGGACTAAATAAAGAGTTTAATTAAAAATTCCAACGTATACCATTTGAAGAAAGTTAGAGTCTACTACATCCGAAATGATGTGAATATGGCAATAAAGATGGCAACAGTTCAAACAATGTAAATAGTGTAAACAGAAACAATTGATGTTTATAAAGTTACAAGTCTCAAAATTAAGTTACACTAAAGAAGTATAAATCATAAGGAATTATTTAAACTTTGTCATGAAAAAAAAAAAAAAAAAATCACTATTTAAATTTTTAAAGCATTGTGTCGATTTCAATAACATTTCTAGAATGTATTGCAATTCATTAAATCTCTAAATAACACTATAGACAATTGTCAGCTAACTAAACAAGTAAACATAACTGATCCATTCACAAAGACCATATTTATACTTTTTGCTGTCTACTGTATAATTCTTTGGATTATACAATAGAGATATGCCACCTTGCAAATTAATACAGGTATATTTTGTAGACAAGTTATAAAGACTTTACACTCATCTATCGTGAATCTTATTACCACTGCTTTGGGTAATATTACAGCCAATTCTACAGGTTTTCATATAACCCCTTAACCATCTTTGGCTATTTTCATTTTGCTTATATACTTTATAAAGAATGAAAATTTGTAAACATTGTAAAAACAACAGTAAAAGAAAATATACCCTTTAAATGTACACCAATATCCAGAATTCAAGACTAAATTTCAGGCTTTGAATTGAGAATTTTTGTCAAACACATAATCTTGAAAATCTTATCTACTGAATAAAACTTGACAGAGTCAAATCTTAATAAAAGATAACGTTAAAAAGATCAAAATTCTCTTATCAACCTAAAATATCACTTCCCTATTTTCAAGTGTAAAATAATAATGAAATTGAATTTAAACAAAGCAAATATAATTATATGTAAGTGTTTAACTGAAAACAAATTGTAAGACATGTAATAAAACAATCTCTCTTATATATCATTGCAAGTAAATACTCTTACATTATTCCATTTACAAGAAAGTAAGTTCTTGTAACCATTTCGGTGCCACTTTTGCATGTACTAACCAATCAGTGTATCCTACTACCACATTTGTATCCTACATTATCTAATGTAAAGGGAAAAGCCAAAATGGAAGGAGGGATGCCATTTATTGTTGTATCATAAAATTTAAAATAAAAAAAATTATAAAATAAGAAATTTGACTAAAACGTCATAAAACATATTTGAATCCTTTAAATAAAAACACTGAATGTCTTAACATGTTGGGACAATGTCTTAATAATGTAGGATACAAATGTGGTGATAGGATACACACTAAAGTAGAAACTGATTGGTAGGACACCAATCAACTAATAGCAATTTTCGTAGTGTTTAAAAAAAAAAAAAAAAAAAAAAAATGAAATATAGCAATATGACAATTTCCAAGAAAGTAATTCTTGAGCCAATATTCAGATCTATAGACAGTCTTGAAGCATCTAGTTAATTTATATATTTTAATTAAGAATGCATGTTATCATAAAAAAAAATAAGTGTTGTGATAATTGTTTCTTATAAAGTTGCTTCATATTAAATATTGCTTGAATGCTGAAATCGTAAATTTGAGAATCTGAACAATATTGCCTACATTAATGATTCTCCTCAAATTTTACATGTCAATTTTACTTAATATCCACAAACTTGGATTAATAAAGTAAATAGCAGATTAGTTTATTCATGGGCTAAGCAGTATATTCTTTGTATTGACTTCAACCTCACTCTTAAAATAGTTTATAGTAACAGCAGTAGACTTATTATTCTCCTTTGACTTCTTAAGATTAAATTCAGTTAATAAACTTATGGATAGTTTTTAGAGACATACCCCAAGGGAGTGATATGAAATGTTTCATATTTTATAAACTCTATTGAGTTATAGAAATGATACTAATAAACATTTTTCAAGGGACTTAACTAATATGCTAGATTTAATAAATAACCAATGTAGTTTTAAAGGCACAATGAATGTATAAAAGTTTTATGCAATTTTCAAAGACTTTTCTAAAGTTGATGGTTAGATGAATGACCTATTAAACATTTTGAATTTCTACAGACTGAAAAGCAGACAAAGTAACTTAGAAGAGAAGAAAACTATCAGTGCTTACAGATGAAATGGTAAAAACAAAGATGATGATAATCTTTGTTTTCATTGAATTATACAAATTGATTCTACAACAACAGTTTTATTCAATGATTTTATATGAAACAAAGTTACTTTTTTTTTAAGCCTTTTACCAATGTCAGATCATACTGGTTTCAGTATCCTATCAGATATGATTTTAAAGCAAGTATTTTATCTAAATAATTTCTACAGTTAAAAACTATCTCCAAATTAATAAATATTTTTCACCTGTACTTTGCTAGCAACAGTGACACCTTTAGGCCCCAAAAATTGTTTATTTACTTCTAGATTTGGTTTTTACAGACATTTCATTAGGATAATTGTGTAGAAGGATTTGTGGTGAAGAGATGGAATAGGAATGACACAAACAATGAGAAACATGGAAGTAAACAGTTTGCAAAAAGGAGGAAAAATATTCATCATTATAATCATTTTTTTCTCTCTTAACTTATTATTGCCTAAAATATTAGAAAGTTTTTATTCATTTTACATTTCTTTAAATATTGAAAAATTAACTTATTAACTTATTTTTAGCTTTTTATATACAAAACTATTAAGGATTTCAAGGTTGAAGTTTTAAAAAGAAATTTTAACTCATTTAAAAAGAAAATATACACTGTTCTATAAATAAACACTGAAAAATTGTCTCACTCAAAAGAAAAAAACTCTTTCAAAACATTTTAATGACAACTGAAAATATAGAATTCAGATATATACTAAAACTTATTACTCTCATAAAAGAACATACAATAAAAATAATCATTAATTTCAATTTATACTAATAAATCAATGAGGGACTTGTACCAGCAAAGGTTGTAGCAGATGATAGGATATTATCAGTTAGGTAAAATTTAATGATTGTAGTCTGAATTAGGATAATTAGTATTCATAGATTTAATCTATGAAAGCAACAAGCTTGGATTTAGTAATTTTATAGCATAATTATTTTTTAATTTCTATTGCTATTTATGTGTAATATCCAGAATTCAAGACTAAATTTCAGGCTTTGAATTGAGAATTTCTGTCAAACATTTGTTCCTAAATATAGTAAGTATTGACTGAAATATTACCTGATAGGTTCTTACAAATAGTGACAACATACATTTCATATGAGATGCAAGAAGCATAGGAATGTAAGGTATAACTTGGTTTAAGCAGAAAATATTCCATACATAGTTATAATCAAAGTTAAATATCAACTTTCAAAGTGATTTTCTTTTGCAGTTACTTACAAATAACTTTATAAATTAATTTGAGAGACATAAAAGCCTTTGCAACTTCAGATTTTGTAAGAAGTTTATTCTTATTTATAAATAAAAATTATTTTAAAGTGTCTATATTATTTCCTAAAAAAATCAATGTAGAAAAATAAAATCTGTTGGATATTCAAATCAATCAAATTCAAAATGTTACTTCATGGAAGATAAGTCAAAAAGGATTTGAAAGATTAAAATTAGAGGCTTTATTATATATTATACATTCTCTTAAGATTATGAATGAATGTAATGTATATATTTTATATGGAGAGTGATATACAAAATGTATATCCCTCTCATATACATGGATGTGCTTATGTAAATTACATACAAAGACAAGTGTATGTTTTTAAAAAGAGAAAAATATAAAAAGAGTTAAAAGCCTTTGTGCATATACAAGCTAAATTCTTTACACAAGTTTATACTATCTTTAACAGGTAGAGATTTTAATTATTTGTATTTTTAAGTCAGTTTGGTGTTTTATGTGTGTGTGTGTGTGTGTGTAATATATATATATATATATATATACACACACACACACACACACAGAGGGTGCGATGGATAAATTATCTTCTAAATTACACAAATGAAAATAACACTGACATCTCATTTTAACAGATATATTTACCAAAATTACACAAAAATATCTTGAAATACTAAAGAGTAAATTTATTCAATAAAATAGCCATTGGTTTCAACCACGGCCTTCAGACTACTTCAGAATCTCCTGCAACTTTTCTGGATGGTCTCTTTGTTTAAGTTGGTAAATGCTGTCATAATCTTTGCCTTCAGTTCATCTTTGCCATTACAAGGTCTCTTGCTCAACTGCACCCCACACATAATAATCAAGGAGGTTCCAGTCTGGGGAATTAGGTGGCCAGATGTAAGGGGTGATGTGGTCGCAGAAATTGTCCGACAGCCAAGACTGGGTTCTCCTGTTTGTGTGGCATTACGCAGAGTCCTGTTGTCATAGGGTCTTCCAGCAGTTACCTTCTTGACCCAGAGCAGCACTACCTTCTCAAGGCACTTCATGTAGGTTTCCATGTTGAGGCCCTCACCAACAAATGATAGTTCTTATCAGAACTATCAGGGTCAGTTTTCCAAGCTGGCATACCTTCATAATCACAAATAGACTCATCCAATTCTTTTTGAATCCTCTGAACTACCCTCAGATTGACAGCCACACACTTTGAAATGTTTGTATTGGAACTACTGGCATGAATGCCAAACAGTTCAGCATGCCATTTCCAAATTTCTGGTGGTATGAATTGTGTCATGGTACACTTTCTCAAACAGTGCCCTACTAACCCTGCTATACTGTGCAGTTGACGAAATCAAAAATAAACGCACTTGCATGAAATTAAAAAAAATATAAAATGGCATCAATTTACTCATCACACTATGTGTGTGTGTGTGTGTATACACACACACATACAGTATATACTCATATATCATGTGACTTTTGAAGATCTAATTTTTTAAGCTAATTTTAAGGGGGCCCACGCCATACAGAATTAGCATATATATATATATATATATATATATATATATATATATATACTCTCTCTCTTTTCCTTTCTTTCTTTGACCAAACTACATCTCCATTTACTGTACTCAAATTAGCTTCAAAATTAAGTCTTCAAAGGTTGCAATGATATGCGAGTATAAACAGTATGTGTGTGTGATTTCTACTTCTCTCTTGCTACTATTAATTTACTTGTATTTGTTAAATGGGCAAGATTTCCCTGATTAGTAACCAAGTAAAATTTAAACAAATTCAAAGAATGTAACTCCAAAATATATGTTCATAAATAATTAATATTTGATTTCTAATCAAGTGTGATTGATTTTAACATTGACATATATTCAGGTCACCCTTGGAACAATATTTTACAAGATTATCCACACTTTTGTTAATCAAATACTGATTACCTAAAATGATATTTTTCATTTACTTTTATTCTTTATGATTCAATTTTGAAGAACAATTTATTGATACTTTGTTGTAATCCATTCAGACAATAAGAATTCATGTCATCTGATAATTTTAATCAAAAACTTCTTTCTCCAGACACCTTTTTAACTTGACATTTGAAAAAAATGAATATTGTCAATTCTTGGCAGAAAATTCATACTAATATTCAAAGAAAATGATCTAATTTTTAATAAGAATTTTCTTTTTCTTTTTGAATAATAAGGAACTGACTTATGAGAAAATATGGGAAAACATTTACTAATATTTTTTAAAGTTTCACATGATGTAGTGTGAAATAAAAGATGCAAATGGTGTTCATTATGAGAGCATGAAATTCATTGATTCCATAGCCAGCAAATTGTTTGGATTTAGAGAAATTTCAGCTTACTTTATTAGTAAGTGAATACATAAAAATTTTAATTCATTTTTTTTCTATTTATAAAATAAATTAAAAATAAAACAAAAACAATTTAATTTTTTTTATTTAATTGTGATATGTAATATATAGCCATTGTGTCCTTTTGTTTTTATCTACCTGTTCATTTATGTATTTTATGAAATAGCAAAATGAATTTTTAATTATTTTAAGTTTTTCAAATGATGTATAATTTTTTCTTTTAATATTTTGCACAATAATTATATTTAAATAGGAATCAAATTTTAAAAATGAAAACTATCATTTTTAACCTACTTTTAGTAATATTTTCAGTCTTAATAAGTAATGTTTTATTTAGAGGGAAGGCATAATTTTCATCATTTTCACAAAAGAACCTGTTTACTTCTTTTGTAAGCATATACTTCTTTGTAGCAATTGGAGTAGCTACGTACTTGAAGTTACCAACAGAATGTCTTCGGACAGACTTTCTGACCATTATGTCCATTTTGACAGAAGTGTTGAGTTGTGAATCCGAAGCAAAGGACTTTAGACCAGATGGGGCTGACAGAGCAACTGATTTGGGGCTTCTGTGGGGAAAACCAGTATGACATTTGAATGGAGGATGAAAAAGAAAAAGGAGGAAGTAAAAATTGAGATGGAGAAAAAAAAAAATGAGACAGATTTAATAGTGAGTTGAAGAAAATAAAAAAACAAAAAAAAACTGCATAAATAAGGAACACTGAGTCTACTGGGACTAAGGTCAAATAAGTGCAGAGACAATTGCAAGTGAAAAACAAAAAGTAAAAAAATAGGAACAAATGAACAAAGGTGAATTGAGCCAAGAGAGTTGGGAAAATAGAAATAAGGAAAATGGGAACAAAAAAAAAGTTAAGATCATACAAAAGTGTAAATGCAAAGCAAAAAGGAAAATATATAAATATGGAAAACCATGATAAAACAATTATAAATGTTGTTCTTACTGAATCATTTCAATGAATTTACTGTAGACATGAATATATTCATATGTATATTTTCAAAGTGGCTAAATATTTTTATCATCTTCAAAACTAAAGTATATTTTTTGTGTATACTTGGAACAGATGAAAATGCAAGATTTGCTTTTTATTGTGAAAAATGACAGAAGTGAGACATGTAAAAATGACATGAGAAACAGGGTTGGGTTTTAAAATAAAGAATGTTTAAACTCTCTTCATGGCAAATTTTTCAGGTATGAATTTACAGAGCATGAATTGCTCAAAGCACCAAAAATAGTTTAGCTTTATGTATTCTGAGCAAAATTTATAAGTTAATTATCTTATTTCTGTAATTATTCTAAGATTCAACCAAGAATATATTACCACTAAGTACTTTTTTTTTAGTAACAAAACTATTGATCATTAATTGCTGACCAGTAATTTTGTCATATCTGTAAATTTAAAAATGCTTCTAAGCATAAAGGGATCAAGAATATTTTGATTGCATTCTCATCCTAAAGAAAAGCTCACAATATTTTTATTGGGCATTTGATATAAATTAGGTAACAAAATATGTATAGACATTTTTGCCTTTCATAATTACCATAAATATAAGACTAGCATCCATTTTTGCTTCAAAATATCTAAATCCCTTCCCCCATTATCACAAAGTGAAAATGAATTAAAGCCTTGATGCTAATATGAATTTTATAAAGAGGAGACTCTTATACACCTAACATTAACCCACACAAATTTCCTGATAACCTTAATACAGGAAAACTAATTCACATGTAATTGACACAAAAAGAACTTTACAACAAATGAAACACTAACCTTTGGAGTCAGCTTGTTTGAAGCTATTTCAGATATAAAGGCTTTTTGAGTGTTATGTGTGAGAGTTTGAGGTTAATTCCTCTCATTTCATTTGAGATAAAATTCAAAACCTCTCAGCAATCAATATATCATTCTAACCACTGGGCCAAAACAGATGTGAATGTTGCATTAATTCAACTTAAATGTTAACTTTCATAATTGAGTATAATGATTAACTGAAAAGCAAACTAGATAGAAAAAAAAATTCCAAAGTTGTGGAGCCTAATAGTTTAAAAGTTTGTACTTAAAATATAACAAATACTTGTCAAAGCACATTGATTCCAGAGCCAAGTCAAATGGGACTTTTGGTTGAATTTTCAAATGTCACTGTGTTACATTATACAGTAACAAAATAATTCTGATCCACTTATTATACACCTACCATATCTTAAGTAGCATGGATTGATAAAAACAAAAAATAAAGTAAATGTAAATAAAACTTATTAGTCAAGTTACAATTACAATATATAAATATATATTAATTGGATATTTAATTTAATAAAATATCATTATATAACTATATATTACATATAAAACACTGTTATAATGATAATAATTTAGGAAATCCAAACATTTGCATTCATAAAGTTATTACATGTAATTGTGCACATTATGAAAGATGACAGACAAAGACGAAATAAAAGAAATAAGCACACAAAAATGAAGAGAATATTTTAAATGAATTCATTTCACAAAGATAAATGGCACTTTATATCATCATTTACCTGTATATGTTGGTTATAATAATTACAAATTCAACATTTCAATGTGTGTGTGTGTGTGTGTGTGTATATATATATATGAATTAAACTTCTGGCATACAAGTGTCCAACCATTACTGTCAGTTTCATGCAATTGTCAAGCAGTTGGCCTCTTGACAATTGCATAAAAGCATGAAACTGACAGTAGTGGCTGGACACTGTATGCCAGAAGTTTAATTCATAGTTTAGAAAAGTTCTGCCATTTTTATGGAGCACTCTTTCTTTCTTCTTGTGTGCATTCATGGCAGACTCATTTTAAGACCTGCTTTTATATATATATATATATATATGGGTGCATGGCAGAATGGTAATGGTCAGTATGTTAACTTTCTGACCATGAGGCCCAAGTTCAAACCTCGCTATGATGTATATGTGAGGGAAGTGATTTCTTGAGGTTATTGTTCTATCCCAGCAGGCAATACCTTTGAAAAAGGTCTGGAAACCATGCTATGGATTGACTTCAACCATGTGAGTGAAATTGGGTAGACACTGTTCAGAAGCTGGAGATGGTTATGCTAGCCTGAATTCACAAGTTATCAGAACTGAGAGTATGAGTGTACTGGCCTTGTTCAAACTGTTGATCATGCCAGCTGATGTGCTCTCTCCCAGAAACTGTAGCTAAAGTTCACTCAGTATAGTTGCAGTATAAACCACAAGTGGATTCTGTAGGTATTGAAATAACACAAATTTGTCTGAGCTAGCATCTGCAACAGGGATTGCATAGCTGTCCTAGCAGACAGGTGTGCCCAGAAAAGTAGTAGCTGGCCATTACATAGGTGTTTTTAAAATAATTGGATTGCAAATTGTAGATGTCTATCAAATCCATAAAACAACCTTCTCACTTTATATAATTTTGTTTGCAGCTGTATTTTTTCCCACTCCAAAATGCCAGTACCAATGTTAACCTTTTGTAATATCAATGTACATACAAGTATATGTCTGACTGAATATATAGATATTTTAAAAGGAATAATTGTCGATATAATGAATATTTTTTCCATTGTTATATCTGAAAAACATGATGTCAGCAATTAAAAGACAGATCATGGTTATGTGGTTCTGCAAACATTGCCATGATACAAAGCTTATCAGTCACAGGGAGTTGACTTAAATGCATCATGCCATTTATACAACTCATGCCAAACTTTTTAAATGGAACCATTATTAATTTTTTTAATAGTATTCTTATACATTAATTTCATTTGCTCTCCCCCTACCTACAACTACACAGAACATCATTTTGCAACAATTAGTAATTAGCAGAGATAAGAAATAATCTTTTGACATAACTTGAACTCTCATCCCTTTTGCTTTGGAAAGTTTATCATGACAGCTGATATTGCCAACATAGCCACCACCACCAGATCTTTACAGCTAGTAAAGAGGATCAAACTTAACTAAAGAAACTTATTTCTTATTCACCAGTGTCAACCATTATTCTGCTTTGACTTACATCTTCATTTCAATTCCATGTGCAACTAATGCACCATTTACAAATCTTGGATTGAATTCAGAAGATTAAAAAAATACTGATCAAAATTTAATAATTGCTAAAATAAACAAAATCAAGATTATATTACAAATAGAAATTTAAAATATTTAAAGTTAGATTAGAAATGATATAAAACTACAAAACACATGTTTTAAAGATAATCTCTTATACTAGAATAATTTATTGTAGTGATATATTGGTTAAATGAATCACATTAAGCAAATGAGGCTAATGATAGTAGATTGATGCAAAAGAGCCCATTACCATCTTTTGAATGATGCCAGAGAATCTTTGAAGTTTACTCTACTTAATTCTTTGTGCAATCAGTTAACAGTAGAATGCCATTTACAAGCCTTGGGAAAAATTCAGTTGCTAGGAAATTGAGTTTCACATGAACTTATGAAAACAAATATTAGTCAGTATTTAAATATTTTTCTTTCTCTTTTTGTTTGACAGAGAAGTTGTTTTGGGACATTGGTGATGAAACCTGAATTCATTACAATAATCCTAACCAAAGAAAATCATGGTTAATACCCAACACTTCAAATGAAACAATCTACTAGGGTGGGGAAGTTGTCAGGATTAAAACTGAATTTTATGATGACATGTTGGAAGTTGAAATTTATGGCACAGTGCTTCAGTAAGTAATTGGCTTGTTTGAAAGATACATTACAATAGAAATGTCTTTTGGTGGGAGCAAAGAAGTGGTGTTTTTTTTTTGTTTTACAAATGGGACACAGCAATTAATTGTGGAGATGGGATGTTCTTGCACAAACAGTTTATCCTCAGATTTGTGCCATCTTCAGACTATTCCTGGTTTTGTCTCATGTCAAATACCTTGACAGATCATTGATACCAACATTCAGGATATTGAAAAATTCTTTGAAGAATTCATTGAATCAAAACTGGAATTCTTATATAAGGTAATACATGATTTAATTGAAAGTTGGTACAAAAATCACAGAGAACAACAGGAAAATACTTTGATCACAAAAATATTGATAATGTAAGTTTATATAAATATCTTGCCAAAAACATGCTGGAAACTTTTGCATCAAACTAATGATTATTATCATTTTATATTTTAGTAATGATTTCTGAGGACTAGTTATTTTTAACTACATGAATTGTTTATAAAAATAGAATGTTTAAAAAGATACATATTCATACATATCCAAATATTTATAAAATTATGATAAAAAACCCAAAAAAACTTAAAGCCATAAACAAAGCAATTATAAAATGCATTATACTATTAAAAGCTTATTTTATAAAGGGACACTGAAAATTTATTGACTCAACATACTTCTCAAAATATGACCAAATATCAGAATTTATTTTAATTCAACACCTAAATGTCACCCCTCCCCCAATACAGGCTCAAAAGAAAAGCATTTTTGTGTACTTGGGGTAAGTGTAAAGGGATAGGGTAAGGTACAATAAAAGAGTGTTAAGGAACAGCTTTTTTTTACCATGGATAAGCACTAACCCTTTGAACATTAATCACAAGTATAAGAAGAAAAAGCCATAGCAACAAATATAAATTTGTATCATTCGTATAATCCATATTTTTCATTTTGATTTCAAAGTAAATTACTAGGTCCACAATTTCCTAGATATTTATATTAAATTTGGTGTAAATTAACCAGAAAGTCTGTGAGTGCATGCACATGCAATTAAGAATAATAACCAGTTTGTTTTTATCATATAGTGAGATTTTTTATGTTCATACCAGTTATATAAAATATATGCAAAACTGAATTTGTTATTGGAGTTTTGGAATATCAATTTGAGAAAACTGAGGAAGTCAATGTTGAAAGGGTTCATGTGAAACAACAATATTAACAACAATAAATGATAAGGTCTATTTTGTTCTATGCAGGAAAATGTAAGCACCTTAATTTGAACCAGGAGTGGAAATCAGATAAGGTTCGGGGCCCACTTAAGACTGGAAGCGACGTGGCAGCATGAAGTTCTTTAGGCGTTGAGCATTCAGAATCACTGTCATAAGGGCGGATATTGCTGCAGCAAGAAGGCAAGCAGTTGACAAATTTTTTAAAGTTTTAATTTCTTTATTTCTATTTCTAATTTTAAATACAATTACCCACAATTTTGGAAAGAAGGATTGATCTCTGGGAGATATACAGATGAGAAGTAAAATATAACAGTCTACATTTACAATCTAAGTTTGGATCTGGAATTTTAAAAAATATGAAGCTTTTATTAAAAGAATAAAAACAAAAACATAAAATAATTAAAATTGCTTAACTTATTGTTGGGATATCTAAGCTTTGACCAGAGAAATTCTCTCTCCTATTCTTACATATCATTACAATATCATCGTTAGCTCTTTTTAAAATTATGACTTATATGAATAGTTATAAACATTTGGCTTCATAAAAAAAAACAAAAAAAACTAAAAGACATTTCATCATAAATCTAGCCTTTACTTAAAATGAACCTCCTACCAAATGCTTAACATTTGTCATTTTCAGTGCTTATCTACAAAGAAAACAATTATACAATAGGTTAAAATGTATTATTCAAAAGATATTTATATTAAAATATAAAGTAGGCATATATTTGAGTGATTAAGTTGCTTCTCTTCTAGAAAAATAGCTATCATTAAAAATTTGTGAGAAATATGTTTTTTTTTTCATCAGTTATAAATATAAAAACTAAGGAGTGTCGTAAACCATATTTGACTCAAATGAAGAAGGAATGTTAGGCTCTAAAAAGTCAGAAAAAATTTCAAGTTTTAAAAAAAGTTCACTTACCATATTATAAATTAAAATGAAAGCATTTTCTTCTTGTGTTATGTAAAATTTTAGACATAGTAATATTTGTTTTAAGAACATGGTACCAAACAGTAATTAATGTGATCCTTTTAAAATCTGCTCCTCTAATAAATTATTTAATGCAAAAATACTCTAAATTCAAAACATTATGAGTGACTTCAATACAAAACATTGTTAAACTTGATATTACATTTTAACTATTTAATGAATTATTACATTTTCTTTAAAGTTTTGAATTGAACGCTTGTTTATGTTAAAATGGAAGACATTGCATTTTCAATTGTAAAAAGAAAATGTGAGAATCTGGCAATTTTTTGTAATTGACTTTATTTTAGGAATTATTTGCCTCAGATGTTATGAAAAGCTTATTTTGAAGCTCCCGTGAGGTATAGGTAATTTTATTTACTATTATTTTCAGCCATTTTCAATTTGCCACTTATAATATGCACAGTAGTATTTGAATATTTGAGGTAAACTAACAACCTATATTTTCTTAGTCATTTCTTTTGTTATTTTAATGATTATTTTTTGCTAATATTAACAAAAAAAAAGAGTTAACTACAAGAGTTAACTTGTATAAATAACATATTACTATTATAACCTATTCTTCCAAGAAAATACTCTAACACAACCAAAACAAAGGAGAGTTTCCAAAAAATATTTATTTACTTAATTCTTTCAATTGAGATATTCATTTCTAAAATAGCTTCAAACATTTTAAATTTATAATCAAAGAAATTACAAAACCGATTTTTATGTAATTTTTTTTTTTTTGTCCTTAAATGAGAAGCTTTGAATAGTGATAGCAAGCATGTAGACCCCACAAAAAGCCAAAAGGTTTTTCTAAGGTGGAAGAGAGCTTTATTTTTTTTATTTTAGGAGAAAAGTGCAGCACTTACCCATTTTCACTGCAGATAAAAAAAAAGTATAAACAGACACATTGACTTAAGTAAACATGACAACAACATCAATAAACAGATATACAGACAACAATAAGTTAATATTTAGAAAAATAAAACAATTAACAGGAATTCTATATGAATCCTACAACTCAAAATAAATATCACATTTTTGATATTTTCATCTGAAGCATCTGGTTTAATACTTTGTCCGTAAATACATTGACATTTTAATCTAATACATAAATATAAGATAAATAAATGCTAGCTTATGTTTATTATATATAGTTTTTGCTTTTTGATAGCTAGGTTCATTGCAACAAAAAGGAAACTTTGCTAAGACTGAAGACACTTTGGATTTGTCCATTAAATTTATAAACAAAACTGGCTGACAACATTATCCCTACAAAAACCCAATTAACAATTTTAGAAGCTTTATTCATCACAGTTTGAATTATAATGAATAGTCAACCAACAACACTAAATTATGCAGAAAATTATTTTTTGGCACATAATTATTATTTTTCTTTTTTTACACATTGATTACTTTGAGTGGGTCTTACATTAAGGGTTATTCATATTTCAAATACTCATTTGAATATATCATATACAGGCCTTATTATATATTGATTATATAATAATAAAATACTGTGTATGTATGTGTATGCACGTACAGCCAGGTTGTACCTGGGATATCAGCACCAAACAACTGAACAGAGATCCTAGGAAAGTAAGTCAAATAGGTTTATTCGAATTTGCAATATAGAAATCTTCCAGAAATTTTAGTTCAATTTATAATTTCTTTTAAAAGGTAAAGGGTGTTAACTTCAGAAACTTTATATTTTGAAGATTTTACAAGCATACACTCAAAAAAGCAAAACATTATTCTTACCTAGTTGTATAATACAAAAAAGTTTCTGAAAGTTGATGAACTTGATCAAGTCCGAGACAATTGCAGATATTTTTATCTGAACTTCTATTCATCAAAATTTCCAAAACCATTCAACAAAAATATTTTAATATTTTTACTATTTTTGCAAATGTAAAATTGTGACACTAATCCCTGAGCTTGTTTTCAGATTAACTCTCTACAAGGATAATTTTAAGAGATGAGAAAAATAATCTCAAGAAAAACAATTCCAACAATAACTTGTTCATTAATAGAACTTAAGAAAAGTATTTTCTTTTCCTCTGTCCTGGGTTGTCCGCCATCACCTAAATATTTTTAAGTCTTTTGTTGTAAACACAATCATTAACTTTTTATGGTCTCATCTTTTAGCATAACAATTTTTATTTTCACTTTTTCTTCAAATCAACAAAAGTTTATATATATATATATATATATATATATATATATATATATATATATATACACACACAGGCACACACCTGGCTGATGGTAAAATTGGTCACTTGAAAAATAAGTTTTTGAATTAAAAAAAAAATAAAACAAATTTTTTTAGTTATTTTATTTAGCAAAATATTAGAAGTAAAAATCCAAACATGACTGTCCTAAATTTGTCTACATTTCTGTTTTGGACTGATTATTTTTTAGTTTAATTATACTTTATCCTCTTCAAGATTCTACAGGTTATAATCCAATCATTTTATGGTATTTCATTGGCAAAGTAAAACTAACAATAATTGAATTATTTCCCAGACTCAAACCAAAAAAAAAGTTTTTCTGTATTGTTACTATGTCCCAAGTTTGTATTAGAATCGATAAGATAATGAAATATTATATTTGTCATTTTTTATATAATAACTGTGTGCCTTTTGTTAACAGTAGTATTTAGAGTTTTTTTCTTTCTTAAATAAAAAATTAAATTAATCTAAACAATACAGTCACGTCTGTCTTATAATTACTCTACCAAAATAGATTACTAAGTTTTGCCTCCAACTGGAAGAAAATGTACACTGTGAAAATGTGAAATAACAACCAGTGAAAATTTGCATGGCATCATCTTCCATAATAAGATTTCCTAATATTATATTGTTACATACAGAAACATTTTTCATTTGGTAAATATAAAATTTACAGCTTTTTAATGGTAATGTGACTTTTAGGACACCCTGTATAAAAAAAATTAAATGTATAGTAAAAGTAAGTCAATTAAAAACACATTTGTTACATTAAACATTATGATAAAACTCAGTTTAAAATATTGCAAGAAAAAATTACCTCAATACAAACACAGAAACAATTTTGTTATGAAAGATTAAAAAAAAAACTGAAGATAACTACATTTTGTAGTTCTTGAACTTGTTGAAAATTTATTTTATTTGTGATAAATACAAAAAGACTAACTTGTTTTTATGTTGAATTTTAGCTTGAAGTATTCTTCAGAATCATGAATATATATATGTATTAATCACAGAACTTAAAAACTTAGCTAAAAATAATACTAGTTTCAAATTTGAGTTTTATAAGAGAAAAGAATTTTAAGTCAGACTATTTAGTACTTAAAGTTGAAAGTTACATTTTTTAATTTATGCAATGAAAAAAAAAATCAAAGTCTATGAAAAATCTAATTTGTACAGATAAAATTTAGTATGGTTACTACATCAAATTTTCAACCAGTAAAACACTGACAAGGCATCTGTGTTTTGAATGTAAGCATTGATTTATATCTTGTATCAGAGTTGTAATTCATATCACACACAAGTAATTTTAATAACTACTAAAAAGTAAATTGATTTTTTTTAACTAGGGATAATTTCAAACTGACTTTAAAATAATTCTTTTTGAATTGAACATTCTCCAAAACTTTTTCTGACATAACATTTTATATTTATGTATTTCTTTGCTGTATATCTTTTAAGTGACAAGCTATTTTGCACTTGCTATAGAAATCACAACACTATGTTATCTATTGCTACATTGACAAAATTATAAGACACTGAAAAGTTTCCATCCTATTAAATAGGTGAGGCAACTACTATGTATAAAGATCATGATCAAAAACCTATTGGGATAAGTCAGAGAGCATATCTGGCTAACAGATAAAAAGAAAGTGGTTAGCAAATAATATATATAGTACACATAGGCAAACTTGGTCCATAGCTTTTGGCTAGCAATTTTAGAAAAATTGAAAATAAGAGATATTTGTATATTTTTATTGAATCATCAAATAAGAAAAAGCGACATAACCTGAACATTTGTACAGCATTTCTTTGAGTATGCATATCAAAGAAAATAGACAATTCAGGTAAATGACAATCTACATTAGAATTAGTTAATTATACAGAAAAAAAATCATGCAATAAGTCATTACTTTAAACTTAGATTTTAAGGAAAAAAAAAAAAAAGAACTTTTATAAATCAATAATTCATCTTTGTATCAACACTACAAAGTACACTCACCAATATAAAATACAATATTTTCCTATTATTTAGCAACACTGAAAGGTTAAAATTAAGTGCTTGTTCACTTTTATCAAAATTCTAAAATGTAGTTTCTTTGCAACATTTATAAAAATGTTATTTTATACATTTTGAAGTCATCAAATTAGGGTTGAAAGTTGCTTTGTGTGTGTTACATTGACATGAAATAGATGCTCTCCATTATCTAATAGTACATTTACTATCTCCTTTCATCTTTAAAGCATTAAAAATGCTTTTACAAATGAAATTTACTTCACATTGTTTACTTCAGATTTTGGAAATTCATTTTAACTCAAGTCACATCAACTAGCTTTCCCAGTTATAAATGCATGTGAGTGCACTTGATGCTGTTTGGAAAATGCACCTTTCAAAATTTAGCAAAAAATGTAAAATCAATATAGATTTGTGCAATTATTTGCTTGCAGTTATAGTTTCCAAATAGATGTATTTAAATTCTGACCAATCAGTATAGGGCTAATATATTTTAATTTAAAAAAATAAAAAATTATATATATATATATATATATATATATATATATATATATATATTAATTACTATAGTTATCTGTTCAGCTATTTGTAACACAATGAACAAATGAATTGCTTGATGCATAAATGCTAAAAATAATTTAAAAGTTTGTTATAATTATTAAAACAGTCAAAATAGATGAGGTTATAATATAAAAAGTCCTTGATTAATATAATTCAGGCTAAAAAATATTATATTAATCAAGTTTGTATTAAAAATGAATACTAGATTTGTCAAACTTTATTTCTTGCAAGATAAAGTGTCCACATCCTTAATGAAACTAACAAGTTTTAAAAGTACTTGTAAAATACAAACTGTATGAAACAAAAAATGATATTAAACAAAACATTATCCAAAATTCATTGGTTAAGTCAAAATAGTTTATTATATGGAATCAGAAATAAAGCAGACATAGTTAATGATTTCTGTAAAAATTATTCTCAAACATTTTATGATTATAATGAATTGTAATCTATCTTCATTATCAGATTTAACTTTCTCAAGCACAGAAAGAAGTCTCAGTGTTGTTCAAGTAGATTTGTGCAAGTAATTTTATATTGATCTTCTGTGCTTTAATTTTCTTCTCAGCCTTTGTTGAATGTCAACCTTCCTCAGATTCATGGCAAGGAATAGGTCATTAACATACTACACTAGCACAATGTGTATTGTTAGGAGCAAATGTGACATGCTTGGTCTGATTAATGACAGACCAAGGGTATTTGAATAAGTGAATGTAATGAACCTGAACGGAATTTGAGCTCAGATCTTCTGTTTCACATCCTAAGCCTTTATCTGTTGCACCATATGGTATTCTCATAAGGTTACCCATCTTGGTACTAACCAGGCTTGACATTGCTTAACTTAGTGATCGGATGAGAACTGGTGTTTCAACATGGTATGGCTGTAAGCTTTCAATTTACAATCATCTAAATATCAAGTCAATTAACTAAATTTATAAGCTAATTTTTTTTTTAAACTAATTCACATATTAATTCAAAGACATACTAATTAACATACTGTAATAAGCAATTTCTAAAGAATTAATGGATTTATTTTTTAATCCAACATTTTTATTACTTCAAACATTATTATAGTGGACACATTTCAAATTTTCTTTATCTGGATTTCTTGAATACACAGGCTGATAGATGTAATACACTGTTTAATAAATAATTAAAAATGGGACATCTATTTAAAATAAAAAGTGTCCACTATAATAACATTTGATGTGATAAAAAATAATGTAATGAGTTAAATATAAAATATTGGGCTGCATATAAATTTTATAATAATAATAGTACTTCATTTTCCTAATTTTTAAATATTAGATTTTTTTCAGGAATCCTTAAAAATAAAAAATAGGAAATGGAAAAAAAAGAATAAAAAAGGAAATTATTAGCATCAGTTTAACAAATTTAAAAAAAAAAAGAAGACATTTTCTTAGACAATGAAATATTTTTTCATGTCTGTAAAAAAACATTCATTAGAAGTAGGTTTCATCTTTGTAAGGTGAGTTCAGATAGATGCAGGTAATAAATTGGTGCAAATGAAAAAATAAATTGACAGGTGATTGTGTGCTTGAGATCTGCAGAGAAAATAAATAAACACCTTGACTGGAACCATTTCTTGAAGTCTGTCATAGTTTGAGGAGATTGGCACTTCTCTTTTCCAAACCTTGCCTGGATTTTTACTGGCTCACCAGGTGGAGTAGTAATTTGTTTGGTGGTGTAGGCCTTTGGCTTCTTGGTTTGACTTCTTAATGGAGAGGCAGCTCCTCGAGGAGCTGATGTTTGAGCAGGACTGGAGGGGAAATTTCGGTATTTTATTTAGCAGACACTTTTAAAAATAAAAACGACATTGCATTCCCAGAACAAAAATAAAACAAGGTAAATAACCTGAAAAATTTAATATCCAAAACAATTTCATTATCTGATAGAAAGAAAGTGTTTTGAATTTAAATGAAGAATTACTAACTTTTTAAGGGTTTCTGCAAATCTCTGTAAATCTAAAAATTTCTTTCTTAAAATCTAGTATAGAATTGGCAGTGATGTAAAACAATTATAAGATTCTTTATTCATTTATCATAAATTCAAACTTAAGGCCATCGACTGGGTAGGGGAATGAAATTCAGCTTTACTTGTTGATTCTGACATAAAATGGCTGTTCATCTCATTTTATATCCAGCTGTATTTAGGGTTATTGATGCATAGCAAAAAAGGTGGGGGTGTTGATAAAAATTTAAATAGGTACTCTGAAGTAACTTAAATCCATTCTTTAAATCAACCAACCCCCCAAATTAGAAAAAAAAAAAAAAGACTGGAACAACAAAAAGTAGATGAAAAATGTATTTCAATAGAAAGCCAATTAAAATAAACCAAAATTTATAAGGATGTAAAGAAAAAAGTAAAAATTTGCAACAAAAACAATTTTATAACATTTGGTTTTCAAAATAAAATTCAAAACCTGACGTTTTATCAAAATGATAAAAGGACATCATAATTCATATGTAACAAAATTATAAACAATGACTTCAAAGAACTTTTTATTATAGAGTTCAAGAGAAATATATTTTATCCAATCATTGGATATTTGATATATATTTTTATTTTTAAATTTCTAATAAAATAATAAAAAAATTAAACTAATTTTAGATAAAATATATATTTTAAAAAGCATATAGCATCCCAAAATTTTATAAACAGTTTTTTTTTTTTTTTTTCAGATACTCTGTAGTGTTAGGTTAAAATAGAAAGTTAAAGACTTTAAAAAATTCTTAGCAAATTGTTGCATGGACCAAAACAAAATTAAATAAAACATTTCACATGTGTGATTATCTTTAATGAAAGAAGAAAAAAGAATAAACTGAAAAATACTCATTACTTATTTTTCATCTACTTTTAAAACAAAGTGTCACTAAATTCATTCATTTTTTTTTTAAACTAACATCATTTTCATCTTTAATATCAAATTTGTATAAATCTTTTTTTTTAAATATTTTTTACCATTATTATATGATGCACTTCACATACAATTTTTTTTTCCATTTTAATGTTGAGGTGGAAATGTCAACTAAAATCACTTTGGTTAGCTGATGAGAAAATTAGACCATTATTTTTACTTATTTTTAAAATTGTGGGAAGTTAAGACTTAAATACCTCTTCTACTTACTTGAATAAATTTGAATTAAAATTAAGACTAGTTACCTAACATTTCAAGACCAACAAATCTCATTTCAAATAGATTTTTATTACTTATCAAAAGCTATTTGAAAATGCTAATAGGATAAAAAAAAGAAAAAGAAAACCAATAGACATTTTTGACAATTCTTTAATACATAGAGATGGCTTCAATGATATAATTCCATATGTATTCAAATAATAATAATACATCTGGTTTAATATTTATGATTTAACATATTTTTGTTTTCCGTGGTGGATGTTTTTCAAACAATCCATAAGAGTATGAAGGAATTTTCTAAATAATACTTCATTACAAAGGCTGACTTGAGATTTGCAGATTTTAATATAAGTAACTGTTGATATTTTTTTTGTGGCTAAAAGATATCTATATATATATATATATATATATATATATATATATATATATATATATATATATATATATATATATATATATAGATAGATAGATATAGATTAATGCTATATTCCTCTAATTGGTTGTAAAATGTCCAGTCATTCAGGGAAAAAAGAAAAGCTAGTATAAACAATTTACTAAGATTAAATTTGATTCAATCTTACTTTGGTTTTTAAATCTTTCTTTGTATATGTTAGTCTAAATAATAGTTGTACTGAATTGAAAATAAAAACAAAATAACTTCTTTCATGACCCAGATGAGATTTTAAAAGTATTGGTAATGTTAGAATGCGTGGTAAACATGGACTTTCATGCCTGAATAAAAAAAAATGGATTGTCAAAAGGACAGTTTTTTTTTCCATGACACTGATTTTAACTGCTCCTCAGTAATGTTTATTGTTTTAAAAAGCAATGATTAGAATTTTAGTAAAACCTAAACATATGATGAAAGTAAATTTATACATTTTTTGTTCTTGAGAATTTACAGCAAAAAATATTAAACACTATTTATTCGATTGTTTATTTACAAGATTAATTTTATATTTACAAAATTCTAAAAACTAATTCAATACAATTTTTATCATCTACTAATTTATAAAAGAAATAAATATGAAAACAAATTTTTATTCATAAATTTATAAACTTTTAGTAAATTAAAATATGTGGATCAGTGAATAAGTAAATCACTATTATTTACAATTTTATAAAGTTTGAATCAATTGGCAATTAGCTGATATTTTGCCAACCATTCCAATAAGCAATACAATAAATATATAGTGTAAATGAACAATCTAATAAATAGTGTTTATTATTTTTGTTGTAAATTCTCAAAGAAAATGTATAAATTTACTTTCATATTTAGGTTTTATTACAATTCTAATCATAGTTTTTTAAAACAAACACTGCTGAGGAGTGAAGGTAGTTAAAATAATAGTGGTGTCATAGGAAAAACTGTCCTTTTAACAAACTTTTTTTTTGCAGCCATGAAGATCCATGTTTGCCAAGTACATATTTAGTTTTTGTTCAGCTTATTAAATTTTGTTTTCTTATATTTTTCAAGAATTGATTTTTTTTTTTGAGATATCATCTTTGTTTATTGGTGGGTCAACTATACTCACTACATAAGCAAGGTTGAAACAATCTGTTCATCTTGTATTTTACTGTGGTTTACTTAATTCAGCAACGTTGCAATCAAGAAGTTTGGCTCCATAATCAAATATATTTTGTATAGATTAGTATCAAACAAAAATGAAATTAGAAAAGGTTAACAGATTGGTAGTAAATACATATACACCTATTTCAAATATTTATATTGGTGCTATCATAAAAAAATGCATTCAATTAAACAGCTTTGACAGCTTTTTCTTGAAAAAGTAGAAAGTTTTAATAAGCACATATCAGTATCAAAGCTGTCTTCTCTCTCCTAGGTTATTTAACACCTTTTCTGAATACATCATATGATAGACTTGCAGAATGCCAGGGCACACTCAGCATTGAAGTCATAAAATCACAAACCTTCACTTTGCAGATGACCTAGACAGTCTAGCTGGCAAAGAAGAAGAACCTGGATAAAATATGCTCTAGATATGGCATGGAGATTAATTCAGAAAAAAAAAAAAAACTCCCAATAAACAATGAGAATGGGCTTTTAAACAAGATAGAATTTGGTGGTCAGGAACTTAAAGTAGTAAACAAATTCAGTTATCTTAGTTATCAGCAAGGATAGCTCTAGAATAGAAATAATTTCAACAGCAGCATAAACAGCTGTTACAAAAAGCAAGACCAGACTGTTGCATGCATTGTCCATTAATTTTTCTGTATGCCTGCAAATCCTGTAAAACAGAAGAATTACAATGAATAATCCAAGCATGAGAAATGAAATACTACAGAACTATCGTAGAATTCTCTTACATAGCGTATCACAAATGACACAGTACAAAAGCCGATCAAGCAAGAAACAGGCCTGTTAGAAGTCTTCTTAATCATCATTGAAATGGCCACATAATAATCTTCCGATTTTGTCATTCTTAGGAAAATGAAGAAAAGATAGACAGAGGAAAAAAAATATGAGCTGACAAAGTCTATGACTGGACTGGAAGATTATTCAGAGACTCAAACATATGGAGGGAGCTAGTCATTTGCAGAGAAACCCTACAATCACACACATTCATTTAGCTGATAATGATGGTGTGACCCATCATGGAAGATCTTAAACCTTGGTTTAACATTCTTAAAAAAATACAGTTTCCTTTTCTCAGATAGGACTTCAGTCATTTGACAAAAATCAAAGTAATTACATGTGAAAAGTGTCAGTAAAAATAAGAAAATAAAAGATTGGAAAAAAAATTTAAGGCAAAAAATACTTGTCTGAAAAAAAATCATTAAATACTTTCCCTCCTTGATATTAGAGACTCGCTCTAAATCCACAACTGAGGTTTTTTTTAAATCCAGAGATTTTAATTTTAATATACAACTACTATTATCACCATCCTAATCTTTCTACTATTTTAAAAAATATTTTTTTAATTTATGAAAAATAGATATTTCACTGATTATTCTAACAATGACCATAACTTTTTTTTTTTTTTTTTTACTTATTATAATAGGACCCCAAACACCCAATCCATAAATCCTTTAATTTTCAAAGTCAGATTTTATCTACAGTTTGGAATAATTAGCCATAATTGTCATGCATCTGTAGGATTTGTCTATAAATTTAGAAAGGGAGGTTTTTAGCAGTCATTACTAACAGATTGTAACAAAGAGATAATGTTCACATTCAAATCTGATCAAGATTTTCAAACTAAGGCATCAATAAGTATTAGATATGTGCACTGACACCCTCTTTTTTTAAGCTAGACTTTATACACAGTAAAAAAACAATTTTTAAAATGAAAACACTAGAAACTTTTGCACATACCTAAATGTTAAAAAATACAATTAAACCTGTTTCAACCAACAACAACAAACAGTTATGAGAAATCTTTACTGGGTCAATCAGAAGAGAAACAACAAAGCAAGATACCAAACATACAATTTTTTTTTCCTTCTCTATGTTTTATATGGTGAATATACGTCTTTCAAATCTTCAATAGTAATTATCTTATTTAAATGGCAACTAATATAAAACCATTGAGAAAGATTTTAAACTAATATAAATAGCACAAAAAGGATCTAAACCCAGAGAAAATTGTACTGGGTTAAATTGGGTACCATTGGAAAAGGTTGTTTTATCCTGAATAATATATTAAAAATCTACAAAATTTGAACTTAAGTATTTTAAACCTTTCTTTGAAATAATGATTTTCTTGCCCAAAGAAGAAACCACAAATCTATAATAGATAAAAAAAAAAAAAAAAATCATAGTTTATGTAAAATTTTCATCATAATTGTTCTGATCAACTTTCCTCTTTGTTACTTTGATTTTATGAATTTAAGTTCAGTACTAGATTGGTTGTTAGGTCTCATCATTTTACAGTTGAAATTGCTAGATGTAACTAAATTCTATACCAAAAATTTCTTCCCTCACACTTTTCCCTTGTGGAACTTTCTTTTGGCCTCTTACATTCCAGTCAACTTTGATTTTCAAACATGTAAATCAATCTTTATCTTTTGTCTTCTTAATTTATGTTTTTCTTTTTCTTATTATTTCACACTCAGTAAACCTCCTTGCATCTTAATGGCTTTATCGTCTTGCTTGGGGTGAGATTATAAAAAAAAAAAAAAAAAATTATAGATCAGTCAGAATAAACCATAAAAATTGCATTCTAATGATCCTATAGTCATGTGATAAAAGTAAAGAAACTTCCAATCACTTCCTTCTTATCAGAAGAGCCATAAAAAGCCATATACTTATAATACTCAAACTAGCATTTTCCCCCTCTAATTTTACAAACTAGTTAGTAAAACAATTTTGTAATTCAATGATCATATTGCCAGGTGATCAAATTAAAAGATTCTTACAAACATCTTATTCTAATCTAAAGAAATCTGTATACTTAATTATGCTTTCTCTGTAATTTACAGAATGGTTAGTAAAATACATCAATTTTTATATTCAGATGATTGATTAAATTACAAATGCTTTCAAATGTTCTTTTCCAATATATTTTACTTCTGGCCCAAGGTTTGAGTTTGAATTGTGCTTATAATTGCAAAGTTGTTCCTAATCCTCAGTCAATGGAATGTCATTATGCTTGTTCAACCCACTTAAATACGAAAATATACAGAAATAAGTTTTTCCCAAGTCAGATTTTGAATGTGTTACTTTGGATTGAACAAACTTTAAAAAAAGTACCAAAATTAGCTTGGTACCATTTTTTCCAAATTAAAACCTATTTTTACTTTAATTTTAGTGTGCAACAATTGTGTGAATGGGTGGGTATATATAGGCAGTTATTAATTGAGCAAAACATTCCACATGACTTGAGGGGAAATAAGTGGGAAATTTATTTTTTTATTATTAATAAAATTTACCAATTTTTTGATATTGCATGATCTTAGTGGCATACAAAAATTAAAAATATTCACCATATAAATTATAGAAAAAAATTACCATAAACAAACAAAAAATACACAGCAAATATGAACAAAGGTATAAAAAAACACAAACAAAAATTCTCTAGATGGTACTTGTGTAAATTTCTACAGTTGGGAAGTCTAGGACTATTTGAAAGTTATGCTTAAGTGAATGCAAACATATAACAGGTGGCTAATTGTTGGTAAGTGGAGGGTGTAGAGTAAAGTTGGTGCAAAAGAAATGAGACGAAAATATAGATTGCACATGTAAAACAAGCCACATATTCCAATATGGGAAGCATTAAATTTAAGTGAACAGCTGTCAGCTTAAAAAATAAATAGGTACATTTGAGGGTCAAAGTATGCAAATGAATAGATCCATCTTTATTGAATATTAACTCGAATATAATGGTCATGGAAATCAAGTATTTTATACAATTTTACACTAATTACATATTCTATATTTTTAATGCTTATTCCAATCTTAATATATGTTATATTTTCTTCTCTAGATATCCCTAATGGGAAAATATATAGCCTTTTATTTGAATTCAATTTTCAATCAGTATCTTTATTTTAAAAACCTTTCTTGTATTTATGCTTATTTTATTGTAACATCAATATAGTTTTGACACATTGTTGCCTATATAATGATTACATATAAAACAAGTAAGGTTTTTTTATTTTCTGTTAATAATAATTACTTAATATAATCAAATTTACTATCAATTTTTTTTTACCAAAGTAATTTTTCCATAGTTTTTTTTTCAATAAAAATATTTCTTATTGACTCAAGCAGGTTTATTTTTAATGTATTTTTGCTGTATTTTTTAGAGTTTTATTTTAAAATATTATCTTATGGTATAAAAAAAAGGTATATCTAATCATATAATTTGAGTACAATTTATCTTAATTGTTATTTTTTTAAACAAGTTTTTGCAATCTTATTATTGCTTTAAACATTCTAGATTAAAAATCCAGTGACTATTAAAATAGCATGAAGTAAAAAAAAAAAATTCCCTTATCCCAGAAGCTAATCTTACATAGGTATTGCTTAAAGTAAATCAGCCACTGACAGAGCGAGGACCAATAATCATATTGCTACTTCTTCCTTTTTGATTCCTCACACTATATTGTTTGTTTACTTCTTAGCAGCAACAGATATGTTTAAATTCAAAGTATTTTTATCAGTCATTTTTTCTACTTTTCTTCATCTTATTGTTGCTTTTTATCACAACATTCTAGGTTAGATATTCCCCAACAATTAAATGAAAAAGGAAAACAAAGAAAATAATGTCAGAATTCAAACAACTTAAGAGATAAATTGTATTCTTAAGTTCAGTTAAAAAAAAATATAGCATGTAAAAATCATGTAATTTACAAGGAAGAATGATATACATTCTTATATAATATACAGAACTGAATAGATTTATTACTAACTACAAGTTATAATTGCAATGTTTTTAGAGGACAAACTTAAGTACCAGTTGCAGTTAACTTGTTAGGTTGCTAAGTGAGAAGTAGATAACTACCATCTGTGACTCAGCCAATACTCATTGAACTATTGAAAGGTGAAAACTATTCTCACACAAAAATAAGAAAGAACTGCCACTTAATAAAACTGAAATTAAAAAAAACCTTATGAAGGGGTCAAAAATCTGTACAGTGATTAAAAGATACAAAATGGCTGACTTCCAAGAAAATTTGAAAATAAATTTCACATAGAAAGTCCAAACAAGTCACAGTTAAAGCATAAATTAAGAGTTAAGTTTTCTCAGAAAATACAATGCATAAAATTGCATCAATTTCTAATATTTAACATATAATGTCAGTGAACAAATCTAACAAACTGGCAGGAACCATAATTTCTATCTTCTGACATAGTCAGAATAATGGATATATAATTTTACAAGTTTCCATGTTCGTAGTTCAATGCTTAAGTAGGTATCTAATAAGAATAGCAATTGAACATTCATTAATTCTGTCTCTATTTGTTAGAGAGAAAGTAAATGTACTTATTTGTAATTACCATATATTATTTGGGTGTATCAAAAGCATTTGTTTATTTTACTCCAAATCTAATTTCATTTAAAAACTATGATAACACTATATTATTATAATCTATCATTATCAAAATTTTTCACTTGTAGCTGTTGTTTTAAATGTTATAGTCGTAGATAAATGTATTGAAATTCTGATAATTTTGAGCCAAAAACCTGCTGAAGTTTCATACAGATTTTGGAAATTTTATCAACACTGGGAGCTCCCCAATTGTAGCAATGTTGGCTCAGTTTTCAAGAAATTTATAATATTTAACATAACCACATTCTTGGTAGTAGTGAATTTTATTTACTTACACACAAGCAAAATATGTTATCATTTGGAAAGTTTATTATATATCTGTGTTGTATATTTATATTGCAGTAATTCTCAAGTTTTTTTTTTTTTTTTTTAAATCAATGCATCCTTTTCTCTGTAAGTCAGAATGATATTTCACCTCGCTTTCCAAAACTGTCCAACTCAAAAGGTGCATTCCAAATAATATGCATATATTATTGAAAATCTTCATTCTTTTCTATATTGAAAAATATAGCCACTCATATTTAAGGATGCCTGTCTACTAGGGTGGTTAGCCAATCCCTATTGCAGATGCTTGCTCAGGCACATTTGTTTTTGTTCAACACCCACAGAGCCCACATGTGGTTTATATTGCAACTACACTGAGTAAACCTTAGTTACCATTTCTGGGAGAGAGTGTGTTATCTAGCATGATCAACAATCTGAACAAGGCCAGCACACTCAAGCCCTCGGTCATGATAACTTGTGACTTTCTGCTACCACAACTCTCAATGTTTCCCAGGGGTACTGTCTTTTCCATATTAGTATATATACATTTACAGGAATTATTTTTTTATAGAGGGGTTTTAAAAATAGAAGTAGAAAATGATGTTGGATTTTTAAACTTGAATACATTTACAGTAATTTGCTTTAATTCATAACTATTAAATAAATAAACTGAAGAATACTTCAATATACAAAATGTTCAATAGAATGCCAAGGTATTATAAATTCAATAAACAAAATTGCGTAAAATAAAAAAACAAGAAAAAGTAGAAGATTCCCCCATACTTGAAATTCTCCCCTGGAGTATAATTCTCTCCTGGTTCAAAATCCCTGCTATATTAGCTGATGATTGAAACCTGTAGACTCTTCATATTGCCTCAGACCACAGCAACATCATGCAAGTTGCAACTCTCAACACTCTTTAATCTGAAGAGTCACTTACCAATAAGAACCTTTTTGTATTTTGACACATTCTACTTCTGTACATTTATAATTACAAACTTTAATTATTGATGGAAATGTTATTCTTTTCCTATTAAGGAATTGGATCAAAATGCTTCTTTTATTTTTTTTTTCTTTTACTATTTTCTATTGTCATTTAAAATAACCTGTATTACTGAAAAAACAGAAAAGTTTTATTTAATGCTTGCTTGGACATATTCAATTAATTTTTCTTGCAAATTATTTCTCCATCCATTGCTTGTTAGAAATGCTATATCTGTTGAGTTAATTTTATTGTTGGAAATTCAGGTTGTCTCCGATTTTCTCTTTCAATGCTTGATTTCTTTAGTTGGAATCAGAACAAAATAAATTTCATATTTTTATTGGTTCACTCATAATGAGGATTCATGTTCAGAAATCAACTTTTTTTTATTACAATTTCTATTATTAAATTACCACTCCTTATTAACATATTTTTTACTCTTGCTATTTTACTGATGAGGAGGAGGGGAAGAGATGCCTTCATGCTTTTCACAAGGGCAACAGTACAAAGTGAACACAGACTCGGTTGGAATTTGAATTCAGTTCACTAATTCCATTTTCAGTGTTGATAACCATTACATTATAAACATTTCATATTATTTCTAAGAATTAAAAGATTTATTTTTAATTCAACATTATTATAGTGGACACTTTGTATTTGAAATAGAAGCCCCATTTTTATTTATTAAACAGTGTGTATTACATCTGTCTATTGGCCTACACAATTGAGAAATCAAAGTAAAGAAAATGTGTCCTCTGTCAGGTATGGAACAAAAGGGATGCAGGTTCAATCACTGCTGGAGAACATATTTTCTTTACTCATATTTCTCAAATGCACAGGCCAATAGAAAAAATACACACTGTCTAATAAATGAAAATGGAGTGTCTATTTCAAATAAGAAGTGTCCACTATAATAACACACACACACACACACATATATATTTTATATAGCAAAGAAACAATTTATACAAAGAATTAAATAGCAATGTTAATGTGATTAATGGCAAAATCACTTCACTAACAGGACTTAATGAGACATTAACTTACTATCAATTCCTTGAATAATAAGATTCTTATATTTGAGTTATTGTCAGATGGAAGGCACATGCCAAGTACTTTTGACAATTTCAAATTGTCATCTTCAAGGTGCAACATCTGACAACTCAAATATAAGGATCTTATTATACAAGAAATTGATAGAAAGTTAATGCCTCATTACGTCCTGTTAGTGAAGTGATTTCACCATTAATCACACTAACATTGCTATTTAATTCTTTGCATAAATTGTTTCTTTATGATATAAAATATAAACTGCACATTCTAATAAATATATGTGTGTGTGTGTGTGTGTATATATATATATATATATACACACACACTGTTTAGGGGAGGGTAAATCAATTTTGTATCAATTAGTTCATACAAAATATCTATTTTTCAACAATCTTCTTGTCAATGCACTAAATCCAATGCTTCTCATATAGAGCAAACATTCACAGTAAAATTTTAGATCAAAATTTAACTAAAAACTGCTTGATCCACTCATATAAAATTTTAAGTTTTAAATATTGACTTTTCCACTGTATTTAATCTTTTCCTAAATTGGAGGTACATAACTGGTTTTAAATGTGAGTTGGTTATATACATGTGGTGCAAGGGAAGCAAACATGTAAGTTGCATATCGACAATGTACATATGAAACATTTTCGGTTGTCTCAACTTGTAACAGTAAAACAAGCAAACATTTATACCAATGGTTATTTTGGATTACTATTACAATATGTTTGTGTACTTGTTGCATAAGCATTGAATATTATGTTTTGTGCACTTTATTAACAAAATAATTTCCATACTGACCAATGTAAAAAAAAATGGACAAAAGAAAAATGTCCACTCAAATACTTGTGTACATAATAATTTACAAGAAATTATTTTGTACTTAATCATGTTGCAATTAACCAAATAAAAAAGCACATCAATCTAATGGTATGCTCTTTAAAACATTAATACCCAATAAAATAGTGTTTTAATTTATTCAAATTGCCAAAGGACCAAATTTTATTTTTGGCCACTTTATGACGGTAGATATTCTTTAGAATGATCATAATTTTTTTTTAAAGTTTTCTTTCATAAGAGGAAAATACAAATCTGTCCAAAATAATTACACACTAATTTGAGATTATATGTATTATACACCAATATATTGTGGTTAAATCAATCCATAGATCTCTCAATTATGGAAAAAAAAAGTATATATAGGACATATTTACACTGAATATTAAAATCTAACTGAAATTTAAAGACAATTTTTAAATACATATTTTTAGAATACATAAACACAATTTGGCAGATAATAACCAGATTAAAAATAAAAATAAATTTAAGAAAATTAAATTGAGACGAGTGTTACAAATACCAATATCAGAATATTAGATATTTTGTTAATGATTCTTAACTATCTTGTGTTCAAAATGTATGCAAATATCTTACATGATAACTTGTATGGTTTGAAAAGTTCATGGGTAAATGATGATTCTTCTATTTTACATGCTTCTTCAGGATGTTGGCGATCATGACTCATTGCTTAGCTTTTGGAAGGCATATTTTGCTATCCAAATACACCTTCAGATTTCTGTGTTGCACTTTTTGCCCTCTGTTAAAACACTTCCCAGATTTTTAAATTGTTGTACTTGCTTAATTTTGATATCTCCAATTCATGATTTGCATCTTGGGATGTTTCTTTTGCTGACAACCATGCATTCTGTCTTCATGCAATTGATGTTTAGTCCTTTCTTCTCCCTTTCCTTCACTACCTTTTGTAGGAGTTTTTGTAGTTAGCTTTTTGTGTCTTCTATTAGCATGGTGTCATTTGCATATCTGATGTTGTTAAGATTGTGGACACCAAAAATGAATCCTGGTAGGACTTAATTCTCTCAGGATTGCTTCACTGTAAAGGTTGAATAAACCTAGTGAGGTGATACATCCTTGTCTTATGCCCCTTTATATTTTTGTGTATTTACTGAATTAATTTTAATATAAAAATGGTTATGACATCATCAGTTTATATGAATCCCTTTCAGAAAATATGCATATCAGGTGTAAAGAATTTATTTTTTTAAAAAAAAGCATTTAAGAATTAAAATAAGGATGAAAAAAACTACAGAACTAATAGCAACCTCCGATTACTTTTACTTTATTTAAAACAAAATAAATGAAAAGAGTTACATTTTTGTATGACCACAAATGTTTTGCTTTCTTAAAATCTTTATAGGGTTATATAGAGAGTATTGGCTCTGCCGGTAGTATAACTGTTAGCATGAAAAATGAAATCAGTAAATCAAGTTCAAATTCTGCCTCAGTCTGTTGCATTTACTCCACACTAATACCCTTGGAAAAGGCATGAATATATCTATTCCTCCATAGGTTATAGGTTGAATAGCAGGGAAGACTGAACTCCTTGACTAGTTGCCATCTCATAAAACCTATTTATTACTTAAATTATAGCAGTATCACCAAGTGTGGTGTTGGTTTATATAAGTCTACAGGTACAGGAAGAAAGTTTTTTTTTTGGGGGGGGGGTATCATTTCGCCCCAGAAAGGCAATAAAGCCATTTAGATACAAGGGGGTTGCTGAGAGTGAGAGAATATGAGAAAAAAAAAAAAAAAAAACATTAAGGAGAGAGTACAATAAAAGAACAGGAATTAAAAAAATGGAAGATAATGTTACATTTAGATTTTTCAAGGCTTAGTTAGAATATTTGAGATTCATTACAAAATATCTAGAATTTACAAAATAAAGATCCTTGACATAAAATACAGATTAAATATTTTTGAATCCATTCCACTTATTTCATTATTTATAGGATATCCTATTTTAAAAATAATCCTTTTAGATTATGTATTGAAATTGAGGCAACTAATGATGTTTTAAGGAGGGGGTATTAGAATATTTTCTATTTGCATACTCAAGTAGAATATATGCCATCTAATATAGAAAGTTATCCTGAAAACACTTTCACCCAAAATATATATATATATATATATATATATATATATATATATATATATATATATATATATATATATATATATATATATACACACAAAAAAATCTATTGGTATCACAAAATACCAATAAGTGAATAAAAATTTCAAAATCTTTTCCTGTATTCCATCTTATGTACTTTGTTCAAATATTTCATATCAAATATTAAATAGAAATAGAAGGATGTATTCTCATCTGCATACCCAAGAGGAAATAATTAAGAATACATGATAGAAAAAAGTAGAGGTAAATATTACAAAACAAATGAACCAAATAGGATTGGCTAGTTTGTATGACATATAGCTAATGCATCAAAATTTGTTTAAATATTTCATGTGTGCATAGAGGTGCAAATGTTGAAAAAATTAGATAAAAAGAATAAAAACAATGGTTTAAATTTAAGCTAAAAAATCTTCTAGCAAATAATCAATATCTGATTATGATAAATTTAAATTTAAGAATATATTCAAGTAAGTAAGGGATGAATTTAGAAAACATTTCTTGGTAATCATTTACTTAACCACCAAATGTAGTTACTTTATGCGAATTTAGATAATTTTTTTAAATTTGTTAATATTTGATTACCTGGAAGTTTAATTTTTAGAAATAAAAAATAATTTTACATTTACAGTATTTGATGGCATACAAGACCTACTTTTCCCCTCAATTACAATTTTATGAATTTATAATAAATGCATGAAAAGAAATTTGTTTGAAACTGGCCTAAATAGGGGGCATGAAGTTCCAGTAATATTTGAGGTAGTACCCAACAATTTCTTTATTAACATTCCCTACTGAAATGGTGGTAAGAGTCTTATATGCCATCTAATATAGGAAGTTGTCCTGAAAACACTTTCACCCAAATGAATAAGAGAGAGAGAGAGAGAGTGAGAATGTGTGTGTGTGTATGCAGAACCCAACAACATACAGATAATAGCGTAGATAAAGAAATAATTAAAGATAGAAGAGAGAAAGTAATCGATCTTTAGAAAATTTATAAAATGAATGGATAAATGAAAGTATTTGAAGAAATGATGTCGCCAAGTGTTATAAAGGGGGATAACTTTTCAGGATTTGGTTTAACTTGCAAAGTGGGTAGAATGTAATAGTGTCTAATCAGGAAAGAAGGCAGCAACAGGAGAAAAGATCTGGTTTACCTGCCATACAAGTTTATTCTGAAATGTACATATATATATATATATAAATTTATAAAACTAAGATGAGAAAAATTAGGTAGACTTATTTATATAGAAAATGACATCTGGTAATTTTTTTTTATCTATTATTCTTATTTGTATTTTCATATTTAAATTGAATGAACATTAATACAAAAATACCCAGAGAAATATGGAGAGCAGAATGGGTGAAATGTAACTAAAACAACCAAGATTAGAATGCCAGTTTGAATAAATCATAAGTTCCTCATAGAAATACAAATAAAAATGAATAATCTTAACAGTTTCAATTCAGATAATTTGAAGACTGGAACTGTTTAAGAAAAAAAAAATACTTAAGAAAATATTTTAACAATATCCATGTTGATTCCATGCAAGTAGTTATTACTGAGCACCATTTAGGGTTTCAGGATTCATTACTTGCCAGTTTGTTTTTTTAGTAGACAGCTGGATTGGGACCCAATTAGTTTTCTTTGACTGAAGAATATTCTGACAAAATTCTTAAGCTTCTCTAAATGACTATGACTATTTACCTGAATGACTATTACTATTTACCTGAAAATCCTTATGCTTTTATTTTTCAATAAATAAATCTGTGGCATCTGACTAAATTCAAATCTAGAGCACATATCTCCTTTTGGGTTCCTCCATGACAAGTTATAACAATCTACTACTGCTTAAAGAGGAGATAATATTTGGTGCACAATAACAGATTTCATTTTCCATTTGTTTGTTGATTTTAATCTCTTTAATCTTCAAAGAGAAAACTACTCATTACATGTGGTTTTTCTGATAGGGAACTTAAATTACTATTGTCTTTGTATAATTATGGTATCTGAATATCTGTTTCTAATTTTTAATAAAATTTCAGTGTAATATTTATTCAGTTTTAGATCAGATGAGGGATAATCCACCTGCTACCTATTATTACTTTAGTATTATAAAATGACAGACTATGAAAGATATAGAAGTGGTTATGCCAATGCAAGTTTGTTATCCTATTTGTCTCCCCTGACTTTTCAGTTAAATTTCATTAAATAAATCAAATAAGAACCAATTTCTCAACCCCCCCCCCAAAAAAAAACAAATAGAATTTTTTAAAAGTATACTTAGTTGACAGGGAACTTTTCAACTCTTGTATACTTTAACATTCTATATGCCTAGATATATAACTACCTTCAAAACAACCTAACTAATTTTAAAAACATCTAAGACAAAACATATTTAATAAGGGAAACTTCAAATTATTATGTCTGTCTTAAGCTTAGTTCTAGTTGGCTAAATTTTGAAACATAAGAGAAAATAACTTAAGTCTATCGATATGTAAGCATTTTAAAGTATTTAGGCAGCCAAATCATAAAATAGGATTACTTGAAAAAACATTTCAGTAGTCAATGGCCAAATATTTATCATATAATTTTAGAATTTAAAGTCATGTGTAATAACTTAAAATGACTTAATGCATTTTTTCTATATATGGCTATAGTTTTTTTTTCATTAAAAACTGTTTTGTAATTTCCAAAATAATAAAATTCCAAGATTGGTTCTAACAACTGATTTTTGGTGTTGCTGAAAATATTGCCAAAATGTATTGCCCAATTTATTCTAGCCTTCTTCATTTGTGTATATATAATTCATAAGGGAAGAAAGGTGATTTTTGTTTGTTTTAAACACATAAGAAATAGTGGACAGATAATGAACAGCTGATATACCAACCAACTTGTGGTAATAACATCAACACACTGTGCTGAATTGTTCAAACAAATATTGGATTTAAGAATTATTTAAATATGAGACAGAGTCGTCCAATTGGTTTTTGGTGGGGTGGTGTCACTTTGATTGTTTCCATTGTTTTTTTTGTTTTGTTTTTTTTTAAATTTAAAATAATTCTTACATAAAATAACTAGTCCTCCAAATAATAGACAATATTTTATTGTAAAAGTTATTATGCAATATAATATTGTATAAATACAGATTGATGGTAACTTAGATTTGTATTACTGAAATGTTTAAAAAAAAATCAATTATTTTTTTCAGCCTTTGATAAAATGTGCATTTTCTGCCATATGTAATGATAATGCAAATCTAATAGATTACAGTTGATAATACCTCATGACTCACCTTAAGTCTTGTACAAGTTGCACAAAGACAATCTTGCAATTTTTTTGCTGGAGAATCAAAGCAAGTAGTATAATATGCCAGAAGATAAGGATTAAATGAAAAGGTTTAATTCATGTTTCAAATGGGTTTTGCCACAAAAATTATGAATAAGAAAATGCTAAGAGAAAAAAAAAAAAAGAGTGAAGTTTATACCATTGGGAATGGAGTGCTGAATTATTTATGGTAAAAAGGAAAAAGAAAAACCAAACACTTAGAGTTATAGCTTCCCCTCTAGCCAAATCCATTGAGATTTTGCGTCTTATTATCATCATCTATATTTCTTCATTTACTGTCATTTGCCATGTCCTAAGTATCCACTCTGCTAAAATCTACCAACTACTTGCAATGTACCAAAGGGCATGAAAAATTTGATATAGTTAGAATATTTTAATTTGATTGAATTTAATTTTTATAATTATTTCATAGAAAGTTCATTTTATAGTTAAAGAATGAAATTATGAAAACAAATGGGTAGTTATAAACTTTTTTTTAGTGTGAATAAAGTTAATATGAACAGAATATAATCTACAATGAAGTGTCAAGGAATCTACAATGACTTATGTGCTGGCATTTAGCTACTCACCGCAGGGCTGGCAGCTTGCCACGATAAATAGGTTTGGCCCTAAAATAAATGATAAAAGCATAAATTATGTACAAGGATAGAGAGTGTGAGAGAGAAATGTTCAATTGCAACCTTGAGACTTGAATGCAGGTAAATTAGCAGGAAACAGGTGTGAAGTTAGGAAAAAAAATCTTGTCACTTTGCTTTAACAGTGAAACCTAAGTGACTGCTGTAAGAAGTGAACAGAATTCCTCAAAAGCAAGTGAGAGGAGAGGACAAATATGACTTCCCATTTTAAGTACTAATTAAAAACAAAAAGAAAATAACTGAAATAATTTATAATTTATTGTATCAGATGTTTATGTCAAAAAAAATTCTAATTCAATAGTTTTATGCTTTATCAAAATTTGTTAAAGGCTAAACTGTCTAAAATATGTTCAATAAATGCAAAAGTCTTTAAGATGATAATTTCAAAAGTTTACAGTAAGGAGTCATTATTAAGTTAATTTGAAATCAAATTAGTAAAAATTAATTTGAATCGCTTTACTTTTGAATTAAGCAATTAATTTGATGATCTTATTCGTTATTTGAATACATTAAATCCAAGAAGGCAATTGACTGGATTTTACCTTTTTGATTAAATAGATCTAAGAGAGATAACTCTAGATGCAATTTGTAAATTACATCCAGACTTGGTTTTCTTGTCATCAACAATTCATATATTCTCTTAATTGACAAATATTCCATGAACAAAATTTGTATACTCAAAAAGCCAATATATGGAATACAGCAAAAACTTAACTATTTTTTATATTTTCTGTTTTTATTGGTTATAGTATTCCAAGACTGATGCCGGAAATAACCTAATCCAAAATATACTATTTATTTATTCATTCTCAAACACAGACATCTATAACTTTATAATTTAGATAGAGTAACAATAATAACTAATAATAGAACTAAAGAATTATAACATACTACAATAAAAGTTAGACAGAAATTCTCTAAATTGAGAACTTTCACATTTCATTTAAAGAAAGCACTTTAAATCAAGTTTTTCTTTGGAATATTCTAATTGTCAGCATCATTAGTCTTATGTTTTGGGATCATTATTAATTAAAATTGTTTATTTCTGAGGGTTATCATGTAAAATTGAAACTGAACCCACAGATTTTCTTTATTCATTAGAATAAAGTGATATTTCTTTTGAGCAAGATTCACTGATTTTATGTGCTTTTTGTTACAGCAGATGAAATTTTATCATGAACTTACATTTGTGTTTCAATATTTTCTCAGAATTTGACTGAAAGTAGACTAGATAATGTCTATGATACACTGTTCAGTTATTTATCTATTAATCACTTATGACAGGAGTAAATCAATAATAATACATCCTTAAACAAGAGGTTTGAGCAAAAAGACATCATAAAATCGCAAGAACAATCATTTTAGTTTATCACAAAGAAATTTATCTTCTGGAATGTAATAAAAACTTTTTTTTTTAATATTTCTCTGTAACTTGAAAAGAGAGAAAAATAAGACAAACCCTTGGTCATTTAAATATATCATTCTGTGAAAATCACAAGCATATGATTGCTGGCTAATAAATAGATTTTTGGATAGATTTTGGAGAATGAAAACTAATCTTCAGTCTTGTGAAATTATCTTAGACTTCCAACCAATCTATCACACATTTCTCCAAACTAGTAATAACAGTACTCTAATAATTATTACCTATTTTTTTTTCTGTTCCATTTGAAACATTATTTTAAAATGATTTTTCAGTTTAATAAACTGTTAAGAATTTCTTCCTAAATAAACATAAAAAAAATATTTCTTAGAATTTTTTTCAAATGAATTTGCTCAAAGTTCCTAAATATTCTAATATTTTTACAGGTCAGAATTCATTGTGCATTGGCAAATCTTACAGCAAACAAGACTGTTCGCTAGACATATGAAAAAAGTTGGGACTAAAATAAATACAATGAATGTCTTAGTTTTATTGCATTTCTGATTCAGATCAGATTTTCTGTAATTGGGGGTCTTGTTTGACTAAAAAAAGTTTGATTTATATTCTGAGGACATATCCTTATAGCTAATATAAACATTAAGTGCCACAATAAAGAATTTCTTGAAATTTCATAAAATTAAGTAAGTGAGGATTAACAGATGTCATTCTTTTTTTCTTTTACAAAGATTTTCTAAAAAAAGAAACATTTAAAAAATAATTTAATTCATTTTTAAGTCCTGAAAGTTCCATTAAAATCTGACAATTATCTGATTTTTGCAAGAATTTTAATATTTTTTGCACTGCAAAAAGATACTAAAATTCCCCATAATTTTTGGTCACCCACTGATGCAATAACAAAATTTTTAACCAAAATTTTGAGGTTCTAAAAAGGATCAAAAATATAATTTAATTTTCTCTTAATAATAAAGACTTTGATGATTAACTTTTGTTTTTATTAAGTTTTGGGCATTTTTTCATCATGTATGCTCATATTTTAGCAAATCTTTGAGGGAATTATATATATATATATATATATATATATATATATTAAAACAATTTATAACAAAACTTACTGAAGTTTAAAAAGCACTTGATTGAAATCATTACAGAAAAACTCTGAATCATCCAAAAAACAAAAATACTAGAAAAGCTAATAAAGAATGAGATATCACTTTCATCACAAAGCAAGGAGCTTTGAAGGCTGATAGTAAAATTTTGAGTATTACCAAAGAGAAGAAAAACTCTAGTCAATATTTAAAATTGAAAGTAAACTTTTCCCCCTAATTTTTAAATCCATTCTTATTTTCCTCTCTAAAACCAAATGCTATTTTTAAGCCAATTATAATGTTCATTATTGTAATAACTGCCAGCAAAAAGAAATATTTACCTAAATTGTTTCATTCACTGTTTCAATTTAAAAATGGATTTGAATAAAAAGATCTAGTCAAACAGTTATGAATTCATCAAATGAGTTAAATTGAAAAGAAATTTCAATAGTGGAAAAAACAACTGTTTTAACTGCTACAATTCACTTTATATTGGACATTAAAATAAAAATTTACCTAAAGCTCAACTGCCAATCATTTTATTGATAATAATCTGCAAAAGATCCATTTTTTAAATAAAAATTTAAAAGAAATAATCTTTACTTCAAATGTAAGGATATCAATTTAGCGATGTGCTCTTTCTCAGCTATTACCAACAAGAGAGTGAGAGAGAAGCATTTTTTGGTTAAATTCATGACCAAAATGAGTTGTGAAGCAAGTAAGATTACTTGTTGATTACATCTATTCATTACTTTGTCATATGCTACTAGTAGTAAGAAAGAACATGATCAGTGAATTGCTTACACCTATAGTAAGTCAGTGACAGGAGGTTTGTAATGATGATATGGGATGTGAGAAAGCACCAGGAAGGTTAAATTGATGTTTTTCCTAATACGGCATCAGTGCAAAATTGATATAAGCAATTTTGACCAGAATTTGAACTTTATTTGCCAAATGTTTTAAAGGACATATTCATTAAATGAAGCATTCTCCAAAGTGAAAATGGATAGCAAAGTCATCAGGAAATCATAGAATTTAAGTTACAAGTTACAGATTAAGGGAATAGCTTGTGATAAAACATGTTATCAATGAGAAATATACTAAAACAGTATCTCACTGTATAATGAGAGTAATTTTTTCTTTAGTATATTTAGGGGCACCATATATTTTCTTTTAAAAACTACTTTTTAATTTGGCACTGATTTACTGATCTTGGTTGTTGTCATTGTCACAACTATTGTTATCTCCCTAACTTTCAAGTGTTTATAACAGAATTTATCCTCAGTGGAGCAAATAAAGAGTGTACTTAAAAATTCCTGGAAGTTTACATAAAGAAGGATGAAGAGTACAAAGGCTGAAATAGCATGATTATAACCAAGATAAGAACACTAGTCAGAGAAAAATCTAGGTATAATTATAATTCTTCATTTCAAAAATTCAGAAAAAAAAATACATTTAGTTTTATTGATAGACTGATAATTTGTATAAAAGAAAAATTATTTTGTAGTTTTAGCTTTATCATAGAAATTAATTATGGCAAAGTGAAATTTTGACCAAAACTGATTAAAATTAAGGTATGAGTTTATACAAAAGTATTTCTTTTGAAGTTATGCGATTTCGTATAAATCAGAAGTTCAAATATATAAAATAAAAAAAAAAAAGTAAATGTTTTATTGCTGACAACATTGTTCAAGATTCTAAAAGCAATCTACTGCTTGGTTATAAGAAGCCATTCTGTTTATATGTGAACATTTTTTTAAAGTGGCACTAGAAATATGAAAATGCATGCAAAAGGAGGAATGAAAGAATTGCTGACAACAGGTGAGCTCCTCTTTCTTAGATAAAAAAAACAATAATGAGCAACTAAAAAATTAAGGGAAGAAAAAAAAGCAAAAAAAAAAAAAAAACAGCTGAAAATCAAAGGAAATGAAAATATAAATATACAATGAAATAAATAAGAAAATTTGCAGAACTTTTCACCTTTTTCAGCTGCTAGAAGTGTCCTAATATTGTCACTAACTAGAAGTGCAAAATTATTATTGTGTAATGTAACTTAAGAAATGATTGCTGCATTCTGGGGTCAATATCGTCCACAGTTGAGCAAATGTAGTATATTTTATTCATACAAATACTCTGGTTAGCTATTAAATGATCCTGCAAAAACATTTATTATTTGCTGTAAGAGAATAAAAAATTTTGTCTGTTAAATATGCTTGTTTGTACCATTATATTTCAAGTAATTTCTGGTATGAGGAATTAATATTATTTACATAAGGACTAATGTCTTCATCTTTATTGTTATTATCACAACATTTCAGCCACTGTATCCTCTGGTCTTCTTCAGGTGTCTGTATATCTAGGTAAACTTCAGAGAATTTTTAACTAAAACCTTTATTTACACAGCAAGCAATAACTGAACAGTACTAAAAGATGAGTTAGCCATATACATGGACATCAGAACAAGAAGAATCTACCCTCATAGATTAAATAAAGTATCCAATAGGAAATTCCCTCATGGTTATTTGATTTCAACAGATGCCTGAAGAAGGCCAATGCCTGAAATGTTGGGATAGCAACAAAGATGAGGACATTAGTCTGAATGTAAATAATACATTGAGTACAAGTATATGAATTATACACCTATTAGGTCAAAGAACAGATCACCCGAAGTATTATACATAATAAAAAACAATTACATTTTGTTCTTCCTTTTAAATTTCCATATAATTTCAGTATTTTAGCAAAGCCCTTTTGGTGTCATAACTGGAATTATTCTAGATATATAAATACACACTTTGCTAAGTTTTCTCAAATTTTGAAATATGAATACACAGACAAGACTAATTATAATCTGTTTTATAACTTTGTTGATGAAAAATAAGAATTACTTTTCTTTATCAAAGTGTTTGAAATTTTATTTTAGAAATTATATTAAAAAGATTTATGGAACATTTTCTGAGAAGGTAAGCTCTTTAGTTGTAGAAACTATTTTTATGAGTTTTCTTCTAGCAGCTTTCAGTAAAAAGAGTCACAAACAAAAACTAAGCAATAATTTGATGTATTTTTTGTAAGTATCAATTTTAAAGCTCGGAAAGAAAAAAAAATTAATGTGTTTTATTTTTTTACTCTTTTTCTGATTCAGGATTAAGATTTTCAGAATCTGGTTTTCTGAAACAATAACAATGAAAGAACTTCCTTATTTTAGTTATTTAGCATTAATTCTTATATCAAACTAAAGAAGATATAAAAACAACAATAAGCAAGATATATACAAACACATAGTAAAACAAAAACATCAGTAAAAGAAATCAGTTACAAAAATACAAATTCTTAAACACAAAAGCCACATCAACAAGCCACAACATCAAAACTAAAACAGAAATATATATATATATATATATATATTACTCTTTGTAGAAAATTAACAGAATTGAGTCAAATTAAAAGGATGTAACTTCAAAATCATTTCAGATAAAATTTTAGAAAGTACATGAAAAAACAAGTTGATATTAAAGAAAAATTAAGTATCTTAAAAAAACCCCAAAAAAACTTACCATACTCCTAGGATTAAGATAATCTCACCAGATATAACCATTCACAATGCTTCATATATTTTGACACAATTTTTGAATTAATTAACATAAACTATGCAATATTGGAAATTTTTCAAAATTTACAATGTTAACTTCTTGCTTGTTGAACACCTGAAGAGAAACTTGAATGCAAAACTTTCAAAGTTTGAGAAACTCAAAGATGCCAGTATCAACATGCAACCAATATTGGTATATAGGCATGTGTTTGAGAGGGTTTGTGTATGTGTGCATGCAGATGTATGCAAAGGTGACAGGAAATAGGATGGAATCAAATAAAGTTGCTAATTATTAAAAAAAAATTATCTTAAAAAGAAAAAATGTGATATGTTTTGTTTTTTTTATGCTAAAAAGTTATAGCATGAGAAACTTCCCAAAATCTGATCAAACATTAAAATGTTTATTTTAAGGAGGGCTCCTTAGTTTAACTGAGAACTGTTCAGTACACTGACTGTGTGTATGTTACATTAATGAGACTATAGCCTAATGATTAGAAAACAATACTTGCAAACCTTTTTTTGTAATGTCTTTTTTTAGAAAACTTAAAAAAATATATTTGTGAGAGAGAAATATTGATAAATTATATATATATATATATATATATATATATATATATATATATATATATATATATATATATATATATAATGTTAATTTATGCATTAAAATATATTAACACAGTTTATTTATAACTCAAGACAAATCTGAAAATATATTCTTATATATTAAAAGAAAATTAAATGTGTACAAGATACAGTGCAGTTGACCTAAGTGTTCTCACCTTAAAAAGAAAACAAAAATGAACACATTTATATGTGTATTGTCAGGGGATGAATACTGCATTTCTTTTTTTTTTTTTTTTAAAGAAATTAATCAAATTGTCATTGTTAAATATACATAGCTGGAAGATAAAGAGAATGATGGCACATATATATATATATATATATATATATATAAGCATACCTATTTTTGTTACAAAAATTGTTAATATTTAGGGCTAGAAAGAAAATGTGAAATAAAAAGTAAAAAAATTAAATCACTGAAAATGAAGAAAAAATTAGTAAAGAAGAAATTTTGAATTAAACAATTTTTTTTTTCTTCCTTTTAAAACTATCAATCTTCCATTTTCATACTGTCATATTTTGCCAAATATGAAATGATAAAAATGATAGGTTGGAAAATAAGTACAGCATAAAAGATACCTTAAAATATTTGCTATTTAGAAAAGGTATAGCAACAAAATGATGGTTTTACATGCAGAGATGAAAATTTTAATAAACAGATTAAAAAAAAATAAAAAGAACTTAAAATAGACTATGCATTATTTAAAATTATGCATGATTTTATCTGAAAAGAAAATGGCTCTGGCAAAGTTATCTCCCACTCACTGTGTCTGGAAAAGTTTAGAATTGCAAGAAATCTTTTTTCTTTGCAGTATTACAAATTGTAATGTATTTTAAGTAAATGTTTGTTATATGTTAACTGAAGATACATTGAAATAAGAAACAAATTTAAAGGAATCTTAAATAAAAGTTTTTAAAATGAGACAGAATATAAATCTATTTTTTTCAAATGTTCTAATTTTTAAGCCAAATCATGAACTGTAAAAAAAATCTATCATAAAAAAATAATTCACTTTCAATAACTGGTTGCCCTAATAAGGTGAGAGTTCAGTACATTTTACCCTTTTACCTGTAGCTGGGGGTAGAAGAGATGGATTCATAACTTTCCCAAGAGTATTAGTGCAAAGTAAATACAACAGCCTCAGTTGGGATTTGAACCTTGCCTGCTGACTGTTTTTCCATGCTAATAACTTACACCACATGTACATTTATTTTAGTTTTTTTTTTATCTGATGAATAACATTATATATAGTTTAAAAAAAATGATCATACACAGATTATGAATGGAATTTATGAACTAAATTATAGTTATTTTTTGTAGCAGAATATTACTTTCTATTATTATTATTTAGGAATGACAATGTCCAGGTAGATCTGTATGCAAAACAATATTGGTTATACAAAAGCTTAAACATAAATTAATATGCCTATATCCATGTAGATGCACTTTCATAGAATTGCACAACATAACATGGGTATCAAATGCAAATCAAGACATCTATGAAGCTATCATTTTAAATGTTTTTTGTTGAGTGGGAGCAGGATTCAGAAAATTTAATAAATATTTGTATTGATATAGGACAAGCTTTTCTCCTTCAAGTATCTATTTTATAGTTTTTGTCTGAAATTTGAAGATTTAATATTTATTGTTACTGATTAGGCAATGAACACTAAAGTAAGAAACTGTTATGAAAACTATCAGGCTTTCAAGGATTAAGGGATGCAAGTTCAAATCTCACCAGAGGCTTAGTTGTTACTTCTGATCATCACTGCTAAATGATCCCAGAAAGAAAATCTTAGTACTGTGATAAAAATGTTACAGAAAGATGGAAGAAATGCTAATCAAAATGAATGATAATTGCCAAATGATATGTTTATAGAATAAGTCTTTAAAATTTGGAATAATGAGCCTAGTGTTCACAAGGGCTTCTATGTTTTATAGCCTCTCTAAATGAATGAAAGCATTTGTTGGCCATTTCCCAATGGGTTAAAAAATGTTGAAAAGTTTATTCTAAATTGTCATTAATCATTTGATTAGCATTGTTCAGTGGGTTTTTTTCTACTAGTAATAAAATTTTAGCACTAGTATAATTTCAGTTTGATACAAGTAAGCATGACTAAATATGTTTATACTATTTTTAAGTGTTGCAAATACTGCCAATATCTAAATGTACTAATTGTAGACATGTGTAGGTGGAGGTTTATGACTCACCTTAGCCTGACCCTTTTGAAGGATTAGTGTGCCAATGAATCATGTTTATCTGTCCAGAATATCCCTGTCACTTTCAGACACAAAATTATCACTTATTTCAGTTATCAGTGTATTAAATTTTCACACTCAAATGTTTTCAAAGACAACTTGTCTTGAAATTCATAACTATATTTTTCTCTTGTCAAGTTTAAGATAATTTTGTGTCTTTGGTATTTTCTGGAAATTCACCAACTGACAGATCTTGGAGAAAGGAGGAGGACTTCATTGTAAGTGCAACACAGACAACAACAAAAATCTTCGTACCCATATATTTTTTTTCTTTCTTCCTTTATTTTCTTTTTGACTTTCTTCTGAGAATTTTCTTTTATTGTTGAAAAGTTGAGTTTGGGCTGTGTGGTTCTGTCACAAATATATAAACCCCAAAGTCATTAAAATTCACTTTCTAAACAGACCAAAAATACTAGACAAACTAAGAACATTCAATAAATTTTTTAAAAATAACTAATTAATTTCATTATTTAACATATCTACTAAATATTTTGTTTTAATTTTGCAATTTAAATTCTTTAGTAGTTTTAAGTAGATATTTTGATAAAATAGTAACCACAAAAATACATGCTGAGAAACAAGTATTTAGTGAAAATAGTAAAAGATTTAGTTAAGACAAAGTGAACTAAAATTAAATTTTTCAGGGCTTTACACTTAAAAGTGATGAGAAATGTTTTGATGAGTAGAGAAATGAATTAAGATTAAAATTTCTATATTCCACTCTATATTTTTTATTTTTAAATTCACATCTCTTCAGGACATTGGTAATCATGGTTCTTTCTAAATTCCTTTTCTCTATTATCTGTAAATTGTCAGTAGTTCTTGGGAATGATAGTGGAGTAATTCCCTATTGACTTTTCCATGGTTTTGAATTCAGAGTAATAATAGTGTCTTGAAATGTACCATTTTTTATTTAAGAGGAAAATGATGATTTAAAACTGTAATATCTTCAATGACAGTATACATGGTGAAAAAGTGGAGTTATGAAAAATGTTAAATCAATGTTGATTTGAAATTATAAAAGTATTTTTTTTTCCATTAAAAAGAGTAAAAATTCATGGTGTTAATATTTACTAAAAAATTAAAAATACATATTCTAGTTTCGTGTAAGTTTTTATTTATTTTTGTTCAAAATTTATTTCAAACTAAAATATGCAAAAAAATAAATTTGATGTTTCATAAACGTTTTTTCCTTGCTCATATTCTAAAATATCTATAAAAAAAGAAGAAAAAAAAATGTAATTATTTTTATAATTTACAAAGAAGCGTTAAGTTAAATCCATGACAATTGTTACAACTTTTCCTAGAAATTTTTAAAACTGCTGTATAGAAAAGTTTTTTTCCAGTATTTAGAACAAGAAAAGTAAGGGCAGATAACTTTGCAAGTTTATCACTGAAAGGACAGAAAATGGTAAAAAGTTCAGCAAATTAATTACCTTAAAAAAATAATTCATTAGTAAATCAACAGTTTGTAAAGTTTTTAAACATCAATACAGAAACATTTATGAACCAATTGATAATTTTGCATATTAAGAACCAATCAGCTGTTGAGAAAAGAAAAAAAAAAAAAAAAACACCAAAAATGTATTTTGTATGCTCCCAATGTTTTTTTACTCCATTTTACAAATTGTTTAAAACTAGAAATTTTATATTACTAAAACTTCTTGAAGATAGTAAACAAGCTAACCTTGTTCTCATTAAATTTTTAGAAAAGGAAACAGAAATTAAATGCCAAAATAGTAGAACAAATTGAATGTTGACATTTTAACAAAAATCCATTTTTTGTGAGTTTGGAAACATTTCATGGTTGAATATTGTTGAAAATGATTTTATGTCCTAAAATATCAGTTCATCTACAGCTGTAATAACTTGCTATCATACATAATACAGAGACCATTTGTCTTAAGTATTCCATATGTGACAAATAACAAGAATTAAAACATAACAAGAGAAAAGAAAAATCCTAAATCTTACCTGAAAGGTTTCACAGAGCCATCATTAAGTTCTGTAGTTGTGGACAATGAGGACCATTTCTTGAGGCTTGCACTGTTAGCTTTGTGGGATGGAGATGTTCGAGCAGGAGGTGTGGTACTTCTACTTGGAGTGTTGTGGATACTGTCCACTGGACTCAAGTGAACATTTTTCTTATCTCCATATCTCCGTGTAGACTTAAATGCTGGTTTTGATGGTAAAACATTGTTTTGCATTGCTGCATGAAGAAGAAGAAAGATCCATTGATTGAAAATAGTCACCAAATTATAAATATCATTTATGGAATTTTCAGTTTTTTTCTTAACAGCTACAACAGTATACCACATTATCATGTAAAGATTATAGAACAAATGACATCCTATATTTCTATTTAAAAAAATAAGAAATAGTTTCCCTACAGCCAACCATTTTTGCTTTACTCAAATTTTTTTCAGGACCAGAGTACCTATGTTGAATATAAGATTTATGCCTTTACTTACTTCATCCATTGGATCAAAGGTAATCCAGATACAAATCTATTGGACAAAAAAAAAAAAAAAAATACAATGGCTTCCAACAGACTTTAAATCATAAAAAACATATGCTCCTCTCCATCACAATAAAAAGATGAAGTCAAAACATTTTCAGTATACAATTTTGGGATGTTTTCTGGAGTAGTGTGCTGGATTAAGTTTTGTTCAAAAGCAAAAAGATAATCCTATTTAAGGTGACAAATATCTACCAAATATTAGTTTAAAGAAACATTAATAGTAAATATATTTGGAGGAGGAAGTAAAAAAAAAAACAAAAAAAACCCCCACTTCCTTTATTTTTCCTTGTACTGAAAAACTTGTTTTAAGTTATTTTTGTATTTCAAAAATTATTTTCAGTTTTTATAGAAATTTGATAGAATTAATATTGGATAGAGAAAAAAATAAAGCATTGGCTAATTTTATACCAAAATTTTCAGTGAATTTCAATAATCAACAAAGTATTACAATTTCAAAAGATAATTTATGCAAGGATTTTATTTTTAGATAAGTAATTGTTATTATCATATATCTTTCTAGTCAAACCAGCATAATCATTTTGGTTGTTGCACTCTTCAGCCTTCTTCAGATCATTTGTACTCTAAACTTTTGAACCTAACTCTTGATTCAATCCACAGAGGTAAATTGTTTTCATATAGATTTTCATGTATAGGAGAGATAACTCATATCAGTTAATACTCTCTAGATCTAGAAAGGTTAAAAAAGATTTTTTAATGCTTTGGTATTTTGAACAAAAGCAGATTTTATGAAGAATCATAAGTATTTAAGCTCTGCATCTATAAAAATATTTTATAATTTCATGTTGCACAAATGTTTTTGAAAGATTGTTCTAAATACAGATTCTAACAAGTCAACCAAAAAAAAAAAAAAAAAAAAAAAAAAAAATCAATAATTTTATATTCTTTGAAAAAATATTTCTCACGGTCTGATATTTCATTACATGTGTATAAAATAAAATATATACATGTATTCAAATCATATTTTTTTTACACTTTTTGTTCAGTTGTTTAAATAGTAATGCTATACAGTTATTTTATAACTGTTCTTATATGTTGGAAATGCAGACTATTTTAGCAAGTACCAACTATAATTGTACTTAGTCACTTTTGGTCATAATACAGCCCCCCCCCCCGTATTTTCAAATCAAATTTAAAAATTTAAGGTGTTAATGACAGAAACTAGCAAGGTGTAAAAATTTGTGTTTAAAAGATTTTGCAGTAATCATACTTATTATAAAACCCAGGTTGTGTGTTTGTCTGTACGTTTATATATTGGATCGGATTTCCTACATTTTTCAACCGATTTCAACAAAACTTCACAGGACTACATAAAATTACCTTGCGGTGGTTCTGACAGTGCCCAAAATTGGAAAAACACAATTGTTTTTGCACAAAATCAATTTGAAAACATGATTAAGAGGAATCGCAAGAATGAAAGGGGGATAACTCATACCGAGTTATACTTATTATAAAATCTAGGTTGTGTGTGTGTGTGTGTGTGTGTGTGTTTGTTTATATATGGGATTGGACTTCCTACATTTTTCAACTGATTTCAACAAAACTTTACTTTTTTTGGCAGGTAGTGTTTCTTATTGTCTTTCACACTTTTTTCTTTATTTTTACATTCAGAATGCTTTACAAATTCCATTTACAAGACAATTGTTTATAATAAAATTCTATTCAATTGGTAGACTCATAACGATTGAAAACAATGTTTTGACGAATTCGTAAAATAAAAAAAAAATAAAAAAATGATTAAAACATGCGTGTCCATCAAACTTAAACAATAATCTTTGTCAATTTTATTTTTCAGTCTTTATGATGGTCGATACTTGATCTATCTCTTTTACTGTTACATCCCCGGGCAACGCCGGGCTCTACTGCTAGTACATTATAAAGGTTAGTATCTACAAAGACGAGTTTAATGCTTCAATAGAAGATTTTGTAGTGATAAATCTACAACTGTTATATTATAAATACATAATTACATTAAATTATATATTATTACATATGCTGAAATATCTGCCTTTACAAATATAAAAAAGCTATATGGTATACAAGTGGTTTTCAGATCAGTATCACTTACAGTAGGAAAAGTAAAGTAAGAGTATAATTTAAAGTTACAGAATACTTATATTACCAATAGATTTTTTTTTTATTGAATTGTAAAGTAAATCATTACAATTTAAAAATTAAATATCGTTTGTATTATTTAAAATACTAATTTGAAAAAGATTTAACTAAATGCTGAATATTGGATTAGCCAAAAGTATTTGAATTTGTAGTTAAATGGCGTTATAATAAATTAATTTTAATTTAATTAAAAAAAAAAGAAGAAAGATTATTTTTACCTGTATACTATCTTATCATTCATTTTTAAAACTTTGCCTAAATTGGTGTACTTTTATTTGATTCCAACATTGAAACAATATTTTCAGCATATTATACTTTCTTTGTAAGAAATTTGTACAATTTATGAAGAAGATATTCGTAATGTTCAAATGAAGCCAAGAATAATGCTCTTTGGTGGGTAGAGCAGTTGAGTTTGATAACAATCCAATAAAGAGATTACTTGAAAATAATCAAACTCATAACAGACAACATATCCAAAATATCCAAATGAAACACTGAAAAACCTTGTCATATTAGGGATATGAGAATTATGTAACAATTATTGGCTGTGGAGTCATTGTGAAAATTTCAAATTCTTGTGTTTTGTCAACATTGCACTAATGCCTCTGGAAAAAAAAAGGCATGAAGTCATTTTCCTCCAGCTATAGTTTAAATAGCAGACCAGACTGGACTGTCTTGCCTTAGTGGCAGCCAGTCTAGGAGTGAATTTAGCCTGAAGGGACGTAGATCTATGAGGCTATCTTGACCTAAAAATACCTAATGTTACTACAGCAACAGTATATGTGTTGCCCCTATGTCCTAATGGGCCAAATTTACAAGAGTAGTTCCCTACTACTCAAATGCAGCAAAGTGTTTTTGAAAAATTGTGTTTGGCAATGAATAATAGATAGTATACAACAATGTAGAATGTGAGCACATGAAAGGAACAACCACTAACTGCACATATCAATGGCTGGTTTACATTGGAAATTGGTTGTAGATGTATGGTGGTATTAGAAGGAAATTCTTTATTACGAGTTCCTTCTAGAGAATCAAATAATTCAGTTAAACAAGAACTGAACTTAGATTAACTGAAAACAGCAATTGATGAAAAGCATACAAATTAGCTAAGAGAAAGTGGGATCACATTTCTTTGGTGACAATTGTTAGATTGGCTGAGAAAATTTTACTCATCCATCATATTCAGCCAAAACTGCACCTTCAGATTCTCTTAATGAAAATTATTTCAATTTTCTGGAAATCTGTAAAAATAACCTACAACAGTTCTTTGCTGTAAAAGATTTTTTTAAAAAGCTTAGGGTTGTGTTATTATGAAGTTGTCCGAAAGATGGCAGAAAACAGTAAATGTTATTCCATAAATTAATGCAGATGAAAAAATTGCCATAATTTATTTAAAACTAAATTGACTTTTATTGGCTACTGAATAGTTAAACTATTATTGCATTTAAGTTTATTATATATTTGTTAAAGATTATTTAAACTCAACTGTCAAGTTCAAAATTTTGAACCTAAATTTTTTCATTCATTTAGAAAAAGCCATGATAAATTATCTTATATTTAACTTAGATAATACCTCCTTACATATACATGCACTCATTCTTTTAGAAGATATAAGAATAAAATCATTAAAACATGTAGTTAAAATGTGTTTAAGTGTTTAAGCCTATACTGTTATTATAAGTAGTGCAAAACAGGCAACCTGTAACAAACAAAAGAATAAAGAATCTACATAAGTCTTGTCAACATTAATTCTTGACCATCAAAAATAAAGTGTGTCCACACATGTTTATAGGTTCAAAAAATATTTACAAAATACAACTGGCTGAGAAGAGAAGTCTTGAATTAGGCCAAACAATGTAACATTCACAAATTAGTACACATTTTGTTAACACTGACATTAATGAGCACTGATCTGAAACTGTCTCCATAGGGAAAGAAAAATAAGTGTGGTAAAATTTTGAATTAAAATGTTTTTAAATGTGTAATTTTTACTTGTGGGAAGTGAATAGCTTAGTACCTCAAATCTTGTCATTTGAATCTATGAATTCAATAAAGATTTTTTTCATAATAGATGATTCAGTGAAAAATAAGTTTCATCTTCCGATAATTTCTTAAATTTTATTTTATGAATTTAATATATTACATCCTTTATAATTTCATTTTTTACCATAATTTTTTTTTTTTAAAAAATATATCAATATCTTTCCCTCTTTCTTCTCATTCACTTTTTTGTTTCTCTATTCCTTCCATACCATCATTTCACCCACTTTTTTTTTCCATCTCTTTGAAGCTTTTCAGTTTCCTTGATTTCATTATTGTCCTTTGTTTCTTTCACTTTCCCCGCAAGCTAATTTGTTTTCTTCTTTTGAATTATCAAATGAGCACAATTAGCAAAATTCCTTTAATCAACTTTCAACATACCTAACTAAAGCACAAATATCTACAACCTGACACTGCTCTCACGCCCACTTGCAAAAGGCAAAGTTCTCTTGCAATATTCAGCTGTTTGCTTTTGTAGTGACATTAAAGATAGTAGCAGCTCTAAACCTTATCAATAGCGGCTCTTAAATATAAAAACCCATGACCCCTAAAGTAACGTTCTCTCCAGGGTTCCTGCTTTTAAACTGCTGACATGAACATGCCATGCTGAAGCTACAAGGCTGTGAATGCTTCACATAAAATGCACCAATACAGTAAGTTCCTACTACAACATATTAATGAATATTTTTTGTTGTGTATACAATTTATATACAACAAAAGAAACTCTTGTTTTAAACTTTATTTTGTTAATTTTAATTACTGAAGTAGCTAATCACTAAACTTTGTTTAATCTAAAGAAATAAGTAAGAAAACATTAAAAACAAATAATCTAATTTCTTTTTGGGATTCTTTATTTACACCTACATTTTTCTTCCCTCAAAAAGTGCAAGTTAACCTTATTTTATTCATTCACAATTTAGATTTCAATTTAAATTTCAGATTGGAACATGAATGCAAGTTTACCTATTTTGTGGGCAAGCTGATTTAAACAATATCTAATGGAGATAACCTACGACAAATTGCTGTAAGTATACATTACTCTACTTTTAATTACCATGTATGAAGCAATGCCATTTGTTTTAAAAAAAAAATATCCTTTTTTGAGAATTAATATTTACCTATGTATGTATGTCAGCCTATAAGACATATTTTACAGGAGTATAAATTTAGTTCATAGGAGTATACTTTAGACATTTTTGTGCACTAACAAACTCAATATTTCTTTTGAAATAATAGTGAAAAACAATTTTTACCTATGTTTGGGGAAAGTTCAATATTCATTCTCTATATTGGGTATTGTGAGTAAAGTTTGAAAGAGAGTCTGATGGAACAATAAATATACAAAAATTATTTTTGACAGGTTTTGATGTTCAATCAGTGTCATTATAAAAATGCAATGGTTGAAAATATATGATGAAATAAAATTAATTTTTCCAATGATACCGAAACATGTCAAAATAAGTTTTCCAAATTGTTTTATGTATTTACCATATTGTGCATGAAAAATCAAGGATAGAAAAAAAACATTATTCACAGAAACAGTTAAGTGTCATATATGATACATGCTTGAGCAATCATGTCTCTTTCAATTCATGACTGAATAGGCAGAAGATTTTCCTTGCAGTAGTTTGTCATCTGTTTCTGTGGTAGACTGGTTACCAACCAAAATATAGGACCCAGTCTGTCCTGCTATTCAAACCATAGCCGGAGGGGGGAGGAAGGAGATGTTTACATATCTTTCCCAAGGTTACTTGCATATAAGTAAATGTAATGAACCCCACAGAATAGGACTATCAAAAGGTGTATAAATTTTTACCTTAAAAATGCATTGAAATTGGAAAATATCAATCTCAATGGTCAATAAAATTAGTACTGAAAAAATAGAACTATTAAGAATGTTAATATAGATATGCTTGGGTGCATCATCAGTGAAGTTAATGCTAGAACCTAGCATTAACCAGATAACCCTTCCACCATAGATCTGGTGACAACACACATCTTAACAGCAAATTATGTTTCAACTTCATTTCATTTTGTTAAGCCTACTAAGAATAACTTCAAACAATAATGGTACCAATTTGTAGTATCAACTGTTTTAGTAACATTAATTTGTAACTTATTCAGTGTAATTTCTGTTTGAATTTTTGAGGTGAGAAGATGTCCCCATCTTTGTTGTGTTTTATATCTTTTTTGTTTTTTTTACCATCACATTTTGGCCCTTCAACCTTTTTCAAGTGTCTGCCAAACTGGTGAACTTTTAGGGAATTTCAAACTGAACTCCTTATTTAATATATGGAAGAAATAGAGAAGAAAGTCAGTTAGCCATGACAAGTCATGCTTAGATATGAACAGTGGAATGAGAACAATTTACTCTCATAAATTGAACAAAGGATTTAATTTGAGATTCTCTGAAAGTTATGCAAATCAACAGGCACCTGAAAATACCAAAGGGCACAACCACTAAAAACTGTCAATGTGATGCCACTGGGCATAAGTGCATTTTTTTCCAAATGAGATAGAAACTACTTTAAGATAAAAATTCAGAAAAAACAATACCAATATATCTTGATCATGGCCTAACATTACAAAAATTCCTTGAATCAGAATACTATGTTATAGAGATCAACTTGTTTATTTCATGCAAATAATGAAGGAATATCAATTTACAAAGAGGAAAGACATTAGCCCGATTGTATACAATTATTCAGGGTAGTATCTTTGTAATTTTCATATTTAGCACAATCTGCAGCTTTTATCAAAATTATTGGTGGTTGCCCAAAATTTTTCAGGGGATTTCTGACTAAAGTCCTCTATTCATTCAGCTATGCAAATCTAATCTTTACTTTGGCTGTAACTGGTACCTTTCTCAGAGACTGACCTTTTTATTTTATTTGTAAAAAGCCAACAAGTCATTTTTTAAAACTGCAAAATGGAGAGATTTAATCTTGTTATAAGTTATTACAGTTGAAAAAAAATATATAAATAAAATTTTTAAAAAATTAAAAAATTGCTTGTATCATTCCAAGTTCTATATTAATGAGATTAATTGCATTTGCTTTAGTCACATTCATTCTTTGAATTGAAGAAAAAGCTTTCAAGTGAAATTCGAGATTAACATCATTTGATTATCTAAATTGCAGGGAAAAAAATGGTTAAAAAATCCTGTGGTGGAGGCAAAACCTAATTCAGTCCAAACTAATTTTTCATACTTTTGCATATTAAAAAAAAAAAAAAAAAAAAATATCAAAATTATGATTATATCTAGTGTTTATGAAGAAAAACCTTAAAAATGTATATAAATTAAGATTTGGTAAAATGAACAATTAGATTCTAATTATAAGACACATTATTAGAACATATTCTATTAATTTCAGATAAAATAAAAACCACTATTTATTGAAAATTATTAATAAGATATGATATCCCGACTGAATGGATACCAACTTACAAATAAAATTTAACTTGTAATTTATGTTTCACCATAAATTACACAGCATATAAAACAAAACTATTACTGTCTGAATTTCTAGGATGAGGAAGTATTTACATGTGAACTCTTGTCCTCATCTTTGATGTTATGACATTTTGGCATTTGTGCTCTCTGGTTTTAGAATCAGTAAAATAAAGGGGCAAATACAACATGAAAAAAATTATCTGGGAAGCAATATCGCAGTGATGATGTTATATCTGCTGTTAATGAATTTTCTGACCAACAGGATGAAAGCTTATTCACTAATGGGATTCAAGCACTGCAACATTGATGGAAGAAGTATGTGGACTGCAAGGAGGTCTATGCTAAAAAATAAGCCTCATTTGGTAACATTCCATGAAAGTATTTTGGTCAGTCTATGAACCTTTCAGAAGGCACTTGTACTTCTATATTGAGAAATAACTAAATGTTTCCCTTGCAAAATTTTCAATTGAAACAAAAATTTAATAAGCTTCAATTTATTTCCAGTAAGTGTGTCAACTTTTTTCTTTTTTACTACTACATACACAAATTTCTTATATTTATCCTTCAGATAATGTGAATGAAGTCCACTTGAAAATTTTACAACTATTTTGTGCCAGATGTTGAAACAAAGAGAATTTAATGTGATGGAGTGTGACCTTGCCAGGATTAGAATCCCTACAAAGTGGGCTCTAAATCTGGGACTGAAGAGTCAGTAAAGTATAGATAAGAGGTATTCAAAGTAGCCACCTGCTATCCACAAATACAGAGAATGGAAATGAAACAAATAAAAGTTTTGGGATCAAGAGCCACTTGGTCGGAAGATAAGAGTTCCAGATGTGGACTTATATAGGCAGAATTATGGTTATCCACAACCTTTACAAAAGGTAGATCAGATTAAAATGGAGTACTGTTGCCATATGATGGATAGGAGCTGCCCAGTCTTGATAGAATCCAAAAGCGCATCTGCGATATGGGGGTGACAAATTATTATCCACTCTACAACCCTTTACTCCACAGATGAAACATGGCAAGCCTCTAGCTACGACGGCTATTTCTGTAGAAAATGTTTGGATGAATTGTATTCGTTAGTTTCACCAGTTCTATCGTTCACTGCAAAGAGCTGCCATGCCTCACACATTCTAGTGAACCACATTCATTCTCTTTGTATTCCATTGGGGAAATGTAAATTACATTTAAGCAGTTTCTTCCCACAAACTGCTACTTTGTGGAACTGACTCCCAAAAGGATGCTTCTTTGATCACTACAATCTTAATAGTTAACCCTAGATGTAAACAGGTTATCTTCCACACAAACTGTACAGCTTACTCTGTAATCCTCTACCTGGAGTGGCTCTCGGACATTATACAGGAGAAGATTATTGTTAAAAAATATATCAGTTATGAGATGCCTTTTGGTAGGTGACAGGACATCAATGAAGATATAGGAATGCAGAATCAGAAAGTTACTGTTAGCCTGTATAGACAGTTGCAGTCAAAGAAGCAAAGCAAAGAATCAGTTGGAGTTCTTACTGGCCACCAAAGTCTGTCATGAGAGAAGTAGAAACTAAGATGTCCCCACTGTCACCTACCTAACACACAAGACCAATGCCAGGTGAATCTATGAATAAATAACCATAAATATTGAAAACAAGATTTGTGTTTTTATTTCTCTTGCTGGAACATACACCATGCATTTCCCAGTTTCTTTTCACATCAACACAGATTGGAATCGAAACATAATCTGTGGTGATTTGTTCAGTTGATGAAAAACGGGAGGCCTTAGTGCATGAAAATATGACTTTAACCGATTTTAATTATTTAACTAAACAATTTCTAAACTGTCATCTAAATGAATGGCCTTGCATGTACAACTGCATCACCATCTAGAAGGTATATATAAGTATAACTACAAAAGAAAAACTTTTCCTAGACAATACATTTCAACCTCTGATGGATTTTATCAAGGCAAACGTTTATTTTGCAATAAGTATTTATAAACACAATATTATTAGCATTTCAAAATTTTTAATTTAAGGGATGTTCATATATATAAATATTCATCAGGTTAAGTGTAAAGTCTTAGTAAATTATGGAGGATGCTAAGTGGCATATTTTAATGTCTAATAAATGAAAGTGTGTAAATGATGTTGATGTTTTTTATGCAATTAATATTTAAATTATTTTACTATGGGATAAATTTACATATAATATATTTGAAATAACAGGAGGTTATGAATTTAACCATTTTCTTTCAACATTTTTATAGTCATGTATTTTGGCTTGGGAAAGAAGTAATTTTTTCAGGAATTATATATAAAGGGTGTATCAAAAAAAATACTTTTTACAAACTTTGTGAGCAGGTTCCTCACACCAAAACAAAGACAAAAGCTCATATAAACATATGTCCGCAAATCATTTGGTTTGAGTTATTAAGTTTAAAGTTTACATTAGATGCATTTAAATGTACAATCCAAGATACTTGCTATTTCATCTCTTCCATATGTTGCCTTATTCGTAAACAAGACTGAAGAGACAAACAATGTGTTGGCAGTTTGTGCAATAAGTTTTCCTGTGGTGAGTGATTAGAGGGTGAAAAACCCTGCACACATTGCAAATGATACAGATACAGAAGCTGCTCTTGAAGTATCCTCCATGCGATACTATGAGATGTACAACATGCTAGGACCACTTGACGTGTGCTGATACCTGGATCATTCCCAACAGCCTGTAGAATTGTTCTTCATGGTCAGGCATACGAGAAGATCCGTCTTCTTTGATTTATAGTTTGTGATGCCACAGACCCTGTTTCAGCAGCATGACAATAAGCAGCAGCAAAGATTGGAATTACTCAGCTGCTTTTGGTCTGGAAATGCAATCTGATACAGCAGTGCAGCCTTGGGTCCATTACCATCTGTGTGGCTGTATATAAAACTCATATCTGTTGTTCATGATATGAATATTCTGCCATTGTTAAGTGGAACACTTCTCAGTTTACTCACTACTATACATATTAAACAATGAAGACAGACTAGCCATGAATGTAGATAAATATAGTGTGTGTGTGTATATATATATATATATATATTTATATTTTGAACAATAAAAAAATATTAAAAAATTAAAATCTTCAGACACACTGGGTTGTAGATTAATATTCTTTCGTTTTTTTTTTATTATTATTTCATTTAGATTCTCGACTAGTTTCGCCAAAATGGCCATCATCGGGAGAAGAAATATTTCTGCTTGCTGGTAGCAGTAAACTACAGAAATGAATGTCTTGCTGGAGAAAATGAACTTTTGTCTGTAGTTTTCATTTGTTTTTTTTATATCTTTTTAACATGAATCATTTAACCTTCCTTGTGTTGGTCAAACAGTCTCTTTTAAGTTGTTATTTGAGATAAGAGCTGGATGGATCTATGCTTCTCTGAATTCCCATGGTCAGTTTGACAGTTTTATTAGTCCTGGAGAGGAGATGTGTCTCTATTTAGCGTTTGTGTGTGTATTATTTGGTTCTTAGGGAGTGAGTGGGTATGATATGTGTATGCGTGTGTATTGCTGTGGGTGTGTGTTATCATTTGGCTCATTAGGGAGTGAGTGAGTATGATGTGTGTAAGTGTGTATATTCGTGTGGGTGTGTGTATAAGTGTGAGGCCTCCACACTTCCATAAGCATGTCTGTCTTGTGTGGGTGAGAAATGTGGGTAGGTTTTGATTTGTTGAGTTATATATTAGTACTATCTATAATGTTAAATTTATGGTTTAGCCCAGCTGGATATTGTGTTTTTAGACGTTGTATCCACTTATTTTCATGGGACTCTAAAATCTTTCTAATGTTATCTGCTCTGAACTTTTCTATTCTCTCAATTATAGTGAATTTGGCATGGGTTTTGAAATCGTGTTTTTCCAGGCAGAAATGTTGTTCTACATGCAGCATATTCATAGACATATCTATTTTTATAATAATCCTTTCTAGTTCTTTAATTATCTTGACATTAAGTTGAAATTCATGAACTATATCATGAAAATAATAAACAGAAACTTCAAATTCTCAAGGCCTTCTATATCAAAAGTGATCAATCAACACTGAACAAAATTTGTTGCATGTGTAGTAGCAATGTTTTAAAATGCATTTGAGTTGATGAGCATTTAACACCATAATTCATTTTACCATCTCTGGTTACCTCCTTTGCATGGTGAATGCTTGTTTACAAAACATTATAGCCACAATGGTTAATTTTAAAATAATTATAACAGAACAAAAAAAAAAAAAAAAAAAAAAAATCACCATCACAATGATTACAGTTACATTAAGTTTGTCTTCACAATTCCTCCCTGAGGATGATCTCAGAGATCAAAAATACTTGGGTTAACAAAAAATATGGCACCTTCCTTGATAAATTTCAACTTAAGATAATTGGAAACATTTTATCCTGGGTAGGTTCAAAATTTCATTTTTTTTTTCAAACCATCACTACTCTTAAGTAACCAAGTTTTCCAAGTTTGTTGTTTTTTTTTTTGCTTTTTTTTTTTCACATGCCAATCACACTTCACTACACAACTTTATAATTCTACCAAAACTTGTAGATTGGTTAATTTATTAAAATAAATAAATAAAATCATTGATGTCATTCTATTTCTGGTTTAATAAATTGATCTAAAGTACTTACCTCGACCAGCTTCTTGGAATTGGTTAAGCTTTCGGATGACATCAGCCAAGGCGCTCTTAAGGCAAACAATCTCATCTCCCTGTTGTTGGACTTTTTTCTCCAATATAGCAACTCGTTCACCAAGGGTCTCCTGGTCTTGGTCAAGTAAGCCATCTGTAAACATTAATAAAATGCAAAGAACAATAAATAGATTTCCTATTTAAGAAAGCATTTAATAAAAGAGAGTGAAAGAAAGACATACATATACCTGTTACAGATTATCATCTCTTTTACATTACCTGAAGATGCATTGATCTTAATGTTACAAGGGGCCTTACTAACCAGAGCTATTAAGCATTCAAATGCTTTGGATAAATCCTACAGATGCAATGGCAATAAGTGAAGCTAAATGCCAAATGTTTTGGTAAGTATATTTCAGACAAAGATTTGACCCACATTGAAAGAGTTAATGAAATTAAGCAAAACAAGGCAACAAAATGTAAATATACTTTTCACCAAGAATATTATCCTTCAAGTTTTGTAATATTAATCATAATGTAATCTTATCAGGAATACCAAATTCATAAGCTAGTGTTTAAAACTATAAATGCTAGTCATAACAGTGTATAGATACTTTAACATTCAAACTTGTTATACGTTTTGTCATTGATATTAAAGACTTGTCTTTCTTGTGCATCAACCAATTTTTAGTAAGCTATTATAAAAACAAACTTGTGCTATATTTGATTCAAATTATGAATACACTAGTTTAGAAGTTATTTGGAATCAAATCCCTTTCCCCCAAATAGAATCATCATTGACAAATATCCATTTACCCATGAGTGACCTAAAAGTATACCACTTTCCCAATTTTCAATCTGTAAACACAATTAAAAAAAAAAAAAAAAAAAAATTATAAAACATGTTAAATTAAAAAAAACATACCAAAAGAACTATAAATAAATTTGATGATAAAAAAAAAAAAAAGTAAACGGTAGATTTAACATTTTAGGGAACATCGCATTGACTGAACATATACCTCAATTAAACAGTTAAGTCCATTTCCCAAAAAATGTTCCCACCAATTGTAAGTAAATATATAATAATTGAAGCAAAGTAGATATGTAAATACAGGTTTTGCTTTACTTATTTTTATATAAAATCAACCCATTATTTTATCTTAACAAAATCCTGCTTCTTTAGCAATTTATAACAAAGATAATGATATAATTAAAGTTGGGATATGGACAGACAAAGCAATGTAACTGCTTAAAGACCTACAGTGCACTTTTGGTTTAGAAAAGAAAAATCTTTTTTTTTTTTTTTTTTTTTTACTCAAAAACAAACCAATCAATCAAACACACGCACATACTCCCACAAAAAAAAAAAAATCATGCACAAATGCAGACAAGACAAAAGAAAACCAGCCAACATAAAAACTATTTTATTTCTGTTAATATTTTTCATTTTTCCATTCTTAATAGGATAAGGCTTTTGCACCAACAGCCATGCACACACACAGAGTTAATAGAATCCTTGGCCTCTGGCAGAACTAATAATAGATACAATCATAATTTTTAGTTATTATGAAAACGGGCTATTTATGTTCTCTTTTCCCATATGCTTTACTAGTTACAAAACCACAGTCAAGATAAATAACAATAAAGACATGTCCGTCACTAATCTATTATCAACAAAACCTGTGAGACGCTGGATTAGTGATTTGTGCTGGATCACTGCTGATAAAGTTAGGTCAACCCAATATTTCATTGAAAGTTGCATAATAAAGAAAAAAAATATTAAATTGAAAATCAATGGAATTTTAATGAGATTATTTAACACCATGAAAAGAACTTCCTTTATTCATTGGAAGGCAAGGTGAAATGAAATTAAATCAGATTGTCACAAGAATTGCTTAAAAATGTTTTGTCTGCATTTTTAAGTTAAAGTATCAACAAAGGTTGAGGCTACAGTAATGAGAAAAATTTTAAATTTTTACAAGCTGAAAATGCCTGGCTTAGTGGTGAAATGAGTTCCTTTATAATTATCTTTAAAATAATCTCTTTCCTTTTTGACAAAAAAAAAAAATCTCCACATATTCAAGTATTTTTTTCATTGTTAGACAGTGAAAATGGATCAGAAACATATTGAATTACAAAAATTTCACCCTTGGACTGTTTATATCCCCCCATTATCAAAGTGAAGTGCTGAGCATTGAATTTCACTTCAAAGTGAATAGAAAATTAGGATTAAAATAAAAGAGAGAAAAAACAAAAAACTGGCAGTTCAAAGATTAAACTAGCAAATCTTGTTTCAAAGAAATATCTTTTCTATTTTGAACCATTTCTTCATTAAGATTCAAAGAAACAAGACATTTTATTAACACATTACAAAATAAAAGATTTTCCTCTAAAATTAACAAGGAAATATATGCACTGCACAAATATGCCAAAAAATTTTCTTAATTGAAATCAGTAAGCTAAATATTATGCGCAAAACTATAACAAATACAGGATGCTGCAGAAATACCTCCCACATAATGGAAAGACATTAGTAGCAATGGTGTCTTCATCTAACTGATGTCTTACAATTATGTGGGAAGTATTTCTGATGCACTCTGTATATGACAAAAGAAATTATCTGATTTGTTTGGACATATTATAATCATGTTTTTTTTTATATTTTTGCCAAGTCTATCTTTAAATTTCTATAATTTTGTACAATGATCATTATTATTTAAAAAAACATTTTTAAATCATTTATACATAAGACATCTGATATTCTCAAGCAGAAACTACTTTTACATGCCTTAATTTCAAAAGAATAGTTTTTTGTTTTTTTTAATTGCTATGGCTCATGCATAAGTTTTAAAGGGACTAATTGTATGACTTAGTTACATTAGCCCATCAGTAAGGTATCGATTGCCTCCCTTTAAAGCTTACATAAAAAAAAAGAAAAAAAAATATTGAAAGCAAAGTACTGAATGAATTCAAAATTGTAATGGAAGACAAAAATAAGCTGAAAAGTGCAGAATCACCAATAGCAAGTGATGCTTGAAAAGTTTGTGTGAAAATTCTAATGACAGTAGTTATAATTTAATAGTAAAAAACTACATTGTGTGTGTGTGTGTGTGTGTGTGTATATAGTTGGGACATCAATTCACTGCCATTGATCAGGTTTATTCCATTAAGAAACTTCAAAAATTAAGGTAAATCAAACTTATCAGGTTATCCTATAAACAATGTCCCAAATATGAAAACAACAGATAAAATAGTGATGTTACACTTGAAGCAATTCGAACATTGAATTCAATCTATTTGATTTACATATAGCTGCTTTATAACATTACTAAACATAGGATATTTTATGAAGTACTATCCCCTAAGACATTTTATATTCCAAAATATATCTGCAGCAAGATATATCCATAATTTTGAATTGCAATCCATTAATATTTGAAAGTAAATCTAGTAAATGCTTCACTTTGTTGAGGCAATTTGGTTGTCTTTTTCACTTCCCACATGCTAGCAGAAAACATGAATAAAGAGATTCTAAACGATAATCTCAAATACAACACATTTGAGTATTGAGCAAACAAGACTGAATAATTCTTCAAATAACCCCAACACTGTAACTTGATCATTTTTTTTTAAAAATAGAAACATTAAAAAGCAGCAAACAATACAAACAACACATTAAAAACAGACAAAAATACAAATAGGCTAAGCAATTAACCTGCCCAATAGGTTGTAATTCAAATATTTTAAGCCACAAAAAAAAAAAAAAAAAAAAAAAAAAATAAAAAAAAAAAAACACACAAGACACAGCAAAAGCAGAGGTTCCTGTTGTAGAGTGAAAGCTATCAATGACACTGACAAACTAGACTGACATCACTGAGGAAGCATTTGTTTTTGTTGTAGTAATTTTTTTTATCTAAAGAAAAAAAATGTATAGATAGATAAAAAAAAAAAAAAAAAAAAAAAAAAAAAAAAAAAAAAAATAGCTGCTGTTATTCTGCACACAAACAGTTTACCTGTGATGTCATCAGGAGATTTGACCAGGCTTGAAGGTCTTTGCACCGATAAACCTATAGCAAAAGGTGAGAGAGAGGAAAAAAAAGAAAAAAAATTTTCTCAGGAGTTAAATGATTAACAAGAACCCTTTTACAGTGATGAACCCACAGAATGGCCAATATTTTGAAAAGTCATTAATTGGGGTTACTATAAAAATTTTAATTTATAAAATATCAATAAACAAAACCTTTCATCATTGCATTTGGCATATTATTACTATTTTGTCTGTCATAGTTTTGAAGACTTATCATTGAATTTGGTATATGTTCTTTGATCCAAGTATAAGATTAATCATTATAAAATCAAAATGAATTTCCTGACGCATTCATGCAAATTATGAAACAAATCTATTTTTGTTTTCATTCAAGCAATGGTTTCATAAGTTATTGTAAATATACAAATAGAGAACAAAATTAGATTAAAGTTACATTTCAGTCTTAAATCCTTACCAAATCTTCGAGTCAAATGATGGCATTTCAAATTTAGCCCCTTTTTTACCTTTACATAATTCTCCATTTCTGATTTCTAAGTTAACATTCTTAATGAAAGTGGGATAGCAGTTTTAAAGAAAAGTTTGATTAAAGAAAAGTTTGATTAAAAAAAAAAAAATCAAAAATTCTTCCTTGTCTTTAAAACACTAACTACAAAGAATCTAAGATATCACTTATCTTTCTACAAAATACAGAGAATTGAGTATTTAAGTATTTAAACAATAAGTTTGAATGAAAAAAGAAAATCACAAAAAACAAAAAGCCTTTTAAAAGATAAACCAATAAAATGAATTCACATATTTTTTCACAAACATAAATAATTTCAGTTAGAAACAGAACTGAACAAACATTAAAAGATTTCAAGTTGCCCAACAATGAATAAGTGACATCAAGAAAAGTAATGAAAATGAAATAACAAAAAAGAGAGAGATGTATAGGTTAGAGAGAGGGGAAAAAAAAGATGTTGATAAGAAGGAATAAGGAGAATTGGAGACAACTAAAAGAAAAAAGGACAAGCAAAAGAGATGGGAAGCAGGAGAGAGAGAGAAAAGAAGAACCAGGGATTGAGAGAGAGAGAGAGAGAGAGAGAGAGAAAAGAAGAACCAGGGATTGAGAGAGAGAGAGAGAGAGAGAGAGAAAAGAAGAACCAGGGATTGAGAGAGAGAGAGAAAAGAAGAACCAGGGATTGAGAGAGAGAGAGAAAAAAGAAAGGGAAGAGAGAGGAATTGAAGAGGGAGAGAGAGAGAAGAGAAAAGAAGAACCAGGGATTGAGAGAGAGAGAGAGAAAAGAAGAACCAGGGATTGAGAGAGAGAGAGAGAAAAGAAGAACCAGGGATTGAGAGAGAGAGAGAAAAGAAGAACCAGGGATTGAGAGAGAGAGAAAAGAAGAACCAGGGATTGAGAGAAAAGAAGAGGGATTGAGAGAGAGAGAGAAAAGAAGAACCAGGGATTGAGAGAGAGAGAGAGAAAAGAAGAACCAGGGATTGAGAGAGAGAGAGAGAAAAGAAGAACCAGGGATTGAGAGAGAGAGAAAAAAGAAGAGGGATTGGGAGAGAGAGAGAAAAGAAGAACCAGGGATTGAGAGAGAGAGAGAGAAAAGAAGAACCAGGGATTGAGAGAGAGAGAAAAGAAGAACCAGGGATTGAGAGAGAGAGAGAGAAAAGAAGAACCAGGGATTGAGAGAGAGAGAGAAAAGAAGAACCAGGGATTGAGAGAGAGAGAGAGAAAAGAAGAACCAGGGATTGAGAGAGAGAGAGAAAAGAAGAACCAGGGATTGAGAGAGAGAGAGAAAAGAAGAACCAGGGATTGAGAGAGAGAGAGAAAGAAGAAGGGATTGAGAGAGAGAGAGAAAAGAAGAACCAGGGATTGAGAGAGAGAGAGAAAAGAAGAACCAGGGATTGAGAGAGAGAGAGAAAAGAAGAACCAGGGATTGAGAGAGAGAGAGAAAAGAAGAACCAGGGATTGAGAGAGAGAGAGAGAAAAGAAGAACCAGGGATTGAGAGAGAGAGAGAAAGAAGAAAAGGGATTGAAGGAGAGAGAGAGCAAGGGGCTGAGAGAGAGAGAAAGGAGCTAGAGAGAGAGAAAGGGGCAAGGAGCTAGGGAGAGAGAGAGAGAGAGAGAGAGAAAGGGCAAGGAGCTAGAGAGAGAGAGAGAGAGAGAGAAAGGGCAAGGAGCTAGAGAGAGAGAGAAAGGGCAAGGAGCTAGAGAGAGAGAGAGAGGGCAAGGAGCTAGAGAGAGAAAGGGCAAGGAGCTAGAGAGAGAAAGGGCAAGGAGCTAGAGAGAGAAAGGGCAAGGAGCTAGAGAGAGAAAGGGCAAGGAGCTAGAGAGAGAAAGGGTAAGGAGCTAGAGAGAGAAAGGGCAAGGAGCTAGAGAGAGAGTGAGAGAGAGGGAGGGAGGGCATTGTCAAATGACAGATTAATATATTTGTTACAGTTTATCAACCTATTTGGGTTATTTAAAGCTGAAACATGATTGTAATAATTCTTTGTTTTTGTGAGTAAATATTTAATTTTTTGAGCATAACAGTGATTTTTCCAGATACTATTTACTATTTAACCCATAGTTAGGGTGTAGTGGATTCATACCTTTTCCATGGGGTTTTGCACTGGCTTTCAGATTTCTCATTCCCACTGGCTATCCATTACATCACCCACACATCCAGGTAAAATAGAAGAGGTTGAGTAAAGAGAGATAGGACTGTGTAAGCGAGAAGCAACAGAGAGAGAGATTGAGAGAGAGAGACACACACACACACAGAGGAGGGACCAAGACAAACTAAACAGAAACAGAGTGACAAATGAAGGAGGAAGACAGAAATGAACTGATACAGATAGTGGAGAGAGAAAGGCAGAAGGAATAGAGAGCAAAAGATTAGCAATAGAGAATGAACAGATAGAGATGGGAAAGTAACAAGATGAGAGAGAGAGAGATGATACTGATTGAAAATATGAAATAGACATTGATGAAACAATTATAAACAAGTTAAAGAAATTGCAAGAGAAAGCAAATTGATAGACTGAGAAAGAATGAAGTGTGAGAAAAATAAGGGAGGAATAAAAATATGGGATGTGAGGTTACGTTAGCAGAAGTAATCACCTCATTGGAATGGTATTTGGTGAATGGCAAGGACACATGCCTGGATTACGGGTTTGGCGTGGGGGGGGGGATCTAAATTGTTGGATGAAGATTTTAGGGCAATGGAAAGTTAGAATGATTCATTGCAAATCAGTTCAAAGATTTCCAAATCCAGAAATTCCAGATTGATTGACAGACAAGAGACAATATTCTGGAATTGCTATGAAATCCTTAAAACTTCAGAAACAAAAATCTCTGCTTTGTTGGATAGACTATCAGATTTATTATTGCATCAAAAATAATTTCAATTACCTGAACTATTTTTCTTTTTTTAATTAATAACATTTAATGGTATCTTGAAATTATTTATTTCTGTAAAATAAATGATGAGCCAAATAAACGTTTCATGCACTTGTATGCATGGCCAGATGTGCAAGTTGGTGTAATGGATAACAGTTCAGAATGAGAAATCGTAGAGCTGAGTTTGAATTCCAGTTGGATTCATTATATTCACTTACATGCAAATAGCCTTTGGAAACACATGAATCCATCACTACTTCCCACAGATATGGGTTCAATAGCAGGACAGACTGGGTCCTACAGTCTTTGGTGGCAACCAGTTTACTGTAGAATGAAATGGCAGCTTACTGCAGGAAAATCTTCTGCCCAGTCAGTCATGAATCAAAACAGACATAACTGCCTAAGTGTGTATCACATATGGCACTTAACTGACTGATGTATGGCCCAACTTGTTGCTCATTGTTTTTGATCATATATTAAAAGTCCTGATGATACATTTGTTTATATGGCACAATGACTTTATAAAAATTGAAATTTAAAATCTATTGTAAAAAATCAATTACATTCAATTTACTGAGAGATTAGGGATGCAAAAAGAAATAAAACAAGGAAAAGTATATAAAAAGTTTAAATTTCTTTATATTTCAAATTTGAAATTTAATCACTTGTTTTAAACAATTTTACAAAATGAAAAAAAATTAATGTTCTGATATAAACATTAAGAAAAATTAATTATATTGTGAATGAGAATTTGTATCAAATTCAAAAATGATATATCTTTATCAATAAAAAGAAAAAAGCATTTTTATATAGATTGTTATTTATAGGCATTCATTTTGGTATGTATAGAAGAATTTTTATTTTTGTGTGCATAATTTTTGCAGCTTTGTCACAATAGGATTTTGTAAACTAAAACCTATTTTTTATAAATCCTGTATAAAATAAAATCCAGCAAATTTCTTACTAACAGAACTGAATGAATTAGAATAAATTTACAGAATTAATAAAATAACTCAAATTTATATTATGTCTGCAAGAAGAATGAGAAAGGTTAAAAAACAAAAAAGATACAAGTAACAACAATAATGAAATACAAATTAATATTTTCTGAATCAAATTATATACAAATTTATTTAAAAGAGAATGCCATAAGATATAATTGAACCCCAGTTTTGCAGACTGACATGTAAAAGATTTAACACCTAAAATTATGCAAAGCAAATATATTTATCGCGCAAGAGGAGGGGTTATTTAATATTTATTTTTTATCATATTTATTCCAAATACTAATTTTTAATGACTTGAAAGTGTAATCTAACTTTTCTTTTTACATGTATTTAGAGTAAGATTAGTTAATATCTATATTATATTTGCCTTAAGGCATAATAAACCAATTTATCTCCATAACATTAAATAAAAGGAAAAAAAAAGAGATGGTCTTATTTAAGCATTTTTGCAATTAATAAATTAATGTTAGTTTTACATGCAAGAAAGAATTATTATTAAATAATTAAAATAAAATATATCTATAAAATAGCTAACATAAAGCAAACAAAATAAAAACAATTTAGTAGCAACCTGATTGCCCCTGCTTGCTAAAGAGCAATTCTATTGTTGTGTTAACACAAGATATTTGCTTATGGGAATTGAATAATGCCTCCTGTTAATAATGGAAAAAAATCTCATTACTAAGAAAGGGGGGGGGATCAAGTTGTGCAAATAAAAAATATATATAGTTACATTGTCTTTTATACTATAGATTATATAAGAAAGGTCTTGTGCTGCATTCAGAATGAGTGGCCACTGTTAAATATATATACATAAGTTTGAATATGTACATAAGTTTTTATATATTCTGTTATGTTCTTTAACAAAAATGTGCAATAATTCTGTAGCTTTTAATAACTGTGCAATAAAAAAAGTGTTAAACATTCAAGGTTTTTTCATACAACCATAATCAGTACATTTTTTTCAATCTTTAACTAGTAAAACAAATAGATTTATTCTAACTTTCCCATGAATTATGTTTACAATAAATCCCACTGAAATAATACTAGTTTAAAAATGCCAAACTAAACCATATTATACCCTATTCTTAGTAAAGTTATTAAATGATAAGTGTTTAAAAGCTTTGAAGTTATTAAACACAAATTTATCTTCAAGCTGAACACTTCATTCCAACACAGCTATCTAACTGGTTGGCTCTAAGCTGTACATTTTCTGCTTTACTGTTTATTGGTAAAGTAAAGACTGACTGACTTACTTTTGCACTCTTGCTTTTATGGTCAACTTTTTGGGTTGAATTATAATATACAATGCAAAATGTTTTCCATCAGATTGGAATTTAAGTGGTCAGTCCTTTGATTAGTCATGTCAGTATTAAAGGCCTAGATAAAGATTAACCCCCCCTACAGACAAGCAAGTATTTGGTAAAACATTATATTTTCACACACTTATAGAGCCCACAAAATATTTAGTGAAAGTCCATCAGCTATAATATTAGTCATTTTAGCATATATATAAGATCTGTTGCTTCACACAAAAATAAAAATATGTTTTTACCAAAACAGAACTGGTGGATAAAAAGCAAAAACAAAACAAAAACAACATAATGCCAGACAATCATGAGACTCATCCATTTTTGCTATGGGCTTATTCCACTGGGTATAATAATATCTGTATTCTTCACTTGCATCTATCTCGCTATTTATGGTATGAAAAATGCTTGTAGATACTTCCAAAACGTTCTACAATCTTTGTTGTTAATGATTATATCAGGTCTTCACCTTTGGATATAAAAATTTCTCTACATCTTGAAATCTTCAAGAATGTTAAGGAAATTTTCTTCAGGCAATCAAAGATTTGATGGTGTGGTAGAGGAAAGCAGTCAAGAAATGGGAGTAGAGAAATGCAGCTCCATTACCTATTTGTGATAAATAGGTCTTAATTAACAAAAGTAACACACATCCAGGTCTAGTTTTCTCATAATCTTAATTTATCTTCTCTTTTCCTCTCATATGATTCTAGTTAAACTCTAGCAATCTTTAATGCATCACACCTTCACTTGTAAAGATTTGAAACTTCCATGTTATAATTTATGGAGACAACAAAAAAAAAATGTAATTTTCTATTCTGGTATTCATTTTTGGATCAATATTTTAAGAAAATGTTCAGTTAATGATTACATTAGTTAAGTGAGAAAAAATAAAATAAAAATGAGATGTTGCTCAAATTCATTTTCATAAATAAAAGTAAATTTTTTATTCATGAATTTAGTGAAAGAGTGTTCTGTAATGCCTTTGAAAAAAAAACAAGTCAGGATTTAAATAAATTATAAGTTTAAAAAAAAAAAAAAGAAGAAAATAAAAAGAACCTTATTTGTCAATTATCTTTGTTTTTTTCCCTTTACCTTTTGAAACTAATTTTGCCTTTTTATCTTGCATATATTTGCTTGGCAAATATTTTAGAGACAAAAATTAAGGCTATGTTAAATTTTGCAATTGTTAACAGCATAGAAGTAAACACTTGATTATATATCACACATAAACATCTACACTAATTTTTTAAAGACTCATTTTCTGAATGACCTACAAAAAAAAAACAAAACAAAAAAAAACTGTATAAATTGTATAAAGTTTTCTACTGAATAATTTGAAATGAAGTTATTTCACTACATGATATGATCTCACTAAAGTTACCTGGCTATATATAAGTTACTTCACTTAAGCCTATATTAATGTATGAGGAAGTGCTGAAAAGTTCTTAATCCAATCCAATTCCCAAATCTAACCAAAAATGTATTTTTTTTTCATGAGTCCTTTCTTAGTCAGGCCAATAATACAGACTTTAAAATAAGTAATGCATGATTTGTAAGAGGAAAAAGGTGTTGAAATGTTAAAAGGAATTCTGTGAATAATGAGAGGTTTACTAAACTTATTTCCTTTTTTCTGTCTTTATCACAACTTACTTGTCATTTAGAAAGTAGCTGACAGCCAATTTCAATGATCAATTAAGCACATTTGTAATTTCAAACCACCAATGACAATGTTGCAACAGATGCCATTTCTTAAGAAACCACATGTAGACATTATTTTCTATCTTATTTGGATGTGAGCACTCATTTTTAACAAAATATTTCAGCTGACACATTCTGGCTTTCCCTGGGTATAAACTACATCCAGCAATCTTTGAATTTTGTCCAATTCTTTTCCTTTGTCACCATCCCCAGGAGAATGTTTTGGTAAAAAATTTGTTCTCCAAAGTTTAAATAAAATTAGTACAAAAAAATGTCAACATTTCCAACATTGTATATAGTAGTATTTTTTTTAAAGAAAAAAGTTAAACATCAACAATTAAAAAGCAAATAAATAAAAGCTTATTCTACCTCTCCTGGATTTATATTAAAATTTATAAAAGATGTTGATATTTAATAATTGGTTCTCCTTTTGTCATATTTTTATAAACTTTAGAGCAGGATAGGAAGAGAAAAAGATTCTCATTTCATTATATGCTTCAAGAATTTAGCCTTATACAAAAAATTGGCTTGGCCCAACAAATGTTTTTTTTACTTGCATGTTAATCACCTAAAATAGTTTTCTAGAATCATTCAAAATCTAAAAAAGAAAAATTGATGATTTGCAGTACATCAACATCATTATTTTGGCAAGAAGATTACCAATTAATTATTATTGTTATAAATATTGATATTTACATTTTTTTTTAATCATTGCTAAGCAAGTCAAATCCTTGTAGTGACCTTAAAAAAAATATAAAAAGGTTGTCTTCAATTAATACCATTAAATATTTCATAAAACATGCTTACTGTAATTTCCAAGCTTCAAATTGATACAGTTTTCAATTTTTATTATAGATTTAGTTTTCTTGTATAATAAAGTGTTTTTAATACACAATGCCCCTTAAGCTTCCATGGCTGACAATAGTTTATATTTTTAGCAGGACACCAGACAGGTGCATCAAACTGGAACATATTGTAAGCCTATTTATAAAAACCATGCAGCTAATTCTACATTACCAAAAGAAATAGTAAAATGAATAAAAGGTAATTAATACACACACAATATATATTTTTAGAGATAAAACCATTTACATAGTGGTCATTTATGAAAATGGTTCCTGAAACTTAACTTTTCCCATTATTTACTCCACAACAAATAAGATATCTACTTTACCGGTATGTAAAGCTCTGGAATTTAATTGAAGATTATTTTCAATTAAATTCAGGAAGTCAATATCAGATATTTTAATAGCATCCATTAAAGAAGGATATAATGCTTAGGTGATCTTTGAGTAAAGAACAAGAAGTAAAACTGAAAGTTAAAACCTGCCCTCTCAATTGCATCCAATCTGCAAGCAAGCACATTTTAATCAAGTTACCTTAAATATAAAATCCAAAATAGCTGAAGAAGATTACAGAGTCATAGAATTTTATCATTTTTCTAGCAAAGTGAACAGGGAATGAGCACTAAAAGCTTTTTTTCTCTCTTACCCACAAAAGTTTAACATTAGTTAAAATAATCTATAAAAGTACATTTTTTGTATTTTGACCAGTATAGCAGAAGAAAAATCAAACTACAGACATTAGTTTTAATTGTTTAAATGGAAACTATTACTTTGAAGATGCTCAAAGCTGATCAATGAATAAATATTTATAAATGAAAACATTGAGATTTTTCAATGAATTCTCATTTACAAAGATAAGCCAGATTTAGGAATAAAGACATAAAAAAGTAAAACAACCATAGAGAGGATGGTGTGTATATGCAATAGTATTGTAATATGCACAACTTTTTAAATACTTTTAACTTTATTTTGGTTACAATAATTATACCTAATATGTCCATTTTTCTCCTTTGCACCAAATCTTCCCATTACTTACATAGTAATAGTTACATTATCCAGAAATACAAAAGGTGCAATATACAAGGTGTGATGAATTGTCTAAATTATGCAAAAATGAAAATAATATCGATATCTCACTTTAACAGATATATTTACCAAAATTACACAAAAATATCATGAAATGCTAAAGAGTAAATTTATTCAATAAAATCACCACTGGCTTCAACCATGGCCTCCAGAAGACTTTACGTAGGCCTCCACGTTGAGTCTGAGGCCCTCACCAACAAATTTGGGAGTTCTTTTCTTATCGGAATGATCAGAGTGATTTTTCTGAGCTTCTATTCCTTTGTAATCACCATTAGACTCATCCAACTCTTTCCAAATCTACTGCACTGTCCTCATATTCACACCCAAACACCCTGAAATGTTTGTATTGGAGCTTCTGGTGTGGATGCCAAACAGTACAGCATGCCTTTTCCAAATTTCTGGCAGAATGAATTGCATCATGGTGCTCTTTTCTCACAGATGGCATTGAACTGACTACTGTACAATTGACAAAAAACATTGCACATACACAATTTACACATCACAGCCTGTATTGTCAAAGGATAACTTGAAATTGGGTAAGGCAAGAGTTTTAATAGAGATTGTTTTCATCATTTGTCCCTTATAAGTTATACATTAAGCAGACATATATTGATTTGCATTCAAAGAGATCAATGAAAATTTAAATAACCTTATAACCACTATCTTGTTTTTTATTGTATTTCACTGAATAATTTCAGTTTGAGGAGTGTCATTAAATTTTTGACAAATATTGATTCTAAAATCTAAAAAAATAAAGTTATGCTCTGTAGAACACTTGGATTGATAAAAATACAAATTTATTTTATTATTTTAAAAATGCACTACTTGGGATACAGTTTTTCCATTTTGATCAACAAATTATTTTTAAAATTTTGAAAATCTACCTCTTAAATGTATAATTTTTTCCTGAGATTTAAAAAGAAAAAACATTAGGTGTTTTTATCATAATTTTCTTTTCCCTTTAATTACCACAGTACCTTACCTCTTGTCTTGTTCCATCCACCTACTCAAATTTAAATTTATGCTTCAATGATGACAAGACACTGTAGAAATGCTGTTCCACCCACCTACTCAAATTTAAAATTATGCTCCAAGGGTGACTAGACACCATACAAATGCTGTAAAATGAATCTCGGCACAATTATCAGCCAATGGAACTCAAGACAAAATTAAAAATAAACATTGAAAATTAAAGTGACTTTTTTCTTTTTTTTTATGATGAGAAATTATTGTTACCATATGCCTATCCATTCAAACAAGTATATTCAGCTTGATTGTTAAAACTCAAAACATTTTGGCCATACTCTCCAGCTTCCTTCAGGAGTCTGTCAAACTCAAACATTATCAGAATTTACAATCAATCCCTTTCATCAATTCATGGAGGTAGATTTTTTTCACTTTGATTTCCATGCTTAAGGGATATAACTCATAACTTTTTTTTTATCACCTATTTGCTTTTTTGTATCACTTGTTCATTTATTTTACTGAACCAGAGTATATGACATCTGAATTACCCAAATCTAAGCACTGAGCTCATGACTGCCAAGAAACCAGATATGTTTCAACCAATATTTTAATCCACTAGGCCATGTGTCTCATAGACATTCCATTGATATAATTCAAGAGTTTTAAACTTAATATCTGTACTCAGGGGGTGGAATTTATGAGCATCCTTTGTTTCTTAATCAGAAGTTAGTCAATGCATTCATCTTCATGCTAGATCTACTGAGGAGAGTGTCAAAGCCTAATGTGTACTAATTCAATCATCATCCCGTGTTGTTCTTTATTATTGTGTTAATTCCACAAGGGTTGACCACATTTTTCTTCCATACAGGATCAACTATATCTGATTTCAATGTTTTTTTTCTCAAAGTACAGCTTTTTGATCTTCCTCAGCCTTATATTTAGAAGTGGCTGATCTTGCCATTGTATTCCTGACCACAACTGCATAGGATGGAATATACGCAGTACATGGTTATGTTTTCTTCCAAAGTAGACTTGATTTAGGAGATATATCTCCAAACTGTTTCGAATACTGTCCTAATGCTGCATGAACTGCAGATCTTCTGAATGTTTTCAGATATACCTATTATGTACGAGACTATAGCAAATTTTTTGACTAGTTTGAACTTTTTTGCCCTTGCTTAATTAAGGAAGCTAATGTTATGTTTGTATTATTTTGAAAGGTGTTTCTAAAGTTGATCATCTGTTGGTATGCGTCTGGATTACTACTTATGAGCTTCAAACAACTTATCAGTTCAAAACTATAATAATTTCAAACTCAGAGTGACATCCATGTGACTATTATGGAATCTTTAATATTTATTAATTTCAAATATCTACATATATCAATGTACCATTGATATATGGCTTTTTACTTTTGTTTTATATATCTACATATTTAGTGCTGCACAAAGTAAGTGAACATTAGACAGAATATTTAAAAAAAAATTATCTCCCCCCGCCCCGATAATCAACAAAGTATATATTTATTAAGAAAAACCTTTCTTAACAAATTACAACCACTTTGAAAACTTTTTATCATGCTGGAATAAAAATATTAATTAAAATTATGATCTGCAAAGTGAACCCTTACATTTATACAGTATCTGTTTTACATGGTTGCCAGTGCAAATAATTTTTTGTGCACATTTAAAAATCAAAATGTGTTCATTTTTTTTATTATTATAAGTTGTCTACACTGCAGTCAACCAATATAAAACTCATTGTGTATGTAAAAAGGATGCAGTTAGAGACTAAATTTTTAAAAAAATATGTCACAATCAAAAGAACTTCTTGAAGCTTTAAAAAAATTGCATATTTCAAAACAATAAAGATGGTGAAGGTTACAGAAAGCTATCAAAACGATTTGGAGTACACATCTTCACTGTACGACAAATTATTTATAAATGAAATGCCTTTGTTGACAGCATCGCAATCAAGAAATGGCCGTCTGCAAAAAATTACTGCAAGAGCAAGTAAACATTTGCTTCAGCAAGCCCAGACAAATCTGGCTGTGACCTCTGCAGTTCTCCAAGACTCTGGTCAATGTTTGAATCAATGTGTATATGTCTACAGTGGGTCAAAATTTGAACAACACAGGTCTTCATGGCAGAATGCCTAGAAAAAAGGCCACTACTTATGAAAAAGCATAAATAAGCTCAGATCAACTATGCCAATTTCTACATGAGCATTTCTAGTTAATATGAATTAATAAACTAGAAATGCTCTGGCAAAAAGTTTTATGCTCGGATAAGAACAAACTAAAGCTTGTGTTAGAGGAACAATAGTTACAGGAAGAGTATGTCTTGAAAAAGATTTGGTGCCAACAGTTAAACATGGTGGCAGCAACTGGAACAGGCAAAATGGTATGCATTGATGGACTCTGCAAGATAACAAGCAAAATTTTGACTGAAAGTGTCTTGTCCTCTGTTTAAAAGTTGGATTTACATCGAGGCTGGATCTTCCAACAGGACAATGTTCTGAAGCAAATCCACAAAAGATTGTTTTTGAAAAAAGAAATTTCAAGTTTTGGAATGGTCCAATCTAAACCCAGTTGAGAATCTGTGGTTCAAGTTTTAACATAGCAGTACAAGCAAGAAATTCAGGTAATATCAAGCAATTGTGGGAGTTTTGACAAGAAGAATAGTAAAAAAAATTGATGCTTATTACTGCCAGAAACTTCTTAAAAATTATAGAAAAAGATTGGTCAATGTTATGACCTCAAAATTTGGAGTCACCAAATATTAAATATAAAAGGTTCACTTACTTTTGCACATCTTAATTTAATTAATATTTTTATCCCAACTTAATAACAATTTTGAAAAGTGGTGGTAATTAATTTAATAAAACTTTTTCTTAATGAATATATAGTTTAAGTTTTGTTGGTTATCTGGGGGGGAGACAAATTTTTTTTATATTATCTCAGGGTTTCATGTATGTGCTTTGTTTTAGAAAATTTGAGAGAAAAAAAAAAATATTTCACACCTAAGAAATATTGCAACATTTCAACATTATCAAGAGTTGAAGTTGCAAAAGTTATTGTAATATAACCATGAACTACTGATTATAATAATTTTCAGATCATAAATCATGCTATTTAAATTATATAGGAAACATTCAAATTTGTCAACACAAAATAAAATGATACAGCACGTACTTCATCCAACATTTTGCTGACTGAAATGATACTCTTGAATTTAAAATCTGCAGTTAGGAAAATTCAGTAAATGAAGATTTTTTATTTAGGAGATTGGTATATAAAAAAAGCAAATCTCATTGACTGATGGATAACAAGCTAGTAAGCATTTCTTCAACAATCTGACCTTGTTAAAATTGGCTTGGTTTTGACTGAATCCATATTTCTCTGGCTGTATATATAACTGAAACAGAAACTCAGCAAAATATGGTAAATTATACAGAGAACTAAGAATAGAGAAATAACTGACTTTGAGACATGATTTTTTGATAAATCTTTTGCCTTTCACTTTAAGCTAGAGATCATTATACATCCTTGTTACTGTCGGTTAAAGAGTGTATTTATGATTACTGTCTATATTTTTGTATCAATATGACATAATAATCCCATATAAGACTGTAAAAAGAACACTGTAAATATCTATACAGGAACTCACAGTGAAATGGGAAGAATGCAACTGTAAAAAAAAAAAAAAAAAAAAAGAAGAAAATATTAAAGTGATGTCATAACTTTTTTCCTTATATTGTTCACCCACTATTTTCTCTTATCTATTTTCAGTTTTTTTCTGATGTTTACAGGAAAGTTGCCATATTCTATTTCTTTATGTTCTCTCTCTCTCGCTATTTTTCTTGCTGTCTAATGACATATCTCTGCATATATAGAACAAGGATATTATGTTGAAATTTACCACATGGATAATGTATAACTTGCTTGTTTCATGCATCACTTTCAGATACATACTAATATTTATACTGAATACTTATTTGTATTATATATCCATATTGCTTAAACTGGTCCACTTTCCAAAATCTAACCAAATGACCAAGCCTGTTAATTTTTTTTTTTTTAAAGAGATTTTGGTCATGTCAAGAATGTTTCAGTACCACGTACAGTTTTGCATAGGCTCTCCAAAAAGTTAATATGACACCTTCTCTGAGATTGCAGACATTTAGGTATATTTGATTTGTCTTTATACAATGAAAAGTAGAAGTGCAAATAAAAGTTATTTTATAAATCAAATGTTATTGCCAGGATATTCTGGAAACATACAAAGCCATTATTTTAAGATACACAGACCAAAGAGATCTTTTTTTGTTCAAAGGGAGTAACAACGTAATATTTTCTATCTAAATTCCTGGTTTAAGGAATTATCATTTGCACTTGGACTACTGTCATCATCTTTGTTGTTATATCACAATGTTTCAGTCATTGTGTTCTCATGCCTTTACCAGGTACTTGCTGATCTGAGTAACCTTAAGTTTGAAATTCCCCGAAAGTTACCTGAATCAACAAGTATGTGATAAAGGCCAAAAGGCATAACACCTGAAATATTGTGATAAAGATGAGGACAATAGTTTAAATAATGTAAATAAAGAAATTTTTTTTCTAACTTATTTTTATCACAATGAGGATGTTCTATTGAACACTGACAATAACAAATTATAACAAAAGCGTAATAATAATTATGTGATGGATAGAAAATTCATTCTTACTGTAAAGCATAGCAACCTCAGCATATGTTTTTCTTCTTTCTTATTAAATCAAGGAATTTAGATTTTTTTTAAAAAAAAAAACATTTTATAGCTTCTCTTTGGTGTATCTGAATTGTTATCACTGCTCTTGCACTTTGGGGTAATTACTAAGTAAAACTTATAAACTGTTTATTTTTAGGTTTAACTATGGGTAATTGAAACCAGAGAAAATTAAACTACAGATAACATCCAAATCAACACCCTTATACACCCTGTTACCCAACTATTTCATTAGATTTTGAATAAGAATTCTTGCAGGAGTCCATCTAAAAAATTAAGCAGGATTTAACTTATAGTTTTGGTATAGTTTTATTGTTATGGTTCTAATATCTACTTTCAAAAGACGCTAACAATATTCAAAAACAAAAAAATTAAAATAAAACAAGTGACACCAATGAGAACAAGGTAAAAGTAATTTTGTATCAAAATTAGCCAAGTCTAAGAGATATAAGCTCTGAAAAAAGATATGAAAAAGTGAACAAAGAGGCTATTTCTCTTGATGGTATAACCATGTTTAAATATCATGTGAATCATTATTTCTCTAGTTATTCAGACTAGTATTTTCATCTTTGTTATTTTTATTGTCACTATATACTGAACTACAGCCACATTTCCCAGTGGTGGTTCTTAATTCTGAAAATCTGTTCAACCACTCCCTGAAGAAGAGGTAGTTCCCAAGCCAACGGTAGGTGTTAACTGTGTGCCCTGTTCTGAAGAATACAAGCAAACACTCTTGCTTGTCACAATATTAACATAGTGTCATCAGTAAAATCTTCAAATCTATAATCAACAAGAAGGTTGTTGGACACATCAACAGGAACAACCTCCTGAGTAATAACCTGTATAGATTTCACCCTGCTAGATTAACAGCTGATGTCTTATTCCTTCTTCCCTGTTTAGGATTTTAAGTTTCTAGTTCCTTCTAAAGTCTTTTCATTTTCTTTCACTCCTAGTAGCCCCTTGCATCTTAGTGGAATTATTGCCTTGCTTGTAGTGAATTCATTAAAATAATAATGGTTTGCCTAAGAGAATACTCTTATCATTAGTGAGTACCTATGCAGATGGTAAAACAGTTTACAGGTGCACCTCCAAAAATCTGGGAGACTATATCCTAGCAACTCATCCATCCTCTGACTTAGTCCAGGTGGATTAATGAGGAAAGTATTGGCTTGTAAAATTCAATACACCCAAAACCAAATATCCCACCACCACTGGGCAAATCCCAAACCTTCACCTATCATGATGGATCGGTGTTAACTCAATGATATTGGGACTCAAGCTCTCCCCAGGCCTCAAGTGAAACTCATTTATCCAATCTATTACTAAAGATGCTGAAATGATAGATGAGTGTTCTCTCAAGGAGGTTCCTTGTTTTGAATGAATGTTGGCACTCACTCACACTCTCCCCAGACCTCAAGTGGAACTCATATATCCAATCTATTGCTAAAGATGCTGGAATGATAGATGAGTGTTCTCTCAAGGAGGTTCCTTGTTTTGAATGTCTGTTGGCACTCACTCACACTCTCCCCAGACCTCAAGTGGAACTCATATATCCAATCTATTGCTAAAGATGCTGGAATGATAGATGAGTGTTCTCTCAAGGAGGTTCCTTGTTTTGAATGTCTGTTGGCACTCACTCACACTCTCCCCAGACCTCAAGTGGAACTCATGTATCCAATCTAATGATGCTGGAAAAATGTCCAGTTTATTGTACTGCTCCAGTAAGTATCTCCATCTGCTATAATCTCTTTACAAGAACCAGATCATACCAAAAATGGAGTATCGCTGTCATATCTGGGCTGGAGCTGCCTAATTCTTCTTTTCCTGACTCCAGTTCAAAAGCATCTATGTGACCTTGTGGGTGATGAATTTTCCAACTTGCAATCTCTTCCCCACAGATTAAACATTGTGACCTCTCTGCTCAATCACTACTTCCATTGCATGTGTTCTGGTGTACTACATTGCTTAGTGCCACCACCCCTAACCTTTACAACTGATACCTGCCATGTCACATCACCCCATTCCCTTTGTGTTCTTAAAGAAGTTGGTATTATTATTATTATTAATATTTAGGGACTCCTTTTACCAAAGCTTGAAATAGTTATGAAGAAAAGATAACTTGTAGAGAGGGGTAATCCCTGAAAGACTCTTGTTAGCCATACATATCAGAGTTTGCAAATACATCTAAAGAAGGTCAAAGAACACATTAGTCAATTCTTTTTTATGTGCTGTGTCCCCTCAGGATGTAGATAATCATGGCTCTCAATTTCCTGTCCTTCATAGCTCTTAATAAATTTTCTTTGTTATTTCTCCTAAACCTTGTTCCATCATCCATTTATTCAAGCTCACTAAGTATTTTATGTATTGTTTTCCTGTCCTCCTAGCCTCAATTTGTCTTGTGAGTATTAGATTTCCCAAGCCCTCTTTTCTCATTATGTGCCCTAGAAATTTCAACTGTCTCTTCCTGATGTTAAGTATAGGTTTTCTTTTTGTTCCCATTTTCTCTGAAACTTTGTTACTGCTCACATATTCAGTCCATGGTATTTTCAGCATCCTTCTGTAAAACCATATTTTTGTTGCTTCAAGTCTCTTCTTCATCTTTGAGGAAACTGTCCAGCATTCACTGCCATATAAGAGGACAGATATTATGTAACAGTTCAGTACTCTTTTCTTTGTTTCTAATGAAGTTTTTCTGTTTCTTAATACTCTGTTTAGTTTCTGGAATGCATCTTCAACTATCTCAGCTCTCCTTCAGATTTTAGTGTCACACTTTCCATCCTCAGTTAAAATACTTCCCAGATATTTAAATTTTTGTACTTTTTTAATTTTGGTATCTGATTTGTAATTTGCATTTTGGGCTCATCCTTTTGCATCAACCATGCATTCTTGCAGTTAATGTATTATTCTTTCTTCTTGCTTTCCTTCACAAACTTCTGTAGGAATTTTTGTAATTTTCTTTTTGTGTCTGCTATCAACACTGTCATCTGCATATATTATGTTAAGATTGTGGCCACTAATAATGAACCCTGGTAGAACTAATTCTTTCAGAATCATCTTGCTGTATAGGTTGAACAAGTCAATACAATGCTATAAAAAGCAAGGATGAAAATAGTTAATTTTCTAATTAACTCTGGAAATTGTTAGTGATTCAGAAATAAAGATTATTTGAAGCCTGCTCAGATATTTTTACTGAAGTGTTCAAAATACAGTAATACTTTTATTTTTACTGAAGACATGTTTACAGAAGAGTTAGATTTGCATATATGAGTATATTTCTTCTCTAGGAAAATAAAAATGAAACAATAGAAGTTGTAATGTAAGCATAAAATAAATGTTTATATTTATATACAAGTTTTGAAATAAATAACTACAACTGCATTTTTTACTTTTAATCATTACACTACAAGCAGGTAATAAAGCCACTAAGACACATGGAGTTACTGAGTGAGAGAGAATGAGAAAAAACATTAAAAGAGAGAGCAATAAAAGAAACAGTAGTTAAAAAGGCAAAAGATAACATATGACATTACATTTAAATTTTGGAAGCCCAAATTTGGCTGAAAAGCAAAAAGTCAGAAGAGAAATGCAAGAGACTTTTAGCACAGAACTTAAGTTACATCTAGCCATTTCAACAGTAAGATGATGAGTGCTGCTGCAAATCTAGTACTGCAATTAAATTCATAGAGTCTAGATACCATAGATAAAAGTCAGCAGAACATTTATCATGAAAATATTTATAGAAAAGGCACAAAGATGCTACATTATGGTGGTGGGACAGTGACTGAAGCCGAGATTCCAGGTCAGGACCAATAACATTGCAGATTCTTCTTTGGAATCTATCAAGAATCTGTTGCATTTATTCACGGATTCCGCTATCATGTGTCTAAGGGGAGCATCATTTGTTGTGTCATCCCAGCCAGAAGTGACGTTTGTGTAGGTGTAAGCGTTCTGAAAGCAAAAGAAGTATTTGCCGCAGATTACTTCCACAACACAAAGAAAAATCACTGTAAGTACAGACTCGAATATCGGGGACAGAAAGAAATGCTGAAAACTCGATTCGCCGGTACTATCTTGAATCACAATGCGTGTAACCAGTCAGAAAAATAATTCACTCTCTAACAAATGCCGGGGCCAAAAATGCCTGAATTTTCCGCCATCTTGCTAGAGACAAAGTAAATGCCAAAATAGCTTGTAATGTTTCTTCGGCAGATCGCACACAAAACACAAACTTTTTTCCAGGGTACCTGATTATCTCTTTCACTACAGAATCTCTAAATACATAGAAGTACCAGACCAGATCTCACAGCATTCAATATGTGGATGAATGGTAGACTTATAAATGAAGTAAGCAGACCTAGCAACTGATTCAATATAATCTTTCCACTTTATGTCTATGGAAAATGTTAGTCCAAGAAGGTGCAAAGTCACTCTCCTGGAGGTTAGCATCAGTCATACTGATGGAAGACAAAAAAGGTTCTCTCAGGCAATTTAAAGAGAGCATTTTTTGAAGGTATTAAAATTAACAAACCATTCCTTTCCCCAGTTAACAATAAGCAATTGTTCCATTGCAAAATTTGTTCAAACCTTACTATTGTAGCTCTAATGACATGAAAAATTAAGTTATGAGCTCAGATATTAATTCAATGAAAACTGAAGTTATAGTTTAAAGGGTTACCTAGTGGAATTTCAATGATACATTTGCAGAAAGACCTTTTTCAAAGAACAATAACCAAATTGGATTTGTTAATTAGTTTCTCATTGATGATAAATTCCTGCAGAATGAATGATTGTTAAGACATAACTCTAATTGTTTTATTTCATTTGAGCTATTTGTTTCCTGCTGCAAAAAGGACTATACTTAATCTATTTGTAAAATATTTTATATCAATAGAATACCAAAATAATTAGTGTCTTAAATTTGGTACAGTATCTTATTTATAAAAGTAATGCTTCTTACACTTCTATGTTGGAAATAGTTCTGACAGAAATTTAGAGTGGCCAACTTAGCCACATATAAAGCTTTTTTTATTTATGCACATTAAAAGATTCAATGAAGAACATCAGGTAAAAGGATTAAGTTTTACCAGTTACAACCCTTCACTGCATATATAAGCTATACAATGGTATCAGTTTATAAATGATGGTTAATAAATTTTTGGATATTTATTTAAATTTAAAAAGTACACATAGATAAACTGACTTGTAACAGAAATATGAAACCTATTTTGTCTTACATGTAGCATTGTTTCACAAAGCAATGTTTTGTTGTATGAAATGATTTTACTAGTAAACTACAATAAAAAATATATCAAGGTTAGATTTTATGGTGACAAACTCATTTCATATATATTTATCTTATCCTTAGGTATATGCAAAAATTTCCAGCATCTTTTCAAAAACTAGAAATTGAATAGATAGGAGAAACCATTTTTTTTTTAAAAAAGTAAAAAAGTAAAAAAAAATAACAACAGTATCATATTTTAATTTATAAATAACACTTAGAAAGCATCTCATCATTAGACACACACATAATTTCTTTCAATAATTACTTTCAAGTGCTCAGGGGACCCACTATCAGGCAGACAGAGAAAAGAGTATTTAGACAAATGACATCTTGATTAACTGGAAAGTAAAAACTCAAGAATTAACTAAGTTTTGTTGCATTCATTTTGAACAAAAAGTTAAAAAATGTAAAAGTCTGTATAAAACCTTTTCTAAGAGTTAGAAATCTTGCAGTGTAGACATAAATAAGATTTCTTTATGTAAAACATAAAAAATTAAAATAAGTTCATAAATAATGCTGGCACCACATATTCCTATAAGAAAAAATGTTAGCTTAAAATCATTCAGTCTGTCTAACTTATGAGTTTAAGATATGGATTAAATCCAACAAAATAATTAAATAACGAACAAATAGGAAAATTTCATTATTTAGCTTCATGAGAAATTTTTGGAAAGTAGAGTAGTGCAGAGTTTTTTGATTTTTAAATTCTATGTTTTATTTTCATGAGTTGGCTTGACATCACATATTCATTTTATGGTATTAGTATGCATGTGTCAACTTTTATAGGCATCACATACTTACCTCAATTTGTGTGCATGTCAGTGGGTGAGAGAAAACTTCATTGGGATAACACATTAAACTCTTTAGTAACACACATGCACAAATGAACAGGCCATAAATTTGATTTAAAAATGCTATCTTAGTAAAAAATGAATACAATCCATTATAAGGAAAAATACTAAGAAATATTAATAAATAAGCCACATGCAATACTCATCAGAGACGTTTGGATATAACCAATTTTCATAATACCGATACATAATGAATGTAAGATCCAAACATTTGCAGATAATGCAGCACAGTATTACACAGTCACTTCTAACATTTATATTTTTATACAGTGTAACCTGGATATAAGAGAGTTGTCGGGACCGGAGAATAAGTCTCTTATATCCGGGTTTCTCTTATATCCGGGTTTGGTTTATTTTGTTTAGGTAACACAGGCTCTAATTTGGGACCAGAGAAAATCTCATATCCGGGTTACACTGTACAATTAAAATACACTAACATATATTTTAAAATACAAGCTTAAATTATGCTAACACTTCAAGAACATATACACAGATGCCATAAACACATGACAACCATACAAAACTTATACACACATACATACATATACACACACTAACACCACAGAAGACATGAATGACATTTATGCAACCAATGAAAAGATAAAAAAAAAAAAAAAAAAAAAAAAAAAAAATCTGCATTATTCAACTTCCAAAAATTTCTTATTTTTTTGTATTTGCATTGGTTGTGTAAATATCATTCATATATTCTATGGTGTTAGTGTGTATCAACTTTGTGTGTGTGTTTTTAATCACTTTGACCCTGGCAAGGCAATAATGCCACTACACAAGAGGCTGGTGAGAGTGAAAGAGAATGAGAAGACTTTAGAAGTAACTGGAAACCCAATCCTAAGCAGGAAACAAGAGATAAACCTCTACTCCTGTTCAAAAGTCTTGGATGGAATGTGAACCAAAACATATATATATATATATATATATATATATATATAGTAGACATAGAAATCAACTGGTAGTTCAAGCAATCATCAAACATTCAGGAGATTGACTCTAACATCCTTTGTAACATGTAGTGTTCATAAAAGATTAGACACATTTATAAGCAAATCCATATTTAATGAACAACCAAGTGTGATGGATTTTGAAAATATTTCAATGTTTAGACATTTAGACAATACCAAAAACTTTGAGCAAATATTTATCGACAGTGGGCCATACATGTTATTCCAGGGTGACACAAGGAATCATAATCATTGCTAATTTCTTTTGATCAAACCAGACCCCCCCCATGCAAATTGACTACAATGAAGTCTCCTTATCCTGTGCTTTCGATAATCTCTCCCAATTGTAAGCCTATAGCTATCAATTCATGGAGATATTCTGAAGCCAATGCTAAATTCATTAAGTAAAACAGATGTTGGTGAAATGGATTGTGGAACCTAGTTTATCTCTGTGGAGAGCATAAGTATTGGTTACTGGTGGTCAAAATCACAAGAAATGCTTAGTGGCCAATTATTCTCAAACCATTACTAGATTTACTATGTTAGATGCTTATCCTCTACCTAACATCAATGACTTAATGGAAAAGATATCCAAGTACCATGTGTTAAGTTTGATCTGTGCAGTGCCTGCAACCAAATCCAGATAAAAGAACAAGGTACAGCTTTTGAAGCAAATAGTAGACTTTATCAGTTCTGACAGATCCCTTTTAGGATTAGAAATAGGGTTACGACTTTTCAAAGGGTTACTGACCAAATAATTAGAGATAACAACATTAAGGACACTAATATGTGACCAAACTCAAATTGAGCATGACGAAAATTTATGGAAATTACCAAACAACTTAATTTAACTTTCAATCAAGATAAAAGTATATTCTGTGAAAATTCTATTTACCTTCTGAGTTACACCATTTCAGGTGGTATGATAAAACTTTATCCAGAAAGTTTGCAACGACTCCCAAACTTACCTGTTCCAACTAACAAAGCTTCTTTGCACCAAGCAATCAGTTTATTCTCCCATTACCTTAAGTGGGTATACCAATTTTTCCAGAAAATACGTCTACTAGTAATAATTCAAAAGTTTTCACTAAAACAATCTGCAGTTGAGCTAGATTGCAAGCAAGTCCTTGTAAATTCTGTGGTCTTTACCATTGAAAATAATATAACTTTTGTTGTTGAAACTGATACCTGAAAACCATCTATTGTCACAACGATCAGCCAAAACAACAGACAGACAGCTTTTTTTTTCTTTTTTTTTTAGAACATTAACAGTCACTGAATGTAAATGTTCATCTATTGAAAAAGGGGTATATGCTATTGTACAGTCTTTGCATAAGTGGCAACATTATTTGCTGGGAAAGCTTTTCAACTAATAGCAGATCAAAAATCTGTATCATTTATGTTCAACAGAAGAGCAGGAAAAATAAAAAAATGAAAAGATTGCAAGATGGCGACTTTATTTCAAGGGTGAAAGTCATGTAATAAAGGATACACGGCCCTTTGAGGGACTTACATTGACTTTAACCAACAAATTTAGTAGATTCCTGTTTGCATTTCCCTGCAAAAACTTGACCTCTAAGTTATTGACTACAAAAATATCTTTTGCTTATTTAGAATACCGGTATATATTAAGACAGAGGCCTGTCATTTCTTTCTAAAGGCCTCACCACATTTTTAAACATGCAAGGTGTGGTTAGGTGTCATTCAACTATCTATAATCTATGTGGGAACAATCTCATGGAACATTACAACAGGATAATTTGGCAAACCATATCTCTGGCTCTGCATTTGCAAGGTCTCCAATGTAGGAGACGGTACTCCCCCATGCACTGTGTAGAAATACTAATGAAACCCCACATGAGAGAATGGAAAAAAAGCAGATGGGCATTCACCCCCTTCATGATTGTCTCAACCAGGAAGTATTTTGATGAGATGTCATGCACTAAAGTAAGTTTGATCAACTGGCAGACAAGGTTGAGCTACTCAAGACTAACCTTAATTATGCCCACAGATGCCTACAAAATGAACATGAAACTACAGTTTCACTAAGAGATTTGGCCCTCTGAGGTGACAGGTCAACAGATCAAAATTCTACTGATGGGTGCCCAAGCAAGACAAGCAGAATGCTGACACTGGCCAGATGCACACAATATTGGAAATACCTGAAGTCCCAGAGAACCATTTACCTGAACAAAGCGAAAACATAACCTAGCCTTCTTCTTCAGTCATACACAATTCTATACATATCAAACAAAGATTCCAGTACTTACAAGATTATTTTGAATAAAACAATTTAACCTAATCTTAATAACACCAAGCATTGTTCTTAGTTGGTGGGGGAGAATGTCATGGTGACTACTATTCTACACTCACCACCACCTTCACTTACTCTTAACACGACCTATAAAAACCATAGTCTTTATCATAGAAGAGTTCTGTTAACAACCTAGCAATGTTCTATGTTGAATAAAGCTAAATCCTTTCTCCTTAGCTCACAACAACCAACAAATATCAACTAGATTGAATAATTTTCTACTCTTTGCCTCCAGCTAGTTCTCATTTATTTCTAATTTATTGGTTATCTTGTTCTGCAAACAGATTGAAGAATCAATTCCACGATACATTTCTGTATAGCAGATGGACAGCCAAATATGCAGACAATGTAGCATGGCTACAGTTGTCTGACTGGACACTTTTTAAAACTATTCAAATTGGAAGGATTGAATTAATCTCTTCCAAACATTGGTTGAACATGAAGGAGAAACAATATTGTCCTAAATTTTTCCCTTTTGCTACAAAAATGAAAATGGAAATGCCAAGCATATGGAAGGAAGATGCAAGGCAATGAAAAGAGAACAGAAAGCAAAAGAAATAAAAATGACGCATACCAAAAAGAAATCTGTAAAAATTTACTGCTATCCTTGTATTTTTATTGCTTTTATTTCCCTTTCCACCAACCTCTATAACTTCATTTTCTTCAGAAAGAAAAAAAAATTTAGGATATACCATCTTTTTGATGGCTCAGCAGTTCCATTACAAATGCATTTAACTCTCCTTAGAAGAGAGTTCATGGGCAGTGTTTACACTGAAGACACTAAAATTCTAACAATGATATTTTTATATATATTATATATATATATATATATATATATATATATATATATATATAGAGAGAGAGAGAGAGAGAGACAAGTTACTTGAATTTATAAAATGAAGCTGCAGTTATTTTTAATGTGGAGAAAATTTTTATCTGTGGGCTCATTTAACTGGTATATAAAAATATTTACATCCTTTTTATAATCATATTCTGACTATCCAACATTATAAAACATGCATTGCAGGACTCAAATTTAGTTTTATTCTAAATGCATAAAGTTTAGCTTTAGACCAATGGATATTTGTCATTTGTGTTGTATTTTGTTCATTTTGAAAAAACAACTGAATAAAATAAATGACAATTTTTTATTGTTCAAATTAAAGTTTTCCTTGTGTTATTTATGTTAGTATTTTGAAATACTGGAAAAAATACAGTGTTGCTACACAAAAGCCTTTTTGACAATGTGAGAAAATAGAAATTGATCAAACAAATAAAAGCTAAATAACAAATGTTTCAAAATCTTTTACAAAACAAAACTTGAAATACCTCAGAAAATAATCAGCAAATGCTAAAAATGTTATTAAATTATGTATTTGTAAGGTTCAACTACTATAGCATAATGTTGCATATTTGAAGCAAATGTCAAAAATCAAATTTTACTATCAATAGTTTGAGAGATCAGCATATTAACCCATAGAAAAGAATTTCTATCATTGCTGGCTGAACTGTAAATGACAAATTTCTGCTACAGTTAATGCATTGATAATTGTACTGCTAGAAATGTGTCAAAAATTTTGGGGGTCTTTTATTGGTGCAATTCCATTTGTACAAAACATTTTCAGAGTTAAATGAAATCTATGAGGAGTATGCTGAAAAGTTCTCAGCTCAACCAAAAAGGGATTAAAAATAAAAATCTTAAGTCATTTAGTCAGATTTTGGAAAGCGAGTCAAGTAAGTGTAATTGCCGACATCATTTAGTCTAAATGCTGCCAATCTACATGATATTCTCATTTTAAAATTCCCCTCAACCTACAACTTTTGCAACCTTGATGAGCTTAAAGAGACAAGACTATCTTTTATATGGATTTTTTTTGTTTTTAGAAAGTAAATAAGGTTTGAACAAGGACAGTCATAAGATTAATAAATATCATGTCACTCTGACCATTGAGCATTGGAGTAAATAAATGTTAAATAAAAAATTATCTCAAGTGATTTCATATGCGTACATTTTGCAATGACTTAGATTATAGAAAAAAATGTTTTATTTAAAAAAAAAAAAAAATCTTTCATGTCAACAAAATTATTTTATGAATATTATCAATTTAAATGTAGGACACCTACTAAATATAAAGATTTCTCTCAAATCAATCTGACATAAAAATGAAAATCTATTTAAATTTTGTTCTCAAATTTAAATCATTTGCATAAAGAAATAATAATATTTTACTCCATTTCAAGGCTGATATAACTCATCACATTTGAAGCAGCCAGTCCTATAAAATCAAATTGCTATTCTCCTATTCTGTCTCCATCTAAACAAGAACAGTAGCCAGAAATTATTCATAATTGGCATGACTCACTTTTTTTTCTCTGTCACTGGATATCACTTGTGTCTCTTTAGCCACTAATGTCTTCATATTCTTAATCTTCATCTTTAACCACTGCTACCACATCTGTTGTTATGCCAAATTATGCTAAATTTTTGTTTATGTAGCATTGTGCTCTTTGCTATTTCCTTCAACAATTTGGTTAAAAATGCAAAAATCTTCTACATTCATGTAAATCACACCAACAAATGAGATGGAAAATGGCTTGTTTTTACCTGCCAACAAACTAGAAGGATTATCAAATTCCTCAGCCTACTCATGATGTTCATTGTAGTTCTTGGGGTAATTTTCTTGCAATAAAGATTAAACTTATGTGCTTTATTGTTTGGATGAGCAGGAACATCTTAAATGTTGTAATCTCTGACTTTCTTCAGTAGTCTGTCATTGTACTCAGTAACATGAATACAATGATTGTGATCCGTTTTCCATTATCCACTTGTTATAATTTCTGACTACAGCATAAGTTACTTCCTTTTTCATATTGGGAAATGTAAATAGTTGTATATTCACATTTTTAAGGCTTTAGTCGCACATGAATAGAAAACCAAAGTAAAGACATTGTAGCTCCATAAAAGGGTTAAAACAGAATATCTAAAAACAAGTGTCTTAAAAATATTTTTAACACTATAGATATTCCATATAATTTGTTAAATATGGCAGACAAGGAAAATTTAATGAATTTTTAAAATTTTTTTTTTTTTATTTAGTTTTTCCTGCATTCTTACATTTTTTCCCATTGGTGGGAGTGCAAAAACTTTTGGCCACTTTAGCCATTTTCTAGGGGGTTTTCTTTTAGGTGTTGTTAGTTTCTCTTCATATTTTGACTATTTATTTATTTTTTAAATAAAATAAAAATTATTAAATAAAAGGATAAAAATAAAATATAGTGTGGCACAATGGACATTATGGATAATTTTTGTACTCCCTTACTCCCACCAAATGAAAAAAACTTAAGAATGCTGGAAAAAACTAAATAAACATTAACTTTTCCTTGTCTGCTATATTTAACCAAAGATGTTTAAAAGAAAGGCTGCTGCCCATATATATATATATATATATATATATATATATGTGTGTGTGTGTTTTATTCAAAGGATAAGTATATAAAAATCTGCATTTGTCTCTACTGGGCACTGATAGCTCAAGGGTAAAATTTCCGACTGATGCCAATTCAGTTGGGTTTTGATCCCGGCTTGAGGCATTTGGGCGTCTAGGCACACTGATGAGCTGTGATACAACAAAACCATCTAGTCTGTGGATATATATATATATATATATATATATATATATATATATATATATATGTGTGTGTGTGTGTAGTTTGTCTGACAATCGAAAACCCAGGGTCACAAACTCACATCAATCCAACTGTATGTATGTATGTATGTATATTATACAAAGACAACTCGGATGTCAGATGAATGTAAAAACATTACTTGAAAAGCAAGATGTTCCTAGATAAAAAAAAAAAACAAAAAAAAAAAAAAACAAGAGATGTGCATTCTTTAGATAGGTAATTCAAACCTCGCTCTATCAAGATGATCACCTGTGGCCAAACTGGTAGCATCATGTTATAAAAGTAGTTTCTCTTATAGAAAAAGTAATACAAGTTTGATTCCTGTTAGTGGGAGGCATAACTTTATTTTTCTTTAAATTGAAATCTAGGCAGGTTTTTTATTAATTTCACTGTTTAAGAAAATGAAGACAGAGCAACTCAAACCTGTATACTACTCATTAAAATAATGTTTATAGTAACAACAAGTTATATGTGTATGTGTATATACATTCACACATGAGTGAATTAGATAACTGTAACAGGATAAGACAAAGAAGTGGGCGTAAAGGAATGAAAAAGAATTGCTGCAAGCAAGATAATGTCAATAAATAATTCCTAGTGTCCATGTACCAAAATTAGGAAGTGGAAATTTAATTCCTATAAAAGCAGGTAAGGAGTTAGTCTTGGTTAAAGCAGATTCACCGAATTACTTTGTGATCACTTAAAGTGATTTCAGTAAGAAAGGTTAAACGCTGGGTGTGGACTGTTGACTGATCAATACATTGTAGCAACAGGGGGAAGCTTTCTTTTTAATTTATACTAATCAATGCTTATTGCAAAATTAATTTCTTGTGTTTTTATATATATATATATATATATATATATATATATATGTGTGTGTGTGTGTGTGTGCATGGAGAGAGTGTATGTACAAACAGAAGATTTAACCTTTTGACATGTATATGTAGCTTTCTCAAAATAATTTAGCATACCTGACTAAATTGTCATCAACAACAAAGAGAAAATATATTAAGATCAAGCAGAGGCAGGCTGCATCTGTGACAGAAAATAAACAAAGTCTGATGGTGAACTACTGCTAGGGTGCATTAGGTTAGGGGTGACTGATGCTTCCATCCCAATCTCATGCTTGACACTAAGGCCATCAACTGATGAAAACTGCTGGAGACACTGCTATTGTTCTTACAGTAGTAGTTATATGATTAAAATTAAACATCTACCTTTAAATAGTAATTACCAATATAAATTTCCTGACATATGAACTCAACCTTTTCAAAGGGTATTTACACAATGACTAGATTGTCAATGATTTGTAAGATAGGCAATGTATTTTTAAATGTATTGACTATGAATAGAAAAACATAAAATATGAATATCTTCATTTGATAAACTAATATGGATTCACATTCATTTATTGGCTGATTTTATTGATTCAAGCATCATTGCAAGAAATCAAACTCAGTAGTCTAACTTTTATATAATTAGAAAAATATTAAATTGAATTTGGTTATGAACCAGAAAATACCAGCCTTGTTCTGAATACCAACTGGATAAGACCAGGCTTATTACTTATAGGAAGAACTATAATTACTTCTATAAATGGTAAAAAATGACTTTACTTGACATTTGTCAAAGTTAATTAATCAATGGAGGACTTTATTCTATACATGTCAGTCACTATAATATAAAATATAAAAACAATTAAGTAATTTCAATAAAAAAAACAAAGTAATTTCATAATTTTCTTTCCGATTTAAAAACTTAGTTCAACAAGAAGTTTAATGATATTATTTAAATTTTAATTAGATCGGCCATGAAAGGAAAAAGTGGTTTAATTTGAATGTTACAAAGTTTTTCTATGTTAAGGCAAGTAAGCAATAAAATACTGTAAATCAACGGAGTTTAGCGCGATAAAAATAACATTCTTAACAGAAGCACATTGTTACACAAGATGTCTTCAACCTCAAACAATAATTTGTTAATAATTTATTTTATTTTCAGATTTATATATATCTAATTAAAAATTGTCCAGCTGGAAAAGAAATTAAATTTTGAAGCTTTTTTGTGACATCACTTTATTACTACAATAAATGACAATGAAATTATGTAACAGTTTTTATAACCTCAATATATTACAACAGTGTTCATTGCAACTTGTATAAACATATACAGAAATTGGATAAAAAATAAGAAATTTAGAACCTGACAAATGAACAAAATTCTATGATTACCAGGATCTAATCACTTTTTCTTCTCTGTTTTAACTTTGGACAAACTCTTAGCTTTAACTTAATAGCAATTTATTTTCAGAAAGGTCAAAAATATTTTCCATCCACCCACCTCTTACCCCAAATGACCAATATTGACAATAAAGCACTAATAGTATACAATTTTTGTGTGCAGTGAAAAAAAATTGGCTAAATCCTTTAACCTCTTTTGAGAGAAAAACTTTTACATCAGAGATTTATCATCATCATCATTATTATTAATCTGTCAAAATAAAAGCAATGAACTTTTCATAAAAAGTGATGGAGACATATTCTCCTCTTCTTTTGGTTTTTATTCTAATACTTACATTAAATAGGGGAATATATACAGATAAAAAATAAAAATCTTAAATCTGAAGCCACAATTCACAATAATGATCTCTCTAAAAATTGGTCTATAAATTTGCTCATTTGGTATTCCTCACAGTTAACATATCAGTAAAATGAAAAACCCATACTGTTAATCTGTTTTCAACTTTAAGAAAAAAAATCAAAGAGAGAAAAAAATTAAATAGAGGTTAATCTTAATTTTAAGTGATCAATAACCAATAACAAGTGTTATAATATCCATCTATCTGAAAATACTCAGTTATTTTTCTGGTGATCTGTAGCTTGTCATATCAAAATCACAACAATGGATTTTTTTTAATCATTTCACCCCCAAGCAAGACAATAAAGCCACTAAGATGCAAGGAATTACTTAGTGTGAAAAAATATGAGAAAAAGACATTATTAAGGAGAGAGAACAATAAAAGTAAAGGAATTAAGAAGATAGATAACAATTAACATTGTATTTAAATTTTTGAAGATCAAAATTGACTGGAAAGCAAAAAGTTGAAAGAGTTCTACAAGTGGGAAGTGTGAGAGAAGAAACTGTTAGTATAGAATTTACAGTTACATTTAGCAATTTCAACTGTAAAATCATGAGACCTTGCCACCAATCTAGTACTGAGCTTAAATCCATAAAGTTTAGGTATCATAGAGGAAAGTAAATCAGAACAATTACTATGAAAAGTCACAGAGAATCTAAGTTACAGTGATGGGAAAGTGACTGAAGCTAAAATGCCAAGTCAGGGCCAATAACATTGTGGATCCTTCTTTGAATTTTATCAAGAATCTCTAAATACATAGAAGCACCAGACCAGATATGGCAGCAATATTCTATGCATGGATAAATGGTAGGCTTATGTGCAAGATAGATTCTAGAAAGAAAAAAAATATCTAACATGACACAGAGAACCAACTTTCCTAGCAATTGATTCAGTATAATCTTATTACTTTATGTCATGTGGAAAACATTAGCCCAAGAATACATAATGAGTCGCTCTCCTGGAGGTTAGTATCAACCATGCTTATGGAAGGCAAAAAGGGTTCTCACAGGCAATTAAAAGAGAACAGTTTCATTTTGGAGGTATTAAACTTAACATGCCATTCTCTAACCCAATTAACAACAGATAAATCGTCATTTTCAAGATCAGCTGCCAATTTCACCTCAAACTGATCAGACTATTAAGGCAAGAGTAAATAGTTCTCTCATCAACATAGATACAGAGAACTAACAACATCAGGGAAGTCATTGTCAAAAATTAGGAACAATGCAGGTTCAAGGATAGAACTCTGGAGAACACATTCATTAATGCAAAATTATCTAAAAGATTAGCAGTTCAAAACAACTTTCATTTCATGATTTAATAAGAAAACTTGATAAACTCTTTCAACAAGAATCATTAATAAATCAGCAGTTGATCTAGAAAAGTGAAAGTCATATTGTTTATCTGAAAGACACTGTTAGGTGAGATGCTTAACCAATTTGAAGCTGATCAGAGCCTCTAGTACTTTGCCAAAATTAAGTAGAAGGCTAATAAGACTGATAAAGATCAGATGGTTCACTAGAGCTCTTAAAGACTGGAACTACAGAAGAGGATTTCCAACAAACAGGAAAGCAAGAAAAAGCAAGGAATTTATTGTAGAGTTTAGAGAGATCAGGAGCCTGTTCAGAAGTACATTTCTTAAGAACTATTGCAGGGATACCATCAAAGTCTATATGTTTTGTGGGATCCAATTTAGAAATGAAAACAGAAACAAAATATCTGCTATCACTTATAAAATTATAAAATATAAAGTAAATAAAATTACTGGTAATTTTAAAGAAATATACAAAGTTTTTTAGTATTGAAAATAATTTCAGGATGAATTTCTTTTAGATGAAGCAGCAGGAACCAACTTTGAATATTTAATCAAATCTCATATCCATTTTACTCCTATGATTGTTAAATTCTATAATCAGAAATTGATTAAAAATAAAAAGAAATTTGATAAACTATCATATTAAGTAAAATATTTTAAATTTTTATGAATTTCATTTTTACATACAAATATTAAAAGGCTTATAGGATAAAATTTGATTAAGATTTGAGGTTGCCTGTAACTTGCAACGAGATCATCGATATTTCAGACTTTAGTATAAAAAAAAAAAAAAAAAAATAATTTACACTATGCAACAAAGTCTTTAATGGCTTTAAATTTTTGATTACTATTCAGTTATTTGATTTTAATTTCAGTCTTAAAACATTGCATAATTTCCATTTAAGAAACTGCTATAGAATATTTTTTGATAATCTCAAATTATCTAGAAATGGCAAATTATTTACATCTAGCTATCAGCTTATATAACAGATGATTGTACAGTTCAATATTTTTTATCCAGTTTTCAAACCATCACCTTATATGGCAAGATATCAATTTACAAGATCAAATGACATTTTAAAATTAAATCTGTTCACTAAACAGCAATAACACAATAGAAACACTTTAATTTTTAACCCATAATTGAAACAAAGTACAAGTCTAGAGTTTTCTATTTAGTATATTAACTCTTTACTAATATCTTAACTGAAAAAGTTAATAATTGTTACATATTTCCATATTTGAAACTAAAATCATTAATTTTATAATATATATATACAATGCTTTTTGCAATATACCTTCTTCCAAAGTTAAATATTATAGTGATATAAGTGAAACAAAGTAATATCAATCAGTTGTTCCTGTGATGTGACTTTAAATAACTAAAACTGAAGTGCTCAAAAAATTCAGTAAACTAAATGTTTTCTTCTCTCCTAGAAATTGATTCGACTGAATAATGTATCTGTAACATAATATGTAAACATGTAATGTAACTGTGGCAGCCATAGGACATTGTAGATAATGTAGTATTAAAATTTAATACCGATCATAAAATGATTTGGGTAGCTAGAAAGATTTAGTACTCTATTCCAGATAGTAATTACTCCAGATTCTTCTCAGGCAATAGTAGAAATTGTATACCAGAAATATGTGAATTCTTGACAGACATCAGCAACAAGTGAAAATCATGTGTATCCATTGGTGATGCAACAATGAAACTGATGACAACTGGCAAAGATGGTAACCAGTCAATGAAAAGGAACACTGTATCAGATAACATCCAAATTCAATGACTGTACCACTCAACCCAACCTAATAATCCCTTTTACAGAATAGCAGAGGCTAAATAATATCAAAACTGTGAGATAGTGAAGTTGTCATGTGGATAGATTTATCCAGTCTTTCCAGGGCTATAAGTTATCCTTAGGTGTGAGAATTTAGTGAGGTTTGCAATGTATTTCATACATGCTCAATGGGGTTTAAATCTTCTGAGTGCAGTCAAGTTTTCCTGGAACCAGTCTCATGTCACCTAAGCATTCAGGGTTGTTGCATTACTTTGCTGGAGAAAAGATACTCCAGATTCCTTTGTAGTTTTTGCTAACTATAACATAATGCACCCCATGACATTACAAATCTTCCACCATCTTGCATAACACCTGCCTCACAATCTGGATCCATAGCCTCATGGAGTTATTTCCATACAAGAAGCTGACTATCTTTCTGAAAAAGCTGGACTTGCCTGACCAGATGACACACTGCCAGTAGTAATGTTCTCTGGCTCAGATGAAACACAGTAACAGATGTCATTGTGTTAATAATGTTACCTTTATTGGTTGATTACTATGAAGCTCCATGGAATGCAGTCTACTCTGTATGGTGTGTTGAAATAAAAATTTATTTCATGAATGTTAATTTTATTTTTTATATAAAGAAAAGATATTGAATTTGTTTGCAAAATATTGGAAAGAATATTACATAAAGAGCTAAAAGAATCTTCACTATATACTTAGACAATAAAAAGAAATGGGAAAATTATTTGGAAAATCATTTTTTCTTCCATGACATTTACACTACTGTTTCGATCAATTTGTGGCAAACATATTCTAACACTACAGGCACATAAAATTCAGTTTTCCAAATAGCATCTGAAGTATTTTAAAACAGATGCATATACTTTTATTAAATAAGATAAAAGTTTGAACTTTAATTTGTGAGAAGCCTAACATAGAATTTTGTTCACAAATACTCCCATCATTTTAGAAATTACATAGACATAAAAACAAAATAAAAATCTGAGGATGTAAAACATCTGATTCAGAGAATACAATTAGAGAATAATAGGCAGTGAATAATTGTTTAGAAATAGAATCATACTGAAAATATTTGCAGCTTTAAAACAGTCATCCATATTACATTTTGTTTACAACATTTTAGCTGGTCCATTCACCTGCCTTCAAGTAGATTTGGCTGATGTGGTTTCTTGCTTGCTTACTTTTTGCTTATTAGCACCTGGCATTCCAGGCTGCAAGACATGTCAATCAACAGTCAGTGAAGAAAATTGTAATATGAACTGATCAAAATCTTGTTAAAAAAAAGCCAGAAAATTAAAAAAACAAAAAAAACAACTTATAATTTAATATTCCAATATTTCTCTATTTACTAAATGTTATGGAAGAAAAGATGATTTTCCAAATAGACTATAAAAAGAAATGGAAAATCTAAGTGTATAGTGAAGATTCTTTTAGCTCCTTATGTAATATTCTTTCCAATATTTGCAAACAAATTCGACACCTTTTCTTTATATAAAAATAAAATTAACATGAAATAATTTTTTATTTTGATTAAATCACTTACCATATTTGAAGGGATCAGCACTTAGCAAGTAATGGAGAAAGAGTTATAAAGTCATAGATTTGAAAATCTTATTCAAAATATTTTTTGTCTTTGTAGGTAAAGTTGAAAAATCTTGTATTTGTTATCCTGCAACAGTGCATAAATAGTATCCATTTATTCTTCTATTTTGCATTAGTTTATTTTTGTATAAAGTCTATGGCTCTCAGCTGTTAATAAAAGTAGAGCAGAACAACCAAAGATAATGAACAAGGAGGAAGAGAAAAATAAAAATGTCACTATCTTATAATAAAGATAATTTTAAAAAAGTAACCTCATGATGGATAATAGAAATACAGAAAAGTCTGTTCCTTCCCATTGACACAAGCAGAATATTGGTCATCATGATGAAGCACTGTTAACTTCATGACACAGATCCATTAAGTGTGCTGGGGTTGTGGGAAAAGATGAACCTGGCTGAGTAAGTATTATTTCATCAGTTTTATTTCATTTTTTATAAATACTTAGATTTCAAAAAGATAAAAACCAGTATATTTAAAATAGTTTAAAAAAAATAAATTTAAATAAATTTTAAAACTTACTAAAAATGATTTTGCCTTTTCAAATTTGCTGTTAATTAAAAAAAGACATTCATTTAAGCAGGTTAATTTTGATCAACAGGTTTAAATCAGTTTCTAAAGAACTTAAAAAAAAAAATGCTTACTATTTGTATATTATTTGCAAACATCTAATAAAAGTGAAAGAGCCTATATGTGCTTTCCAACAAATGACTTCTTTTTCAAAGTACACAACTCTATGACAAATGCATAAAATACCATATATACATTCACAGTCTGATTATCCTTAGAGAGTACAGCATTGAAAACCGCCAAATAAAATTTAATTCTTAGTAGAAAACACATTTTCTCAAGTTTAGCTTGAAAAAAATCGATAGAAAATACAGAAATTTAGTCTCCTTTCGTGTTTCCCTGTTAGATGTAAAAAAAAAAAATTAAAAAAAAAAAAAAAAAAATGTCAATATTTTCTAAGCAAAAATTACTGGATCCATGTTTTTCTTTTAACAAAGGAAGCACAAAGATAAAAATGGTAAGAAAATGCAAACTTAAGCCAAGAAAAGCTTAATGTCTGGAATGTAGTGAGTTTTGGAATTTTATAATTAATAGCCAAATATTTTTAATCTAATTTGTCAACCTGACAAATGTACTTCAGATTTTAAGTGCAAGGAAAGGTAAAAATAAAAAAAATTAATTTAGATATATCTTTGTTTTCTAATATCAAAAGACAAAGTATTTCAGATGAACAGATGTATAAAAAACGAAAAATTACATTTAAAAATTACCATTTTATTTTTATTTTTTAAAATAATGTTTTGGGTGTGAAACAGCTGATTTCCTCAACATACGAACAAGGATTTTTGTTTCTACAACAATCATTTATTGTAAGGAAAGCGCACTAAAACATCTGTTCTGAATGATGGCATGAAAGACAAATAAGAGATCAACATGTAATATTAGACAGAAATTATATACAGAAATACATTTTTGTGGTAAGATAACAAAATGACTCAGATTCGTGACGAAGGGAAAAATTGGGTTTTCTTTTTCATTGACTTATATTTCATTTTCAATGATTCAGTTTGGAACAGGATCATTAAATGTCTACAAACATTTTACATTCAGATGGTAACTTATAAATTTGTTATTCAAACTCGACATTTTCCAATATACAGGAAATTAAAATTGTTTATCAGAAAACAAGTCTTTCTTTAAACTAAACGTCGTAGCTTCAACCCGAATGACTGAAAGTTACTTTCTCTTTCCCGACCAGATATGTTTTCTAAGTTTTTTTTTTTTGTTTTTTTTTTAATTCCTTATTAATCCTTACTTAAAGTAAGTTTATGGGTCTTCTAAAATTAAAACTGTCCCATAACTACCAGTGCTATGAAAATATAAATTTAGATTTTAGAACTTTCATTTGAGACTTGGTAATATTTACGACTCACCACACAAGTTCACGGAATAATTCTTATTAATTGATCAATTAACGACATTACAAAGATAAAACTTAAAGGAGAATTTGTATGTCGCTGAATCAAGTTTTAAGAAAATCATTTATAACATCGGGAAATCCTGCCTTTTGCGGTTTGCCAGACACAAGATTTTCCTGTCGCCCCTACAAGAGATTGTCTAACCCAGAAGATGTCTCCCTGGTTGCGCAAGGAAAGGTTTGAAACTTAGAGTAAGAATTCCCTGGTGTCTTTGTGTGGTGTCAAATAAAAAAGGTCGGGGAACAAGAGACAATTTTGTCTTCCCCTAAAACCCCACGTCCGTGTGCTCACGAAAAGACAATGGGAGACGTTCTCTAAATTTCGAAAACAAATTTGCAATTATTCGACCGATTTTTTTTAATTAAATAAAGAGAAACTGGAGACATTTTTAACGTGAGAAACTCCTTAAAAAAAAAAAAAAACAAAAAAAAACAAACTATTTTTAACAGTAACACTAATAACAACCAAGACACTAGCAGAGTTTCTATAAAAAAAAGAAAGAAAAAAAAAGAAAAAAAGTATTATTTTAAGCAAAGCATCAGACTTGAAAAACAAGGAGAAGGAGAGACAGAACATATGTCACTGACTAAATTTGAACACGACAATTTTTTTTCTGGCGGGGGTGGGGGAAAGAAAAGAAAATTGCAAAGGGTAGTCAACTTCAGTGTTTACAAGTTTATTAGATAGCATGTATCAGTGGGCCAACACAAATGCACAAAGACGAAAAAAAAAATAACAAGATTCACTTCAAACTGGCAAATCTTAAGTTAAACTATGCACATTTATTGCGATTATTACTCGAACCAACAGATTTGCGATTTTCAATATGTACAATAATATGCTCAGCTGATGTGACCACACCTCCACCTTCGGTAAGTATCATGCCCAGATAACGTTCGTTACACAACGACGCCCTACGCAATATTGAATCAATACGCAGATTTCACAGCTTTTTGAGACTGACTGATCAAAATGAAAGGGGTTTTTTTGTATGCTTCAAATATTGATTTTAAGATCAAGAAAGACTGTTACGAACGAAGGTATTTAAGGGTTTTTTCTTCTTAATCTTAACTTTTTGTTTGCATAATTCTTTGATCTGACCAAGCAAAAAATGCATTCACAACTCAAAGTCAAATAGTATTTTAAAAAAATCCTACTTTATCTACACGTGGCAAATAAACATGTTTTGGACCATGACTCAAGCAAGAATAACTGCCAAAAATCAATACGTTGTTAAGTTGCTGTATAAAGAAAAAAAGTGTTTTTGCGCGATCTAAATCCCAAACCGCCATTTTTACAATGGACACCGGCTAAAAAGGTGTGTGTGTTTTATTAAGCCAAGAAATATTTTTGCGGTTAAGATTTAAGATGGTAGTTTACAGCTTAAATTCAATAATAATTTTAAATTAGTCATAGGAGTGACGCGTGAGTAAACTAAAGTTAAAGTACTACTCCAAACTTTCCAAACGTTACTTAATGATTTCATTTCATCATGACCATATCAGCATGGATGAGAATTGGATTTTTATTCATTTTTTCAAAATGTTTTCTCTTTTTCCATAAGGAATGAATTGTAACTAGAATCACAAACTCGGCACATCAAGTAAAGAAACTTTTTTTTCTTTAAAAAAGAAAAGAAAAACTAAAGCCTTCTTTAGCAAAACAGGTCGGCTTTAGGGAGAGAGATTAAAAAAAAGTCAGTCAGTCACTTCCTTGACAATGACCAAAAAAATTGAATACAAGCAAACATATGCTAGGCAAACATTTGTTCACAGCTTGAGTTTTTAACTAACTACAAATAAAACTACTTAACAACACAGGTGTCTATGTAAAGGCGCATTCATTTTTGTAGACAGACCTAAGAAGTAATAACGGGGTTATTTAGACAGGTGAAACTTTGTAGACCATAACTAGAAAGTAGAAAAGAATAAATAAACAAAAAACGAGAGAGAACGAATGGTAAATAAATACCTAGTAGTAAAATACAACACAAGTACAGTGAAAACAGGATTAGTAAAAGCAGGTAAAGTAATAGAATTATTCTGTAAGAAAAAAAATCACATTTTCGAAGTAAAAGAAACCATTTTCCAATAGAGGTTGTTATATTTAAGAAAAAGCCTCTTTTCATCGAAAAGGCTACATAAAGTTGGTTTTTTTTTCCAAAATTGATTGAATAATCAAAAAATTTCAAGCCAAAAATGTTTTAAAAATAAATAAAAACAAGTTGAGAAGCGTACCTACCCAAAACATCCATTTTTTTCTGTTATTTTTTATTATTATTTTTTCTTTTTAAGTTGATTTGTTTTTAAATTTTGCAAGTTTTTAAACTAAAGCATTGTTATTCCGGAGTGTCAAAAGGATTTCTCTTGCGACTTAAAAACGAAGGTTTGTAGTGTTGTTTTTTAGAAGAATTTACAAGGGCTGAGCACGTGCACCTGGCGAAGAGGCAGTAATTGTCGGTAATCAAAGGACGCCTCTCCATTGCCCTGCGTAGTACTGATGTATAAGGTACCACCGTACGTAGCGAGACACTAAAACTAAATGCGACTCTTGTTATTTTTTTTTTCTGTAGAAAGTTTAAGTTAATAGTATAGAAGAAAACCTTTTTAGAACATTCTCCACAACTACAACCAATGTCAGTAGTTGTAATAATGCTGTGAATGTGATCGCTAAGCGAAGCGGCGTGTTGTATCTACTGGCAATTCACAAGACAGGCTTATTTGACGTTACTGACTGCCGCTGCTACTACGATTTCAATTCAATAGCACTTTGGCTCAATGGCAGTGCATAGGACCAAACATAACATTACCTTTTTTTTTGTTTTTGTGTGTTATGTTGATGACGCTTATTACAATAAACAACAAAATGAAATAGCAATTATTTTTTCAAATTAAAAAAAAAAAACATTATTTTAAATAAAACCTTAGAAAAGTTATTTTCCACAGAAACTCGAAATTTTAATTTGAAAGTTTAACTTGATGTCAATGAAACCAATTGTTACTATTTACTTGTAGGATGCCTTAGAAGAGAAAAAAATCGAAAGACTTCTTGTCAAACTTTAAAAAAAAAAAAAAAAAAAACACTTTCCTCTCGAGAAATTTATAGACGTAATTTAAAAATGCATTTCCTACCATAATAGTAAAAAAGTTAAGTAAAGATTTTAAATTTTCGAAACTTTAATCAATAATACCTAAATTTTATGGTATTTGATTTTTAGATGTTTTTGAAGGCTTCCTATCTACTCATGAATTCGAAAATTTTAAAAAGTTATCAAATCTGAAGAAACGTCAAGTAAGCAGAAGCTGCAAGAAAAGCCTTTATTTTGCCACCTTCCCACTCTGAAGCTTAAAAAGTGAACCATTTTAATCTTATTGTTTTGTTTTTTTTTTTAATTTTTATTTTGCAGCTTCTTACTTCTAAAGGCTGAAGAATTTAAAACTGATGCATTTCACTGAAAATAATTTTTTTTTTTTTTTTTTTAAGGTGTTTAGAGAGAACATTACAAGTGATGTAATGTTCCGGGTAAAAAAAAAAACACTCTTCTCGGCAGTAAAAGCTCATTTAAGTATAAATTCGTCACAAAAATTTAGGATGGTAGTAAATAAGTCAGAATTGAAATGACAAACGGAAAAGATTTCCAAGTATAAAACAAAAGAAGTTGGGGTGGTGAGCAATTGTAAAAGGCAAGAAAGAATAATAAACGGGAACAAATCGATAATTGTTTTCTAACAGCTCACATACGCACGGCATTTAGTTTTACAAAGAGAGAGTGTGCTGAAAAGTTGTTGAAGCCCTATAAAAATAAGAAATAATAATTTTGATGTCTGTGAGTGTGAAGTAGGTCGAACCGAGAATTTTTCAGCATTCCGAATTAAGTGTGTTATTTGCGTTTTTTTTTATTCTTCAGTGTGTCGAAGAGAATGCTGAGTAAAAAAATAAAATACACGCAATACCAAACACAAAAATTGGAAGAAAAAAAAAATCATAACATTGAATTTAATTTTCTTTTTATGTTTTTATTTATTTAACATTTTGAAAGCGCATCAAGGAGGCTAAGGAAGTGAAGAAAGTGTCCAATAGAATGAAATGCTATAACCAAAAACAGCTGATTAAACATGCCATTTTTATTTTTCAATATTACCTTCTGACTTTTTGGGGTGTTATATCTGCATAGTTTTACAACACTTAGAGTTTTACTTAATCAGCAAATATGTGTATTTTATTTTTATTCAACAACGGGAGTGCGACATCGGCATATAAATTTTGACTGTGGTACAGTATTTTTTAGACATTTTTAGTTTCATGTCAATTTATTTTCTTGTTATTTCAGAGAGAAAATAAGTATATTTTTTTTTACTGTAGGTTTTTTTTTTATGTTAACGTTTCCATTTTTTTTTACGTTTTTATTAGTTTGCTGACAATGACTGCTTATTGCAAAAAGTTAAAAAAAAAAAAAGCAAATAAGAAAAATTTTACTATTTGATTCTATAATTTCTCATTACCAGAAAGCTACACAAGAGAAGTCTAATTCACTTGAATAGACGAAAATTAAGTTACTCTTCCAAGAAAAGTTTATTAGATCTTTTTACTCAATAATAGAGAAATAAAAGTAAAACAGACTGACCGCACTGCAGTCATATTCAGCATTGGTTTTTAAACTTGAAGAACCACTAAAAATCTCAATTGCTAAGCTTTTTTAACGCTTTTTTTTTCTTTAAATTATTAAAAAAAGAAAAAAGGTGTTCTGTTACAATGTGTGTGGGTTTTCTCTTCTTCACCCACTTAGGTTCACGTCCCCCAGGTAGGTGCATATTTTACTCTAAGTCTAACTGAAAATAAAATAATAAATGTACTTGCAAGTACAATACATTTTTAAAACTCCCTTCCAGTGATCTCATTCATTCTGCACATCATCTAATTGCGTTTAAACCTATGTTATTTTTAGTTTTCACCTGGTTATTGTTGCTGATATAAACCTTCGCTTTTATTTACCACAAAAATGGAAAAGAAAGAATAGGTTCTGCTTCTCTTCTTATCTAATGCGGTCCCTGTTATAAACATATGCTGTTGTCAGTCAATGAAGCCGTGTAGGGTGCAGGCATTCACGTAAAATGCGATTTTATTAAAAGAAGCTGTGCTTCTAATGATATAAATAAAAATTCACTCTTCTTCAGTCACAGACAATAATATCAAGAGAGTAGTAAATTAATTTAAATAAAGCCCAAAGCCTCTAGGGAAGAAAGAAAAAAAAAAAATCAGATAAAAAATAAAATTAAAGTTGCATAACAATTACAAAAAATCTTTGGAAAAGAGAACTTATGAAACGTTCAATACAAGTTTTAGAAATATTTGATAAGAACAGACATTAATCTTTGATGTTATCCAAATAGAATTGGAAAAAAAAATTGAAAGGATAATAATTGTATTAATAATGTGTCTTTTAATGCAGCAGACAAACAAACGTTAAAAAATTCTGCTATGTATTGTTACTTGAAGGTCTTGATTCTCAAAACTAAGGGGTTAATTCTGAACACCTTTGAAAAATAAAGGTAATAATTTCCCACTATTAAAAACGATCGGGTCATATTCTGTGATACTCACAATCAGCAAAAGAAAATTTATGTAGGTGAAACTGGAAGAAAAAATGAATAAATATTTTCTATCAACAGTTAAATTGGTTGTGTATGAAAATATTTTGTAAGCATTTAAAATGTTTTGTTAAAAGTTTAGAATTCTTCAGAATAAAAAGGAGTGAAAATCATAAATCAATAAAACCTAGAAAAATCATTGCAAAAGCAATTATGTTCTGAAAGAGGAGAAGTAATTTTGTTCATTAGAGAGAGAAAAAAAAGGAATGTGAATTCATAGGGAAAGATTCACATTCTAAGACAACATAGGATTTTACAGAAGTGAATTTGCCATTTTGTTTTCAATAAAAAATAAAGAATATTGTTAATGACGATTAAGATGCAGAAGGGAAAAGAGAGAGAGAATGAGGATGAACAAAAGAAAAGGAAAATAGCATGGAGCACTAAAGAAAAAGAAGTGGGAGAGTTGGGGGGGACAAAAATAAGAAAATTAAAGTGGTACTATTCAAGAGGAAAAAAGAGATAAGATAAAATCTGTCATGGATAAAAAAAAAAACCCAAATAAATGATTCTGTTTAATAATTCATACCATTTTGGTACACTACAAGACACATATATTCAACCTAGTCTGCTTTCCTTCCTCATCAATTCATGATCTTTGAAAAAACTTAACCCAAAAGCTTCGCATCAACACTCAAGCTCATATTGAATATCTATCATAGAAATTTCAGTAGTAAATTGCTAGTAGGATATTTCATTGCAACCCTTTCACCCACCTGAACCTGGTACAAGGAGAGGGAGATTGAGTGATTTATTGTGTAGTATTCATTTTGATGGAAAAGATTCAACATGGGATGGTGAGTTCTTTAAATCATCTGCAGATTTAGTGAGGTTTAAGCTATTAATAAAACAGAAAATAAAAACCTATTTACTTCAGAAGAACCATGTATACAAATTCATCAAATCTTCAGTGAGCAAAGCAATATTCTCAATTTTCCATTTACAAAATTAATAAACCTAGAAAATGTTTACAGTTACTAATGTTATAATTCTGTGAATTTCAGAAATGGTCAAAATAGCAAATTAAAACTTGTTACAGTTATCAAATGGTTGAACGATTTAATCCAATACTTCAGCAGTTGCCAATGACTTTTAAACATCATTTTACATTTCATATTTGGGCCTCTAATACTTTTCACATCAACCACTATTTATATCATATGACTATTTTCCTTCTTCATACTAATCTTAGTATATGCCTACTGGGGCAGATAGATCAACAGTACCAGATAAGTCAAATTCAATACCAAAAAGAAAAATTATGTTTATGCTGAACAAATGTTGTTATCCACATTTTATCCTTGAGTCATATTTTGCATCAGATGGAAACAAAAATACTCTCAACAAATTAAGTATGGTTACAGTTCATGGCCATTCAGTTGTAGCCTCTCCATGTTTTCCACTTGTGCCTGCTTCATCTATATTATTAACTGCTTATAATGACTTGTATATCAACATTGGCACAAATTCTTTCTTTACTCTTCTTCACAGCAATAACCAACAAGAATACATTGTATTAAAAGATATTATTTTAATAATAGACTAGTAGTTATGATTCATGGCTATTCATTTTGGAGCATCTCAAGTTTTTATCTCATTGTCTTGTCTTTTGAAAAAGAATATTTTATAATTTTATTAACCTTTACCACTCTGAAATTAAAAGTTTGCTGATTAAAGATTTTGCCTTGCCACTGCAGTCAACTCAGAACATGTTTGAATTTTGTAGTGGTGTTGTCATGACCTGTTATAGCAACTGAAATCAAAAATGGGGTCACTGCAGTTGACGGGGCTTGTATAAGAATCCTCTGAAAGTAATACTTGTCAATAATGCCGAATGCTAAAGGTTACTTTACTGCTTACTATATTTTGTTACTTATGAATTAAATAAATGGTGTCAAATCTTAGGATTCAGTAGTAATAGTAGTATTGTATTAATAATTATGACATAAATTATTTTGATCATCCAATAATTGTTTTGAAGTTCAATCTGAAAAGATCAAGAGTTAGAATTTCCAATGTTTTAAAATATTTTCAACTGAAAGATTTTTTACAGATCACTGATAGAAAAATTCAATGCTTTGTTTTAAAGAGTTTTCAAAATGATGTAAAGAATAGCAAACTTTTACATTGTACAGTTCCAACAAAGATTAAGAGCTTTTAATTTTTCTTTTATTAATTAACTTAAAATATGAACAATTTCTATAAAGAAGCAAGCATTTAACCTAGAAAAAATGTTGCTCTTTCTGCCAATGGAATCCGTATATTTGCAGCCTACCTGAACAGAAGATATCTTTCTTTTACAATAGTCAACATATTTTCTTTCATTATATATACTAATCTTTAGATGCCATATTTTTTACCAACCAACTGACAGATATGATGAGATTATTGTGTTCATAGTTCAGACAAATATGTATCTGTATAAGACTAATCTGTTATTGTTGATCCTAATCTTCTTAATCAACATTTAAGTATTATATATTTAGGTTTTATTAATATTTGTTTCAACTCTCACTTTTCCAACTGATCCATGTTAATCAGTTTGTCAGTACTGAAAATAAAATACACTTCAGCAATCAAGGCCAACAGCTATAGGACAGAATAAACAGTAACAAAACATTAAACAGTATCCTCAATTGAATTTGAAACAGAAAAATAATATTTGCTTTCAAGTGAGAAAGAAAATGATAGAAGTATAAAAAAGACAAGGTAGAGAATAAAGAAGACATATTGTAAATATCCAAAATTGTTTTTAAATGTAATAACCCCCATAAAGTCATTTTGTAAGAAAGTCTGTAACTTTTTCAAAAGAATTTAACTTCTGGTAATAATTCTCATACCAATGTACACCCCTATTTTCTTTCTTTACTTGACATAAATATAATAACTAAAACATGTCTATATTCTGACTTCTATCTTCAAGTGTACAGAAAAACTTCTGACTGACCAAAAGAGTTCCCGAATTGCAAGCAGAGATAAAAAGAGATGTAGATTTATCTCCACTGTTTAGTCATATAGAATTTCACATATCTAAAACGTTTGGAAAGTGTTTAGTGATTTTATTTTTAACCTGCAATTCAAACTGTCATTTCATTCATATGGATGCCACAGAAAACCTTCAGGTTGTTTATTCCTTTGAACCTATTCACCTAACAGGTTATGTTTTTAACATATAGAAACTATTTACATGCCTTGAAATTCAAACTGGTCAAAAATATCTCATGAGATGAGAGTCAAACTAAAAGGATCATTTGATTGCATTAACAAATCAGGTGTATTAAAAGTATCTATACACTTAAGCTTGTATTGCTGATTGGTTGATACTAGTTGACCATGCATATAAAGATTAGAATGAAAGAAAAAGAGACCTTGAAAGATAGAAAACAAAAACAGTTTAAAAGTACAACTACATAGTTTGCAAATATAGATAAACTAAGAAATGTACTTTCTTATTCAGAATCAGTTTTTCCATTATTCCAATAAATAAACTTTCAGAAAAGAAAATATATATATATATATATATATATATATATATATATATATATATATATATATATATGCAGAAATACCTCCCACATAATTATAAGGCATTAAATAGATAAAGTAGAGTTATTCTGAGCACCATCTGTGAGAAAAAGACCACCATGACATAATTCCAGAAATTTGGAAATAGCAAAGTGTTCAAAAGTGTTTGGAGCAATCACTAGTGATGGTGAATTATCCAATTATCTTCCCACAGGGCCTCAGACTCAACACAAAAGCCTACATCAAGTTCCTTGAGGAGGTAATGCTGCCCTGGGTCAAAAAGGTGGCCGCTGGAAGACCCTATATCTGGTAACAGTACTCTGCACCATGCCATACAAGCAGGAGAACCTAGTCATGGCTGTCAGACAATTTTTGTGACCACATTGTGACGAAAGACATGACTTACCTCAGAATTTGAAATGAGCGCGAATGTGTCTTGCCTGCAAAGTAATAACAAAAAGAAATATGGCCTCTATTGAAGGCACAAATTATGCGCATCTATCTCGTCCAAAACGAGATGATATTTGCACACATGCAAATTTTGGTCATTTCAGAATAGCATAAAAAGCAGGGTGCCAGCAGTACCAGGTGTCAGGGAGTCATTCAGTGGACTGCGTGTAATAGAGCTGGACATATGGATTGACAGACGGACAAAGAGGAAGTCAAAGTAGGCACGACTGAGTTGGTGTCTGTTTCACAACTGCCCAGTGTAACAGCTGAGAAAGGGAGTCACGCAATCCATTTCCTTGAGGCGACCAAGAAGAGAAAACCCTCATTATCATTCTTTTTCTCCTACACACCTATCAGCCCCTACATCTTGCCACCAAACTCCCCAGACTGCAACCTCCTTGATTATCATATGTGGGGCACAGTTGATCGAGAGACCAACAAAACTCCTTGTAGCACAAAAAATGAACTAAAGGCATGGATTATGGCAGCATTCACCAACTTAAACAAGGAGAGTGTCCAGAAGAGTTACAGGAGATTCTGACGTCAACTGGAGGCTGTAGTTGAAGCCAATGGCAATTTTATTGAATAAATTTACTCTTTAGTATTTCAAGATATTTGTGTAATTTTCATAAATATTATCTGTTAAAATAAGATGTCAGTGTCATTTTTGCATAATTTAGAAGACAATTTATCCATCGCACCCTGTATATGTAAAGACAATATTGTTTAATAAACATAAATTGACTGTAACAAGTGAATCACAGTTGATACAAAAATGACTACATCTTTCATGAAGCACTGATTAAGCCCACTATAGCTGGCAGACAAGTTTGGTAACTTCACTAATATGATGAATGCCCATAATACAAACAACATTTATACATCTTCATTGCATGTTTGGCTTTGTTTTTTTAAAACCTGTCTTTGAAATTTAAACAGTAATTCTTTTGAAACTGTTCTCTTGTCTTTGTTACATTTTGCCTGCTGTACTCTCCAACTTTCTTCAGGTGACTTGCCTTTGGTAAGGCTTACAGGACATGACCAAGTGAAATAAAAATGCTGGTAATGAGTTCATCAGGTTTACAAAAAGTTGAGAATTTAACCCTGAGGTCAACTAGTGCAGAAAAAGACTGGTTCAGTAGAGAAGCACAACATTGTCATAAAGATAAACAATGGTTATGTTCTGGAATTCCGTAGGAAGGACATAATGTGACAAGAAAAAGGAATGAAAACATGTCCTCATAGACAAATTAAGGAATTTTTTGCTATTCCTACAAGGTTATCAAATGTGACAGACATTTGAGGAAAGTGGCTAAAATGATGAATAAAAAAAACTGGTCAAAAAAACATCTATAGGTTTAAAACAAGGTCATAGAGAATATCTATGGAGACAAACTAATCTTCAATAACCTACGAATGCTTGCAATAAGTATTTTTATAGAAAATTCCCTTCTCCTGCTAACATTATAGTGTATTTTATCCTATATTTTATAAAGATTCACATGTACAGGTGGATTAAGTTTCAGAAAGCATTAATGGGTCAACTTTAAACAAAATGGGAAGCTCACTATTACTTTGCCATTCCACAGATTGTTTTTTTTTTTCTATAATGATTTCAGCAGACAGAAGAGAGGCTTAATTAAACTGAGAACAAAAGCCAAACTTCCTGATGAGAGACTAATTTTGGACAGTTAATCATTCGTTTAGGACAGCAATGCTTGTTTGAATAGAGTCCAGATTTGCAGAATAATAACAGGTCACAATTTCCATTTTGATCAATGACCACAACTTTCTTCTCAAGGTTAACTTTTTACAGTAGATATTCCCAAATACCTGACTCTGTAAATGTTGGTTGCAATCATTCATGAAATTCTTTGTTCCACATTTTATTAAACATATTTAAGAATCTTTGGACACAACAGTCAGCTTAAAAGAAAAAAAAAAGTGGAGTTTATTACAACTTTAAGTGAAAAAATGATTAACATGATTAACTCAACATCTGAATTTATTCTTTTACTTTCAAAAATGTACTTATAAAGTCTATTATATATCAACAGAAACGTTTGTTATTGTTTATAGCTCAGTGTCTAGTGCTACATCCTGACAATAGAAGGGTTTGTGGTTTTACACCAAGTGTTTTCATGTTTAACACCTGTATGCTCATTTTTCTGCATTTTTCACAAGAAACATACATTGCCTTGGTTAGTTTTTACTTGTTTTTTACTTGTTAAAAATCTAAAATTAAATTTAAAGTTATATCTGTTGTGAGAAACATCTTTATTCCTTCAGGAAAGGACAACAGAAAAAGAAGAAATTGTTTTTTCTAAGATAACATCTAAGGTTGAAATAAAGAAAACATTTTTACACTTATTTCATCTCCAATCTATATTCCACTGTACCCAACAATCCTGGAAATTTCAAATATAAAATTTACAGATGAAATCCTTCATTTTTGAATGGTATATTCAACTATTTTGGATTTAAAAACTCTATATAAAGATCAGTCACCTAAAGAAAAGGAAGGGAAAGATGAAAAGAAAACAAAAAAAAAAAAACATTCCTTGTTAATAAAGTTTCTCTTTAAAAGTTGTATGCATTACAAAAAATGCCTTAATTTAAATATTATGATGGATATACAAAAATATTTTAGTTGAGGATTGTCTTTTGTATAATGGCAAAATAATTTCTTATTTTCCTCTTCATATTTAAGAAGTACTTATTAAGTACTATTTTACTTTTGTGTGACATAAGAACAGGTTGAAAGAGCATCTGCAACACTCCTGTTAGCAAGCCTGTCTCAAGCCATTTATAGCGAGTTTGGCCATTTTCTTTTTTTTTAAAAATCAATTCACCTCAAGCAAGACAATAATGCCACTAGGATGCAACAGGCTGCTGGGGCTGAAAGAGAATGAGAAGACTTTAGAAGGAACTGGAAACCTAATCCTGAACAAGAAGCAAGAGATAAGCTTCTACTTCTGTTCAAAAAGACTCGAAAGGAGTGTGAACTGGATGATAGACAAACTTATCTACTCCTATGAAGGAAAAAATAAATAAATAGTAAATAAAATTTCAGAGTTTATGCAAGTTGAAGTAGACATTAGAAGGAAACAGAAACCCAATCCAAAACAGGAAACAAAGCATAAACCTCAAATCCTGTTCAAAAGATTGGGGAGGAGTGTGAACCAGATAACAGGCAAACTTATCTACTCCTACACACATAAACTGAATGTGTGTCAACAGTTAGCAACTCAGAAAGGGAAATCAGTGAATTGAGTTCGAATTACATCCAACATAGAAATAAACTCGGGAAGAGTATGAATCCATCTCTTCTCAGCTATGGGTTAAATAGCAGAGCTGACTGGGATCTCTTGGCAACCAATCTAAGAAAAAGAAAACTCAAAATTCAAAAATCAGCCTAAAGAGTGATTGTCTTTAACACACCACTACTACTATGGCTGCAGTACAGGTACTTAATGTGTTAAAGGACACATGGCATGATCTTTAAACATACACCTTGTATACTTTTATCACAAATAAATAAATGTATTATAATAAGTTTTCCACATCAAAAGAGGCTAAATGGCTTCAATTACCTATTATAGTTTTGATTACTGAACAAAGAAATTGTGATTTATCTGTTTTATTGGCAAATCAAAACAAATCCAGTATATTTTTCATAATTTCCATAAATTAAAACTGTTTAATGCCAAGAAACCATTGGCTACAGGTGACTTTCTATTTTATTCTACTCATTCTCGATTTGCATAATCTTAACATCCACAACATGGATGACACTGTTGATTGCAATTTCAGAAGCAAAATTGAAAGAACTATTAGATAAGGTAGTTGATGAAAGCAAGAAGAAAGAATTAATGGTTATTAATTGTTAAAACATGAAATGCATAGTTGTGAGCAAAAGAAGCAGTCAAAGGTGTGAGTTAAACACCTGAGGACATCCAAATAATAGGTTAAAATGAATTTTTCTATCATTCTATTTGAGAGTTTCACCTAGGATTTCATTGGGGATTTGCAAATAAATTGCCAGCTTCTTACAATGCATTATACCAGAATTTTAGGACTATAAACTTATTTTATCTCAAGACTCACTAAATGTAACCTTGAAATATCTAAAAGCATTGTCTGAATTTTTAACTGCTCAGCATGAACAAAAGGAACAAGTTAGTTGTTTTAATATATTCTTTATAAACTATAAATTTCTTTCTGATATTGTACTGACTAGCTCACACTTAAGAAAATCTCATCTGATAATGGACACTGGTGTAATGAACCCTGCAACAGAGTTCATGTCATTTTTAGGTATAGAAAGAATAATGAAATTGGAAAATAATGAGCAACTCATAAAAACTCAACGACACAACCATGTTAATTACTACTGCTTTTGCATTATTAATTTGCAATAACTGAGGCAGATTAAAAAGACATGCATATTATTTTAACAATTTTGTTATTAATCCTATTTTCAAAATGTAATCTTCTGGGATCAATGTTTAGTAGTTTGTAGTTCAATTCCTAGACTGGATGATTTTAAGTATGTCATTTTACTGATTTATATTTTTTTTTTTAATACCATATCCCTTCAAAAGTTAAATGATCGCCATGGGTTCCATTTATTATCTGTAAATTGCCATGACTTCTTGAGAAAGAAAGGAAAGTGGTTTTTTGTTGATTTCTTCAGTTTTATATTCAGAATTGTCCTTCTAGACTGGCTGTGACCTAAGGTTAGAGAGTATGACCTACCCTACTATTTAATCCATATCTGGAGGCAGAGCTCTTTTTATCAATTTACTTTCTGTGCCAATAACCAATACATTAACAGCACATTCTTTTATTGGGATATGAGTATGAAAATAAACTAACCATTTAATGGCAAAATCATTCTTATTTTCCAGATGTGATTTTCTGTATTACATGTATGTTCTATAGCACTAATCAAAACATAAGTGCTTACATTTTATAGCTGATGTTTTAAATAGCTTAAAATTTGGAGCCAACTTTTTATATACTGTAATAAATGTCAATGAATTGTAAGCAAACATTCCTCATAACCAAGCTTATCTTATAGTATGTAATTTTTAATCAATGCTTGCAAGTTATTAATTTAATTAGTGCTTTATATTTCACTAGTAGTAGTAGTAGTAATAATAATAATATTACAGTTTTACACAAGTATTTTTTTCCCTAATATCTGTGATTTTTGCTATACTAGAGTTATCTTAAAATGTAGACTGTTTTAAGATGTTTACAAAATGGGGAAATGAAAAGACTGACCATGAAAGAGCAGAATACAACAATAAAAGTTGTGAAGAATTTCATCTATACCATCATCTTTAAGATTATGGGTTAATGAGTAATGATGGTAATAATAAAAGGTAATATAAATCATAATGGCTGGTATAAGAGATGCAAGGATCCATTCAATGATTTCCGTTATTTTTTTTGTATTCACATTCTTATATTCTCAAAATCCATTAAAAGAATTTAACACACAATCCCTGCCTGCCAGTCTGTCTAATAATTCAAGGGAATAAATATGTCAAGTCTCACTGTCAGTTCACTTTAGTCTCTGGGTTGAGCAGTTTCTGAGAAGAGCACTGTTTTCTAAAACAACAAAAAATGGGTGTAGGCACCTCATTTCTAACCAGAAAATTAAACTTGTAGATCATTTGACATGGATTTGATTCTTATTGGGTGCTTTATCCTTGTGGCCTTGTACCATTCCCTTGTTGTTATTTACTAAGACATGCTTAACCCTAGAACACTAACCATCAATTAAAGTTACACCACTACTAACCATGGGTATATCATACCCGATTTTGAAAATATCAAAAAAAAAAAAAAAAAAAAAAAATTACTAAATATAAATCTTTATTTGAAATATTTTACATGCAGGCATTTCAAACTTTGTACTTTGAGTTAACATTAATAGGAACTGAAAAACATTTAAGAAAATCAGGTACTGAAAATTGTAATTAAAAATAGGAAAATTTGCAATGGGTACTATACCCATGGTTAGTAAATGATAAGTAAATGAATTTGAAGATCAATACTACTTTATTAAAGTGATCATTAGGCAAATAGATTAACAAAAAGTTAAATCTCTAAGGGTAGAATGCCTCTCCTTGAAAAATATGCTTGTGTTTAAGACTCTGTGGCTGTGACCAGATGCAGCTTATAGTGAAGATGGATCAGACATTCAGATTAGAATTTAGGTTTAAGGTGCCAAGTTCTAGGTTCAGGATTATCCTGTAGATTAAAGTGTTGGTTTCTGAATTGGTGGCAGTAATTGTGAGTTCAGTCTCTAGGCCAGGTAGTACAAACTTAGACTCAGTGAAAACAGTGCAAGTAATAAGTGAGAATTACTAAAAAAGAGCAAGACGAAATATCTACAGAAAGGACAGACAAACAAGAACAATCTGTAGATTAAACAAAGGGTTCATTTTGAAATTCCCTGAAGGTTACATGGATTGACAGACACCCGAATAAAGCTGGCAGGTACAACAACTGAAATGTTACGATAATCACAAAAATGAGGATATTAATCCAAATGTAAATAATGATAACTCCTCATCCCAAAAATTCAATCTGAAAAAGTATTAATATTCAGAGAACCAATTGAACCAAAATATCTTGAAAAGTAGACATAAAGGAAATATTTAGAAAATGTTATTTAAAAAAAAAAAAAAAAAAAAAAAAAAAAAAAGAAAGATAAAAATACCAAATCTATAAGTGGGTTAAATAATAAAAATGATTCACTTTGAAATACACTATTTTTGTTTTTTGCTAAGGTGAGTGTAAAAAAAAGAAAAAAGTTTGTCGGAGTTACTTATATATTGACAGAGAAGCCAAAACAAAAAAGGTTTTTTCATAAACAAAATCTTAAAATCTTTCTGCTGATTTATTAAAAATATCCCAAAGAAAAAAATCCCAAATCTAAAAGGACATGCGACATTTCCAGTTTTTGCTTATCTCAGTTATTTTCTACATTTTATTTTAAAAAAATAATCCAGTGTGGCTTTTAATATTTCCTCTTGAGATAAATCTGAAACAAGACACATTTATTAAAAAAAAAAAAAAATATCAAAAACTTTATTTTTTTTATTTTCTTTAAGAGTGCATGCATAAGATAAAAAACACAGCAAAATAAAATCTTGTCATGGATTTTGCAATTTATCAAATAAATAAAGGGTGCGATGAGTAAATTGTCACCATTTTATAGTTTTGATTTTAAACATGCATATTGTTCGTTTTTGATTTTGTCAACTGCACAGTATAGTAGGGTCAATTGGGCATTATCTGTAAGAAAAAGACATGACACAATTCACTCCTCCAAAAATTTGGAAACTGCATGCTGCATTGCTTAACTCCAATATGAACATTTCAGAGTGTTTGGGTATCAATCTTAGGGCAGTGCAGAGGATTTGGAAAGAGACGGATGAGTAATGGTGATTATGAAAGTGTTTGGAGTGATCACTAGTGATAGTGAAGTTATACCTCCATTCACATCTTCCCACAGGGCCTCAGACTCAACACAAAAGCCTACATCAAGTACCTTGAGGAGGTAGTGCTGCCCTGGTTCAAGGGGGTGGCTGCTGGAAGACTCTGTATCTGGCGACTTTGCATTATGCCACACAAGCAGGAGAACCCAGTCATCGCTGTCAGACAATTTCTGTAACCACATCGCTCCTTACATTTGGGCATTTAACTCCCCAGACTTGCAACCCCCTTGATTATTATATGTGGGGCACAGTTGAGCTGAACTGAAGGCAAGGATTATGACTGCATTCACCAATTTAAATAAGGAGAGTGTCCAGAAGAGTTGCAGGAGATTCTGAAGTCATCTGGAAGCCATGGTTGAAGCCAAAATTGATTTTATTAAGAAAATTTTGGTAAATATATCTTAAAATGAGATGTCAATGTTATTTTCATTTTTGCGTAATTTAGATCACAATTTATCCATCGCCCCCTGTATATGAATGATAAATAATGTCTGCTCAAAAGAGCACAAAGATTTTGTGAGTTAATAATAACCAGGAAAGATTAAAATAGTCACAAGTCCATGACAAATTCCCACTCAACAGATTTATGGTCAATCATTTTCAATTCAAGTTATTCATTCATAATTGTAGTTTAATGTAACTGTTCTTAAGCTGTGACAAAGTAACTGTAACATTTTTATAAACATTACCACAAATTATAGTTCCCAACTTGCTAACTGAAACGCTCCTCTGTGGCTCAATCGGTAAACATATGTCAGGCTATATGATGCTTCCGTATAGGATACAGGTTCGATTCCTGCCAGAGGACACATATTTTCTATGAAAATTTCTCAAACATTCAGGCTGGTAAATGTTGTTAATACTGTTTATTATAAACAGAGCATTTACTTAAATACTTGTATCTATAAAAAGAACATATAAAAATAAAAAATGTCTTAAAATAATTGTCGGACTTTGTCTATTTCATAATGTTTTTTAAAAGAATTTATAGGATATTTTATTCAACATAAAATAAACATTGAAATATTAAACTCATATGTTCTCTATTTACATTATTCGGATTACTGACCTCATCTTTGTCGCCATAACTGAACCCTTTATTTCGCTCACTGGGGTAGACTGTTCTAGTTCCATGTGCCACATCTAATGGATATCAGTTATCTCCTGTTAATTCCCCTCTCCAAGTTCTCCACCAGGTATTGAACTCACACTCTTTGGGTCCTGTCACTGGATCTAACTAATGCCTTTATCCACTGTGCCATGTGTCCTTGAGGACATCTGTATATGAATTTCTGGGTATTATAAACCTAATGTCTTCAGCAACCATTTTTTTCCAGTGCTCATATTGCAATTTTTCATTGTTATTATCGCTTTTCTCTGACACTCCTTATTACTGGTTCCCATATTATATTCATTTCTATGCTTGGTCAGCTCGGGGTTTTTTGTAGCCTAGCATATGTGCCGATTCCTTAAATTTATGAATTTTCCAACAATGTTCTTTGTCTATGATTTCAACCTGATCCCACAGAGGGTGGTGATCTCCCTTTTCTCTCCATATATGGTCAGCCATGCCTGATTTTTCCACTTCCCCTTGTGTTACAGCTTTCTAGTGTTCTTGAAGCTTTACCTGGAGGAGGCGAACACTCTCCCCTTTATATTTATTTCCGCAGTTGCACAGGATAGCGTACACACAGTCTTTAGTCATGTTCTCCTCTATGGGGGTCTTACTCAGGAGAGATATCTGCAAAGTGTCGTCCAGCTTTTGAAGGTTGTCCTGATGTTATATGGACTGCAGATCCTTTGTATTTTCTCTGATAACCCCTTCACACAAGGCAGGCAGACTGTTTTCTGAGTGTTGTTGTCCTCCTCTTGTACCTGCCTATCCCAAGTTTTTTTTGGCTGCTGCCATGTACCCAGGGTAGTTGTTATGTTGTAGGGTATTGCTTTTACTGACCAAGTCTTTATCTAACATCTCTGGGTCGCCACTTATGACTTTTGATCGGTGTTGTAAGCAGTGGGCGATCCTTTTCTTTACACTGTATAGATGGTGGGAGTTGAAATTGATGTACTGTCCAGTGAATGTCGGTTTACAGTATACGGATATCTTGAACCCATGCTCTGTTCAAGATATTAGAACATCCAAGAATGGTAGAGTGTTATTTCTCTCTTTCTCAATCATGAACTGTATCGAAGGTCTTATTGAGTTCACATGGTCCAGTAGAACCTGGACATCTTCCTGGTGTGGCCAGAGTATGAAGGTGTCATCTACGTACCTTAACCATAGAGTTGGCTTTAGAGATATAGCTTCTAATGCCATATCCTCAAAGTATTCTATGTATATATTCTCCAAGGTCTGTTTCACCTTCCATCTTAGTTCATCTGCCTGAGCCTGAGGGAAGTTCAAGGCTACCTTCTCGACTCTGGTAATGATGTCCAAATATGTCACTCACCTGATGGTTGTGGCGAAGTTGAGACCCTTATTTAATACCGATTCCTCAGAGGCACTCTGCTGATATTGGCTGATGTTGATTATTGCTTTCACTGGTGAGTGATGGGCATTGTGTTTCACCTTCTGATCTTTTAATCTGTTTAATTTTTGTACTTGTCGAGCCTTGACTACATCAAAATCATGTCTGAAGGATTTATACAGGCCAAAGAGTGTGAGTTCAATTCCTGGTTAAGGCAGTGGAGAACTTGGAAAGGGGAATTAACAGGAGATAACTGACATCCATTAGACATGGCACGTGGAACTAGAACAGTCTAACCCAGTGAGCGAAATAAAGGGTTCAGTTCGACATTCCAACCACCTGAAGAAGGCCGGAGTGTACAACAGCTGAAACGTAGAGATAAATATGGTGACAAAGATGAGGACAGTAGTCCGAATAATGTAAATAGTGTACATAATACCTCATTTCAGAAATATAGACAGTCACATGTTCTCATTTGTTAACTTTCAAAAATACTTTTTTGAAATTACTTTCACCCTCCTTGTTATTGAAATTATTTTTACATTTAGTTTATTTACATTTACTTCAATCCAATACTTTTTTCTTTCTATGCTATCAAGAATTGCTGTATTAATATTTTGGTGAAATATTTATCCACTGTCAACATAAGCACTCTATAGGTAAGCTTTTGCAGAATTTATTACTAGAGTGTACAATACAAATGCATTCAACTGATATTTAATGATTTTCTCATTATAGACTCATTTTTACAGTCCAAACAAATTTCATCCCTAAAATTAAATAACTGCACATCATATGCCTTCAATGAATAATCATTTTCAATTAAATATTTAATTTAAATAAAACATTTTATCCAAATTTTGATAAATATACTTTTGCCACTTACAGGAGTGTAAAATTCCAGCAATTAGCTTAAGTGCCATAACTCCTTACATAATAACTTAGAAAAAATAACTTAGAATTGTAGATTAATATTATCCTGTAATTTTTATTTTTGAATGGATGAGTGAATTAATTTACAGACTTAAGGTTTAATAATTCATCTCTCCATTTTAGAATGAACAAGAAAGTTAAAAGAAATAAAAAAAAAAAACTCCTGAAAATTAACAAAGATAATCAAAGTACATGAAACAAATTGAGTTAAGCCCATCTGTTACAAACAGGTAGCAATGGGTTTAAAATCCTTACGTGTATTATAGATCTGGTGATAGCAACGATATCCCTTTGAATACTAAACCTTGAACAACTGTGTTTTAAAACCTAAGTGTGCACACCATCTTAGAGCAGCTGTTGTTGCAAATATTAATTTTAAGAGACATTGTTAGAAGTAAACCTATATATCTGACATTGCCTCTGAACAATTTAGGCCAGATTTGTTGGGTTGGGACAAATGTTGCATTATAAATATCCATTTAATACTTTGAGGACATCTTGATCAGTTCTTTTTTTAATTTTTATATTTGGGTTTTTGATATTCAATATATAGTTCATTATTTTTCTTGAAAAAAAATTATATAAAAATTTAAATAAAAAGAGTAGTATGAGTTGCCTCTCTTAAATTATAGAGAAATTACATTTTTATATTTAATATATTTTATACAAAGGAAATGATTTCATTTAGAATAACCTTTATTGCTATGCTTTTGTAGAAAAAATAGCAGAGCAGTTTCGATGGCTTACAGAATACAGAATTTTCCTTATTTCAGATGGCTTACCATCTAAGGTTAAAAAGCCTTAGAATAATTAGATTCTTGGATTTCAATCAAAAATGTAAAACGCAGCTGGACAAAAACAGCAACAAAAACTGAACTCTCCAATTCCACTTGATTCATTAGATAGTGTTTATTTATTTATCTGTTTATTGGTAATTATTACTTGAATTTTTTAATGAGTAATTATCATTATATACTTATTTACTAGGAACTAGTGTTCTTGTCTTGGTCATTTTAGTCATAATAATTTGGCTCTTGTATCAACTGGATGACTTCTGATGTCTTTCAAAGTTGATAATCTTCTACAAATTTTGAACCAAACTCTTTATTCAAAATTCTAAGAATCTTACAGAGTAACAACAAACACCTGAAGAAAACTAGAGAGCACAACAGCTGAAATGTTGCAAGTATTACAGCCATGGTAAAATTGTTGGTTTGTATAATAAAGTATATAATAATGAGAATTCCACAGGTCAATGATTCGAACATAAATTTTGTACATTTTTATTACACCTAACAGATTTTTTAAACTGCCAATCCATTGCAATTACTCAAGTGTATGATTATGTATCCATGGTAAGATGGTTAAATTTAACTTTTGATCGTTATGACAATGTATGGAAATACATCTGTAAATATGGATAAATAAAGTGTCACGTTGTTTATCACTATCATTTTGGGTCAAACAGTGTGTGCATGTGAGAGAAAGAGAGAAAAAAAAATTTTTTTAGCATTTTTATTTTTAGTGTTTTGGATAAAAGATTCTATTAGTACTTCTAATAACTAATAACATACTAGTAAAAGATAAATATACAATGGCTAGAAGTTATTTATTTGTTTTGTCTCTTAATTTTCTCGAGTTAATGCTGTTAAAATTTTTTTAAAGCAACTTTCTTCTAAGACTTGTTGAATTAAAAGAACCAGAAACTACAGAAAACAAAATAAGGAAAAGTTTAAATCAATTATAAAATGCATAAATTGAATCAAAATGTTAGTTTCAGACCATGCTTATATCACATGTTTTACCCTTTAAATGTTATCTCAGCTTTCCAGAAGAAATTTAGATATCATATTGATCCCTTATATGAAATCTTTGAGAAATATGAACATATAAAGGGTGAATTTGAGAGAGATTAGATTCCAATATTTTCAGGATACCATAGGCACATATGTAGAAAGAGTTCTGACAAAACTAAACACTAGGCATGACAGTTATAGATTCTACAATACTACAAAACAAAATTCTACATAACTATAAAACAATGTCATCTCATGTTTTTATCACAAAAAACTGTTAAACTCACTTTTCTTCATTTATCTGGTAATCTTAGTGGCTTTGTGTATATGTGTGTGGAGGGCTTATACCATGTTTTTCACTTGTGCCCTACTAATCTACTATTTCTTGATAATAACTAAAAGGTAAAAAAAGTTGTTTTTAAAGCATACATTTATGTGCAATGAAAACTCTCCTCGGTCAGAACAAACAAATTTTTTTACTGATAATTCAGTTGAAGACATAATTACATAAATATACAGAGGATGTGTCATATTTGAAAACACACCTTTAATTGGCTATATATGGAAACTGATGTAACAACGTTATGTAGCATGTGCCAAATTTCTCATTTCTCTTTCCGACAAATCAAATTAACATGCCAGCTTCCAGTTGACACAGGAAATGAAAAGGCATAATCTTCTCATGGTATGAACCATCAATCATAGTGATCTAGAGATTAGTAGCTACTAGAAAATGGTATGCCGAAGGTTACAAACAAGCTGGAAATATCTGGCAGGGACTTGTAATCTGTAGACAAGAGAAAAAAACATTCTAAGCAGTCAGACCTCATAAGGAGTTCATCCAGCAGGTTCAGAACATTGGGTACCAGACCTATATATGATGAGAAAACAGAATTTCATGCCCAATAAGATTCATGTGATGTATGTGATCAAATCAAAGTGCTTGTATGCACCTCAATGAGCCCATCATATTCTGATATTTCTCCAATAAGAAGAATTCAAACAGACCAGAATATGAACAGGAGGAATAACAAGTGGATCTGTATGTACATAGGTGTATTCACAGTAATGCACACCAAGTTCACATTGTCTGTGTTAATTTGGGGGATTATGAGTAACAAAGATCATGTTATACAGCCCCACATCTTCCTATAGGAGGGCCTTGAGGTCAATGCTACCACCAAATACTGAAGTGTTTGACATAGTGCTCCAGTAAGACACTGCTCCCTTCCATATATTCCATGTGACACAGAAGTAATTGGATGAAAATTTTCAGTCATAACCCTCAACCCCACCCCCAAATACAGACTGAGCTCTCCTGATCTGAATTCCTTGGATTATCATAAAAAAGAACAGCAACCACAAAATACCAACATACTGACCAGTAGGAATAAAAACCAACCTGATTTGAGTCTACAATCACTTTTAGAGCTACATCAAAGACATCTTTGAGGTGTGGTTTTATTGAAAAAACTTTTTCTAAGTTGAACATGTGCATTCAAAATTCAAAACTGAATTCTAAATCATCCCAAATATAAAAACTATGCAGACTGATTTTCTTTCCTGATAATGTCTGAAGTGCAACAACACATCATGCCCCACCTTTCTCAACAGGGTCTCCTTGCTGGCTACATGGAGGGGCTGGAAACAGTTGTGAAGCCCAAGATAGAACTTGTATGTAGAACTCTGCACCAGTTCATAAAGCTGAGGTGACCCAAGATTGGATAGTGGCCAATCTACATGACCACATCACACCAAACATGTGGCCACTTAACTTGTCAGACATAAATCCCCTTCACTATTACATGTGGGGGGGGGGGGGTCATTGTTAAATGAGAGACTAATCAATATTCACACAATACAACTAATTTCCTGAAATTCCTATTACCCAAATAATGTCCAATATCAATATAGACCATGTGATGTGTGCATGTCAATGATTCCAGTCCCCCATTAAAGCCATCACAGTGGCTGAAAGTAGTTATATTGAAGAAGCATGTAATCCAACCATTACTGCATATGTGTACCAAATTTTGCATCAATAAATTTAGTTGTTTGTAAAATGTAGTTGTTTTTTTTAATGATCTTCAATGTGTCCTCAAATATTTTAGCCACTAACACACACACAAATTTACGGCAAATTAACCCTGACGTCAATATTATTAGTATCATAATTAAAACAAATGCTTTAAACTGAACTGGAGCCCTTAAAATTTTCCAGTGAAAAAGTAAAGACCTATATATACAGACTATATAATCCAATCAACTATTTTAAACTCAGAAATGTTTTTTTGTCCATTCTAAACAATAGTGAAAAATGATTATTTTCAAATAATAATGATTTCTTTATTTCACTTATTTCTCAATTCAATAAAAAATAATATGTTGTCAGGGTGAAGTCTATTTTGCTAAATAATTAAACTAAAATCAAAGGAAAAAATAAAACAAATTATTTGTAGTCAGTTTTTTATGAATTAAAAGAATTCCAGCTGATCTGATTGTTATTGAAATCAATAAAATTTCATTTTACATGTGTTTTTGTCAAAATATAATAATAGCAACATTACTGAATAATGTGTTTTGATAAAATGATAGGATTTTTTAGTAAGGGAAAAAAATCAACCATTAAACAAAAACAATGAAGTTTTAACAACAAGAGTAAAGAGAAGAAAATATATCTTATTCATATTTGTAGACTGTTTGATTATGGCATTTCTCACAGGTAAATATAGATATTTAGGAAAATATTCAAAACTTGTTTAGTGTTAAGAGTAATTCTGTTAAACAAATTCTTGATGCTTATGAATTTTAAAAAAAAAAAAATATCCAAAAAATAACTTTTGTTAGAATTTGTTTATGAAATTGACAAATAATTCTATTCTGATAAAAAAAAGCCATTATAAAAGAGTTTTCATTATTAGTCTGTTAAACATTATTTTCTGAAAGCAAAGAAGAACATTGTTAGAAGTCTTTAATTATGAGACATTAAATTATGCAGATGTGCTAGAAATTGCACACCTGAAAAGCATCATCATTTCTGATTACTACTAGTAAGAAAAAGCTGCAATGATAATTTTGTGAGGAAAATGAAATAAGATCGATAAATAAAATAATAATAATAATGAATAAACAAAAAAAAAAGAAAGAAATACATTTTCGCATGATGCTAAGAGTAAAGGAACCTCATTTAGTTTCATCAAATGCAATTAAGCACGTCTGGTTAAGTTTATAAAAAGACAACCATTTTCCTGCCTCCCTCTCTTTCTCCTTCATGCTCCAACATGTAACAGCATGTGAAAAATGGACAGTCATGCTGGGGCATTTTATTCCCCACCCAGTCCACTAATGACTGATTCTCTTTCTACTTTCCAATGCATGATGTTTGCATGTGGCTTCTATAGACATCCACATATGAAGTAAATCAAGCTTTTTCTTTAGTTGTTCCAACGCAGTACAAAGTTGACTTGAGCTTGACCATTATAACAATTATTTACCCTAACTTCTGGACCACGAAAAAGAAAATGGACATACCATAAACATGTTTAAATCTACAAAGTAAACAGAAACTTTTCTTTGGTTGTTCCAACTCTACACAAGGCTGACTTGAACTTAACAAATAATATGATGCTTATACTTACTTACCCTAACTTCTGGACCAAAAGAAAATAGACGTATTCAAGAGACATTAAGAACTTTGTTTTGCTGCAGTTACCATAAAAAAATAAATGAACGGTCCGTGGTAGAAACCAAAGTTTTTGTATGTGCCTTCTTTGCTTATTATATGTGAACATGCACACAAGCAATCTTTTAAATCCCATAGTTTAGTCAATTGTTTATTTCAATTTTTACGATATACATAAAACATCAGATAAGCAGAAAGTTTATAAATGTAGGAGTTAAAAAAATAAAAATAAGCACTCAAACAATTTACCAGCATAATTTGCACAGATTAATGCATTGATCCTAATTATGAACATTTATCTTTCATTGCCTATTATTTAATTGCTTCATTTTTGGTCTCCTGCCAATACATCCATAAATGATGCAAATCAGTGTTAAATAAAATAAGAAATAACTATTTTGTTCAAACTGTTTTACTAATTTCATAGGCTGCATCATTTTGCTTTAGTCCTTTAAATACTTTCATATCATCTTTTTCTGTTCAAGCTACCCCAACATACATATTTTATTACTGTGGAGCAAAGACGGAAATAAACACCAAGACACCAATTGACAAAAAAATGGTTTCTGGGTCAGAGTATTGTGCATTGTTCCAGTTAAAACATAATGCTTCAGAAATAAATATTTGACATTTTTCAACCAACAGGTCATGTTCTCACCAACAGTAAAAATCATGCTTCATGATCCCTTTGAAGGGTATTTATTCAAAGTTTCCAGACAGACAAACCAGTAAAGAGAGACAATTGGCAACAGCTCACAATGCTGGACTTAAACGAAATTTCCTTACACATTCACCAGTCTTCCTTACCAAGCTATGGGACACTTATACTTTCCTCCTCATACATACACACAAAGAAATCACATCTATTTCTTATTTTTGTCATTTTGTAAAACAAGTACAAGGAAAAGAGTGTATCCTGACAAATATAACAGCTTTAACACTCACACATGCTAAGAAAAATTTAGTTGTAAAAAAATAAAATAAAAATATCTTGTATTTTTATATCTAAACACCTTTTACTTTGTTCTGGGCTGATTCAAATTCACAACACTACCAAGAATGTAACTGTTTGATTTGAATAAAGATCTTCAAAGCAACAAATGAATTCTACATTTGATGACTTTGGAGATTGAATTTGACCTTTTCTGTTTCACTATTTGTGAGATCAAAAAAGAATTTTGTACATAGCATACTCATTATCATTCTCCCTTTTGCTAGAAACGGCTTCATTTGGTTAGAAATAATGTATTTCTAGTGATCTTGAATCGCCTCTGAGGTCAACCTATATTACAACTGTTTGGCTATGATATCTGAACATAAACACAAACTTTGGCATAGCATTGTTTGCAAAACAGTTAATTTGTTTCATAAAAATTATTTTCAAGTTGAAGCTTTCATAATGTTAATATTACAAATACTTTAAGTATCTAGGACATTCTTATGAAAACTTCAAGTAACTTCCATATATATTTGTGCATCCCCAGAAGTTAACTTAAGTTCTTCAGTTTATAAATGTTAACACAAAACTCCAATGCATTTTTGACAAGAGAAATCTGTTCTTTATCTCTTTAAAATGAAAAAATAAAAAGGCAAAGCCTGTCTGAGATTACTGAAATGCATTTTGACAACTGTAGTATTATTTACTGCTTTTATATTGGACTTCTTGACTAAGATGAAAATTACAGAATTTGTGTGACAATCTAATATTAATAAAAAATAAATCAATATATGTAGCAAATTTAGGTGTAGATAGTTTCATCTAAATATCTACATTAAATCATATGTAATTATGGTTTAATAGAAATTAATTATAAGAAAATAACTGTAACTTCAAAACAAAAGGCTGAAAAGAAAAAAAAAAAGTAAACAAAGACAGTTTGAAAGACATAACCAAATGAAATTTATGTATCCAATCCCCAAAAACTTTAACCAGTAAATATAATTTACAGTGTTTAATTAATAAAAGTGTGTCTTAAATTACCATTAGAAATGAAAACTGTATTATATTTATTCAATACAGATTTATAATTTAAGCAATGCTGAGCTAAGAAAGAAAAAAATAGCTTATAGAATTTGCAATGAGTGTTCTATGAAAATAAAAAAACAAAACCTGCTTATTACAGATTGCCTTTGAAATTGTTATGGGGCCTTACCCATAATAACATAATGGATTATTCCATACGTAATAAATACTGTGCCTCAAGAGGAAGCAGGGAGTTCAGTCTGAAGTCTAGAGTGAAGTCCGTCATTATGATAAATGTGAATTACTTTTTTTTTTTTTTAAAGAGGAAAAAAAATGACTCATTTTTTTTATATTTGTGATATAGATAGTCTACTTATTCATTTTAATCTGATTTGGTATTAAAAAATTACAAATGAAACATTTGAAGCACAAAAAGCCCCCCCCCTTGCACACACACACAAATTTCTAGTTACAGATTTATTAAAAAAAAAAAAGGAAAAAGACAGTAGTACTTATTTCAGTAAAATGATTCAAAAACAAATTATCCCATGATCTTGTAAAGTACCAGGTTGGGTACATCAATATATTTCTTGTGACAGCAGGACTTCATTTAGCATTGTCTATTTCCTCTCCAAGTAACATGCAACAGATTATGCTAGCAAACATGATGGTATCACCAACAGAGAATAATTCATAAATAAATCTATTGATGTAGCTTAAAAGCTTTAGAGTTGTTAGATTAAAAAAAAGTAGCAAATGGGTCACATATTCATTTAGAAATTCATAATATGAACTCAGCTAAGTTACAGCTGTTTTCTGAGGCAAGAAAACAATAAAAATCAATTCATATTTGAACCCTGCTTAATTTTCTTTTCTACAGGATAAACATTTTTCTTCTGCTATACCAATAATAAATACAACACACACAAATATGAAAACACTAATTTATATTCTTAAATATGAAGATTTTATTAAAATTGCAGATTATGATTGTCTATTTACTGGGAGAGTATTTGTTGCTTGTTTTTTTTTAGAATTAAAAAAAGTCATTTTATATGAAAAACTCAATGATTGAAACTAATGTAAGAGAAATCAAAAGTACTTAAACTTATTAAGTGATCAATATATTGAAAGAGCTTAATTGTATCAGAACTAAAAAGCTCATACTTAAGCATAAACAATTCTTTTTAAAATGTATACATGAAGTGTGGACATATATATTCTAAATAAGTGATGGATTTTTATTTATTAATCCTACAGATTTTATTACTTAAACATTATTTTTAGTGGATACCCATACTTGAATAGAAGCTCCCTTTATTTTCAACTACTGGGCTGTATATTTGAAAAATCTATTGAAAAAAAAAATATGCATTCTCTGGCAAGATTCAAAACTATGTCCCTATGTAACTGACATCCATCAAAACATGGCATATGGAAATAGAACCCCAGTGAGCGAAATAAAGGGTTTAGTTCGACATTCCAACCACCTGAAGAAGGCTGGAGTGTACAACGGCCGAAACGTTGTGATAAATATGGCAACAAAGATAAGGACAATAGTCCAAATAATGTAAATAATGTACATAATACCTCATCTCAGAAATATAGACAGACACCAAAAACCATGCAAATCAAAATCCATAATGTACAAATTAAATAACTTAATGAATCATTAAATCAATGTAAAATCCATAATGTACAAATTAAATAACTTAATGAATCATTGATACAATAATATATTTACTGTTTTCATAATTCGGGCAAAAGTTGTTTCTAAATCACCTAGAAATAATGTTCCTTTATTATGGTAAAGAAAGATCATGTTGTTGATGCTATAATAGTAACATCCTATCAAGAGAAGAAAGGAGACTGCAACACCTTGTAGCAACCAACTGGTGATGAAATATTTCAAGATGGCCACTGTTTATAAATAACAGATGAACAGCAATGGGGCAACAATTTTGTGCTTCTTCACTCAGTGGAAGGTGTTGACTGGACATTTTCAGAATTGGAATTTTGTGCTTGTTTGTTTAGCAGAAGTTTTAGCTGGACAATTTAGAAGTACTGGACTTTTATGCTTCTTAGTACATTGTGAGTTTTGTTTGAAAAAAAATTTTTTTTTTAAATTATTTTTTAAATTAACTTTAAAACAAGCAAAATTGATACTCAATTTTGAAGGGTCTAAATGCAAATTAGCCTGTGGTTAAATGGATCGAAAATGCTGAACTGATATGTCATCTGTATGATAAAAAAAATTAAGGGAGCCATCCCAAATTTTTTCTTTTTCTTTTTCTTTCTTTTTTTTTTTTTTTTTTAAAATGGAAGCACCTTATATGTTCAGTTAAATGAGTTAAAGAAGTAAGACATTACAGTGAAAAAATGATCATTGTATGCATTATCTGAGGTTGATTTATTCAGAGCCTATGAACAATTCATTGACTGAATCATAGAAATAGTCAGATTAGTTTTTAGCATCACAGTCTCTCAATAAAGACTTACTACTACTCAGAGAAATTTGAACCTCTCAAGATCCCACTTCCTATAACAGCTGTTGTACAAGATGAAAGTGTACTCTACAATACATTATAGAGAGTTGAATGGATATGTAGATGTATTAGCAGACATTGCAGACATTTGTGTAAAAAAAGTTGAGGAAATGGTAACAGCATTGACCTTAGAAAATCATACCTACAAGTGTGTGTATGTGTATATGAGTCATTGTGGTTATTTCAAAAAATTTATATTTAATTATATTTATATTATTTGCTTTACATGATTAGGATTTGGTCTCACTGTAGCAGTGTTGATCATGAAGTCTGTGCTGTGTTGTCATAAGATTAATCCTTTTGAATGGCAACATCAGCTTACAGCAACAATATATTTTTATTGTTTTAAACTAATTAGTAAGGACCCAGTGTGATTGGAAGATGGTACTCAAGTGTCAGGTTTTCAAGAAAGCAAGGTTATGAAAATTCCTTGTTACAAAAACAGAAGAAATTTGTGAGATATTTTTCAAGGTGTGGATGTCTGTGTGGCAACAGCAAAATGCTGAGATGATGAAATCTGATATCAGAAATCATTATCCCAGTGAAACAAAATGAATCTACTTAAGAAAATGGATGTGTTAATGAAAAACAAAATACTTGGTTCAATACAAGATCCTTGGTAATTGAAATATTAATAGAAGTGAATGGGTCTATGATTTATCATTTGTGTTGGTTGTATCCAATGAATGATGTAAATATTAACATTGTGAAAGGAGATAACCTGATTATTTAATGTTAAATAAAAGATTGATTCCTTTTCAATGTATTAGTGGATATCTGAACACCTGCCTGGTAAAAAAAAAAAAAAAAAAAGTTTGAAAAAGTTGCTAAGGAGATGTTAAAACAATGACTTAATATCCTTTGTGCACATATAAAGATATATATATATATATATATATATATATATATATATATATATATATATATATATATCTCACACTAGTGGAATCTGAAAAGAATGTAACTAGGGTGTTACAGAGATGGTTCAGTGTATTGAATAAAGAAACTGAGTCAATAATGCCTATGTGTGCTGCTATTATAGAAGACCTGACTAATAATGGACATTCATCAGTATAGTAAACAAAAAAAGAACAACATATTTTGTTAATTTATTCTTCTGCATCCAAAGGGTGACCCCTCAGTCAGTGGTTACGAAATGCAAACAATGTCACAATCAATAAATCCAACACCAGTGCAATGGCAGAAAGGAAAATTACAAGGTCACCTGATACAGTCTGAGGATGGATATCCCACATGAAAGTGATAAGCATTGCTTGACACTCATTCACTGTGTTCTGGCATAACATCAAAAGATGATGCCTCACCCTCAACTGTGTGCCGATAAAGAGATCCAGAAATACAAAATAAAACTGAAAAGCATTGATGCAGTACCTTCACCAGAACTGGAAGTGATGTGAAGTGGGAAGATACTATTTGGATGAAAACATATCAAAACTGATATACATCAGAATTTGGATTGGGGAGGGTTATTAAGGTCTTCAACTTGCAATCCATTAAGTTTGATGGAGTCCCACATCATGCCCAACCCTTGTCAAAAGAAGGTATCAGCAATACATCCACCACAAGCAATGAAGAAGTCATCCTGTTAAGCTTAACATTTTGTCAAACTCCAGAAGTGAGTAATATGGTTGATAATGAGTGTTGTCCTGAATAAGTGGAAGAAGCACTCCACATTTTCCTGCCCTTTGAAGGAGCACCAAACAGAGAAGGTTATCTCTACACCATTACTGTGATCAGGAGATTGGAGGGAGGGTGGTGTTGATGTTATACCACCTACTAAGAGAAGGAACAAAGAGTGACACCTAGCAGTGACTGGTGATAAAACAGTTCAATATAGCTGCTCTCAGTATATAACTAACAGAAGACAGCCTTGGAGGGGGTATTACTTTTGTGCTTCTATACTCACTGGAAGTTGTGATTAGATGATTTATCAGTGTTAGACTTCATTGGACTGTGTGAGGTTTGTTGAAAAAATATTTTTTAAACCAACTTCACTCCATAAGAGAACAAGATTTGATAGATAAACCTGTCTTTTACTACACATCTGCCATCATTTCTTGAAGCCATATGAAAGCTTCAAATTATTTCTAGTTTATCAGTTTATCTTTTCCCTATTTTATATTTTTGTCAGAGAATAAACAAGGATATAATGAAATAAAATAATTGAAAGAATGAGTGAAAAAAGATAAGGAAAAAGTAAAATGTAAAAGATTATAGAGGATGAATAACACAGAGGATAGAAAAAGACACTAAAAATGAAAGAAATAATAAAGAAACAGATACAAAAGGATGAAAAAAGAATAAATGAAGAGAAAGAGAAAAAAAAAAAGAATTACTTCTACTCATGCACTTATTACCACTTGGCAACACTTCACCTATATTTACTGGCAAAGCAAAAAAACACTTTTGGTCAACTAAAGCCACTAGTCAATACTCAGAAGCAATGAGACTTAAATTTAAAATACAAACAAGGTCAGAGATAGAGAAATGATGCACTTGAGAAAAGAAATGTCTATCTAACATAAAAGAATTGAATAGGAAAAAAATTTCTACAACTTAGAATTGACCCAATGAACTTCAAATATGCACTCAATTCACCTTTGAACTCCATGATTCTAACTACATATTTATTCATAGTAATTACAAATTTGATTTCATAGATTAATTACTGTATAATGCTTACGTAATACCAAAGAAGTTTTAATTACTCTCTCAGTCTTTAATCATATATTTAAAGTTTTTCAAACTTAAATTTTTGATTAGTAAACTCCCTGCCAAACTATTGAATGAACTTTAGCTAGATGTTATATCTTGCCCAAGAAAAGCAGAGACATTTTTTTTTCATGAGAGCTATTTTATTCACTTATTAAATCATCCTTTTATCACCTATTACAAAAATTTAAATCAAATATGTAGATATATTCTGACATCTATAAGATAGAAAAAAAGATTATAATAAAGCCTCTCTATTGTTATTATCAGTCAAAATTCTCAGTACACAAATTTGATGAAAAAGTATCAATGAAATTGTATTGTATAAAATTGAAGCAACAGAGAAAAGTTATCTTTACTTTTTTTCTTACTGCCAAGAGCAATGACTCATCACTTATACATTAACTTATTATCAAATCATTCTGATAATTTAGGCTTTTATTCAATTATCATAGCCTGTTATGTTCAAAACATTTTGATATTATGTGAGAACCATTGATATCAAAAATTAGTTTTTAAATGGTTGAAAGGTAGTAATCTCAATACTTTCATTTAAAAACAAGATTTATACTTGTTTTTAAGGGGTTCAGTTATTTAAGATATAGAAAATCAGTTGCTCATAAAATTTCTAATTTGGCTATTTTATAATCCTTTTTTCATGTTCTGTACAGTTGATCTCTAGTTACTGGTGGATACAAATGCTTCTCCAAAATGCCACAAGAGATTCCATCAGAGAATGTTTCTATTTTGAGTGGAAAATAATCTAAAGAATTTTAATATTATTAACATAATGACTGGGAAAATAGTTTGATTGGTGCTGATGACTCACATGTAGAAATGTATACTCCATAGATTCATTAATTTTATTTTGAGGATTAATTACTAAACATTAAATGATTGCACAATGCTCTGTTGCAAGGGGACATTTTTTCAGTATTTTTGTAAACGCATTTACAACAGAAAAAAAGCATTATATTATAAACTATAAATACTTTTGTCATTGAAGTGCAGTTAAGTGATCTGAGTATAGAAATACATTTGCAAAAAATGCCTTGAGATTGCATTGCAATTTATTTTATTATGAAAAGATTTGGATAATTAATCCTATTTCAAACAATGTAAGATTTTGCAATAAAGATGCATTGCAAATGATTTACTATAGAATGAAATTACAAATTATTTCTCTTTAAAAATACACTACTAACCATTATAAATAATTTTGAAAGTGCATCACAACCATTTTAGAATTTATTGAATTATGTTATCAATCTCTTTCTACAGCAGGAAATTCTATAAGATTGCAAGTTTTAAAAATGAAAAATATATTGTGAAACATAAAATTATTTTTGTACTTAACTGAATTGTTTCCAACATTATCAAAAATCAAGTTGAACTTGGAATTTTTTAAGCTTTTGTAAGAATGAGAACTAATATAATAGGTGGGGAAAATTAAGATGCTTCAAATGTTTGCAAAAATCTCCCAAGGTGTTAAAAACAAAACAAGAACTGAAATTACCCAGCATATGATACTATTCATTCAGTCTTGTGACTGATAAGCCATTGTAGAACATTATCCATTGTCAAAGGTCTGCCTCAGAGTTTTGGCCAGATTGACTACAGAAACCAGATAGTCATGTTTGTTTTATTGTATTTTTGAGTGAAGGTTAGCTATAAATAAATCCTATTCAACTGTCTTTTGAGAGATTAAAGACCCATCAGAATTATAATACATAAAATTGTCTAAGAAAATGACAAAAAATAAAAAGCGAGAAAAACTAGAACCCAAAATGTGTCACTTCCTTCTGATCAAAGATTTTAAAAGAGAAGCAACATCTATTGTCGCCAAATTTCAATTCTTTACATCCTTGGAGCTATGAATGTCAGAAGTTCATTAAAAACCTTATTTATCAAAGAAAAAAAAATGCAGTGAAATTTCAAGATACTCTGATTTTAAAACTATTAAAAGATACAAATCTAATATTTGGGATTTATCATTATATTTGATGAAGAAACACCTGTGAATTTTCCTGAGAGGGTCACCTGCAGATGTTGATTGATTTAGAAAGTTAACAATCAATTTGTGTGTGTTATGCACGCACCTAAAAAATCTGAGTTTCTTTGTATCAAAAGAACTCAATATATATATCAATTCAATAAGCATTGAAAGAATGGGAACAGCAAAAATACTTTAAAGTAATATTTACCTAATAAACAAGAAAATACTTTTATACATTAATTCTTATGGACCAGTTTTTTGCTTTTATATTTCAAACACTTTACTCGGGTGTTTGTTACCTTTGATAATCTCCTAGAAAGGTCAAACAAAAATACTTAATTTTGTTTATATTTCAATATTGATGTAATGGAATAACCTGTCACCCCCATGAGTGACTACACTATAGGTAGTAACTACCTATAAGTATCTGTAAGTCAACGGACTACAGAATCTAGCTGCGATCTGTTCCAGCTAGACATTCGAACTCTCTGCCTTCGGGCAGAGGGGAACCCAGACAAGGCTCCGCCGAAGGGCAGAGTCTCGTTCGGGGAGGTTGACTGACCCTGAACCCGTGTGTGCGGGTTCAAAAGGGAATATTTTTGGCCGAGCCTACGGGCTCAAAGAACCCATGTTAAACCCGGCCTTGTGCCACATGAAACCCTCGTGGTGGGGTGGGGGGGCTAAATATACTAGCTGGGATCTGTCGAGTATGACTCAGACTTATGCTAGAACTACCAACCTTCCAATAGTAGCACTCACTACTGGATTGACTTGCAATGACCTTGTGCATAACTGTACCTTTATTCTTATTGTACTGGGTTTTTACAATAAACCATTACTTATTTCATCCAATGTTTTTTTCAAATATATGTTCCTATTAGCACAGAATATAACAAATATTTATTTACATTCTGCACAAAATATTTTGACAGGAAGTGGCTTGCCATGTTATTATTATGAATACAGCAAAAGAACTGAAATAAAAGTAAAACTAAAAAGTGAAATATAAAAAGTGCAAAGTGAGTAATAATGAAAAAGTAAGAACTGAGTTAAACTAGAACCCTTCATAATGTGTCTCCCTTCTAAATATAGTTTTGAAGAAGAAACTAACATCTGGAACTTTATTTATAGTATCAATGATATTTACATTAGCAACCACAGCTATAAAAATGTACAATACTATAGTGATAATAGATAAGAATATTGTTAATAGACTTGAAATGATATCAAATGGAAAAAAAGTAATAATTTAAATATTAATACTCAATATTTTTTAATTATTTCATACTTTTTAAAAATTGTTTACTGGAAGGAGATTGTTTTAATTATTAGTTCTGGTTTCATTTCAAGTAATCCCTTAATGTTTTTTTTTTAAATTTCAGAAACACCTTATTTTTATATATTAAAGACATATATTTATGTTTAACGTTGTTATTTTATAGATACAAGTATTTAAGCAAATGCTCTGTTTATGATAAACAGTATTAAATAACATTTTGAATAAAATAAAATTTTCATAGAAAATTTTCTGTTCTTTGACAGGATTAGAACCTGCATCCTATTTAATGGAACCGTCATAAACGCTGACGTGCCTTTACATTTGAGCTACAAAGAACCAATCGGTATGTACGAGATTCATGGAATTACTACTTATAAACTCAACTTTCCTTGAATCTCGATACATTCATAACAAAATGTAAACAAATGACGTCATATATTAAGAAATGGACAAGGTCCGACAATTTATTTATTAAAGACATATATTTATGTTTAACGTTGTTATTTTATAGATACAAGTATTTAAGCAAATTCAGGCTGTAAATGTTATTTAATAATGTTTATCATAAACAAGCATTTAAATAAAATAAAATAACAACGTAAAACATAAATATATTTAATAAATTTGTCCATTTTTAATATATGACGTCATTTGTTTACATTCGATACGCCAGAGCAGTTATGAATGTACGAGATTCATGGAAAGTTGGAGTTTATAAGCAGTAAATTCGACCTTGTCTACCGATTGGTTCTTTGTAGCTCAAGCGGTAAAGGCACGTCAGCGTATATGACGGTTCCATATAGGATGCAGGTTCGAATCCTGTCAAAGAACGAAAATTTTCTATGAAAATTTCTCGGACATTCAGGCCGGTAAATGTTATTTAATACTGTTTATCATAAACAGAGCATTTGCTTAAATACTTGTATCTATAAAATAACAACGTTAAACATAAATATATGTCTTTAATAAATAAATTGTCGGACCTTGTCCATTTCTTATTTTTATACTTTACTTATGCTCTTTTAACATTTTCTGCTTTTAATCTACTAAAAGATTTATTATTTATTATGAATACTATTTACTTTCATGTTAATTTTCTGTCTTACTTTTAAAATTGCAATTTTCCACAGATCACAAATAATGGATAAGCCATCCCAGTGAGGGATGCCTGACAGAAAGTGCTAATTGCCTTAAATTCAACAGAAGATCAAATCTAACCTATAAAATTAACATTCATTCTATATATGGCCTGATGATTACATTTAAGCAGGAAACAGACTGTCACCTCTTCAGTCTCCACTTATATATATATATTTAAAAATTATAACATAGGCATGTTATAACATTACTACAAAAATAGTCATTTGTTTCAACACTTCTGGTTTCTTGTCACGTGATGGTGTAGATTTTTGTAGTGGTGTTATAACATGCTTATGTTATAATTTTTGAATAAATATTATTCACTCTAGTTTGTATTGAGCACTTTTTTAAAAATAGTGGTTTTAGTTATCGGAACTTTATTCCATCTATACCAACCCTGTATTCATATATATATATATATATATATATATATATATATATATATATAAATTTGTTTTTACATTAGGTGTATTAGTAGCAAAAGTATTTTTTTTTTTCTTATCTATACTGTTTACTTACTGCTGTAGATTAACAGCTTGAATAAAGTTACAATAAAAAAGCAATTTTTTTTTATCCCTTTAAATGTTATTTTTAGTGGATATTCATATTTGAATAGATGCTCCATTTATTTAATAAATGATAATAATATTATTTAATAAATAAATGGAGCATCTACTGAAATACGAGTTTCCACTAAAAATTACATTTAAAGGGATAAAAAAAAATTGCTTTTTTATTGTAACTTTACTCAGGCTGTTAATCTACAGCAGTAAGTAAACAGTATAGATAAGAAAAAAAGATAAAACTGTCAGATTAATAAAAATCCATTACTTTCTTTAGAGAGGTAAAAAGAAATTAAAAATTAAGTATAAATACTGGTCAAAATTAAAAATATTAGCCGAGAATGCTTAATCTAATAAAAATGCAAGCAATACTTCTACTAATAGATCAATTTAATCTTCAGAGTGGCTAAAGATCTGAAATGTTTGTGAGTGGAGTCAGGTTGGTTCTCTGATGAGTAAAATTGAAAAGGCCACTTACCAACATCAGGGCTGGTAGCTGATGCTGTAGGTAATTCACTGGTAGATTCCACACTGGCTAAGAGGTCATTATTGTCAGGTAAATCCATATTAGCCTCCTCTCCGGCAGCTGGAAAGAAAATAAAATAAAAATGATTAAGAATAAACAAGTAGAGGAAGTATTAATGCAAATTACAGTAGGACCTCACAACACCTGTCATCTGTGAGACCCTTACTGTCCAGTAATCACCAATCAGGGTCACCTATTTTGCAGTTGGCCCAAATTTTCAAGTTCAACATTTTTATTCAACTAAACAGTTTTGTAAAATACATTTCAGAGTTGTAAAATATAAATTAACAAAAGACAGATAAATCTGTTAATATTTTGAAAATATTAAAAAATGAATCAATTTAAATGCCATCAAAATCAGACATTAAAAGGAGGTGGGACCTCAAATGAAAAAAAGAAATGTTTTCTTCATTGACTTGTTTCTGTCTATTCCGTTTCATTTTTACATTTGGTTTATGAAGTATATTTCTTAGTGGGAGTAGTTGATTCATCTCTGTGAAGAGCAGGAAAATTGGAACCTATTTTTACAGAAAACAATGTGCTAGTGTACTTGTAAGATAACATAGTGTCATGCAGGTTATCAAGAGTATTTAACTAATCAATGATATTTCAATTTGAATCCTGACCAGTTTCAATGCTTTATTAATTTTTGACCATTTCTTTCAGTTTAATGTTGGTTGCTTTATGCAATTCTCAGATTGTTATTTTATGATTGTTGGTAAGCAGCATGGATCAAAAATAAAGAATTACAACCTGAGGGTTGAAGCAAAAAAAAAAAAGAAATTGACAACAAATACTGTAAGAAAAGAAAATTAATAACTGACAATGCTTCATCTAAGAAAAATTTAATATTACAATTGCAATGGAATTAGGATTTGGTTAAATCCCATCAAATATGAACAAAATGATCCTTATTTCTAAGTATTAGAAACAAGTTATTTTTAAGTGAATATGGAGATATTTATTTAGCTTAAACTAATCTGACACCCAGTAAGAATTTAATTCATAGCAATAAGGAAAGGTGTTTGGAACTAGATTACTAACCATCATTCTACAGTAAGTACCAATTTACCATACAACAATTATTGTAGCTGCATTTGTACAGGATTCATTAGAGGACACAATTTAATTCAGCAAGTTTACTTGCTGTGGAATGTTTGTTATAATGCAATAATTTGTTTAACACTGCCTTTCAAATAGTGTTCAATTTCTTTAAATTCTTATCTAAATATGTATTTTTCATTCAACTAGATGGTAAACAACAATGTTACATTTGTACTTTTCAGCATTTAATTATTACAGGGTTATTGAAAAATAAGTACCATTATTTAAATTTTTAGGTACTTTTAGAAAAATAGAAAACCTATATTAAATGAAAGGAAAAATTGGTTAGTAAATGATATAAAACTTTGAAAATAATTTTGTCAATTTGCTTTTCTTTCACCTTTGTAGATAAGAGTTGACTACCATGCAAACAGAAAATATATTTCATGAAACAGTAAAATTAATGTGGACATAAGAATTAAAACTGCATGCATGTTGACTGTCAGTTTCCCTGCTTCAAAGAGCTTTAATCAATCTGGCCAAGATTGCTGAATAAAAATATGAATTTGTCAAACTTCACTCCCAGCCCACAGAGAAACTCATCTGTACAATTTGAAACCAAGAAATTAAAAGATAAAAATGAAATATACCTCAATACAAACATTTTTTATGTAATATATTTAGAAATGTTGAGATAAGATTAACCACAATCCATATTATACCATTTCAGTATATAAATCTTTTTTGCTATTTTATCTATATTAAAACTCACATCTGTTTGTACAAGATAAAGGCACAAGTTGATAATCATGTTGGTTCTAGTTTAGGTGGGATAATCTAAGTTAGGGTGAGTTTGATTAGGTTATATCCAGTAAAGTTTTCTAGCTGTCTATGTTAGTGAATGCATCAACAAGCAATGACAAAAGGATGTAACTGCAGTCATGTAGTCTGGGTGTTGATGTATGGTTGTGATGTTATTCATTCCATGCTTAAGACACCCCATTGTTGATAAGTATTGTCAGAATTGATGAATGTTTCAGTGAATATCAACACTCTCCTGTAATTGTGTTTGAGCTGCCTAGGCACTCATATGTAAACTAGGCAACCTTCACTCTGGGTTCAAAGTTGTCAAGCAAGCAATAACTTACAGTTAAGTAGACTGATAGGTTAAAGTGTTTATATTAAATAAATACCTTAATTAGCTATTACCAGTAGGAGGTAGTTGTAATAACCAAGCAGTTTAAAGATTTTGAATATGAATGTAATTCATGGTAAGTGGGGGGAGAGTATCTCCTTACTTAGAAACTGGACCTAGTCATCTAACTATAAAAATATTTAAATATATATCTATATAATTGGGTACTATTTAGAACTGCATATAGAGTAAGATTTTATCTGATAGTTATTTAAAAATTAAAGAATTCATTGTTTTAGGGGGTATTGAAAAGTTTTTGCTCCAAATCACTTCCAACAAAATGAACAAACTTGATAATTTGTTTTGGATTAGGTTTTTGGTCCCCCCAAAAAAAAAAAAACTTTTCACCACCCACCTTATAAAATGATAAAAATATAGAATTAGTTCATCTTTTTGTATTTTTTAGCATTCTCTTTTTCTTAATCCAGACAAACCTAAAATTTTCTGCATTGAATATATTCCTTATTCACTGTATGGTTTTCAGCTGGAAGGTATTTCAATAGAAAAGTGACAGTGCTTTTTAAGTTACGCCAGAAGGAATCAAATTTGGCACTACCTAGCTTTCTCAAGATATATGTTGAGAAGATGGGTCACTTGACAGAGGAATGAAGGTTCCCATATATATATATATATATATATATATATATATATATATATATATATATCACAATTGATGCATTAAAAAAATAAAGATAGTTCTATGGATAAGTATATTTATTCAATTTCAGGATTAAAAGGTCTGATTTCTCATACAAGATTTTTAAAAGTGTGATGATATTTGTAGACAGAGGATTTATATTGTATGTTTTATGAAATATAGTTAAATTAAAGAATTTAGATTTTTTTTCCAGATGAAGCTATAGAAAATGGAAAATGAAATTTAAACCCACACTGCAGAGTGCTACCTCAAATACACAGAAACAAAAATGATTTGAAGACTACCATTATTACTACCATAAATTTATTCCAACATTATAGTAAAAAAAAAAATTCACATTGAGGTTTTTATTTTCATTGAATGGTAGAAAGTTTATTTTTTCTTCCTCTGAACAGGATCATAAATTTGTGGGAAGCTTTGATCTGACATGGTTTATTCTTACAGCAAAGGTAAATATAACATTCAAATCAAAATAAAATGTACCCTGAGTCTAATATTTCTAATAGCCACTTTGTTTTATTGATAAATAAACTAAATATTTATTGGAGATAAAAAGCTTTTTTGCTAAATGATGATAAACACTTATCTGCATAATTAGAATGAAGACAGGCTCATCCTGCACAGATGTAAACAAATGGTGTGAAATATCCTGAATTTTAAAAGTTGCAAATTAACAGCCATATTATTAGTTTGAAACTTTAAAATAGACTGTTAAATTGATTTGATGGATATAAAGTAATATTTAATAATTTTGGAGTTTTCAAAAGGTAAAACAATGCTGCAAATTGTAAAACTGATTTAAAGGTAGCACTAAATGAGAAGTTCATTGAAGGCCGTGGACTATAAAAATAAAGGTAAAGTAAGTTGAGAGATTTAACTCATTAGTTTATGTCATATGAAGAGAAAGAAAATAAAAGAAACACTAATTTTCTCAAGCTATAGAAATTTTAGATGTTGTGGCAGCAAGGAAGTGTCAAAAAGCACAAGATTTTAAATCAAGTAGCAAAACATGTGAGGCCAATCATTCAGCTTCCTTTAAAAATCATTCTTAAAGAAAATCAAATGAAATGAACAGAATATAGCAATTTATTTGTTAACCATTGTCACATCAAAGTGCTCAGCAACAGAATATGTGATAATGCTACTTTCGATAGGCCAAGCAAATGGAGCAAAGGCTGGTTGGCTACCAGTGTACACTGTCCTCACAGGCTGAAACATCAAAAAAATAGATAATGTACGAGATTTTAGAATGATAGTGGACATTGAAAATTCCAGATGGTGTTAAGATGACAGATCAGATAAACATTGAGCCACAATTCAAGAAGAAATAAAACACTTTGAGAATAATGATTTTATGCATAAAAATTCTTTATCATATAAAAAAAAAAAAAAAAAAAAAAAGAAGAAATCTAATAGCAGTCTGAATAAAATGGCATTCAAAGAGACTCATTGAATGAAATGAGCAGCTTCCATAGCCCAAATGGAAACTTAAAGAAAAAAGGTTTTCACTGGTAGACATCAATTTATTAGCAAAAATAAAGTTTGGAATGCTGTTCTGGATTCGCCCTTGCATGTATTGCTGCCATATATGGGCTGGAGCACCTTCTGCTTACCTCGGAGTTCTTGACAAGATCCAGAGACGGATATGTAATCTAATTGGCCCTGATCTAGCGTCTTGTCTGCAGTCACTCTCTCACAGACGCACCGTCGCCTCTCTCTGTCTTTTCTACAAATACTTCCATGGTAACTGCTCTGATGAGCTGCTCTCTCTGGTTCCCAGACTCCATGAATTCAAGCGCCCTACGAGGCTGGCATCCCGCTCCCACCCTTTCACCGTAGAAACCTTCAAATGTAGCCGTCTCTTCTACTCCAATAGCTTCATACCCGCACCTCTCGCCAGTGGAACACCCTCCCCAATTACTGTTTCCTGAAAGCTATAATCTCCAACTATTCAAATGTAATGTCAATCGACATCTCCAATTACCTTGATCTACCCACTATCCTTCTCCTCTTCCTTTCTCCTATCACTCTTATCTGCTCTCGCTCCAAATCTTCTGCAACCCCCTGCATCCTAGTGGCTTCACGCCTTGCTTGGGGCACAATGCTTTAAAAAAAAAAAAAAAAAAAAAAAAAAATGTGCTATCTGTTTCATAGAAACAAGTACAACAGGTCACAAAATAAGTTGCTGAGCAATTTCTAAAACTAATTTTGGAATATAAAGTATACATATTGTCTTTATAGCTCATTACAATGAGATAATTTTTAATTTTGTCAAGACAAACGTCTTTGGAAACTGTACATTCTGTCATTCTAATAGCAACATGTTTCTTGGGGTTTCAGTAATCTGGGTTGAAATGTAGAAAAACTGGTAAAATTCATAAAACTGTTACCATATTGTAAAAGTGACATGAAGACTACTGTAATTTACATACATTGCATGAAATATTCTGCACATTAACAGTGCAAATATTTCCATAAATACTTTCGTTTTCTATAGGTGAGGAAAAAATTAAAAGTGGCTTGTAATGTGAGATGTTATGTATAACAGATTGAAAGGCATATATGTTGTATATAAAGTAATAATTTCATTACAGATGGAAAAAAAAATCATAAGAGCCTTTCTTTAGAACCACTTAAGACTAATGCATAAATATTTTTCTACCTACTGACAAATCATATTTACTTCATGTCTATAAATATTATTATAGATTATTATATTCATCAAAAGCAGCCTAAAACTGAAATGGAATAGAAAAAAAAAAATGTTCATCAATTAAAAAAAAAAAAAAAAAAAAAAAAAAAAAGAAAAAAATGAAGAAAACACAATTAACAAAGAAGAAAATATAACCATGATATCTATTCCATTCTTTGCAGTTGTGATAAAGAATTCAAAAGTGAAACAAAAAGGCTGGAAGAACATTGAAAACCTATAATTAGGGATGAGACAATGAAGTCTGGTATAGTAGATAATGTATGGTGGGAAAAATGTAGCATAGCAATTGGAATTCAATCCCTACGTGGGTGGTACTGATGAAGTAATATGCAACATGATGCATTTATTTTACCAGTTTTACCCAATTTCAAACAAGTCTTGTTCATTGTATTTGTTCTCTTTGTTAAGGATACAATATTTTGAAGAGACTGTTTTTATATTTTTCTTTTTACTATCACTAAATTTTTTTTGCAACAAGTTTGAAATCCTCACAATATTTAGTATTGTTGAATTTATTGCTTAAATATTTTTTTGAGATTTACAAATTTTACATTTTGTTCAATTTCACGAACCAATCAATGAAGTTTAAATAAGCTGATTTTTTTAGAAAACACTGACAAAAACAGACAATTTAATAATTTCTTTAATTTCTTTTAATTTTATAGGACTTCATGGTAAACAAAATGTTTTAAGAATTTTTTTTTTTCCTTTTTAACAGTGAAGAATAAATTCTTAGGATTTATTCTTAAACATGCAACTGGTCATGCATAAATATTTCTTTCTAGAGCCAAATTCCAACTTTTTGAAGTGATTGGCCCTGTGATTTGTTTATAGTTCTTGCAAATGTAGGACAAACTAGAAACTGGATTCTTGGATGGTTTAGGAATAAACCTTATTCTTGGGATTAATGCCACTCGTCTTGGTTCCAAACATGGTGTAGTAGTCTCTTGTCAAATTTGGTTTTCATCAATCAATGTATGGCTATTTTAGAGGGTGTGACAGACTAACAGAAGTCACAGAATTTTATATATAGATGTTAAATATAATTTTATCTCAAATTACTTAAATGATATGAAAAATTTGTGTAATCAAATATCATTAAAAAAATAACCTGTTATCTATTATGTTACTGTCATCATGATGTAAATTTTTTTTTTTTTGTTTTGTTTTTTAAATAATTTAAATGGTCTCTAGCTTAGAATTTCCAATTGTATTTTGCACATCGGGGAGGGGGTGAAGGAAAGATGTGTGGGTTGTTCTTGTCAATCCAGGTAAACTTCAAGAAATTTTGACCTGAACCCTTTATTCAATCTATAAAGGTATATTCCTCTCATTTTATTGTCCAAAGCTAGTGATATCACAATTTTTTATGAATTCACTACATGCAAGGTGATAATGCCACTAAGATGCAAGGGGCTACTGGGAGTGAAAAATAATGAGAACTAGCAGCATAGCCCGGCATTGCCCGTGCTTGATTCAAAAATCGTACGACTCATACAGCAATTGCTATCACTTGACTTAAAATATTTTTGCCCTTCCTTGCCTTTAAAGGAGTGCCCTTTGTCGTGCTGATGTTGCTACATGCTTTACTTCTTGCCTATCTCACACTTCGAATTTTTTCTAAGCTCTATACTAAACATTAAATCTGTTACGAAAAAAGAACTAAACAAAATGAACACAAAACGATCAGCTTTAAAAAAGGACTCATAACTGGAAAAACCGAATGAAAAAAGAATGTTAACAACAAATACTTTTTCACACCCAACCCAGTTCTGCGGAATCAGAATCAACGTTGAGTTTAAGCAAGCGAATGAACCAATTGGAGTAAAGTGCCATGCAGATTTAAATTTTTCCCCACCTGTGACGAATGCAGCTATCGATTTTTTTTTGCATGCTAGCATGTTAGTTAACATTCATGTCAGTCAGCTGTTGGTTCTCATGCTGGCCAATAGAATCTTCCTGCCTATTCGTGGCAGCCAGCTATAGGCTCTCACTCTGGCCAGTAGAAAATGGCCACAAACTACATGAAAACTGCCGTAGAAGCATGAAAAAAATCAATTATTTCCACTATCGATGGGAGTTGGGAAATGCAAAGTTGGCCTTGGCCTTGGCCTTCCCGCTAACTTGGAGCATGTGCATGTAAATTTTGGTGCAAATCCGTCAAAAATTGAGGCCATGCATTCGTTACACACACACACTGCCTTTTATAGATAGTTTAGAAGAAACCAGAAAACCAATCCTAAGCAGGAAAAAAATGGAACATCTTGTTCTTATTTAGTACTGCTCAGTTATTACTCACTAAGTCTGCACTACCTAGCTCAGGAACAGTTATATGAACCAACACTTTAATCCACTAGGTTATTTTCCAGTGGGACAATCTTGAATCTAAAACTTGGAGCTTTAAACCTAATCTGGCTGCTACTGACAGTGATGCTGCTTATCACATTTGACTGCATTCTCCAAGGCTTCTCTTTTCTTATTGCTGCTGTAGACTTCTCTCTTTATTTATTAATGGCTTCCATATTGTATTTATTTCTATATAAGGCCTACTAAGAACTTTCAGACATCTGACTCTTCAGTGTTCTTCTATGTTTAGTATTTTGACTTCATTCCACGGTTGGGGGGGACTACCCTTTTCCCCTGCATATATGATCACCCATGCTTGATTTATTGTCTCACCTCTAATCATGTTTTTTTTTTTAATGTTTTTTCAGCTTTACTTTTAGAGGATGACTGGAAAATGGAATTGGCAAGCAGAATTCAAATTCTGAGCAAAAATGCTGTTAAGAAAAGCATGAACCCATATTTTCTTCTCCCAGCTAGTTATTAAATAGCAGGGTAGACTGGACTCTCTAGCCTTGGAAAAGGAAAACTGAATTCCATACCATGGAGAAAGTAACATTATCTTTCCCAAGAATGCTTGGCAATTCACAGATAATAAAGAAGCCTGTGTTGAGTCATATCAGATCATCTATGCCCTTAAGTAAGATGGCATTAAAACAAAAAAAATGAAAACAATGTTGTACTACATTATTATAACAAAAGATTTTGAAGCATAAACAAGTACATTTAGCAAAAGGATAGGATTTTGTATTTTATAAATTCATGTAAAGAGTGAAAGCAAAGCATAATAGAATAAAAATGGTAAGGAAGAAAATATTGTTTTGTTATACTGACAGATGAATCATGAAGTGAAATAAGATTAGAGGTGATGATTCCAGGAATGACTGAATTCATTGCTCTTCCACTGAGCAATAATAACAAGGGTTTCGTTTCTCACCCAGTGTGAGAAATTATGGTTTGAAATAAACTTGCCTACAAGAAAACATGACAAACATCAAGGGAAAGATATTGAATTAGGAAAGATAATGAAATAAAAATATAAACTGTTGTCAGTTTTTGTACAAAGTTGTCTAACAAGAGATTATTTGGATTTCTACAAGTAGCAAGTAATGAACAAGAAAACATATTAGAGAAACATGGTTAATTATAATAACAAAATATTTATGAAGATCAGATAATAAAAATAGCAACTAGCAATACCAGTGGAAATGTCACATTTGAATTAAGGATTGAATAAGCTCCTTGCATGTTCAATGATTATAAAATACTTGTGGAAATTCCCTTGTTGCATCATTAAATATTAGAGTTTAACAAAATATTACAATAACAGTCATAAGTACAAACTAAAGAAGTAAGAGGGTACAAATAAAAGAGTATATATTGACAAAGTTTTCCATTTCAATGAAGCAGGTGTTACATGCATGAGAGTGTTATCACCTCCTATATCTTCTATTTTTTATTGTGTGCTTTCTTTTTTTCACTAAAACCAAACAGTGCTTTTGAAATAACTTTTTCTTCAGTTTTGCTCACAATTAAAATGGAATGATCAACTATTTATCTGAGATAATGGCAAGGTGTAACATACATGCTAAATAACTTACTAATGGAGAATCAAGCAGAGTTTGATATAACACTAAAGAGGAATTTCTTTTAATTTTACCACCTTTGAATAAATAACCATAATGAAACAAAAAGGTATTTTAAAGAAAATGTCCAGCATAAATCTTCAATAGTCATTGCTTACATCTAAAATTGGTACTTCTATAATCAAAGCATTTAATGTATTTACAAATCTTTACAGGTTTTGTAAATACTTACACTGATTGATACTCATACCAAGTATTTTTATGTGTTAAATAACAGATTCATATAATATGAATGAATGCCCATAAAATATGCAGAGATGTACATGAATATAAATTTATGCACCCAAGCGTATTTTTACTATTTTCATTTCAGCCACTGTGTTATTTTTAAGAAATAAATAATAGAAGCAACCATTTAAAGAAACAACCAACATCTACGGATTGTTATCCAATGAACATAGCTGTTTAATGTTACATATTTATTAGCAAAGTGTTCATTGTTGTTATTATACCTTTTCTTGTTAGACATATAGAGTCAAGAGCAAAGAAATCTTTAAAAACAATGAGAAACACACACAAAGGAGACAAGGGATGTGAATAAGGTCATTATGAAGGCTTTAGCACAAAAGTAAATATTAATAACATAAATAAATATTAAGGCTATATAAGTTAATAATAAATCCCAAAGAAATTTGTTTTATTTTATGTCACTGAACAATAACCTAGTGGATTAAAGTTTATGAATTTGATTGCATAGTAGTTGAGAGTTCAATCCATGGACCAAAAATACAGACTTAGACTTAGTGGAAACAGTAAGCAATAACTAAATAGTAATATCGATAAAAAAAAGAGGAGATATCCCAAAACATGAACAGAAAATAAAAAATCTACTCCCATACATTTAATAAAGGGTTCAGTACAAAATTACCCAAAGGTTACCCAGATTAATGAACACCTGAAGAAAGCCAAAGGAAGCAATAGACATAATGCTATGTTAATAACAAAGATGAAGATATTAATCCAAATTTAAATCACATACATATTGATAATCCTTCTTCCAAGAAATGATATCATTGAAATTCAACAAAAAGACAATTCAGATATTTGAGTAATATAGAAAATTAAATTATTTACAAAATTTTTAATAACTTTATCATAAAAAAAATTATTCTTAATTTTTTTCATGAACTTTATAAAAGCATCTTCTTTCTACCTTGCAACAAACAGATTTGGGCAAGAGCAGTAACTGTAGAAGTTAGGCAATTAAATGAGAAAGTGGAAAAATTCTGTGACAGTAAAAGTGTAACTGTTTTAATGCCATGCATATGATAAGATCCATAAATAGATTCAAACAAGTTTGTTAATGCATATATAATAAATTATCATTTATTGTGCATATATTTGGAATTAGAAATAAACTATAGTTTGGAAAGCAAAAAAATAAATGAAAGAAATTTTTCACAAATAGTGTTTTATTCTGCAACATTCTAAAATTTATATAACAGGTTTTTCATTGCATTCATGATATGGCTGGTTTAGTCTTATGGTTTAAGAAGCTTTTTATAAAGTAATTTAAAAATGTTGTCAAGATACACATAGCAATTGTAATATAAAGGCCAGATAAAAGGTACAACTAATATTTGAGGGGTGGGGGAAAAATAACACTGAAGAAAAAATCAGTTTAACCAGAGCCTTGGGATTAGCACAAGTTAAAAACAAATTAATACGATCAGGATCAGATAAGATTATCCCAATAACAATTCCCTTTTACAAAACAAAACAAAAATGCCCAGATAAGCATTCTGCATATGTCAATTTCTCTTATTTTAATTACAATTTCCAGCTATGGTTTTTATAGAGAAAAGTAGGGAAAAAAACACTAAAAATCAAACCAGGATGGTGATGGGAAAAAGTTTTTGTAAAATAAGCAAAAAGTAAAGCATAAAAGAAAAAGAACTTGTTTGAAAGCTTTTTTGAGAAGTGTTGATAGAAAAACATCCTAATTACTTATACACTATACATGATAAGGAGATAAAAACAATATCTTAGAGTTATTTTCAATTATCTTTAATATTATATCACACCTTTCTTCTATGCAGACTGCAAAATCTAATAACTGCCTAAATGACTTAAAAAAAAAAAAAGAAAAAAAAAATGCCAGTGATACTAATGTAAGAGCATGATTCTAAAGGCTGGCTCATAATAATAACAAACTCTAATACGAAGCAAGCCAAATCTTTTTCATAGATTTACAAAATATTTTCTTCTTTTTCTTAGAAAGACTGCAGCTAAAAATTCAGTTCAAGAGTTTCACTAAAGAGATTTCCTTTTAGTATAATTGACTGCTAAAATCTAAAGAAAAGCAATATACCTTAAAATAAAATTCACACCAAGACATATCCACACAACTGAAATCAGAGCAGAGAAAAATACCAATGTACTTTTTCCACAAAGAGTTTTCTGGATGCATTACATATCACTCACATCAGAATGAAGCAAGAATGAATCCAAGTTTTAAATTTCTATGTTTACATACCACTAAGAGAAAATTAATTTAATAATTTAAATTTATCAAAAAATTAAACAAAATGATTTACATGTTACTTACCTTGTACCTTACAATTATTTCAAATTGAAAATTAAATAGAATAATTATTTATAAAAAAAAAAAAAAGAAAATATCATATTTTAACTTTAATTAATATTTGGGTAGGATGACATCTAAGGGACATAACTAATTTTATGAAGGTGTGAACTACATTATAAAAATTTAAATCATTTATCTACTGTGTTCCTTACCTAATACTTTCATTTAGATGGGCTATAAAGAATAAGGTTATTTTTATGAAAGGATCTAAACTATTTCTTTCATAAATTACAGTGAAGAACCTAATATTGTAAGTATAAATATATGTTCCTGAAATAGCTTTTACTCATTTTTATTAAAAATAAAGCTAATTATTTTACTGGAACTCATTTTAGTGTGTGCACATGAAAATTGGAGAGAATACAAACTGCTTGTCATGCAAATATTTTTTACATTTTTGCAATATGTCACTATGAGAAATTCTGATTTACTCAATAGCAAAAATAGCAAAAGTGAGATTATAAAAGTATTAGACACTTGTAGAAAGAGTTGGTACCAGAAAGGTAGATTTGAAAATGGGTTCAAATTATTTTGCTGGTTTCTTTCTGTTAATAAATTTTCCCATTTATATTGTCTTCATTCTACACTATTATAAAAGTTAATCTGAGATCAACTTGAAATCTGATATATAATCAGATTGAAAATTGGTTTAGAAAGGCTTTATAGAGATTTTCAGAGATTAAGATTGGTCTAGTGCAACAAAAAATATTGAATTACACAATTCTTGAAACATAAACAAGTTCTCACTTAAAATTTTTCCTTGAAAATGTTTTCTATGCCAGTTTCCAAATGTCATATTTGGTGTAATGAAAATTTATTAATATTCCTTTTTAATGTTAAAACTATTTTAATCAAATGAGCATATTATTTTGAATTAAAATTCTGATAAATACATAATATGTATATAAAATACTTTCTCATGTATGAGAATATATGAGAGATAGTTATATACATATACGCACAAATGTATTTTATATACATGTATATAATGTTTTATATATGAATTTTGTATACATTGGTTTGTCAAAAAAAAGAAAAAAGAAAAAAAGTCTTAGTCCAACAAAGCATGAATTACATTATTTCATGTAAGCTTATTTCAGTTGAACAATTTCATTTATATCTGAAATCTGTATAATTTCATAATCCATATTCTAATATGTTTAAAAGTAAGATAGGACATTCTTCTACTGTGAGTTGATGTTAACTTGTATTGAAAGGGAAGTTGGACCCTGTTTACATCTGAAAAGATTAAAATAAAAGTAACAACTGAAAAACATCTTTTTCTTTTGTACTTTTAAAATTATTCAGACTGGTCTTAATTTCTGTTATCACCTTTTGGTTAGGTTCTTTGAATTAAATATAGTGAAAAATATATAGTAATTAAGAAATTGTTTTAACATAAGAACTCATGTTTAACAAGGGCTAAAATGTAATTTCTTATAGTTTCAGTGTGTGAGAAAAAAATCATCTTTAGCTTATCTCATCATTGAGGCAATTTTTAACAATGAGTTATCTCCCTTTAATTTGTATTTACAAATAGATTTAATTTCAACTTTTTCAGAAATGCAGCTTTTCTACTTTGTTTCTTTCTTTGTAGTTAACTATTTAATTTTACACATATTTATATTGTTAATATAAATTTTAATCAGTATTACCTGTCTATATATTATGTAAAGGGAAGAGATGGACATTAGCTACATTGCTCTAAAATATGCCATACAGTATAATATCCAAGTGATTTACCTGGTCAGATAATTGGGTAATTTTCTTTTCTGATTGTGCTTTTATAAGAGATTTCAAATTTAGGGTGTGTGGATACAATTATTGATTCTATAGTATTCATCTGGAAAATAAATCAAAATATTTGATAACCTAAGCTTACATTTCTACTTTATTTCATTTAAAGCAATAATTGGGAAATGGAAAACCAAAATTATTTTTGTGTATAAATAAAATTAAAACAATTTAGAAACAGTTAAAAAAATTTTGTATTCAATGAATTTCTCAAATCTTTCTGTATAATTGAGAATAATTTTCAGGGGTTAAATGTATCAAAGAAAAAAAGACAGAAAATGAAAGTAAAATTCTCAAAAATATCATACAAGCCTGATACTTTAAATCATACCTATTCAAACATAAACCAGATAATTTAGCAAAGAATACAAGAAATAAAAGCATAGGATCTTCAAAGAAATTAAAAATAACTTTTAAAAAATATATGTAATTACAATTTACACTCAGGCCTGGGTGTAAATTGTAATTGCAATTTTTACATTATTAGTTAAATAGTAAATTATTTTTTTTTTCTTGATTTTTCTCTACTTGTTCTATAAAAATTAAACCCTTTCAATGTTATAAAAATTTATAAAAAAAAAGGGGTTGAAAAATAATAAGATAACATTTTCACATGTATTTTTTACTAAAAACAAACAAGAAAAACCAAAGCAGGATTTGTTTTAACAAAAAGCAAACTTTGTACTAAACGGTTTTTAAAAGTATAAACTTTAAAAAAAAAAAAAAAAAAAAAAAAAGAAATTTGGTGAAACCAAAGATACCTGGCATTTTTGTAAATAATCCAGATGGTGGGTTTGTTGGTTATTATCGAAATGAAAGGAAGATCACTTCTTTCAGGCACCTGTACCTTTTAGTGGATAGGTGAACTGGAAAGTGAACTGACTAAGTTAACTGTTCAGGGTGGTGAGGCTGCAGAAGATGGTTTTGGACTAACTAAAAGTGAACCACAGTATGGAGAGGGTGAGCAATATTTTTTCTAGTCCGACTGAATGACTGTACAGGCTTTAATTTGTAGGAGTCTATGAACAAGTGCTTGTATAAATAGGTGCTGAATGCATATGAATGTGTGCAGATATACAATGATTAAATATGTGCATGTGTGTAATGAGAAATGTTAATTATAAAAAAAAAGGTAGGGTGAGTTAAGAGAAAAATATGTATTTAGTATATATATATATATATATATATATATATATATATATATATATATATATATATATAAAATATATAAAAGTGTATATGTTTATCAATAACCACAGCTAAGTAAATTTAATAATAATAATCAATGGTGAATAAATATAAAATATCCTAAGTAATAAATAAAGAGTTAAAAGTTAACAACTGAGCCTATACAAAGGCTATAAAATAACCACATTCTGGCCCATAATTATTTCTACTCAATAGCCTTGAGAATCATTTAAAATATAACCATTCTTTGCTACCCATAATGCCCCACTGACCAATATATATAAATAGTCAAGCTACCATTCAACACACGTGGCCTGAAGATTGCATACAAGCATGAAAGTTTTTACCTCAGTGTCCACTATATATATATATATATATATATATATATATATATATATATATATATACAGCAAAAAAACAAAAATGACCTCTGATGGACTTTAAACAAAAGTAAAATGTTGTTAATATTTCGAAAATTTTAAGAGACACTCATAAAATAAATATTCATCAGGTTAACTGAAAGGTCTAAATAAATTATGGAGGCTGTGAAGTGACATAATTCAATGTCTAATAAATGAAAATGGATAAATCATGTTCTTGATTTCTTTTTATCTAATTAATATTTAAATTATTTTAGTATGGGATAAATTTATGCATTATATATTTTAGATAACAGAATGTTATGGATTTACCCATTTTATTTGAATTTTTTAACAGTCACATATTTTAGCTTGGGAAAGGAGTAATTCATTCAAGAATGTAGATATTTGAAAAAAAATGTCTAAGATATCTATATATATATATATATATATATATATATATATATATATATATATATATATATATATATATAAAAAATAAACACACTTTTTGCATAAAAGTGACAAAAGGAAAAGGATAGAAAAAAAAAAAAAAATCGAGGAAAATGAAAAGTTAAAAATAAAGATGATGGAAAAGAATAAGTGTACAGTAGAGAGATAAACAAACAAACAGAGTGAAAAAAGAGTGTGGTAAAGAAGTTATTTACCTGCCTTCACCACTAAGGCAGGATATGACACAAGGTCTTTTTTATGTGAGATGCCCAGACACATGCATGTGGGTGAAAGACAAAATTGCCCAGACCCTGCAACCATATTGTCATGTTGGCATTGATATTACAAAGATACAACCTTTTTCTTTCTGTAAAGAGGAATGTGCTGCTGCAGGATTGGAATCCCTGGGACTGGGTGTTTTCTCCCACATCTCAAATGAGAAGAGAACAGATACTATGCTTTGATCCGATTTGATATTAGGTATAAAGTGTTTGAGTTGGTTTTCCTTTAAAGCCATGAAACTTTTAAATCATTTTGTTCTTTAAATGAAGTCAATATTGCTTTGAAATTTATTTAAATCATTTAAACATTAAATATAAACAAAATTTAAATCAGCATTCAGTACCAGTGTTTATTTTTAATTATATTTGTCTTCAAGGTATTAAATATAAATATCTGCATTAACCCATATTCAAAGGATAAAACTTTTTTTTCTATATTGTTATATTCTTTAGATATGAAGAGCATAGCTTGTCATATAAAAACATTAATTTCTTTTTAAAATAAATAATCAAGAAAACATTCTAAAAGTGTGTATGAAATACTAAATAATTTCTAACTGCATTTAACCCTTTAATTACAGTAAGACATAAAATTTTCCAGCATATGACTGCATTCTATATTGATTGAAAAATATGTAAAATATTTTTTTTTTCAACTGATGGAAAATTCTGACAATTTTAGTAGTCTTCATCTTTATTGATTTTTTTTCTACAGTATTTAAAATGAATGTATTTCATATAAAGTCTTACTAAAATTATTCTGTTTATCAGATCTATGAGCCATATTAAGTTTGAACATCTTTTTCGCAGACATTTTTTGTTTAACTTTTATTTTGATTTCATAGCTGCCATAGTAAATTCAGACTCATATTTTTTCTTTTCTTATATATAATTTAAAAAATTATAACTAGATAAAACTATCTTTTTTATTGACATCAGTATAACAATGAATCCTCAATGATCAAACGCATACACACAAACTAGAATCAATAAATATGGTACCACTACCATTAGAGCAATGTTTAACAGAAGTACATGAGGCAGTAAAAATGTTTCATGCTAACAGGACAATATTGATTTATAATCTGGTTTGTATGTATTTATCCAAAAGTCAGAGAATCAATTGTCCAAGATGAAGAATAAAGGAAAAAATATTGAATACAAAATTATATTTTACATGAATCAAGATCTAGTTTATTGCCATTCATGAATGGTGCTAAAAAGACATGATCTGTGGACAATACAGTAGAGTTTAATCTTCACATTAGACATCTGCCTTGATATCTTGAATAAGGTTCCCTATTCTTGAATAAATAATAATATTACACAAAGGTAATGAAAATCAATTCAAAACTAATTTTTTTGATATTTGAGAAAAGTTTATGTAAGCAGAGAAGGTAAAGACCATCATAAAATGTCACTTTAATTATATAGCAGTGGAAAGGACCAAAAGAACAATGTATTAGTAAAAGAGACTAAATATATTTTACAGTATGAATACAAGAGCCCATCAAAACTAAAATGTGAAGTCAAAAGTTAAGCATATTTAGATTTTTACACAATGCAAATTTTTACTAAATTTGTTTACACATTTTAATTCCTATATGTACATGTATAAATGGATAAACAATTACAGTGATCAGTATTTTAACATGTAAATGTACAAAATAAAATATATACATCTGCTATTTTTGGAGACACAAAACAAAAACCGATGACAAAGACATCATAGAATCCTCGAGATGTGCTTGGATTTATTTTTTTTTTTTTACTGGAATTAAGAATCAGTTTCTAAATTTGCTTTCTTCACCTACATTTTTGATATTTGATTTAAGTAAGTCAAACAGAAACCAGCAAGAGAAGTTGTTATTTTTTAAATTGATAAAGTTGAAAAGGCAACTTTCTCTATAAATGAAAACATTAGAAAGAATATTAACATCAGTCACACTTAAGTTTCGAAATAATTTTGAATAGTAAAGGGTTGGAAAGCTGAGTAATTGAGAAAAGCAGTTGCATAGATTAATTCTATGCCCCCAAATCTAGAATTATATATTAAACAGGTGACTTGCGTATCATCACATTTTGCTATAACCATATGTTCATTAATTTTTCATCAGAATTCATAAAAATTGCTTTCCTACAATATTATTAGATCTTGTTTGTTGCCAAATTTCAATTAAAGCTTTATCTATTAGTGAGTAGTTCCATTAATGAACGCTTTGAGGTTTTCATATCTGTATTAGAACTAAATGATTTTGGTGGTTAATATAGGACATTAATCTAAGTCTTATTGTGGATACTATTTTATGTTCATGCATAGATTTATATATATTTTCCAGCATATGCTATTACGCACTCATCATACATTATCTTATCTATGCCAATATGTATATTTGTAAGAAAGTATATATATGAAGTCTGCCTAAGAATTGATCCCACCATTTAATATTTATGAAAACGTTGCTGATCTAGGACAATGGTCCCTTTTGGAGTAATACATACAGATTTATACCAATTTCCCTTCCACTTTTCAAAAGTCTGCTAAATCCACTTACAGGATCATCATCATCATCTACCTTATATTTTAAAAAAAAAATAAACTGAGAATTATTTCCCTTGGGTTTTTGTCAATTTACATTTAATTCAAAATTGGAAACCAGTAACTTCAATGAGTTGGAAATGTCTTAATTTTCCAAAATAAAACATTTTGACAGGATTGCATTATAATATGCAGTTTCTACAGTGCTATGGTAATGAACATACATAATTTACATTACAATGATCCAATTTAACTGTCAAAAGTTTTAGAAGCCAACTACTTCAAATATCTTGCACTATAAAATGGTTCATTAATCATGAAAGAAAAATTTTATGATTTAACAATAATTAACAATTAGATTATGAATAAGTTTGTGTAGAACAACTGTCACTTGTTTTGGCTTATCTTATCAAAGTAGTTGGCTTTACAATGTTCTTTGCAGGATTGAGAGATTAGAAAGAGATAAATCAAAAGTGGTTCAATTTTTAAATATTTAACTGTGTAGTCACACAAGAAAATCAATGTTAATAAAATACATCAGAAAGATATATTGAATAAATTTATGTGTGTGTGTGTGTGTGTGTGTGTGTGTAAATCATGGTTAATTAAATATATTGTAATTGTTTTCATAATCTTATTTTACTGTTATTAAAAGCATTTGAAAAAAAAATTGGTGGTCAATTATACATTTATGCATGTATGTTTCTGTATATGAATGAATACCAATCACATACAGGCCAGTTGTTAGAATGTTGGGGGGAGGGGCTTTAAGTCAGTAGGGCTCAGAGTAAGAATTTTTACACTACATTGATTCAGGTCATTTTCACAGGGGCTTAAATGGGGATACAAATGATTTTTACCTTGGTGCTAGTCAATTCTTGTTCTATACAAATAATTATGTAGAAATTAATGATCTGGTTTCAGGATGCACAGAGAGAAAATTCAAACCTCACTAGATTAAAAAAAAAAGTTTGTACTCAATATTATATATACAACCCCAGACATTTGTAGCCATTCATTTAAATATTGAACTGACAAATCTTAACCTATCAAAAGGTCTGAGCTATCTTGAAACACAAAAATTGATGATAATGATATGTTATATTAATAGTATTGTTCATATCTTGAGTAAAAACAATATATATTTAAAACTCTCTAAAATTATCATGAGTTTGAAAAGAAAGTTTCTTATGATGCCTTATAAAAGATTACTGACATTTATGTTTTCTGAGTCATACTAATCAGGTGGAAGGTTTACAGCCCAGACATCTGACCAATACAAAAAAAAAATGCTTAAAAGGGGGCACTTTGACAAAGTAAAATAAAAAATGCTTAAACTAAAGATGGGCAAAATGAATAGGAAGGTAGAAATTAGCATTGATTGTGACTAACATTCTATTAATAAGCAATAATAACAGGTTCTGCTCTTAGAACAGAGTAAATTATGAACAGAAAACCATTTTTGTGACCAGAGACAAATCATAGTTGAAGACTATAATGATTGCATAGGGAACAATTAAGGTTGGGATATTTGTTGAGCAGTCATCTGTTTCTGTGTATTACCTCAATCAGCTTTTTAAATATTAGTAGCAACATATAGGATTTTAAAGTCCTATATGATTTTTAACAGATAATTAATGGGTGGAAATAGTTAACAAAAAATTACAACAATGGGTCATTATGACCTAAAGCAATTCGAATTTCATAGCCATCCTGGTTAATCCTCTCATGTCTGTGAATAAAAACTTAAGTATATTTAAGAAAAAATTTTATATGAACAGCTATAGAATGAAAATTAAGAAGCTGAACTTACCAATTCAAAATCCTTAATGAGAGAAATGGAGACTGTCACAATGGATTAGCTGATTGAGTACAAATTCAAATCTTACTTATAGCTTATGAAATACCCAATTCAGCAAATATCTTTTTCCTTTAAAAAAATTCTAATTATTATCTGGTAATTAAATTTATCTGGTAAACACAATTATTATCTGCTAATTAATATGTAATATCTACAAAAACATTCACCACCTATTTGTATCTTTTTTCAGCTTTTCAGAGAATATTTGCAATGAGAATGAATCAAGACATATTTGAGATGAACAGTCTTCCCACATGCATTGTTAGATCCTGTTGACCTCCATAATTTGAAATATAACATCCTACCCACAAAATATAATAGCTGGCAACTCGTATTCAAGGATACCTGTCTAGAAGGGCAGCTAGCCAATCCTTATTGCAGACGCTCGCCCAGGCACATTTGTGTTTGCTCAACACCCACAGAGCCCACCTGTAGTGTATACTGAAACTATATTTCTATGTATGTCTAGTGCATTAGCAAAGTTGTTTTTTGTGAGGTCTCTTTTGTGCTCATAAATGCATTTTTTAAAATTTCTATTTAGCTAATGCACTAGTCATACATAGAAATAAATTCAACCACAATTTTGATTTTAAAAATGCTACACTCATAAAAAAGAAAATAACTCACTCAGAAGGAAAATCCTAGAGAGTGCTTCCATTGAATATTACCCAAATATTAATCTACGCCTAGGCTTTTTCCCTATTTCACCTTTCTTGACAGAATCACTACTCTCCCAAACAAAAGAAAATGGTTGAATCCGTCAACACAGCAATAATAACAATATCTCCACACGTGACAGTAATTGATGTAACTTTCAGTTAACAGTATGAAAATAGCATTCTCTAAATTCTTCCAGTTGCTAAGGACATTTTGTTTTTGTTATTATTAGTTACTTTGTTTAAATAAATTCATTTCGTTTTTTGCCTTGAGAAAATCCACATTGGATGAAATGCGGTGGCAACTATCACAGTTTTTCTTATTGTCATTTTATATATATATATATATATATATATATATATATATATATATATGCGTGCATACACACACAAAGTGTTTTTTATCAGGAAAGGCATTCTTTTGGAGTTTATCTATTTGATGTTATATGCTAGTAGTTTTGTGCTATCTTGTGTCATGCTCCTCAATTGTCCATTTGTTGTGTCAAGACACTTCTTATTCTCCTCAAGGAGATTCCCTTTGGCCATAATATTATCTTTTGTTCCCCTTGGGTCACCAAAATTATGGATAGAAATCAACTTCTGTTCTGCCATCACCAACCACTCCTTTCATCCTAATAGAATATTCTTCATCTTCAACAACGTCTTTGACATTTTTTTTTTTTTACAATTGGATACTTCTCCCAAGTGGATTTTGAAACTCATATTACATGAGTCACTCTTTATACTCTTCAACAAATGGTAATCACTTCAGCTTTGATGTAAAATTGTAGAATGCCATATTTGAGGAGGTAGAGAATCCTAATCATTTTGTCAGATTAACTGTTCAACGTATTTTTTTTTTACATTTTCTAAATGAAACTTCATGTACCTCTTGAGATATTTATTAATCTTAGGTTAGTCTACTGCAAAATCACAAATCTGGGGAATCTAATGAGAATCAATTTCAGCAGTGTAGCATTTTACACAACAAATATTTTTCAATATACAGATATACGTAATTTTAATTAAAAAGTTAAAACTTCAAATTAGACAATCCTGAAAAAAGAAAATATCAATTCAAGACTTTATAAAGATAATTCTCGACACAAACCAATAATAATTTTGCTACCATAAAATCTGATGAAATTATTTACATGAAATTAATGATCATCATGGCTTGGCTTCAAAACTAACAGACAATCTATTGCAGATTCTTTAATGATCAGTTGACCAATTTCCCATAATTCCTATTTATTCAGAAAAATTTTTTCCATAAATTTACTTTCAGTTGCTTGAATCTTATTACAAGAATTAATTTCTATTTTATTACATTATTAAATACATGTCAAAAATATTTTTGGTACTCAAAAATGAAACTCTTGAAAATAATACAGAAAGATTCAAATTCTCCATTTCATTGTTACAAAATCCATTTTATAAATTTTATTCATTTATTTACTAGTAAACATTAATACAGTTTACATGGCTCATGTAAATATCAATGTACCAGGAAATAATTCAAAATGATTTTTTCACAAAAATTTTAATGCATTTCAAAAATACTTTTTATAGATTTTTCTTTATCAAATCAATACATTTCTATGACAGTGTGTAAATAATGCTTTTTTTGTTACTCTAAATACAATTTGTTTTGATTAGGAAACATTTAAAAAATTAAAGTTAACACTTGAAGATATGAATGGAGAAATATTCAATGTTATTTCTTACAGACTTAAAACAGTCATATAATTCTATCTACATATCTTCAATAACATTTTGTATCTTGGTAAAGTTTTTTAATATACTATGTATATCTATCATTAGTTGGTAATCTGTTCATTGACTTCAAAAGGTTTTTTCTTCCCAGCTATGAATGCCAGGTTACTGTTTCCCATCATATTAACAAAATCAGGAGTTATAAGTCTTAGTTTGGCTTTAATCCTGATCAAGCATTTTTCTCTACTCAGTTGGGTAATCCTTTATTCTCATTTGAACAAAGAAAAAAGAACAAATAAAAATTTAGCAGATTTAGTGATAAATAGCCACTAAATTAAAAGGGTAATAATATCTAACCCTAAAGCTACAAGCTCATTATCTCATTTTCAAGTTCATTTGATAAAAAGACCAATGAGGCCCCAATTGCAAAAACTGGATTGGTCAGTCAAAAACTTATCTAAGCAAAGGTTTTTATTCAAACCTATAATACCTATTTTCATAGAGGTTGGTGAAATAAACAATCTCCCACATTCACTAAATATGTCTATAAATATCAGAATATTATTTATAAAATATACCACTTTTAAGATAGTGTTTTTTGTAACTTTGCTAAGTTAGCTACCATTAGTTGTTACACTAACCACATACATTAAATACTTATATCTATCAATGTTCCTGGTAGTCTTTTTTTTTTTAATTTTATTATTATTAATACTACTACTACTACTACTACTATTATTATTATTATCATTATTATTATTGTTATTATTATTTATTTCTGTATCTATCACATTGTAAAACTCCATCCAAATTAAATTTATAAAGAGTCTAATAGTAAATAAACATTCATAGAATTTGAATTTCACAGTCTGTTAATCTTGTAAGTTATGCAGTATTTCCAGAGTTATACATATTTGGAAATTACTAGGAAATAAAGAATCTCATTATCTTATCAATCATTCTTTCTTTGATGAAGCTGTTTCCCAAACGTTTTGTTAGCATCTTGTATATTAAGGATCAGAGATTCACTTGCATAAAAAATGATTTATTCAAACAAATAGGACTTCTATTGAAAACAAAGAGTTCTATTCAAGATGTAATGTTGTCATTTTGTACAAACACAAGACTTAATCTCTCATACATAACATCACATTTTATTCAACTTTGGATTTTGTCAATCACAGTAGGTGTGTAGCTCTGAAGTTCTCTCCAAATTTGGATGCTACATTTCATGTGGATATCAGACATCCCATTTTCTCTCACAGGTAGCTGTTTATATATGTTTATTTTTTTTATCTCCCCATGCATACATATTTTAGGTGCAGTTGGTTCAATCCCATGGATCTGAACTTTGCAACCTGAAGGTCAACTCTTATGTTAACCTGTTAATGCACTTGGCTTCTTTGTAAAGACACCAAGTGCAAAGTCTATTTTGTAAACATCTTGGGTGAGACATATGCTACAAAGGTTTTAATTTAATGCAAAAAGATTATTCATCAAAATGTAAAGTTTTTATTCTGAACAAAAATATTTATTTTAGTAAAGGCTTTTATTTAAAGTATTTCTAATGATTATCTTCATATATCTTCAAATATACAAATTGTCAAATCCTAGCAAATATATTTTTATTCTGAATTCTGGAGTGCAAAGAGTTATCAGATCTCAGTATTTGTACATGCAAATATGCATAATACTGGCGTCTGAATTGATTCATTTTCTTTGAAAGTAGACTTCAGATAATGTATTCCTTCATTCATATAACTGTATAAATGCACTATTGAAACACAGAGAAAAAAGACAAGCTAAGCTCTACTACCAGAATCTTCAGACACTATATGAAAAATAAAGTAACCAACCATGTACACTTTACAAAACAGTAATGCAATTATAAATATATTGATCATTCGTAGCATTGAGCAATTTACCAATAATATGGATATTTTTATTTGACTTTATGAATAACAACTACTGGTGATTCGACAAAAATTGAACACTATCAAATTCATTTACAGCAATAAAGACAAATGTTAACAAGCAAGGCTTAAATGCTACTTTTTTCCTTCAATTTACAATCAATGTTTTTTTTTCTTCTTCATCAAACTTAATCAATAAGTCTAATAAGTTTTTTTTCTTGCGAAGAAACAAAGAGTTCATTGCTTTCTTCAAGACAAATACAGGGGAAATGACCCAAACACTATCCTGCAGAAAGATCTATTTATACAACACGTTAAAATTACCCTACAACAAATGTAAAGATAAAAAAAACCCTGAGGATGCCAAATAAATGTCCTTACTCTATACACAAAAAGGTTGCTAAAAAGGATCTCAACTCTATATAATATTAAGTAGCTTTTCATACTAAAACTATACTGCCCTGATTCATCAAAAAAAAAAAAAAAAAAATCAGTCCTCCGTTGGATAAAAATACAACCAAAAACTGTATGTATAACATCCTCTGCAGCTGTGCCCAAGAGTATTACTAGCCAAGTCGAAAAACACTGGGATACCATTATGGTGAAATTACTAAATTACACTCAGCAGAGCAAGGGGCCACAATGCTTTTTTTGACACAAGATCAAAATGATAGAAAAAAATATTTAAATTCTTTGGTGAAGTGTATATATATATATATATATATATATATATATACACACACACACACACACACATCAAGAAAGATTGTTTCTGCATGTATGCATGTATGTTTGTACAACTATTAATTGCATGTCTTTTTATAAAGAAAAATTGGTGGAGAACAGTAAACAAACTTCAATAAAATCCACACTGTTTTTTTCTGAGAGGGGGTTTAAAAAATTAATTTAAAAAATGATCAAAAAATAAAACAAATCAATAAAGCATAATAAAAACAAAATAAAATACAAATAAAGAAAAAAACATGAACAAGAAGAATAATAAAAACAAACATCCTTAAGTTGAATGACCAGTTACTGAAAATCAGCTCTGCATTGTAAAATACAAAACACAATAAAACTAAGACATTATTGAATTAGAAAGCTTTTAATTGCTTTTATGAATAATATATTTCAAGGATAATATTGTCTGAAGCTGAAAAAAAATTTCCAATGAAAAATGAATTTTTACAAGAATTGTTTTTTTTTTTTTACATTTTTAATTACAATATTTTATAAAGTTGTTAAATCTTTTAAAATTCAGTTTCAATGTACTGTTATTAAGTAAAACTATTTATCACTAATCATAACTCTTAAAGCTTGTTACAATCTGAAAATCTAGTATTTAAAAAAGAATTTTACATTGTTTCTGAATGTGTATAAACATGCTGTTTTTATATATATGGATGTTCATACATGATATTATTATTAAAAAGTCACGTATTTTAGTTGTTGTTTAAAATTTCCTAACTGAGATATAAAAATTAATAATAAATAAAATACCATAAAATTTAAGATGTACATAAAAATTATAGGTACCTCTCTTATTTATGAAATTTTATGTTACATTAATTTTTATATGATCTTAGTTTTGAAATTTAAAATTTATTTTATTCTTATATAGTATTTTAAATTTTATTATTTTTCCAGAAAGCATCTTCAAACATAAGGCTATAAAGCTAAAGTACCTAATAATTAATAAAATATTAGATTGCTTAAAATATTTGTTAATTTGTAAAAATTACTGGGTACTTAAATAAGTTCACTTAAAATTCGTAAAATTTGTCACTTTTGTTCATCCATCCAATGACTTCTCCTGACTTCAGCTGTCTATACCATTAATCAACACCTGATAAATGAGTCACCGTAGTTAAGAAATGCTTTTATTTTCTACTGTTTTTCCTGCTAAAATAGTAAGTAGTTTGTTTCAAATTAGATTAAGTAAACTTTAAATTTTCTTATTTTACTCAAATAACCTTTGAAAAATGTATATTTTATTTTTACAAGATTTTTAAAACAGAGGATTTAACTTTTGTTTATAAATGTCTCCAAAAAAAAAAAAAAAAAAAAAAAAAAAAAAAAAAAGGAAAAGACATCATTGATCTTAAAGAAATCAATATAAATTCAGTTTTAAATATACCAAAGTATTTTGATTACTGAGATTTCTTTACCTTTGAATTAAAAGCTAAAAAGAAAGCTTCAAGGATGATTTATTCATTTTTAAAATTAATTTTAAACTATAGGTATACCATTTTTTGGCAAATTAGTGGAGATCCCTATAATACTTTTGAACTAAAAACTTAAAAAAGGCCATTTATTCATAAAAATGTATAATGAGCAAGTTTTGGTATCTATTAACAAAACACAAGGCCAGACTATCAGTTACTGGACTACAGGTAGAAGAATCCTGTTGTATGTTGGTTGTTCACGTCTAGGAAGTAAAGTCAATTTGTTTATGCTCCTCAAGGAAAGACAAAGAATATTGTCTATTAAGAAATATTGTAATGTAAAAACTGTTTAAAGATAGTTTTGTGTTTGAATAAATGAATTTGAAATTATATTGTTGTTATAGATTTGTTTTTAACTTTTTAAATTTTGGGCAACGTCAGGTAGCTTTACTAGTTTACTATAAATGTGGTGACTAGTTTCAACTTATTGTTGCTTTTTATCCCAAATGCTTTAGGTACAGATTATTTGTTTTTCTAATGAGTAGCTAGAGCCTTTCAGCAAAAAAACAAAAAAAAAACAAAACACGACAACAACAAATGAATGAAAGATCATCAGCTGCTGCACTTTCTATGCTTTTTCTAACAGGAGAGAAGATTCTAATTTTTCCACTTCTCAAATTGATACTTCAAATAAGAATTTTGTTGGACTGAAAAGTTTTGCTTTAGATGACAAAGAGGAAGAAAAGAAAATGCACTCAGTAAATTCACAAAAAAGGCTAGAGTATACATGATTCTTTTAAAATGTCTTTAATATTAACAATCAAAATTTCTATTTCAAGAACAAATGAAAAATACAAAAGGACCATTTTTAAAAATATAACTTATAAAATATAACAACAATATAAACTGGAGGGGTAGGAGGAGCTAAAACTTATCACAGATGTGGGTGAGAAACTTCCAAAATATATGAATTCAACACATGGAGATTTTCATATATAAAAACCAGCATAGCTCACAAAAAGAGAATATTTATTTATGTGTACAGATAGCTAAAGCTCATAAAAATCATCATATGTGATCAGCAGTAGTGTGTGTCTGCATGTGCCATGTGATTGGGTTGAAATTAGGTAGTTGACTATGCAGGAGGTGTCTCCCCTGATAGAAGATTTTGTACAAGATTTTGGTGAAAAAGAGAGAAAGAAGGTTTATACCCCGCCCTTCTATAGTCTTCTATAGAATGGCATATAGCTGTATTAAAAGCAAAGTCTATTGGCAAACAAGATGGTGTACTCCCACCGTATAAAAAACATTCACTTAATCTTACAATCTGGGTAGTCTCAACAAATTAGAAAATTAAATGTGATTTTACTTAATAGGTGAAGTATATTCATATGAGCAACATACTTAAAATACAGTTGTATTTTACACAACAGAATCTCCATTTGCCAAAACTATAGATTCAATGAAAATGATTGCAAACAAGCATTATATAAAATATGTAATAGAGTAGTAGATTTCTTACGCAGCAATCATAGGTAGTTAAGATTATTTAATATTTCCAATAAAAACCAAAAAATATATCAAAACCCAACATATTGTGCTTCTCTACATTGGTTACTTAGGTATTCAGACTGTAATTCTGAAACTTGAAACTTTATATAAGCTGTTTGTAGGCATATAGTTAAGTTTCATGATTTTTAAATTTATGTGTAATAAAATATCAAAATCAAACCAAATTATTTTAAGTCTACAGATAGATGAGAAAAATTGAATTCAAAGAAAAATAATAACCTTAAATATATTATACTGATTATAACTATATCTAAAATAGTCAGTTGGTTGATACCTATACAAAAAGAAAAAAAAACAATTATGAAACTAAACATGATTGACAATACAAAAATATCCAACTGTGAATCTGGTTTAAGGAACTGAACCAACTTTGTTAAAACTCTTGCTTATATAAAGATGTTAATCTTTATATAAACAAGAGTTTTAATGGTTTTTTTTCAAGAACACTTTATGCAAATTCTTTTGGCAAAAGTATCTACTTCAAATCTCTTAATCTTATCTGGATGACATGATTGTCAAATGAATAAACTTGTCACATAACTAGCAGGACTGAAATTAAGATTGAATGCTACCTTTTAGTATTGAACTTTTTCAAAGTATGTAATAAAGAACTTACATGTGTACCTTACTTTTTCAAGTGACTGGGTTTTCACAGAACTGGTATGTTTGCCTGTCCATAAACTAGTCAATATTTTAGGAGTAGTCAAGTTTCAAAGACAAAAGAATTGTAACGAACAATACAAAGAAAACGTTTTGATAACTCACACAATCAACATTTTTCTCTCTTTCTCAATATAATCTAATGCAAATTTAAAAAAAAATAAAAAGCAATACTAGTTAAACAAGCTGGTTGCCTTCTATTCATCACATTTTTATATATAGGAGGGGGGAAAAAAGAGAGATAAAGAGGAAAACAACTTAAACTTATTTGTATCCTGGGTAACATGACTCAGGTTAAAATAACTTTCTCTCTCTCTCACACACACACGCACATAAGGTAGTAGTAATGAATCTTTAAAAATATTTTTTAAAATATCCTTATAATGAGAACAAATACATATAGTTACTAATAATAGCAATTGAAAATTACCATATTTGATTGTTTATGCACGAGTGGGTTTAAGTACACTATATTAGTCATGTACCACCTTCAGTTTTGGAAAAAAAAAAAAAAAAGAAAAATACACTTATGGTTACTTTCATATTTCATGGAAGTATGAGTAAGTTGTCAGAACTTCACCTTTATTAATGCAACTTGCCTTTAAAAATCAATTGTGTGGAGAGCAAGTTTCCTTCTTGGTATGATGTTAAATCTTATTAAAGTTGTAGATATTTTTTGTTATGAATTATTTATTAATTGTTATTGTGAATTAACAAACCCCATTTTTAAGTATTTACAATGTTTTAATTTTAAACTGTTAGAGTGAAAGATTTACCAAAATAGGTTTCTGTATCAATTTGGTTATAATTATTACATAGATGATTAATATAACAGTTCAACTCAAGATGATCTTTATACTTACAAGGATCACTTTGGTTCAAATATAAAAAAAATATTTCTCAATCAGTATCAGTCTTTAAACATTCTAATTTATTTTAAATACTTAAAAAAAAAAAAAAAAAAAAAATTTAAAGTAATTTTTTTAAATAAAAATTGATTTAGTATTTATTTCATCTTAATTTGTGGTTGATTTTATATTGCGACTCTGGCCAGCATTTTATGGTCATTAGTAAACAGATTAGAAGTAGCAAAAAATATCCTGTCATAAACCTTAATTTTTTCCATAATTATTAATGTAATTGTTCAGGTAAAGTTCTATGATTTTGATTAAATTCAAATTATTATTTGTAAATATGTTGAAAATGTATCATCAATTTGTTTAAAAAGAATACCATGATAATTGCTTAAATAAAGTAACACTAAGTTTAAAAAATGTAAAAAAAAATTTTTAAATTTAAAAAAAAAAAAAAAATAAAAAAATAAAAACAAAAAAAATTAAAAAGTTGGTGATAAGATTTTATTTATTTATAGTAACATTTTAGGAGGTCACCCATGGAGCTTTTCCCAGTAATCATTATCTTTACTGTGTGTTCTTTTTTTTTTAACAATACGAGGTCACCTAACAATTTCCTATAACCAAAATAACTACATGAACAAACAAAAAATTAAAAAGGAAACCATTCTACTTTTCAACAGCTTCAACCAGCCATCACCTGTTACTCTCCTCATGTCTAAAAAGTGAATGCTTTTCCCCACACGGCACCAAATGAAAAAGAAAACAAGGTCAGACAAATCAATTATTTTTGCTAAATTCAAATGTTAAAAAAAATAAAAGATGATATATACAGAATAAAATAACTATTTTTACTTTGAATTTGTGTGTGAAAATATTCGCATTTTTTTCTTCTTTAATATTACCTTATTATTAGAATAATATATATATATATATATATATATATATATATATATATATATATATATATAAGCAAAGACTATATCTGCAAGAATAGTCTTTTCCAACACACACACACACACACGAGAAAGTACAATGCTATATTCTACAAAAGATTATTGGCTGAATGCTACAGCATTCAGAAAGTTGAATCTTACCATACATTGCTTATGCCATAAGAAACTACATGAAAACTAGTTTCATGGCAACCATGTACAGGATGAAAAAAAAGGGGTTCCTGCAAGCTGTGATATTCTTGGATACACTTATGCAAAATACTGGCCTTGAAAATCTGGATGAACTCAAAACACATATAATGGATTGGGACAATTGAAGATAACATGCTGAGATATTGTAAGATGGGACTCAACCAAACTATTAGCTGAATTTATTCAGTATTTGTAGTCACTAGATGTTTATATAGCAGTAAAACACAGCATTTGAGAGTAAAGACATTTTCATTGATAGACAATTTTTTTTATTTCTACAAACACTATTTCTAGTGGGTAGACATGTTCCAGTTGACATCTGTTTTTTATTAAACAGTGAAATTAATATCAACCAGCTTAGATCAAAAATGGTTTGTGTGTGTTGATGCTAAAGGATTAAGGAATGTATAACTGATTGGAAATTTTCAAAAATTATATCTGCTTGATTTATTTTCACCTTTGAAATGTAAACACAATAATTTTTAAATGGATCTTCTTTTACTCCAACACTATTTCTTATTATTACAAATGCTATTTCTCTTATCATGCTTTCCCTAATGGAAAAAGGCAATACAGGTTTGATTCATGTTGGGAAGTACATTTTTCTTTAGTCAGGCATTAATTTTATTGTCTAAGGAAATAAAGATAGAGATGTCAACTTGAACATGTGTACTGACTAAAAATAATGTTTATATAGTAACAAGAAATAGTGTCAGATTAAAAATCAATTTTAAAATTTCATTATATACAATGATTTATATACAAAAATAAATCAAATTCAGCTGCCTTAAAGTTCTAACAATTGAATTTACAATGTTTATATTGAAATGAATCAGAATTATAATTCTTGTATATTCTATATAATTTCACATCTAGCTTTTAAAGAGTAATGTGGGATTAGTACAAGACTAGATAAGAAATTCTTTCCTTTTCTTAAAGTCTTCAGTAAGTCTTATAACCAACAACAGTAGCATGCAAAAGTTGGGGTACAGGGTGCTACGTTCCCTAGCAACTGTAGTGGAAGAACATCCAATCAATGAAATAAAAATTTAGTTTATATTTAATTTGAATTAAGTGTTTATTTCATGTTTCATTTGTTTTTATATATTTAAAATGTCTTTCTTTCTCACATTTCTCAGTACTAGACCCTAGAGGCACCCTTCTTGAGTCTTAGGGACATGCAATTAAAAAGTTGACACCAGGCATCACTAAACCTCTGCATATCACTGACTAACAATATTATGACAATCTCAGAGCATATGGTCTTTAATCTTAAGACTTTACCAAATTATACTGAGCCAATTCATGTAACATTACTCAAGTTAGAAAAATTTGAATAGAAAATAATTTTTTTTCACTTTCCTTCATAAAGCCTTGCCAATCTACTATTTTAATAGTACTTTGGATTTTATACTCAATTTTATACAATACATAGATGTTATGAGAAGACATTAAAAAAAAAAAAAGTGTGAACAGAAAGTAAGTAAATGCTTGCTAAACAAACCTTGGTTCTTATAGTAACTATCGCATATGTAAATATACTACTGTCTTATATAAACTATTAAAAGTACCAAGCTATTTTAGATGGTAAGAAAAGAGAGGTTATCAAAGAATATCACCACCCAGAAACTGTAATAACAACATAGTTGATTTCATTAAATTGTATTAGATGAATATTGTATAATTCAAAGACTATCTGTGATGCTGTCCAACAGATGTTCTCAAATGCAGCTGAAAGAAAGTCAATATTTTATTTTGAAGAGTATATCAAATTTTACATCTAAAATTTTGTATTCAAATCCTGGTCTCTAACTTGAACAAAAAATATTTGTGTCAAAAACAGATATACAACCAAAGAAACTTAGCTTAGGAACCACCCATACATAAAAGAAATATTTGATAGAGGACTGTAATATTACATAATAGACCAAAAAAATTAATTTGATTTTTACAAATGAATGCAAGGCTGTATAAAATACAATTCATTATCATAATATCTGATACTATCAAGTTTCAAGGCAAAATTTTCTTTACCTACTTACAATACAGCTTTTATCCAGATTTAAATAGTGAAAAAGAGGTATTATTATTTTGATAAATTTAATGATCATGTGTGCTAACAAGAGCAATGATAAAATACTATTTATAGGAATTAATTATCATGTTTTCATCAACAAATCCTTATAAAACTGATAGTGAGTAAAAAGGAAGAGAATGAAAAGATATGGGCAGCCAATACACAACAGAGAAAAGCAAAATGTAAGACATCTACAATCTATTTCCTTTTTTGAGAAACTACAATCAACCTAACAGCACCATTATTGATATTATCTAATTCCATCACTAAACAGCTTATTGCATTATTGCCTTAAAAATATTACTGATCTTATTACTTAAAGTGGTCTGAATCTTACACTTTTACAGAAACTAACTTCTATGTTTTATTTTTTAGGTAAACAAAAAATTCACTGCATATAACAATTCTTTACTTGAATTCTGAGATCTCGTTATCCTGTTTCCATTGTCTTTCAGGCTTCATCAGGTGACTTGTTTCCATTGAGTCCAAGAAAGAGAAATGACAGCAACATAGCAGCAGCTACATTAAAAAGTAAAACCTCAGTGAGTGCAATTGAGCATGACAAGTAACAGCAGCACTCATTAGCAGGCAGGTTAGATTTAAGGCTCCAAGTTCTCCACTCAGAATTGTCCTATTAAAATGTTGGTTTGTGAATTTAGTAACATAGTAATTGCAAGTTTAATCTCTGGGCAGTTCATGCTTAGAATCTGTGGAAATGAGACGAGCAGTACTAGGAACAAGACAAGATATCCCTGGATATGAACAGCAGAATGAGAACAATTTACCCTCATATATTAAATAAATAGTTCAGTTTGAAATTCCTTCAAGGTTACTGAGATCAGATTAACAATCACCTGATGAAGATCGGAAGGCACAACAGATGAAACATTGTGATAACAACAACAAAAATGAAGATTGTGTGTAAATAATGCTAATTATTTGTAATATTCTAATATAAAATAATATAAGAAATACACCAAAATCCAAATATACAAACTTATATTTGCAATATTGGTTATATTGAACCTACATCATTAATCTTATTTTGAATTATAATCATTTATTTGAACATATATCATTAATTCTTTAAATAATTATGGAAAGACAATTAAGTATCAAGGTTTTTTGGGTTTTTTTTTTTTTTTTAACAAATCTACAAAAGGGAGTGATAGAAAATAATTTTTATATCTGAGAAAATTTTGTGCAGGGTTATACCAAAAAATACCTACATGAAGTCTTCCGTGTTGTCATTCTCTGATACAAGAACATCTTTTCTGAAAAAATGAAGATCAGATTTATGAACTAATCAGTTTCGGAATTTGTGGCTTTTATCCTTAAATGATTTTAAAAATGTTTCAAAAAGAGACACTGTGGTATTAGAGATTGTGGTGTTAGATAGCATTTTTAGAGTAGATTTTATTATGCTTTGCTAATCAGCTGTTTTATACTTCTACATTCATTTAAAAAAAATAATTACTCATTTTTATTAAATTACTGCAAATTTGTTGATGATATACAATAATACATAATTTACAACTTGAAAGATTTTTCAAGTGTCTCTCTAGTCCTAGGCAAAAACACTTAGAAAAATATATTCTTTTTAATAAAATATGCAACGAAAAACGGTGGGAAGAGATTAGAGCTTCTAACATTTTTAAATCAATCTACTGTGTACATACAATAATAATGAGGGAGAAATAAGTTGAGTGTCTACTAAAGACAGGGTGAATCAAACAAATCAAACAAGTGTATATTGCCGAACTGCACGTTGAATTGTGTGCAAAATTTCGTTATAAGGGAGGTAACTTCGACTACAACAAGTGCAACACAGGGATACACTCAACAAACGGCAGTGATTTTTTTTTGTTTTTGTTACAAACTCACCACGTTTTTGTTAAGCTTGTAGGAGGAATCTTCGCTTTGTAAAATCAGGTTAGTTATCTGAAGAAAGAAAAAAAAAAATGAAAAACTTAAGGTGTCATATTGTTTTATTAATTTTATCCCCAGTGAACTGTCTGTGTAGAGATCTGGGGTAAAATGTGGTTTGTGGACACTGTTAAGAAGAGAGTGTTGATGACAGTAGGATGCTCCGATTTTAATTTTCATTAAATACGATAAGAGAAAATAATTTTAAATGTAGCCCATTTTTTTGTGTATAAATCCTCTTATGCTTGAATTATGGCTTGTCTGTCAAAGTAGATTACCTAGTGAGACAGATTTGTGCAAAATCTACCTTTATTTTCTCTAAGCCCATGGGATCAAGGACTGGGAGATTTGGGTTCGTGTTTTTCTTAATTTGCAGATAAAGGTACAAAAGTCAGCTACTACATTTTTTTTTATTTATATTTTTGCACCATATTTGTTTGGTGATTTGATACTGTGGAATCTTCCACATTAACCTTCCACCCCTTTCAGAAAGATGTATTCTTCGCTAAAAAAAATCCTTAACCAATCACCACTTCGTTTCAGTAAATTCAATCTTCTAATGGTTAAGAAACACTAAACTGTAGCAAAATTGACACAGAGCCTTTTCCCGCTGAAGCTCTCTGGAGCTGATTTTTAAACACCAAAGTCTATATAAACAACCGCATGACTCAATTCAAGTCAGTCAGTCATCAAGTTTCGTGAGATGCTACCAAACTCCATGCGTGTCAATTCACGGACTCAACATCACTTCAAAATTCTCAACAAACTCAACACAGCACTCAATCGTCCATTGTCCACGTGTTAATCAAATTACAATTGACTTAAAAAGTGAACGTTTTCAGGACACAAACAGTAATTGTACAATTCATCAATTTAGCCAAACAGTTAAAGGCAAACAACTCTTCACAACTTAAATTCTAAATAACAAGTAACACACGCATACACACTAATATTTGAATGAACACATTTGAGATTTTTCCTTGCAGAAACCAAATTATTTTAATTTCACTAACAAATCAAAACCATTAACTTTTATTGACCAAATTTCTGCATGAACATTCTTCATAACCTTGTCTCAATTGCAACAATCAACAAACATTCTGTTATCCTTGCATGTATATCTATTGTATATATATAAAATCTCTTTATTGTTGGATCTCCAAACACTGTGTTTTTAGTAATTTCTCGCAATACAAATTGTCCTTATATTCTTTATTTGATCTACGTGTTGTGGGATAATGCATAATAAGCATGCATAATCTTTGCCTTACATAAATTACCTTCTGATACATTTTCACTCAGCTACAACCCACAACAATACTTTTAGTGAAACAGAGACATTTGCAGTTAGAGAAATTCAAAAGATTAAAAACAATGAAATTGCTGAAAATAAAGTAATATCCAAATAAAATGCAAATAAAAGATACAAATATAAACAATAAAATGATATTTCAGACTGTTTTATCAGATATCAAAACGAGAACTTTTATTATGCCAATGTTGTGTCAGAGAATAGAAGCTTAAAAATCGTTTAAAATTGCTGCAACAAAAAATTCTGAAATACAGCTGTTGGTAAAGAAAAAAAAAAGAAGAAAAAAATTAATTAAAAAAGTTATGATAGAAAATAAAATATATTCAAGTATGTGAATAATAATTTTTCCTTGCATAATTTTTTTGCAATTGAAGGCATATAAAACCCATAAAACTTTGGGAACATTCTTGTAAAATCATTGTTCCCTATTGTAAATCATCTTAAAGATTTCCAGGACCCTCTGATGAGTACATGTCTTCAAGCTTTGTCATATATTTTCAATGCATTGAGTAGGCCGCTTGTGTAGCACTATTGTTCCTTACAAATCATTGTGTTTGCTCTGTTTTGGATCCTTGTCTTATTGGAAGATTCAGTCATCTTTAATTTTCCTTCAGTCAAATGAAGTGTCTTAGTATTATTTTTTTTTTAATGTTTAGCGCTACCTTATAGCATTCAAACCATCATTTTTGTGCTTTTAAATAAGTTACTTTGTTGCCTTCAAGACTGAGCAAACATCTACAGTGAATCCCACAAGACTGAAGAAAAGATTAAGACACAAAAGCAGCTTCCTTAGATCATGAGACCTGATAAAAATAAAATATATAAACAAAAATAAAAAGAATTCAAATTAATATAATGCATTTGCACTTTCCTTTAAAACTCTTATCACTTTCTTTCTCTAAACTTTTATTTCTATACTTCTTTTAACCTAAGAGAAGGCAACTGCTAATTAATAAGAGGATGAAGAAGAAGAAGAAGACTAAACACTGGAAGTTTGCAAGAGAAGAGCTTACTTATTTGTGACTGAAAAAAAAAAAAAAAAAAAATCAGGGAAGTTCTAGGCATAACTTCCATTATAAAAAAAATGAAAAAGGAATGCCAGAAAATAAAATAATTTGGCCAATCAAAAAATTGACACAAAGAAACTTTGTTTGCACCAAATTCTCTCTGCAAAAATATAAAAACCTGACACTTCTAGGCAGGTAGATAAAGAAGAGACCAGAACAACTCCAGGAGAGGACTGAACAAAATAATGCAGCCATGTACAACACAAAGAAACAGTTAAAAGGTCATCTGCTACTTAGATTTATGCTCTGTTCAGAGCCAAGAGAAAAAAAAAACAACAGATTGACATCAGACCTAATTTCTCACATTACTACTACCCCTACCATGGTTTGACTTCTGACTATCAAAATGGACATTTCTTCAAGCAGCTATCAATATCTACTTGGTTAACAAACTTTTTGCTATGCCGAACACTAAAAAACTCGATCACCACTCTAAAGAAAATAAGTACATACATTATTTTAAACCATGGAGTCAGTTCATTTTATTCTCCTTTTTATAAGTTCCTTATAAAGTAATTATCCTACTACCTATCCACACAGGCAACATTCAGATATACGAGACATCCTAGTTGATCTTACTCAATAGTGATGGTCATCTAGACCAGCTTACTAAGTACTATCCTATCTCAAGATGACCATTTGTCCTTTGTTATTTGTAATTTGGGAAATAGGAGGCTGAACCTCAGACATTAACTATAGAAGCATATGTGAGCAGTATAGCTGAATGGATAGTTGATATTTCACTTTTCCTAATCACTGATTATAGTTCAGTAAAAGATTGAATTTATTACATCCAATGCAAATGGGGAAAAGAATATAAGGGAATTGGTTAGAAAAAGAATTCACTTTTTTTGACAAATTTCACATCTGAAAACTTTTGAATGTATCAAGTGAAACATTGTATGTAGACAAACCATTATCATTAATTCATATATTTAAAGGAGGTTACAGATTTACCCAGTAGTTCATTACTCCAAGTTATTTTTATGTATATCTATGAGCAAGCCAATAGGTTTGAAATATGACAGATGTTTACTATTTCAATAAGTTTTTGTAAATATAGACAAGAAAATTAAAATATACAGTTTATTGATATAAATTGTCATAAATTGATAAAATTTAAATGATTGATACCAAATTGTAAACCAAGTACATAACCAAAAAGGTTATTTCAAAATTTAATTTAGAACTAAAAATTTAGTATTTTTATAAGTTTTCACAAGAAATTCATTAATCCTGTACAAATTTGCAAATTATATAATTGTATCTATAGGTATGTTGAGAAGAAAATTATAGAATTTCTCTTAAAATCACAAGTGTCTAAGCAGATACAATTGTCTGGAAAGAACTTTGGGGTCATTTGCATGTGCAAGTATAAAAACTTTACTCAGTGTTAGAATGAAAAATTGAACGAGTTATGCTTCCAAATTCAATTGACTGGTTGTCAAGATTCTTGTAATCTAACAAGCTTAACTGATGTATGTATATATATATATATATATATATATATATATATATAAAAATCAGGCAAGGAACCTTAAAACACATTTTTAATATATGGCAAGTTTCAAAATTTTACAGATATTATATTACATCTTTTACAGTTTATTACAAGGTTGTACAATGTTATTTACCAGGAATTCCTTTAAAATAGTCATCAAAAATATTAAAATCAATATACATTGGGACCAGGTAGCCTTCTCTCTGCAAGCAGAAAGAATGGTTGCTTGGCCTTAGTGTAATAAGAGTGTGATAATGGTTTCTTTTTCCTACTGATTCTCTGGTTGTTCTTATATAACTATTTTTTTCTATTGTTGGTTAAACATTTATTTGTACACAGTTGTCAAGTCTCTGAAGAACGAGGATTGAAATCAGTTAGCCCATTGATTTTTTTTTTTTTAATTACGTCCCCTTCCACAATGGGCTGTTGAGAGAAGACAGTCTACTTAGAATAGGTGGCACTGACAATTTACATATGAACAATACCAGGCAGGTATTAGCCAATAGTCAGCGTGATAGTGTGCGAAAACAAGACAAGATGAACACAATACTGATGCCAGGCTTAATGAGGATGTCTACACAAACAAGGTAAGGGAATGGTGACAATATAGGCATGTTGGACCTTAAGAGAGCATAACTACAGGTTCATGTACACCAATCGCTGTGGCCTTTCCAGACAGTCTTACTGAAAGGGCATAGGTACATGATTAAGCTTCGCCCTCAATGTGCTGCTTCTTATAATGAATGCAACTATCAAGATGGTACTGTCGCAGGTTGAAGCAATACAAGATGCCACTTCAGAATATAGATGACATCTTCATTCATGAAAGTATGGTTTCCATAGCGCACATCAGAAAGCTATGTCTGACTTTGGACTGACATGCAAGGACACCGTGAAACTCGACAATGGTGCAAAAGTCTGGGGAGCACCACATGCTTCAATGGAAATGAGTAAGTTCCCAGATACTCCAACTGTTATCACACGTCATAATACATTCTCACACTGCAGAAAGCTCTTAGGCCACCTTCCAGTATATGGATGGCTAATAAGCAGCTGCAACATTCATAAAATGATGGGCCACTGCAGTAACGAAAGGGTGGGATGATAAAACCTGCAATATCCCACTGAAGTGCATGATCCACAAAACAGTGATAAGAGTACATCAAGAAGATCTTACAAGAGGAGGCTGGTGTGTGAGCGGCCAGGAAATGACAGTGTGGGCAGATGCAAGTTCTCTGGCCACTGGGGTGCATTGGAAGTGAATGGAGACATGGAGGACACATGCTGGCTTCATTGCAACAGTGACACTCAACATATTAGCTGAGCTCAATGCAATAGTAAAGGTGTCACATACACCAATATGACTATTGGCAAATTAGCTCCTTTGCTAAAAAAAAAAAAAAAATAATAATTAAAATATATACCTTTCTTCAGACTAGAAATACTCAATGATATCTTTTCGTGCCCCCTTTTTACTTTTCCACTTATATGACATGTAAATCTCTCACAGAATATCACGTTCCCTTTTGGGAAAAGCAGGAACAATACATACATAAACACATGCAGCTATGGGAGATCTGGGTCCATGCAAAATAATGGAAATGCATCAGCATAGCTGTCACCCTGGTGTGAAACACACCACTTACTTTGTCAGATGCATCAATCCCTCCATACCTAGTACAGCTGACAAGATGGTGATTCAGAGGTGTCCTGAATGCCAGTCCATAGATCTGGCACCAGTGTGCTGGCAGAATGGAAGACCAGGTGTTTGTAGTACGTGGTCCAGGCTGGAGATGGATATTACACATTATGGCTGAAGTCATTACCTGATCTTCATTGACTGCAGGCCAACACATTCTTTGTTTAGCAACCCGTAGCATGACAATATTCTGAGAGCATTATTCGGCAGTTGTAGTTGATATTTTGTGAGAGGTCCACCATACGAAATCCTTACCAACAATGATACTGCATTCACCAACAGGTTATTCAAGGCTTTCATGGAGGAAAGGGGCATCCAGCTGCACTTTTTCTGTGTGTGTGTGTGTGTGTGTGTGTGTGTGTGTGTGTGTGTGTGTGTGATGTCTGGAAACAGGATAATAGAAAGGTGCCATAGAAGCATAAAACAGATTGCAACGCTGAAGGATGACATGTCAAGTTCAATAGTACCAGCTAACACAATTCATACTTATGAGGTTAGGCTCAAAGACATAGATGCTATACCTGCACTAACACCATTGACAGAGCACAAGTTGGAGACCAACCCAGAACCTCCAAACTTTCAACTGGGAAAGTTGTCTACAATCTGTCCTGATTGATGGTATGCCACATCATGTTAAAGACCTCTGACCAGCATAGGAACAATGCTCTGCCCCATGTGAGGCTGATGATTCATCCACAAGCAATGGGGAGTTGAAAGTAGATTCACGGGTTTTCAATGCATCTCCTGCTGCAGCGGAGACAGATAGCAACAAAAATGAGGATGAAGTACCTCCCTTGCATTGTGGCAACAAGGAGGATGAAGTACCTCCCCCATGTTGTGACAACAATGAGGACGAAGTATCTCCCCTGTGAAAGAGCACCAGAAGGAAACACCTGCCCCTTGCATGTTGGTGATGTGATCAAGAGATCAGGGGAGAGTGTAACAGAGAATCGGGTCAAACCTATAAGAGAGTTGGTTGTATGTGGGATGTTGAGAGAAGACATACTTACAGTAGGTGGTGCTGAATGATACTGAGCAGGTATTAGCCAATAGTCAGCATAGGTCTCAGACTGGGAGAGCTATATAACACCAATATTTTCTCAGTCAAGAGAGCATTCTCAATGTGTAAAAACCAGACAAGAAGAACACATTTTCTTTACTGGAGAGACAAAAGTTGGGAAATAGAAATCATTCTCAGTTGTATAATCTTGATGTTGTTTACAGAAAATATAACTGAAGAGTGTTGAAAAGCTTCTCAGCCCATCCAAAAAGGGATTGAAAAGTTTGATATTTGATCATGTTTAAATTTTGAAAATCAGTTTAGGCTGAGAGCCTTTCAGCACTCCCACATAATTTATTAGTATTCATAACATATAGAGGCTAAGTTTTTGACTTCTGCTTTTAATATATTTTTAATTATTATTTACACTATATACGCACTATTGTCCTCATCTTTGTTGTTGTTATAACACTTCAGCCGTTGCGCCCACTGGCCTTCATCAGGTGTATATCGATCTTGGTAATCTACAGGAAAATTTTGAACTGAACCCTTTATTTAATTTAGGGAGGTAGACTGTTCACATTCCAGTACACACTACCGACCACAGGGATTGAACTCGCAATTACTATGTCAATAGTATAATGAATATGTATGAAGGCCAGAGGGCACAAGATCTGAAACTTTGTGATAACAACAACAAAGATGAAGACAATAGTCCACATATAGAGTAAACAGAAATTTATTATTATATGACAAAATAATATGAAGTATATTTTAGGTAAACTGAAAATCACTAGATTCTAAAATTTGATAAGATCATTGTTAAAATATAAAAGTATAGATAAACCTGTCCAATATTTAACAAGATGGCAAATAAGACTTAGCCAAATTCATTAACCCACACTTATGTTTCAAAATAGAAAACCCCCTATGACAAGATGATAACTATATACATTCATGTTTGAAACTGACCAAATAAGTCCAGTTAATTTGATAAATGAGAAACTTGAAATTAATCAGTATAAAGGATTGGCTCAGCCTAAATTCTTTGCATTTATTGGTTGTATACTAACTGGTTTTCCATAACTAAATGATGTGTTTTGTAATTTCATCTTCTGAAATGTATCTCCACTCATATCTTTCCAGAAATTGTATCTAGTTGTTGCTTAGGAGTTGTTCTCTGCAGTGAACTTAGAGTTATGCTTGTGAAACTGAAGTTCATCGCCTATTCTTCCCTGATTAATAGTTCCCACAAACTATTAATCTCTATGTTTGAGCTGCTGATCAAACCATTTGAGCATAGTAAAAAAAAAAAAAAAAAAAAATTTTCAATCTTATCCTCCAATACTAGTTTTTATTTGCTGTTATTTTAACCTCACCTTTCCCACCACACACAGTAATCCATACCCGATTTTAAAGTGCCTCCACAGATTACAGCTTTTTGTTTGTTTTTTGGGGTTTTTTTTTTAATGTTCAAGTTTTATTTTGGTGGGGTAGCTAATCTTGTTCTTATATTCACTGCCACATTAAAAGTTGTATATTTCTTGGTCATGCTTTCTTCCAGTGAAGGGTTTTACTTTTGTGACCTATTTGCATAGAAAGGGGACACTTGAACTCTCACTTGGACTATATGCAATGATTAAAAAGAGACTGATTTATCAGAATTTAAGATGGCTAGTTAGTAACCCCAAATTAGACTTCCACCACAGAAAATACAATACCGAAGATTTAAAATTAATTTTTAAAAATGAAAAATCTTTCTTGAAGCATTTATTGTGGTTTTAATTTTAAGCTAATAGATTAAATTTAATATTTAAAATAAGCAAAATACTTTGCTGTATTTCAAAACTAATTTAAATTGACTAGAAGTTTTTTTTCTTCTAAAATAACTGATTAGCCTCCTTATTTTAGTTGTCTTTCATTGCATGCATTGCATTCTCTTTATTAAAAAAAATCTTCCAAAAATAAAATACTTTTCTGAAACATTATTGAGTAATATTAACTGATTTAAAACAAATGTTATTTACTTTAAGTTTAAAATATTGCAGAAATACATTTTTTTTAACACAGTAATGGTTGTTTTTAAGCTGTTGACATGTTTGAAAGCTCCATGACAGATTGATATTTATGTTGTTCTATTGGGAGATTTAGGGATATGTTTATATACACAAAGAAATTCAAAATTCTTTTGAAAATATTGGTGTTTGATGATTTGTACTTTTCCATTTCTGATAAGTAAATATGGTTTTTAATTAATATTATCATCTAAAAGAGTGAAATTAATACAAAATTTTAAAAGAATAAATTAATAAATTATTCTAATTAAAATTTTAAAGATGTAAACAATTCTTGTAAAAAGTCATTCATGAAAAAAAAATTTTCTTAAGACAATAGTGCCTTTAATATATCTTATTTATAAAAGCAATTAAAAGCTTTTCTAATTAAATAATATTTTAGTTTTATTGTATTTTTTATTTTACGATTCAAATCAAATTTTCAAGAAATGGTGTTTCTGTTTGCCAAAAAAAAAAAAAAAAAAAAAAAAAAAAATTGATGATTTAAATTCTCCAAGGAGTCTTGCCTTTAGCTCATATAAATATGAAGAGTGTGGAATTTTATTTTCTTGAAATTTTGTATAATTAAATGCTGTAACAGAGGGAAAAAATATTTTTATCTGGATCTTCTATAAAAAAAAAAAAAAAAAAATTTTTTTAAATCATTTCATTCATTTATGAATAAGTCCTGGAAATTTTATTAAAATCTGACAATTATTTGATTTTTGCAAGAATTTCTAACACAATGGGGTTTTTTTACCACAAAAAAAAAAAAAAAAAAAAAAAAAAAAAAAAAAAAACTTCCCATACTAATCTTTGGCCCACCCATTGAAAATTTTGAATGTGTTAGAAAGGATTAAAAATTTAATAAAATAATCAAAAAATACTCTAGGCTTTATCTTAATAATAACAAATATTTTCATGATAAAACTTTGTTTTTATCAAGTTTGGGGCCATTTTTCATCATGGTATGCTCTTTTTTAGCAGATTTTTGAAGATACCTATGTTAAACATGTCTTTTTAAGCACAAAACTGCTACATGGAAATTCAACATCAATTCAAATATACTTTTTTTTTTTATTAATTATGTCTATTTCTTGATATATAAATTTAAATGCTATACTAAATGTAGATCAGATAGTCACTAAAGATTTTTTTTCTAACCATTTAGCACAGATAATGCCAAGCAATTTACCTTCCCTAATAATGAAGAATACAATGGATGATTACTTTGTTCTAATCTGTTATACAAAAATGAAACTTTTCATGATAAAATCTATCTCAGTAGTTTTCCACAATAAATTCATTCATATAATGTAATTTTTCAGCAAACTACTATCAAAGCACTTCTATTTCAATTGTAATGTTTACTAATGAGATTTTAAATACAAAGTAAGCCATTAACATTACCATTGCCTCCCATGTCTACAAACTATTAAAAAAAATTGTGTTTAAAGATTTATAATCTCTTCAATGTCAACAATAGAAATTCTTTCAATTAATAAAGTTCCATAGGCCAACATTTTACTTTTCATAAAAATTAGCATGGTAAATTAATCTAAAACAGAGTTCCTCAACTGGCAGATGGTTTTGCTCAGGAATATCAATTATAATTTCATGAGAATTCTATCCAAGTACCATGTGTTAATTAGTTAGTAATAATTAAGCACTAATTGAATTGGTTTAGAGAATTCTTTGAACAGCTTTTTCTGTATTGAATCAATTAGAATAGTTTTATATAGAAGGAATGGTGAAAAGTTCTCAGCCTGACAAATACACATTATGTTTTACCATTTCTCCAATCATTGCCAGTCATTAATAAACCCAGATTACTTGGTACCACCATTTCCACAAGAAGATGACAAATGCTTGTAAACAATACACATATACAACATGAAAGCTGCTATTTTCTCTAAATGCTTCTTAGTTTTGAAAATAAAAACATTTTATAAAGTCATTTATAATTAAAACTATAAAATAATTCACAAAATAAACCTACATATGAAAATTTACTTATAGAATATTAATGTTTGTGCCTTAAAATTTTCTCTTTAGATATTTTACTTTGCATTTACCAATTCTCTTTTGTTTAACTCTCTTAACTCCTGTGCCCAGTGTTTCCATATGAATTACCTGAATTTATAACACCATGAGTCAAGGTATCTTAAAATAAAAAAACTACACCAGTCCACTCATTCATCAGTTCCCTCTGGAACATCTAAATTCATAAATAATGTTGGTTTTTATTTTGTCAGCAAGATGTTTCTAAGGTTAGATGGTTTTAATTTGATGACATATAAGGTGCACTTTTTTTTCTTTTTTTTTTACTAAAAATATCTTAAAATTCTCCTGCATCTTATATGTCATATGTAGATTTAAAATTCACGATAGTTGAAACTAGCTACCTGGTAACTCCTATTAGCGTAGACTTAAACATGAAGGAGCAATGGAACATGTAGATGGCAATGCCTATCACGACCATACAGGAAGAATGAAAAGACCCAGCATTGCACAAGTCTGCGAATGTGTGAAGCAAACTTGGGATAATATTAGACCAGAAATTGTTGTGAAATCTTTTAAAAAGTATGGCATTAGCAATGCTCTCAATGGAACAGAAGATGACACTTTATTTAATGATGATAATAATAATATTGAAAATGAGTATCAGAGTTTTGATAACGAAGACGATGAATCTTATGGTTTTAAAGATGAATAAAATTTTAATGGTAACTATACGGTTTTGCTTAATTGTAATAATTGCTTGATTTTTATTTTGTTTTCTTACCTTTGAATATAATAAATTTTTTTTAGGCTTGTGTTCTTTTTTTCCTATTATTTTTCATTTAATTGTAATTATGGCTTGTTTAACAGAAATAATACCTAGGCTGTACCATTTACTAATAATTTTACTAATTGCTAATTTTTTCTTGATTTTTCCCTGCTGAAATTGGGGTGCATCTTATACACCCATGTCTTATATGCCATAAAATACGGTAGATATTTTTAGTTTGTTCAACAGGAGTGATTTTTTTTTTGTTTCTTAAATCAAATTCATCTTATTTGTAATTTTTTACAATAAAATATATTAATATTATTGCTATTGTCTCTGTGAACAATGTTATTGTTTAGTTGTGAAAGAAACAATTTTTTTACTTTAATAAATCCAGAAAAGAAAAATATAATATACTAAATAAAAAAATATCTTGTTAGTCTTGTTTAATGAAACATGTACTAAAGAGAGATTGCTGCTTCTCTCTTTCATATATATATATATATATATATATATATACACCCACACAAATAGTTCAGTATAAAAAAGTTTTATATGATATACACAAACAGACTTCATAGATATCAACAGAAGAGATGCAGGAGTTTTGAAACTATGTTAGATGATATCTACATGTGGTTATGAGTTGTATTTACAGCTTTATAGTATCAAATAACATGTAAACTACTTATGAAAAGCAGACTTTTGCAAAGTAAACTGATAGTACAGAACTTAAAAAGAGGTCAGTTCTTAACCTTTTAAAAAGTGTAAAAAAAACATTTAATGAAAGTTGCCAGCCATTTCAGCAAAAATATGGAGGAGTTTTCCATCAATGATGATATATATGAGTCACTGATTTGATAGTCAGTTATACAGGAGTGGGGCAAAAACAGGATTTCTGTGTCAATAGGGAAGAAAGCCTACCAGCTGACACAGCATTTTAGTACCATAGCAAACCAACAAGTTAGCAGAGATTATATATTTGTGTGTCAAGAGAATACAACAACACTAAAATAATCCCACACAAAGAAATAAAAGGACTTAGTTTAACAATGAAATCTATGGAGTAAATTTAATACAAGACTTTGAATACAATCATTTTCAATAATTTTCTAAGTTTTTGCATAAATTTATGCCATAAATAGTGTTACATTCCTTCAAGTTCAGAACTATTCTCTTTTAAGTGAATATTTTATCAAGTATCTATATTCAATAGATACTTGATAAAATGTTTAAAAAGTGACAAGTAACCTTTATCAAACAAAGGACATTTTACTTTTTTATATATATATATATATATATATATATATATATATATATATATATATATATATATATATATATATGCCCAGTCAATCAGTTACTACACTGCATACCATATTATGAGACACTTAATTTTTTTTTTTTTTTTTTACTAGAAAACTAATGAAAGGATTCATGGACATAATTGCATTATTAATCTGCAGGATATTTCATATAATATGCATGAATTATAATACACTAGAACAAGGGTTGGCAACCTACAGCCCGCGGGCCGGATCCGGAAGGCATTTTGACCGGCCTGCGAGCCTGATTACCAATGATCCTATTTTTAACATGAGAGACGACCTTCAAATGAAATATGTCATTTTCCATAGAATGTCTACACATCCCAGTGCACTAAAAATATTAGACTATCTGCCAGTTATCTTTCATGAAACTTATTTTACCAAGTTGCGTTGCCTACGTTTAATGTCAAATAATGGATACATATTTCTTATGACCCTTGGCTACATTAAAAGATAACAGAAGCGAAAGGAACGATAAAGTGAAAGAGGCCAGGGAGGGACTGACATGCGAGGTAGCAGAAATCTAAAGACAGTTAAACATACATGCATTATACATACATGCCTCATGAATGTGTGGATGATACCACATATGTACGTATGTAAGTGTATATGTTTGCAACTATTTGTACTCGTATGTATGGGTATATGTGCTTCGTTTTTGTTTGATGTGTGTGTGTGTGTGTGTGTGTTCGTTTGTGGAACAATTTTCAGTAACAGCTTCAAACCTACACGTCATAATTTCATCCATTTCACTTTGGTTGATTTTTTTCACTTTGAAGTATTTTGTCGTTCCTTGAGGAAAAGCAATTTTTGTAAGGTGTTTTTTAATTTTAGATTTTCTTTTGTTTTTCTGATTTCTCAATGTTTATTTTCATTATGGTTTTAAATATTTAGGTTGACAGGAGTCTGCATATGTAATTTTCCTTAATTTTTCATTAATGTCCTTCGTCCGGCCCGCGACCCGTCATTATAACACGATCCAGCCCGCGGGGTCGAATGAATTGCCGACCCCTGGACTAGAATGTGCAGGTTAGCAGTTCAGAACAATAAATTAACAAGCCGAGTTCAAATTTCAGTCGAGTTTGTTACATTCACTTTCACCCTTAGGAAAGTGATAAATCTATCTCTTCTCCTCCCAGCTATGGCTTAAATAGCAGGGCAGACTAAACTCTCTAGCTGTGGTTGGTAACCAGTCTAAAATAAGGTCAACTCTGAATTCAAAGTCTACCCACCTGAAGCTGTACAAAAAAGTTTAGATATACTATCTGCAGCCTATGTCTGTAAAGTAAACACATGAGAGATTTCAACAACTGTGATCCAGAAAGCTGTTAACCTTAATAGCCATTAGGCCCAAGGAAGGTGGATTGGTTTGGACAGTACTTAATGGTAGACTACACATCACTTTTACAATATAGCAACAGTTTTATGAATTTTGCTGGATTTTTCAAGGTTCACAATTATTAATCAGATTACTGAAAATTCCAAGAAACATTATATTGTAATTAAAAATTATAATCATAGAATGTATGAAAAATTTACTAAGACAAATGTTTTTAGCAAAAATCAAAGATAATATTCATAATATAAGACTAGTTTTAAAAATTGTTCATCCAGTGATTTTGTCAACAGTTGTATTACTTGATATGAAACAAATTGCACATCATTTAGAATAACATTCAAAATTTCATCTTTGCTAATAGAATTCCATCCATCAATATAAACCTTTCCCTTTAGAATGTGCTACAAAATTTCATTCAGGTAACAGGTGAACAAGCCAGCCACTTGATCATGTGACGGTCTTTGAAACTTATTTTATTCCAATTTACATTAGTTTCTCTTCACTGAATGTGCTGAAGCACTATCATGCATAAAAATCATCTTTCTAAAAATGTTTGGCTTCTTGAACCATGGCTCAACAAATACCTTAAGAAAAGAAATAAAAACTTTAAAAATTCAATCAATTAATGTCTGTGCTGTCATCTTAAGACCATCTGGAATTCATGATGGGCCCACCACTTTTAAATATAATCTCCATGTTGTTGTTTTCTTGACTTGTGATGGCAGCTTCCACCACTAGCTACCCACCCTTTGCTGCATTTGCCTGGGCCTATAAGGGTAGAACAGCACATTCGATAGTGAAAATATCTGAAAAATTGTTCTTCATGTAGTCAAGGGCCTATTTCAATTAATTTTTCTTATGGATGACTTTTAAAGGAGCTGTAGTGATGTGTCTTGCATATTTTTTTTTAATCATTTTACTCCAAGTAAGGCAATAAAGCCACTAAGATGCAAGGGGGGTTACTGAGTGAGAGAGAATGAAAAAAAAACATTAAGAAGAGAGAACAATAAAAGAATAGGAATTATAAAGATAGAAGACAACAATTGCGTTTAAATTTTTGAAGATCAAACTTGACTGGAAAGCAAGAAGTCAGAAAAGAATTTCACAAGTGGGATGTGAGAATTTATCACTTCATTTATGATGTGATATATTCTGTTTTTAAACACTTTGATACAGATCAGCAAGATAAAGTTCTTAATGTACCTCATCTGATCTACATCAGTCAAATCAACAAATTTCTTTAGAATTTGGTAATATCTGCAATTTCTATTATTGTTTTATCTTTTGCAAGCTCTGAAGTTATTAAACACTTCTAATTACCCATCAGATCAGCTTTAAAAATCATTTCAAAACTTCTAACATACGTGGCTATTAATTTGAGACTTCAAAATTCAGGACGTTTCAAACAAATAGCTGATTTTTGTTCAAATCTGTACAGAATGGATTGTTTTTCATCCGAACTAAAAAAAGATGTCATCATTTAGCAAATAAACTTTCAAATTCCAATAAGTATGTACATGTCAATAAAATGTAAAGCAGCTAATATAAAACACAGGCTAGAGTAAAACATTTTCAATTCATCCTTCCAATAACTTATTTTTTAATTACTGTGGATCTTGTGTGAAAATGTATTTTTTTATCAATAGGTAAAAAGAAAGAAAAAAGATTTCATGATTTGGAGAAATAAAGATTAGAGGCTGCTGCCAAATGAGACATATATTGTTTTCATTCTCTTTGTCCTCTAAAAGGAAAATACAAGGTATGGTGCTTAGAGCATGTGCTCATTCCAAAGCTACTATGGCTCATACTTGTGTACGAATTTGGAATAAGTACAATTGAGTCAATGGAAAGAAAAATAAAAAAATATATCCGAAAATGGTTGGGTTTGCCTCCAGGTTTGTATGATATCGCATTGTACTGCAGACAAGCAAAGCTAAAGTTGCCATTTAAATTGATTGTGGAAGAGTATAAATCCGGAAATATTAGACTTCAAATGATGTTGGATGACTCCAAGGATAAAGCAATAAAAGCTTTAAAGCCTACATTAAAAACATGGAGAAAGTGGAAGGTCAGAGAGATGATAACAAGTGCTAAAGACAATCTAGCTTTCAATGAAGTCATTGGATACACTCAAGCAGGGAAACAAGGGTTAGGACAAAATGAAAGGCAATGGTGGTCGAAATCTTCTGGTAAAGATCGCCGTGACATGGTCATCCAAAATGTGATGAAAGAAGAAGATAAAAAAGACAAATAAAAGGAGTACAACAATCCCAACAAGGCCAATGGACAAACTGGGAGGAGGCTCTTCAGAAATCTATTACGTGGAAGGATATTTGGCAGATGGCTCCACTTAGGTTGAGCTATTTAATACGTTCCACGTATGACCTCCTACCATCTAAGAACAATCTTGTTAAATGGAAGAAAGAGAGTGATCCCACTTGTTCCCTGTCTAAGGAAAAGCCACAAACATTAGAACATGTTCTTAGTTCCTGTAAAACAGCCCTTGTCAATGGCAGATATACATGGAGGCACAATAGTGTTTTGGATGAGCTGGTCAAAATTATAAAAAAATATATGAAGTCTGAGTCATCTAATTCAGCCCAGGAATTTGTTGCAGAAGGAAAAAGATATGTAGGCTCTAAGCAAACAAGCAAATGTCATGCTATACCCGGAAAAAATCTCTTTAGTTTTGGTGGCATCTAGGAGGTATCTGCAGACCTTCCTGGTTGGCGTAATGATTACCCCAAAATAATATCAAGTAAAGGTCTGCGACCTGATATTGTTCTTCTGTCAAGGGTGAACCATAAAATCATCTTGGTTGAATTAACAGTACCATATGAATGCCGGATGGAACAAAGCTACGATTATAAAACTAATAAATATGAAAATCTAAAGTCAGAGCTAATAAAGGAGGGGTATAATGCAATTGTTAGAACAGTGGAAATTGGAGCAAGGGTTTCGTTTCAGGCACTCTGTACCAATTTCAAAGCAAATTGGAATCAAAGGGCGTAATAGGGCCAAGAGTATAAATTTTGTTAATAGAAGTAACAGAAAATAGTTCTATGTGGATATGGAAAAACGAAATACTCCATGGAGTGTTTCCATGAACATGACGGCATGACATGACTGATCGTGAATTTGAATGAGGTTCACGCTGCATTCTCAGAACGAGGTTTGCTGTTTTTCGAATTTTCGTAAATTTAATTTCACCGTTACACATTTGAACTAGTTTATCAACAACACTTGTATATCGTTATAATGAGGCCTCACATCAGTGAGGGGGGCAGTGTGCAACTGAAACCGTCGAGAGGAAGGCCCCAAACGGTGCACATTCTCTCCTGATGACCCCAGTTTAAAATCGAGAGGAACACATCAAATTCAGTGAAGTCATATGCCGTGAGTGAAGCTCGGTGGAAGTGTCATTGGCATGAGGAGCATTACACATTCAGCTCGCTTCAGGTGAGTTTCAATTACTTTCCAGTAATTTCCTTCTTTTTTTCTTCTCAGCATGTTGTATTGATGATATCCACATGACCTTATTCGTGAACTGAGGATATCTTTCCCCTTAGTTACTGAACTTTCTTTCACACACATCCACATAGTTCCTAACTTCTAATCTTTTCTTTCTTTTGCACACACACACACACTAGTGTATTTTCTCTCCTTTATTACTCAGTTATATAAAAACAAAAATATAATATGTTGTTGAAATTGTCTTCCATTTCCTTACACCCATCATTTACATATGCAAAATATTGTTGCCACTGCTTTTAGTCTAACTAGAAGCAATGCCTGCAACAGTTTGATGAGCACAAATTGATCTCAACATGTCCCTACTGTAACAAGTTAAATGAAACTAAAATAAAATGTAAGTTATTTCACTTAAATTGCTGAAAGTTAAAGTTGTCCAAACAAAATCCTTGGATTTTTTGTTTGAAATCATTGGTTTTTCTTAGTATCCAGAGAAATCATTTTTTGTAAAATTAGGGTTAAATGTTTAAGCCAATTTTCAAAGTGCTATTAATATCTTATTTTTCAAGAAATTCAGTTTAATTTTGTCTTATCTTCTATTTAATGTAAAATTTACATTAGTTTTGTTTTTTTATTGTCTTTTCAACTTTAATTTTATTATACTTATTTTACTTAAAATTTATTTAAGAAAAACTAAATAATATTCACCACAGTTTCAAATTTAAGAATAATATCAGCAATTCTTAAAGAATTATGATTAAGGTGACCAACATAAGTAATTAAGCTTTAACTTATATATTGGTTATTTATATATTAATCTATTCATGTAAATCTATGCATATATAGTGCTTTGCAAAAGGAAGTGAACCCCTAAGATAATATTTAAAATAATTGTCTCTGTTACCAGATAATCAACAAATCTTAATTAAACTATATATTCATTAAGAAAAACCTTTATTAAATCAATTACAACCACTTCCAAAGATATTTTATCAAGCTAGAATAAAAATGGTGGAACATGAGTTTGGTTTTGGATGTATTTAATGTTACCAGTCAGTCCTTCCACAATTGAGCCACAAGGGCCAAGTCACAGGAAGGACCAGCTGCTAGGTTCTGGTCATATAATTTTTTGAAGGTGCACCTATAGATATTCACTAAAGATAGGAGCAGTTCTTAGGCAGATCATTGATATAGAGCAGAATGAGGGTAGGACTGAGAACCCTGAAGAATCAATTGATCTTTTGGGCTTCCAACCTGTTAGGAAGGACTTGATAGTTGAGAAAGACCTTCCAGAAGTTCCATAGCTGGAGTGTTTATGTAGCAGCCCCCAACGCCACACCGTATCAAAGGCCATTGATATATCTAGTGCAATAGTCTTCATGATCAATTTATTATCTAGTGCCTCACTAATTCTGTGAGTAATGACAGTTAAGATATCAACTGTGGATCTAGCAGGGCAAAATCCATACTGGTTATCACTCTGGAGGTTGTTCATGTTGAGGTGTTCAACAACATGCTTGTTGATTATAGATTCAAAGTATTTGTTGATGACACTAAAGAGGCTAATGGGTTGGTACTGTGACTAGCAGGAGCACTGACCCACATTCTTAAAAACAGGGCACAGTTGACACCATTCATAGACTTGGGAATTCTAATTGGTAATTCAGAAAGTTGTTTACCTTGTTGGGATAAGGAAATATACTTTCAATTTCTGTCAGGAAGCACATTTTTTTTTAGTAGGTATAGTAATAAAAAAAAATGTTAGATTAAAAAAATACATTAACTGCTTAAAATAACCACAACATTCTACATACACAAACACATACAATGAAGAAAAAAATTAACGTTCTGCCAATAAAAATGCATAATGTTTTTTTTTACTTAATATAATAAAAATAAGAAAATATGCAGTCAATTGCTGATACCTGCTGAAGAGTGAACAGAGTGATTACTAAAAGGTCCATCTATGAAACACTAGCTACAGTCAGGGTTCTGAATATAACATCAATCAAATTTCATATTTGTTTTAATGAGATATATATATATATATATATATATATATACACACACACACACACACAGTGCTTGTGCTAATAAAATAGTGATATGTATATATATATATATATATATATATGGTGGCTGTCAACTCATAAAGCAAGTATAATAATCACCGACATGTCCAGCCCTTCGCTTAAATTCTTCCCCAACATCACTGCATTCATCGGTTGTGTGAATGACAATAGCTCATAAAGCCAGCCATTGATCTGCATTTCTTGTCACATATGTAGTATACCAAATCATCTCTAGGTGGTGAAAGGAGACTTTGATCATCACTTCCAATGTTCCCTTTCATATGCCTTGTCAGGCACGACCTAGACTTGCACACCCTAGTGCAGGTTGGGCATTCAAAGCACGCCATTACAAAATCATCATATAAAATAGAAATTGCTGTTGGTATGACTACTGGTGACTGAGCAGACCTGCCCTATACAGATATATTACATTGGGCACATGACCAGGTTGGCACATCATAGCAATTCAGGGATCCCTTCCAAACCCCTCTCTTCAGTTCTGCATTTTTTGTGATGCAGCATGCAAGATCTTGACACTGTCAGCAAAGCCAGCTCTCCAAAAAACCCTGTCTTCATCTAGAGTCTCCCAGTTACCCAGACCAATATTACACTTTAAGACAATCTTTGTCACAAAGTTTGGGCTTGTGCTGCAGTCTTTCCTATTTCCAATTCTCCATGCATTATTTATTTTGGAATACTGTCATCCGTCATACAACAGCATGGCTCGTCCATTGCAATCTGTGCTTTTGTATAAGCGCTTCCAGAGAATGAATTGGCTTTTTGTAGAACAACAGCATCAGCGATGTGAGACATCCAGTGGATTTCAAGCACAGGCTGAAGGCAGCATTGATGAAATTATATATCTCCAAATGTAAAGAGAACAAAAAGAATATAAATTCAAATGTTCATAACATTAATTTAAAAGAGGGCTCAATGCAAAAAGAAGAGGAATAGTTATTTATTATAACCACTACAAAAATGCATATTTGTTTTGATGCCTAATTCAAGCATCTCATCAGGTGGTGATCAAAGATGGTTATAAATGATTTTATTTAAAAATGCTACTTATGAAATATCATTTCTTTTTACATTTTTAAAAAATTTAGGAAGACATAAGAATTTCCATAAAAGGAAAAGAAAAAAATATGCAGGTTAAAGCAGAAAAAAGAGGACAAGAAATCAATAAAAGGAAAAAGAAATAGAAAGAGGTAAAAAAAAAAAAAAAAAAAAAGCATAAGAATCATCCCTTCTCCAAAGAAATGGAAGCGAAAAGGGAAGAAGAGGTGTAACATATCAAAATTTACTAATACAAAGAAAAGAAAAAGAAAAGAAAAGAAAATAGGAGAAGTTGTTGATAACAATTTAGCTAATGGAAAACGTTAACATCGAGAAAGATGTTATAGAAAAACGCTAATTCCCATATGTACAGGTTTTGCCATCATGGGATCTATTTATTCAAAAATGGAATCACCAGTGTTTGCCAACTGGTGATCTGTGTTTAAACACCAGTGTCAGCAATGATACTTTATTCTATATGACATATGTGTGTGTAATATATATATATATATATATATATATATATATATATATATATATATATATATATATATATGGTGCGATGGGTAAAATGTCGCCATTTTATATTTTTGGGACCTTCCAATTAACTCTTTGCAACAAGATAAATATTGTTACCCTGGTACAAATACAGCAACTGAAAAATTGAAAGATGAACTGAAAAAGAGTTTTTCAGAAGTTTTCTCAGAAAGTCATGAGTTAAAAGACAATGTAACACCGACATTTAAGCCAGAATAGAGTGTACCTTTTGTGGCCTTATATCCAATTAATAATGAAAATGGACAGACTAGAAAAATTAGGTGTGATATCAAAATTAGACTATTCCAAATGGGCCTCACCAATAGTCTACATCACAAAAGGAATAATAAAATCCGTGTATGTACTGATATTTCAACGAGTTTAAATGAAAGTTTAAAACAACATAACTACCAAGTCCAGAGGAAATTTTTGCCAAATTGAATGGAGGTAAATTTTTTTCTAAATTGGACCTGTCAGACACTTACCTACAAGTACTAGTCAACGAAGACTGCTCAAAATTATTAACAATTAATATTCATAGAGGGTTATACAAATTCAACAGACTTCCTTTCGGTATAAAGGTAGCACCAAGCATATTCCACCAGATAATGGATACCATGCTTGCTGGCTTGGATTGTGCTCAAGCATATTTGGATGACAGTTATTAAAAATAAGACCTGAAAGTAAAAGCAGGAGATGTAAAAAAAAGTATTTGAGAGAATTAAAGAATATGGTTTTAAGATTAGTGAAGAAAAATGCAAATTGTTTATATCCAGATTTAAATATCTAGGACAAATTATATTGGAAAATGGTAGATGACCAGATCCTTCAAGAGTGAGCGCAATAAAGGACATGCCCGCTCCAACAAATGTAACAAAGTTATAAGCATTTTTAAGGTTTGCTAATTACTATATATATATATATATATATATATATATATATATATATATACCAAACATGCAAGAATTAAGAGCGCCCTTGAATAACCCGCTGAAGAAAGATGTGAAATGAATTGGACAGATAAATGTCAAAGTGCTTTCGAAGAGATCAAGAAAGTCTTAATATCAGATTTGTCACTAGTTCATTTTGACCCTAAATTAAAGATTGTGGTTGCATCAGATGCAAGTGATTCAGGTATTGGAGCAGTGATACTACACAAATATGAGACTGGAACAACTAAATCAATAGCTCATGCTTCATAATCATGAATTGTAGATGAAAAAAGCTACTGCCAGATAGAAAAAGAAGCATTGGCCATCATATCTGCCATGAAAAAGTTTCACAAATTCATACATGGTAGAGAATTCATACTACAGACTGACCATCATCCATTATTGTCCATATATGGATCAAAAAAAGGGTGTTCACATACATACAGCAAATAGACTGCAGCGCTGGAGAACCATCCTATTGAACTGTAATTATAAAATGGAATTTCTTCCATCCCAAAAATTAAGCCATGCAGATGAATTGTCTAGACTAATACCAAGATTCTGCAAACTACTTGAAGACACAGTAATTGTGGTGATAAGGGCCAAAAATGAAATTAATAACGTATTATACAATACTGTAAGAGAACTGCCCACAACATTGGAGGAATTAAGTCGAAAAAAGACTTTATAATGAAAATGAAGACGCAATTAAGATTTAAAGGAAAAATATTACTGGAAATAATGCATTTTCATTATGTAATAATGTACTTATGTACGCAGAAAGAATTATAATACCAGCATCTTTGCAAAAACATATGCTAAAAGAATTTCACATAGGATATCCAGGAATTTCTAGAATAAAATCCTTAATGAGGTATTATATTTATTGGCCAAAAATGGATCAAGATATCAAAAATTTAGTGAAATCATGCAGGGATTAGGCTCTGGCAGCAAAGTCACTGCCTATCAAAGTTCAACCTTGGCCAAAAACCGATATGCCATGGTCCAGAATACATTGCAGGACTGTTAAATGGAGCATACGATCTAGTGGTAGTCAATAGTTGCACTAAATAGCCAGAAATATTAAAATGTAAAAGACCGACTACTGCAGTAACAATGAATTTCCTATATGAGATTTTTGCAAGGTTCGGTGTTCCTGATTTTATCGTTTCAGATAACGGGACTCAATTCACATCAAGTGAATTTAAGATTTTTTGCAAATCATTAGTAATATAACATATTACAACTCCCCCATATCATCCAAGATCAAACAGACAAGTGGAATGGTTTATCGATATGTTTAAAAGGGCACTAAAAAAGGTGGAGGGAGAGGAGTCAGATGAAGTAATGATTCAGCAATTTCTGAGTGTTTACAGAATAACAACAAACCCGAACACCGTGTCTAGAATGTCACCTGCAGAGTTGATGTTCACCAGGAAGATTAAGTCTGTTTTTAATAAATTATTATCAGAAGGTAAGGCAAGAGCATCAAGAAATGACAATAAAAATACTTCAAACCTAGAGATAAGGTATTTTTTAAAATGTATCAATGTGGAAAGGAATTCTGGGAAGATGGCGTTAAAAAAAAAAAAAAAACGATTGGCAAAATGACATATATGGTAAGGGGACAAAGGTGGGAACATAAACGACACCTTAATCTGTTAAAAATGGAGATTCACTGATTTAGTAAGTCCATGAAAAGAGGTACCGATATAAATATTGTATAACATGTTTGACATACCCCGCCACCAGAAATTAGTGAACCAAGGAGGTACAGTAAAAGAAAAAGAACAGTAAGATCATATTTGAATATTGAACTGAAGCTTAAGAAATATAGACTCCAGAGGAAGTCCTCTCAAAGGAGTAAAGTGTTGTAGCCAACACTGGAGTTTGAACACAGATCACTGGTGAGCAAAGACAGGGGATTCCATTTTTGAATAAGTAGATCATGTGATGGCAAAGGAAATGTATATATGGGAATTAGTGTGGCATCTAATTGATCACCATTTCTATTCTATCGTTTATTACTATATGGATCACTATTCTCTATACTATTCACTATCCCCTATCCCAATACTATTCACTAATACTATTTCTCTACACTGATCACTATATGGATTACTGTTCGAGCAAGTATTATTGAGCAAGTACTATTAGTGCGAGTGTTATTCAAAGGCATCTGACACCAGTATTGTTCAATGGCGTTACTATAGTTGTATCTGCAATTACAAATTCTCTACTGCAATGAGCATTACAAAAGTGACAAGTATTTGTCGACATTGCAAAAATATATTTACACATACCTCCACCATGAACTGAAAAATTTTCAAGTCTTCTGCATCTAGAACACTGTTTAGGAAGTTTTTAACCTATCTAAAACATTGCACTAAAACCTGTTAAAAGTACATCAGATTATTTTTTTTAGACAAGTAAGCTACTTGATTATAGTGATTAAGCATGTTGACATTACAGTAATGCTTGCCTTGCCTTAAATCTAGTAAAACAAAATAAATCAAGCCAAAATTTTTTAATATTACAAAGGTTCAGATTTAAAAAAAAAAAAAAAAAAAAAAAATTAATACAGTTGATAACAGCTGTATACATGAATAATTTTCAAAATCAGATTTCTGCATTAATATCTCAAGAAAATATATAAAGCAAACATTATTATATATTTACCAATAATTCAGACTATATCATCATGAAAGTAGAAAGAAATGTCATCAGATTTTAAAAAAATGATAACAGACAACTTATTATCAAGACCTCTTGTAAAACAACCTGTTAGTTCCTGAGCTTTTGGTCTTATGTCTGGTATACAGAAAGTTAATTTAACTTCTATATTAGTAATATCTGACCCCCAAATCACCCAAATTCAATAAGATTTTATTTTTCAAACTGTTGTATAATTAATCAGAACTAATCATGAATGCAAGGAACTAATTCTTAAAGATATTTTTATAAAAATTAAGACAAAATAATTTAATGTGGATTCTAGAAATTTAGATCCTTCACAGCAGACCAGAATTACTGATATCATTAAGTAACTACTAAAATGTACACATGAAGACAGAAAGCTTAGTAAATTAATTTCTTTTTTTGTATTGTGTATACACTCATTATTAATCAAGTTTCTTTAAATCAAATAATTGCAAATGGAGCCAGCAAGGCACACTAACCTACAATATGTAGATAGAGAAAAGACAGAAGGATATATCTTGTAGAAAGAGAAGTGTAAAGACAGTAGGTTGTTGACCATCTGATATAAATAGTGGAAAAAAAATACACAGAATTAATTTATAAGAGAATGATACCTTCAATTTGTGTGACTGTCTATGCTTATACATAACATGAACAATCATTGCCAACAAGCATGCAAAGCAAAATTACTTATGCACACATATTGGGGTGTGTATGTATATATATATATATATATATATATGTACATACACAAAAAAAACTTAAATGCATATAAGTATGTAAAACCAATAAAGAGAGAGTATAAAGAGACAAGGAAAAACAAAAACAATAAATAACCACATTCTACATGTACACACACACACACACACACACATACAATGAGATAAAAAAAATAATTAACCTTGTACCAATGAAAAGTGCATATAGAAATGAAAAAAATGAGAAAATAAACAATCAATTGCTGACATCCCCTTAAGAGTGGACAAAGTGATTGCTGGAGGGTCTGCCTACAAAATGCTAGAGTCAGTATGCTGAAATTTTATATTTGTATTAATTACATATACAGTCAATAACAAAATTATTCATACATGACAGAGAATTTGCCTGGGCATAGAAGAAAAGCCAAATTGTCACTGCACAAAACCTGTGTCGTGAGGTTAATATAAACCCAAGAGTTTTTTTGAAAGACATTGTCAAAAGTTTGGATACAATGGGTATCAGTGTAAGTACTCGCACAATACAATGTTTCTGTCTATATTTCTGAGATGAGGTATTATGTACACTATTTACATTATTTGGACTATTTGTTCTCTCCTTAACCGGGTATTGAGGCAGTGGAGAACTTGAAGAGGGGAATTAACAGGAGATATCCGATAACTGACATCCATTAAAACAAGCCACGTGGAACTAGAACAGTCTACCACAGTGAGTGAAATAAAGGGTTCTGTTCGACATTCTAACTACCTGAAGAAGGCCGGAGCATACAACAACCAAAACGTTGTAATAAATATGGTGACAAAGATGAGGACAATAGTCCGAATAATGTAAATAGTGTACAATACAATGTTGTTTAAATAGAAATGGGTTGTATGGAAACCAACTATGACAAACCCCACTTCACAAACCATGTCACATTGTTGCTCAGTTTAATTTTGCCAAAACATTCTTGGACAAAGAAAATTGCTTTTGGGAACATGTACTATGGATTGATGAAACAAAAATTGAGCTTTTTGGACATAATGATGTCCTCCCAAAAAACACACTGGCCACATTAAAACAAAGGTGGCTTGATTATATTCTGGGGTTGTTTTAGCTCAAGTGGGATTGAGCAATAAGAGGAATAATAAAATCTGCAGACTATATCAAAATTCTGGATCAAAATCTACAACTATCAGTGCAAACTTTTTATCTAGGTCAGTGATTTACTTTCCAGCAAGATAATGATCCCAAACATACATCTAAATCAGTGTGGCTTCAGAAAATGATTACAGTTGTGCCATGACTTTCAATGGATTCTGACTTGAATCCTATTGAAAATCTATGGCAAGAATTGAAAGTTCAATTGAATCATTGTCACCATAAAACCTTCAGGAATTATAATGTATAACCATTGAAGAATGGAATAAAATCCCAGAAAAGACTTATTCAAATCTCAGAAAAAAAATTTAGAAAATAATTGCAGCAAGTTATGAAGATGAGAGGTCATCCTATTGACTATTAATATTGTGAAAATTGTACAAATAATTTTGTCTATTTTGCATAATTTGCCTGTCAAATGTGTTGTATTTAACCTATTATTCTGAAAATTAAGTCTTATATTCCTTTTTTTTGTGCTTATTAACATATAAAGAACCTGGCATCATATGGGTATTAGATTCTGAGAAATGGATAAAAATTATTCAAAATTGATCCATTATTTACAAATAATTTTATATATATATATATATATATATATATATATATATATATATATATGTGTGTGTGTGTGTGTGTATGTATGTATGTGCCAAACTTAATATTTGCAAGTTGATTTTACTATGCTTATGCTTTTCAAATTGCAGAATGCTGGCATAGTGAATATGTCAACTGTCTGCATAGCTGCAAGTTTAGTGTGGTGATATGCAAATAAGATGGTATATCAGTAAGGTTTCTACTCTCATGAGTGAAGTTATCTTACATTGACTACACTGCATACTTGGGAGAACTTTACACAACACAATGGTTAGATGTTCAAATCAAGCCATAATTTATTAATTTTATATAAGGGGATGCAGAAAGGCTCTCAGTCAAACCTACTTCCCTATAAACAGTATTCTGATGTTTGGTCATTGAAATATTGATTTTGGGAAGAGGATTGAGCCAAAACCATTTCAGCACCTTCTTGGATATCTGGTTGCTTTAGCAAGACCAACATTTTCTGAAGAAGAACAAAGAAAGATAATAATGTAGTTCATTATTTCTCTTGTGAAATATTTAAATTCATACCTGCCTATAAATATGCATGCATGAAAAACATTGATGCTAACAACAATCCTCCATATACACACAAAAAAAAACACACCCTGCTCCCCCTTCATTAATGGTATTACTGGGTTTTTTTTCTATCTTGGCCAACAGCAGATTATGTTTAGAAACAGAGACTAAAAATAATTTAACAAACTCACTAAAAAAGTAGGATGTTGCATGAATATCCTGTGTTACAAATTTGTACATTGTGTTTAGCATTGTTTACCTAATTATCCTAGTGAGGCTGCTGCATTGAACTGTGATTGCCAATACAAATCTATTTATGAATGTAAATGCCTTCAGAAAAAGAAATCTTTTTCTCAAATACTAATCTGAAATAACTACATGCACACACACATATGCATACGTACATTTATTAATCCAATTTCTACCTTTGAATTGTTTCCAGAAAATTACTGAAGCCAATAAAATGAATTAAAATTCTTCAAAGAATTAAACATAATCGAAACAATAACAATGAAGATTCATTCCCCAATTTCATTGGTAGTTTTTTTAAAATGACCCTGAATATGATCATTCAGCCAACAAGTGAAAACCAACCCACATCCTTCCTTTCCATAATAGCCCACTTCAGAACAACTTAATTAATCTTAAAAAAAAAAAAAAAAAAAAAAAGAGGAAAGGACACTTCCTTCCTAAAAATCTAGGGATTTACCAGCAGAGACAAGTAGTAAATCACTTTTTTCCTCTGATCTTATACTCTTTTATTCATTCATTTAGTTTAACTAGTAACAATGCATATCTGAATGGGCGACTAGTTAGGTTTCTTAAATCTATCTATAGATACAGAGCAAGTAAATGGTAAATGATTAAAAATGTTTTTAGGTTCAAAGAGTGTACAAAATTTACATTAAGGACAACTTAAAAGAGTACTGCACACAGAAAAGTCATGTAACCTTTTAAACCACAATATAGATATAAAATACATCTCTCTCACAATATAGATATAAAATACATCTTTCTCTCTGTACACACACACACACAGAGTATTTGAGCAATAAGAATAATTACTCTCCAATCTTAGAATCGTGATGAAATTGATCATAAATGTTCATCATTAATTAATGGATATAACAGCAAAATTGTTCAATTGTTAGATTAAGTTTTGAACCATTGTATCTTAGAAATGATTAAAGATATCTTACAGGAATTCCTCAAGGTTTTTACAACACTATTGGACTCTACTTTGAGCAATAAGAATGTAAAATTACTCTCCAAGCTTAACAGAAGAATTGTGATGAAATTGACCATAAATGTTCATTATTAATTAATCACAGATAAGGATCGGAAGCTCTTGAAGAATTTAAATAAAGTTCAAATAGATAGATAGATAGATAGATAGATAGATAGATTATTCCTGGATTATTTTCCAACTTATTCAAGATGATGTTCACCATCTCTAACCTTCTAATTTTCTGTCCTGAAGTAACAAGGTGCCTCACACGTTTCATGTATGATTTCATTTTCAAGTTTTTTTCACTGCTTTTTGGACTGTCATAGCTGAAACTCCTTTCTCACATGCCAAATGTCTTAAGGATCGAGTTGGATCTTTTCTAATTGGTCTCTTTAGCTCTAAGTTGAAGTGATCCCTCTTCCTGTTGTGATCTCCAGATCCAGTTTTCTTCTCTAATGTTCCCTCTTTTTTTAAACTTATTCACCATTCTCTTGATGGTTCTTGAATGGAGTTTGAAGATGGAAGCCAGAGTATGAATGTTGGTATCATTACTGAAGGCCTGAAGGATTTTTTCCTCTCACTATTGCTCATTTGAGAAGACAGTGAGTTTGACACAAAACAATTTTAACCTGTTCTCTTTCTAGCTGAATAACTCAAAGGGCTTTTCAGTAATTCTTATGACAAATGGCATCAAGATGGCTAAACATCTGAAAACATGGAAGAAAGAAACTCAGTTTAGTGGGTTTTAGATATTAAAAATTTTGTAGATAGGATGGACAATTATCGCATACTGTTACACTATTTGGACAATTTTACTGTTACACCCGGTGTGTGTGTGTGTATATATACACACACCAGTGGTTCCCAACTGATTTTTGGGCTATGCCCAACTGGTATTTCTAAAATTCTGGTACCCCCCTGTAATATTTAATTCTTACATATTCAAAATTTTACTGCAATTCATGTGAAGTTCATTAACTTGGTCTCTAAACAAGCCTCTCAAACATGGCATCCATGAAAGAGAAAAATTAAAAAAACAAAAAGACAGTTAAATATATATAGTTTTAAAACATAATAGAGAACTGAAAGGCAGAAATATAAAATATTTGAATGAAAGGTTATTCTGTAATATACTTTGATCATTTTAATTATAAAATAATAATGCAAAATGAAATTTGATCTCATCACAAAATGATTGTTAGTGAGATCCTTGTGTGTCATGCCTGCTACAGAGAGATTTTATATTAGGCACCAATTTAATCAGTTTAAGCCTCAAGCCTTCTTGTTTAGTGATATCCAGTTGATTTCATTTCAATAACAAATCATTTACAGCACTAAAGCCATGTTCAGCTAAATATGAAGATGGAAATGGTAACAACAAATTTCTTGCAACAGTGGTTGAATTTTTATGTATGCATACTGTATATACATTGTATGTATTAACACACATTAACATTTTCATTCAGACTCACTAGAAAACAATTCACTGCTAATAACTCATTCCCAAATTGCCACCTTATTCTGTTGGTATAGTAAGCTGAAGGGTGCACATCCTACGCATGCCCCAGCAAAATATTACCATGCCCCATCAGTGGGGTGTGTGCCTCAGGTTGGGAAATGTTGATATAAATGGTTAAATTCATAACCTTATGTTAATCCCAAACTAATTTGCATTAAAAGAAAAAAAAATAATTTCAAAATTTACTCACTTTCGTTTATTAGACATTGAATTTTGTCACTGTGTCCTCCATAGCTTGCCTGGCTTTTTAGCTAACTTGATAAATATTTATGAGCATTCTTAAATTAAAAAAAAAAAAAAAAAAACTATTTTTGCTCTTGCATATAATTACTTGTTACAAAATAAAATCTTTGCATCAGCTAATTTTTCCCTTTTATCTTTATTATTATATTACTATAAACATTATTTTTAGTCAGTACACATGTTTGAGTTGACACTGACACTTCTGTTATTTTTAAACAATAAAATTAATGGCAACCAGTCTAGATTGAAAATTTCTAAAGAAAAATTAGCATCACAACAGGAAGTGAACCTTAATTTATTGTAATAAAAAATAATGTCAGATTAAAAAATCTATAAACTTTGAACTCAAGCAGCCAATATACCAACTGCTATGTGAAAGTGCACATAGCTGGATAGTCGGTATACTAACCAGCAGGGCTGGGGCATACTACCTCTGAAACCCTTGTCTGGGGGGATCCAAGCCTGATTGGAGGTCCTGTTGTGCTTTGTGATCTTATCAACATTTACTTTTTTCTACCTACATTTATATACATTACAAATTAAACTAAACACAATTGACTATTAAAAAGATGAAAAATCTTTGGATTTTGATGCCATTCTGGGGTTTTTAATTTTTTTCATCCAAACCCAGGAATTTGTTTTGCTCATGCTAAGTCTTAAAAAAAAAAAAAAAAAAAAAAAACCTACATAAAATTCACTATTCTTTAACCATAATGTTGAATGTGTTAAAAGAAGAAAAATTTCAAGCTGATGTTAAAACTTGCCACAAAACATTGCTGACTTATTTAATGATCTCTTATGACATCTCTAATTTGTATTTACATACATTGTATTTATTTTCAATTTTTCTAGTTGAATTATTCACTTATATTGACTATGATCCATTATTGTACATAATTAGCTTACAATAAAATTTATATTTTATATGAATACTACGTGCACAACACTATATCATAGATTCAGGATGTGGGCACAATATCCTTGAACTGGCCCTGCTGACCAGAGTCATGGACAGCAGAGGCCCAAGATTGGAGATCTGTACTCATCAGGGGGTCTGGGTTCAAAGGCTTAAAAAGAAAAAAATATAAGTATGATTATAATTAATAGGTGTCAGCAGTTTACCCTATTCAGCAACATTCCAGTAAACATTTTGTTTAGTGATCAAATCTTGCATGACTATTCCTTTTTCTATGTATCACATTACAATTGCTGATAACACCATTTTCAGTTTTTCTATGAGTAACAGTCAATTCTTTATAAATTTTCTATAATGGTCTCACTTGTTTATTCTGAAAGTAGGCATTACAGCCATAACAACATAAACATATGAAAGCCTGAACAAATTTTAAATGAATTATATGGCAGTGAATGCTGGACAATTTCTTCACAGATGAAGAAGAGACTTATGGCAATACAGATATGATCCTACAGAAGGATGCTGAGAATAAAATGGACAGTGCATGTGAGCAACAAGAAAATTTTAAGGAAAACATTTTTAAGGAGGATATTTTGACTTATAGAATTTTGGGGACACATAATGAGGAAAGAAGACTTGGAGAATTTGATGCTTACACTTACAAGATATAGTGGAAGCAAGAGGAACAGAAAACAGCAAGTAACCTACATAACAAGTTTGTGTAAATGGATGTCAGTGCAGAGAGCTGGAGGGATAGCTATAAAATAAAAAAAAACATTGCCAAGGACTACAAAGAAGTTGTGGAGAGCCATGAGCACCCACATCTTGAAGGTAAACAGCACATAGAAGATACTACTGTAGAACATTATATTTTACTCTCTGATATGATTTTAGGAGTTATCAGGTTGGTGGATAATGCAGTATTGAAAGGTTTAAGATAATATTTTCATATAATTGTATATTTGATATCATTAGCAGTATAAGTTGAATATTGTGAGAAAACTTATTTTGCTTATTTGTATGCAAATTACTATCATACTTTCTCGAAGCATAATATGTTTATAACGTTGATGAGGAAAGCAGTAGGCAGTTTACCTTCATCAAAGGAATTAATGTTTAATATTTACATTCCAGCAAGCTGAAAGAGCTGGACCATTGTAGGGACATTATTATTATTAATAAATAAAAATATAAAATAATAATAATATAAAAAATAAAATAAAATAAAACAAATAAGATTAAAATTTTGTTTAAATAAAAAATAAAACCTAAATAAAAGTTATCCTAGAATGCAACAGAAAACTTTTCCTGCCTGAAAAAAGATACTTTGCACAACCCCCCAAAAAAAAAACACCAACCTCACTTTCTTCACTACTGACCCTCAAAAGGTCAAGACATCCACCTCCTCTCCTTTACACATTGCTTGTCATACGACAAAGTGACTTTCTTCCTCTATCACATGCAACCTTTAAACACACATAACTAAACTACACATACCAGTACCCAAAATAAATAAAATTGTATGATTTTAATTTAACATTTTAAATTTTAGTCTTATTTCTGTGTTTGTGTTTATTCCTGTGAACATGTGACTAACCCTGCTGGTATGATGAGAGTAACCCCACACCATACATCAATAACATGGTGATACATTTGTGTGTACTTAAAAAAAATATAAATACCTATGTATGAACGAGTTCTTTGAATGCATTCACTCTTATTGGAAATAAGTTTGAAACACTTTGGTAATGGTTATCTACCTTACAAATTAATTGAGACTGTATTGTTAAAAATATATTCAATTAAAAAAGTGTATTATATTCTTCATTTTGGATATAGTTTCAGATTATATAATTCGTATCAGTTTATACAAAGTCTAAGGGTCATAATTAGAATTGTTTTGTTTCTCATTTTCTAGTTTTCTGGCAATCATTGACCTTTACATCTTTTTTGTCTTTCAGCTTCCAAACAGATAAGCACATATGAAGGGTACACTTCAATAGTGACATTTTAAATTAGGTTTGATTCAACTGAAATAAATATTTAAAAATTCCTTTATTAAAATGGACAAAATAAAAATTTATTTCTAAATTTTTTATTAATGATTGTTTTTGAACGAAAGCAGATTTCAGTGTTTAGTAAACCTCAGGTCCGAGGTTCAATCCTACGTGTTGGTTTAATCAAATGCATTACAAAAACTACATTGTACAAAGATTAATCTTCAGTAATTAGTTGTAAAAAAATGATAATTTGAAATCCACAGAAATATATATTTTTAAATATTTGTAAGAGACAGAAAAACACTATATATGTAATATTACTTATCCCAAGAAATTAGTGTTAGAGATTTGTTAACTTATATGTAAGTGTAAGCATTAAAACAAAAAATACATTTCTATTTCTGTCTCACACACTACATATACAGTGCTGAGCAAAAGTGAACCTCTAAGATAATATTTTTTAAAAAATTGTCTCTTTTTTTTTCTAGATGATCAACAAATCTTAAGCTATATATTCATTAAGAAAAACCTTTATGAAATCAATTACAACCATTTTCAAAAAATTTTATCAAGCTGGAATAAAAATATAACTTCAAAATTAAAAATTAAGATGATCAAAAGTAAGGGAACCTTTACATTTAATATTTGTTCACTGCTCCTTTTGAGGTTACAATTTCAACCAGTCTTTTTCTATCATTTTTAAGAAGTTTCTGGCAGTAGTGAGTGCTGATTTTTTACCACAATTCTTGACAAAACTCCCACAATTGCTCAATATTATCTGGGATTCTTGCATTGTATGCACTGCCTTCTTTCATTTAAATCACAGATTTTCAATTGGGTTTAGATCAGGACTTTAACTAGGCCATTCCAAGACTTGAAATTTCTTTTTACAAACACATTCTTTTGTGGATTTGCTTTGATGCTTCAGATAATGGTTCTACTGGAAGTTCCAGCCCTGATGTAAACCCAGCATTTGAGCTGAGGACAAGACACTTGTTCAAAATTGCTTGGTATCTTGCAGAGTCTATTGTGCCATCAATGTGTACTATTTTGCCTATTCCAGCTGCAGCAAAGCACCCCCAAATCATAATGCTGTCACTTCCATGTTTAATGGTTAGTATCAAACTCTTCTCTTCAAAAGCCGTATTAAGAGCTAGCCAGGTATACCACCTATTGTTCCACCCAAAAAGCTCTAGTTTGGTCTCATCTGACCATAAAACCTTTTGCCAGAATGTTCCTAACTTATTAATATGAGCTTTGGCATAGTTGAGGTGAGCATGTTTGTGTTGTGCTTGGCATGGTTCATATTTCTTTGCACTGTAGATGTATGTACATTGCTCCTGATATTGACCAGTGAGCATTGGAGAACCACAAAGGTCACAGCAGGATTTGCCTGGGATGTCGAACTAGATGTCTACTTGCACTTGCTGTTATTTTTCGTGGACGAGCACTTCTTGATTGTGATGACATCATATCAAAGGCCATCCTGTTATATTCTGTGCTAATAGGAATATATATTTGAAAAACAAGGTGGATAAAATAAGTAAAGGTTTTAATAACCAGTACAATAAGAATAAAGATAAAAGTTATGCACAAGGTCGTCGCAAGTCAATCCAGTAGTGAGTGCTACTATTGGAAGGTCGCATAAGTCTGAGTCGTACTCAACAGATCCAAGCTAGACTCTGTAGTCTGTTGACTTACAGATACTTATAGGTAGTTACTACCTATAGTGTAGTCACTCATGGGGGTGACAGGTTATTCCATTACATCACTTCCGTTTATAAATAATTTATTGCCCAGTGGAGAAGTGTACTCCAAATTGTTTTGATAGGTTTTTGTAGCCTTCTCCATCATTATAGGTTTCAACTATACAATTTTTTTAAAGTTTCAGGAAGTTCTTTTGATCTTTACATATATTTTTAAATTTAGTCTAACTGCACACTTTTTCATACACAATAAGTTATATTGTTTGACTGCAATATACAAAGCTTACCAAAAAAAAAAAAAAAAAAATGAACACATGTCATTTTTATTTTTACATGTGCACAAAAAATTATTTAGATTGGCAACCATGTAAAACAAAAATACAGTGTAAATGTAAAGGTTCATTTACTCTTGCACATTTTAATTTTTAATTAATATTTTTATTCCAGCTTGGTAAAAATCTTTGTAAGTGATTGTAATTGATTTAATAAAGGTTTTTCTTAATGAATATATAGTTTAATTAAAATCTGTTGATTATCTGAAAAAAAAAAAAAAAAAAAAAAAAAAAAAAGACAATTATTTTAAATATAATCACAGAGGTTCACTTACAGCACATCTTTCTTGCAGATAATTTCAGAATATTTGAAAAACAGATTGTTGTTAAAGCAAGAAAAAAAAGCTGACATGAATATTATTGAGTTACATAGTCATTGAATGCCATCAATAAATTTTCTATTTCAAAGTTATTAATAGATACAGGGTGCGATGGATAAATTGTCTTCTAAATTATGCAAAAATGTAAATAATAACTGATATCTCATTTTAACCGATATATTTTACCAAAATTACATAAAATATCTTGAAACAATAAAAAGTAAATTTATTCAATAAAATCACCATTGGTTTCAACCACGACCTCCAGACAACTTCAGAATCTCCTACAACTCTTCTGGACAGTTTCCTTGTTTAAGTTGGTGAATGCTGCCATAATCCTTGCCTTCAGTTCATCTTTGGTGCTACAAGGAGTTTTTTTGGTCTCTCAGTCAGCTATGCCCCCGCACATAATAAAGAGGGTCAGAGAGGTGATGTAATCACAGAAATTGTCCGACAGCCATGACCAGGTCCCCCAGCTTTTGTGGCATGGTGCAGAGTCCTGTTGTCAGACAGAGTCTTCAAGCTGTCACCCTCTTGACCTAGGGAAGCACTACCTCCTCAAAAAACTTGGTGTAAGCCTCCATATTGAGTCTGAAGTCCCATGGGAAGATGAATGACAGCATAATGCTGCCATCACTAGTGATCACTCTAAAAGCATTCCTAATCACCATTAGACACATCCAACTTTTTCTGAATCTTCTGCACTGTCCTCAGATTGACACCCAAACACACTGAAATGTTCATATTGGAGCTTCTGGCATAAATGCCAAGCAGCATAATATGCTGTTTCCAAATTTCTGGCCGAGTGAATTGCATCATGGTGCTCTTTTTCTCACAAAAAGTGCCCAACCGTCCCTACAATACTGGGCAGTCAACAAAATCAAAAACAAACAACATGCATGCATGAAATTAAAAATATAAAATGGTGACAATTTACTCATCACACCTTGTAGTTGGTAAGCCTTAAGTGAAAAAATAACTATTAATATATATATATTGAACACAGTAAAAATGATTAAAGTTCTATGGTGTCCTATTTTTGATTGTTTATACATTTCAATACATTAATGGGGTATGGAAATGTGCTTCATATCATTGCAAAAGTTTGTGCCTGATTTTCATTTGTATAAAAAAAATGAGCCCAACTTGACACTGGTGTTTGTTTTGGTGCCAATTTCTAGTGTGTTCTAGATTGAAACCTTGCATTGTTCAGTTGCAAGTCAGACTTTGTTGATTCTTGACATTTTGTCTACAAATGAATGCCTTAAAAGATGCAGAATGAAAAGTTGTACTTTTTGCCATAAATTCCAGAAAGGACTAAGCATCAGAACTACATTATCTATACTTTCTTAAAATTATTCTCTAAAAGAAAGAAGTGTAAAAAATAAAAAAAAAAAAAGTTTCCATTTCTAAATATGGAAGTTGGTCATCAGTGTCTAAGAGATCCTCCTACATAATGACCCATTTGCTTAACTTACTTAAACCTGAATCAGTAGTTATCAGTAAAGACCTTACAGTGGCATTACTGTGTTTGTGGTAAAAAGACTGCCCTGACAGCAATGGCAGTTCTTAGGGGAGGAAGAAATGAAGAAATTGAGTTAATAGAATGCTATATTTTACTAAACAATCTTGCATTTTAGTTTGGTTAAAGATGATGCACATTCTATTCAACCATTTAAAATATTGTTACTTAATATAGAAGTCTGTCTGAAACTGTTGGAAATTGCTAATTTTAGATCAGTGATTCTTAACCTTCTCTTTAATAGTGCCCTTTTTCAGATATTTGCAAGAGCTGACACCCCCACTACTGTAAATTTGCAGTGGTAAATGGAACAAAATTAATGTCATATGTTCATGTTTTGTTGCATTATGGCAGCACCAATCACCAAAAACAAGCTGTGGTTGGAATAGACAAGTTTTTCATGGTAGTTTGGAGGTGACATAGATATGGAAGTTCAAATTTATCAAAATTATTTCCAACTGAATATGCATGACAGCAAGAAGCCTGTGAGTTTTGTGGCAAGATAGTGTGCATTATATGTCCATTTCCATTCACCCTTTGTAAAAATATATTCATAGGAACCTGTTATATAAAAACTGGACATCAAAATTACATCCAAATGTCAACTTAAAACAACCAATTAATGCCCAAAGATAAAAACGGCCATGAACTACTACAAGTGTCATTTTACAGTTTTTTTTTTTAGAAATTATTAGGGTAGGGAATTCACACTATTTATACAAAAAGATTTGGAAAGAATGACATAAAAGGAAAATTTTCTCTATTTTTTTAAAGCAGTTATAACCAATTCTTTTATTGTAAAAAAAAAAAAAAAAAAAAGTAAATATTCTTATAAAGAATAAAATATTTAATTATTTTCTCATTGAGAATATAGATCTTCAAATCTTGCACAATACCTGTAAAGACTGAAATAGGAATTTAAAAATTTAATCATTCAACCAATCTTAAAACACCGATTTCAAGTCCTTTGCCATTTTGATTATCATATAGTCAGCTAACCTGATCTCTAGCTTGGAATTCTGCAGACAATAATTTAATTAAATTGGAAAAATATAACCAAATATAAAGAATCAAGCAGTCAACTGTAACAATATCAGATGCAATTTTGTTTAAATTCAGATATTGTTTAATTTTCAATATCCAGTTTGGGCGCTAATATTATACACTGAAAATGTTCATTTGAGTTTTTAAGATGTTTACTTTATATTTCTTTTCACCTTATTGATATTTTGTAGTAACTTATTTTTTTTAACACTTTACTACAACTACTACTATCAGAACCTAAACTAAATTTTCACTGCTTATTGGAGTCAGTAATCAAAGAATCTCACAAAATCTAAAAGAAAAATAAGAAAATGACAAAGTAAAAAGAAATACTAACCCTGGTTTATTCAGTAGTGTACAGAAGAGTATTCAAAAGGAAAAACTATTTGGATTTTAAGACTCATTGTTTTTATAAAAAACACAGAAAAGTCCAATAAGTAAAGCAAGAATGGAAAATATTTAACACTATTTTTTTTTTTTTTTTAAAACTTCAAATTTACTTTTGAAGTTACCTTTATTTTCTGTTCAACTTTAAGGATTTTAATGACTTATTAGTTTTGAAAACAGTTGAGAAAATATACAAGTAAGAGAAGATACAGACAAGGATTGAAAACAGTTGAGAAGGAAGAGAAGATACAGACAAGGATTGAAAACAGTTGAGAAGGAAGAGAAGATACAGACAAGGATTGAAAACAGTTGAGAAGGAAGAGAAGATACAGACAAGGATTGAAAACAGTTGAGAAGGAAGAGAAGATACAGACAAGGATTGAAAACAGTTGAGAAGGAAGAGAAGATACAGACAAGGATTGAAAACAGTTGAGAAGGAAGAGAAGATACAGACAAGGATTGAAAACAGTTGAGAAGGAAGAGAAGATACAGACAAGGATTGAAAACAGTTGAGAAGGAAGAGAAGATACAGACAAGGATTGAAAACAGTTGAGAAGGAAGAGAAGATACAGACAAGGATTGAAAACAGTTGAGAAGGAAGAGAAGATACAGACAAGGATTGAAAACAGTTGAGAAGGAAGAGAAGATACAGACAAGGATTGAAAACAGTTGAGAAGGAAGAGAAGATACAGACAAGGATTGAAAACAGTTGAAGGAAGAAGATACAGACAAGGATTGAAAACAGTTGAGAAGGAAGAGAAGATACAGACAAGGATTGAAAACAGTTGAGAAGGAAGAGAAGATACAGACAAGGATTGAAAAACAGTTGAGAAGGAAGAGAAGATACAGACAAGGATTGAAAACAGTTGAGAAGGAAGAGAAGATACAGACAAGGATTGAAAACAGTTGAGAAGGAAGAGAAGATACAGACAAGGATTGAAAACAGTTGAGAAGGAAGAGAAGATACAGACAAGGATTGAAAAACAGTTGAGAAGGAAGAGAAGATACAGACAAGGATTGAAAACAGTTGAGAAGGAAGAGAAGATACAGACAAGGATTGAAAACAGTTGAGAAGGAAGAGAAGATACAGACAAGGATTGAAAACAGTTGAGAAGGAAGAGAAGATACAGACAAGGATTGAAAACAGTTGAGAAGGAAGAGAAGATACAGACAAGGATTGAAAACAGTTGAGAAGGAAGAGAAGATACAGACAAGGATTGAAAACAGTTGAGAAGGAAGAGAAGATACAGACAAGGATTGAAAACAGTTGAGAAGGAAGAGAAGATACAGACAAGGATTTATCTATAAAGTATTAACTTAGTTAATGTTTGGATTAAAAGACATGAATTAAATTGAAACAAGGCTAAAAAGAAAGAAAGAAAGAAAAATAAACATTAGAGATTGAATATGCTCTTTATCAAACATCATAACAATCATGCATTTTTGTCAACCTTTTAGCAATGCAGCTTGAAAACTGCCAGAGAAAAACAAAAGCATCAAAACAGATAAGATATCTGTAAAGCAAAAGAAATAAGCATATTGGTTAAATGAATGAGATTGTTTGCTTAAATCTAAAAACAAAACAAATTGTGAAAAGTAGGTCTTGTAACTGAGATGATAGCTATTTGCCATAGAGTGATGGTTAGAAAATTAGTTTTGCAGGCCAATGATTATGATTTTGATCTTTGCTTTGTGCACAACTATTGTTCTTATCACAGAACAAGGTAAGGTTTATAAATACCTATTCTAACTGTGCTGATGCCATTAGGAAAGGCATGACTTCATCGCTTCTCCCCTTAGCTATGGATAAATAGAACTTTTGTGAAGTAGAGTTTAGCATTAATCAGTCGCTAGACTCGTACCACTGGTGGTTATTCTCAGTGACCACTTATAAGAGTGTTCACTTATACCTATGCAAATTATGCATACTAATTTGCTAGTATCACTACATCTCTCTGAACCTTAAGGGCTTTATTCCTCTCGTAGATCTTGTACTCCTTTTCCTGCTATTTTCATCACTCTGCTCTATTTCTCTCTCTCCTGTATTTCTTTCCCTGGGAGACCTCAATCTGTCTCGGGCTAGGCTTTAGTCATATGTGTTTTCTTGCATAATCTGGTCTTCGTCCGAACCTTCAGACTCGTTCTGACCCTCTTCCTCCTGCATTGTTTCCTCTTCCAACATTTCCTTCTGTAATGGTTGTTCTCCCAACTCATTATCAGATGGAATTGAAGACATTTCTTCGTCATTTCACTCTTCCTCTTCACCCTGGGTCCTTATTTGGTCAGCATGGGCCAACACACTATTGCCATTCTCTCTATTTATTATGGCTGTATTATGGCCTTTTTGCATTATAAACTCGGCTCCTTCCAGATCCGCATCCTTGCTCTTTTTGTACCACATCTTTTCATTTGTAGAATATGACATTGTTAGCGGAGCTCTAATCTGTCTTCCCATTAAAGCTGATGGGCTTTCGAGTCTTCCTGTATGTGGTATCGTCCGATAACTTAAAAGCAGCCTCAGTAGAAAAACTTCTTTTTCTTTTTGCTGAGAGCATGCTTTTAGCCCCTTCTTTATGGTCTGAACCATTCTTTCTGCTTATTAATTTTGACCTTTACTATGTCTTTTTTCTTATGTTCCAAAGTCTTATTTTTCAATGCAAAAACTTCCTTATCGGTGTCGTTTTCTTGAATTCTTTCAATATTTTTCTTTTTTAATTTACACACTGCTTGAAAGTGGTTCTTTTTTAAGCAATTATTACAGGTTTTCCCAAATGCTGGACACTTTTCCTTTTGTGTTCACGTCCACAATACGAACAGTTTTTTATCTTCTTTAACATGTACGTATCAGTGAAATTTTGTTTGCTGGGTTGACTTTTGTGATGGTGGTATTTCTGTATTAATTCTTGTTGCTGCAGAAAGTCAATACATGTATTTACAGACATATTTCTTATTTGTAATTTTTCCATTATTTTATATCGGTGTGACGCATTGGACATACCTTCAATTAGTCTTAATTGAATCAAGTCCTCTTCAATAGTCTGTTCGTCTTGTCCAAGTTTTTCAAATTCACAATATCTACTTGCATTTCGTAGACAGTGTAAAAATTTTATAATTGGTTCGTCAATTTCTTGTTTCATCGACATGAATTTCGTTCTTTCTGCCACTACCAGTCTTTTCTTGGGTCTCATATTTCTTCTTATAATCTGACTTATTTTTTGAAAGTCAGGTCTTCCAAATTTAAGGATATGCCATGGTGGAGACTTTCATTACTGCTCAAGATTCAGCTGTAGCCAAAAATAAATCCGTGATTTCATTTTCGTCTCCCTTTTCCTTGTTGTCTTTCAACTTTTTTGTTCTCGCAGAGGCAGCGAAACAACGAATCCAAGTATCCATGAATTCTGGATCTTCCAGAGATAATTAGTATCCTATCGGCGACGCCATTGTTGTGAAGTAGAAGTTAGCACTAATCAGTTGCTAGACTAACTGCTAGTGGTTATTCTCAGTGACCATTTATAAGAGTGTTCACTTATACCTATGCAAATTATGCATACTAATTTGCTAGTATCACTACAAGAACAGTAGACTGCAACAAGTAACAAGTCTAAAAGAATAACTTTGATTTCAGAACTGTGAAAAGGTAACAGGAAACCACTCCACTATCTTTCTCCAAAGGTTATGGCAATTTAGATATTAAAGAAGCTGTGGAGAGCCATGAGGACAGATTTAAAAAAAAAAATAGTATCTGTCATAAAATTAAACATGAAAATATTTTCATAAAATAAAAGAAATCTGCACAAAGAATTTTGATTTCAGTGTAAAGTCACATAAAACAGTATCTGTATTCACTGTGTGAGTGTGTGAAATAAAAATAAAATTTAACTGAACTTAAACTGAAAGAGAAGAAAAGCTTATGCTTATGACATATGCACTTTTCATATACATTAAACATTTTTTAACACATGGATTATTTCAATATTTATGTTCTATATTCATACTATCATCTCATGAATTTAACAGCACAAAAAAAAAATACATGAAGTTATATTTGTAAATAAAATATAGTTTTCATGGTGGATTTAACAATGGAGATGTTAATCTGGATAGTAAGCAGAGATAATTCTTTAAGCACCATAAGTATTCTTTTCAGAAGATTAACCATACATATTCACATGTACAGAAAAAAAACAGGAAAATAAATGTGTGTGTGTGTATATATATATATATATATATATATATATATATATATATATATATATATATACACACACATAAGATGACAGTCAGTAGAGAACTTTCACACCCATTACTTATGTTCATAGTTATTAATTATAGCATTTATGGCAAGCAAACAAAATGTCATATTTAGAAGTAGTAAAATAGGAGCATCAATAAAAACTATCGTTGGCAGAGAGTGGGTGTTGCCCAAAGTAGGCAATTTGTATAAGATTATCACCTTAGGGATCTATTTTGAGTAACCATTTGATATAGTCACTAAATTAGCATGCCTTTATAGGAAACCATTATGTATTAAAGGAAAATATCAAAACAAGAGATTGCACCAAATAACAGTTCATAGAGTTTAAAGAGAATTGTTTTTATTGTACATTAACTTAAAAAACAATTCAGCTAGAACACTGCCGAGATTAACTAAGATTTTCTTCCCAGATTCATGATCTATGAATGTGGCTTTGTATCAAAATGTATATAATCCTACATATTGAATATATATATATATATATATATATATATATATATATATATATATATATATTAGTGCATTTACCATAGTGTAGTGGTTAATGAGCTGGCCATATCAGCTATTATTAGTATTTCATGAATGTGACATTGTATCATAGTTGGCATTTTCCAACTGTCCAAAGTATATAGTAACAAGAGTAATATGATAAACTAATATATGCCCTGTCAACAGGGCCTAGAATATGCTATCACCTGGAGATGAGTAAGGCTCCCCACAAAAGAGGCCACTTATTGAGTAGATGCTTGTAAAATATACTCTACAAGACCAATGTTTACCTAAAGACTCAAGTAATATAGTTCACCATTTGAATAGTTCAAAAATATTTGATATGTCAAAATCCACCAACCTAACAAAAATGTTTTTGCAAAAGTTCACTTTAGTTTGAGAACAATAAAAATTTGATTTATCTATGATGATGTAATTACAAAAACACCCAACTAAAGTTATCAGAAAGATGTTTGATATTATATAACCTGTTATATACTATTTATAACTAGCTTAAAAATCTGCACAGAGTGTAGCTTTTAAGCTAGCTCCTGCAAAGTGCGAATTGGGCCTCCAGCCTAAAACTAAAAGAACCTCTGGTCCAGCTTAGAAAACAGTAATGATAATTTTGAAGAAATAACTTTGAATTGCTCAATTTATTCCATGGAACTTCAAAATGTCACTTTGACTTGGGCTATAAGTCTAATTCCAATTTGGGCCAAAATTTCAAGTCAGGCCAGAAATAGAGTTCCTCAATTCAAAATTTTGGAGATATTTTAAACTGAATTTAAAACAAAATTTTTTAACTTCACCAAGTTTAATAATTCAATATAAGGGTCATTTCACGTCAAAACACCAGCAAAAAGTTGAAATATGCACACACCGACACCGAATTAATTTGGCACAAATATTCTCCTTCATGAGTTAGGAAAGTGTGCCAGATTATTTTATGCTAGACTTTACCATTCTAATTTTTATTAGTCAACAAGGTCTGCTTGTGATGGTAACAGATAGTCTGTATTTTATCCTCAAGTCCTGTTCTATAGGCAATAACCTTTACATCCATTGCATCCAACTGATCAACTGAAATCAATCCAACCTGTTTATCACTGAATAAACCATGACATGTTTCAACTGTTAGCTCAGTACAAATAGAACAATTCATCTTTAACTGAAATAAGAAACTACAGTACTTCAAATCCAGTGTGCAAGTAAAAAATCCAAGTAATTAGAAAAATACCACCTTTCTCCTTGGATACTGGATGGTAAGTGACAGATGTTTCAGGACCAGACAGTGCATAGTGTAGTTTAAATGTAATCTTTTAAAGACTCTTTTATATTCATTTTTATTATGATCTTCTGAATGAAACAAAATTCAAATATTTTTGTTTCATGAAAATAATTTTGAAAAATTATTTAAAAACTAAAAATGAAAATTTAAAAAAGTAATGAAAGCATTTCCTTCAAATATGTAAATATGTTTAGTGGCAACTTCAAATCTTATTTTTTAAAGATTCACATTTATCTTATGACTTTTTCGAGAATGAAAAAAAATCAAATGTTTTTTTGTTTCATGAAAATAATTTACCAAAATAAAATTAAAAGAAACAAAAACAGAAAGAATTTCTTTTAACCTCATTTGTTAAGTGCCATTTAAAAATTTTCTATGCACTGTTGATTATCATACATGAGGCAATGTTTACCGCTTTTTAAAGAAAATCTATCTGTACAAAAAGTAATATCTGCAAAATATATTTAAATTATTTTTTTTTTTAATTAATAAAACAATCTTATTGAATAGTTTAAGAAGTTACTTAGCACAATATCAACATTTTAAATGTCATGGAGCATTAGGATGATTGTCTTTAATTATAATCTTTCTAGGAAATCCTGCACATACATAGGAAAAAACTCTAAACTTGGCAGGGTCATATCTTCTAAAGTAGTCTTAAAACTCTCACAAAATTTTTTGGTGAACTTGAGCAGGCATTGTAGATGCAAAAAAATATGAAAATTGAAGAGGACGTATTTTCGATAGACTGACCATAAGCTACTTAGGTGAAAAGTTGTTGATTTTGGGTTCATGTATTTGGGTGAGTAAAATAAAATTTTCTATCAAGTGTAGGCTTGAAATAGTTAAATAGCAAAATTGCGTGGCCTTAATACAGTGGCAAAATAGGAAAATTATACACCCCCTCCTTAAAATTGGAACGGTAAAGTCTAGCACAAAATAATTTGGCACACTTTCCTAACTCATGAAGGGGAACACTTGTGCCAAATTTCAAGTAAATTGTTGTCGGTGGGTGTAATGCCCTGGTGAAATGACATGGAATGACCCATAAATTAAAAAAATTTTCAAAATCATTAATTTTTTTTCAGTTATTTTAAAATTTTAATTTTTAACTGTTCCTTCTTCATCTGGACACAAATCCCAATGCTGAATGTTCAAGCACCAGATGAAGGGCAGATTTTCAAAAAAGGTATAATAAGTCTATGTAGAGCAAGTGTGTCCCAATTTAGAGGAGTTTCAGACACACAGACGGACAGAAGAATTTGCTTTTTATTTATTTACATAATTACAGGTAGTAATTGGTAAACTGGTGAAAAAGTACAATTAACTTGTATCCTGAAGATAAATTGATGATCAAAATATTGATGAGAGAAGAAAGTTTACTTTAAAATATTCAAGCATTATTCCTTTTTTTTTTTTTACCTTCTCTTTTTAGTCATAAAAAGTCACTATTTTAAAAATAATTTGTCTTGGCATTGCGGATTCATTCATCTCATTAAATTGTACTTGTTTAAAGAAGCATGCTTAAGATAAATTGCTGCTTGCATAGGCAAAAATAAATAAATATTATAATTATTATTATAAATAAATAAAAATGTAAAACATTCTTTTTCAAAACTGAGTTTTGAAGAAACTTTTTCTTAAAGACATCTGAAGGTTTTGCTTTCAGCTAAAATCATTGAACTAAAAATATTTCCTAAGTTTTGACTTCAGGCAAAATGCATGGAAAGTTTTTGTACAGCATTGAAGATTTTTCATGCAAAACTAATCGATATATTTATTCTATTTCACAAACATAAAATGTCTGGTTAACTTAAACAGTGCCGAATGAATGATTGTCTTTTTTTTTTTTTTTTTTTTTTAGGAAGACTGGTTTATAGTCAGCTTAAGATGAAAGCATTTTTACTCACCATTCACCAAAGTTAAGCAACAATGAACTTACTCAGTACTTAGAGGAGTGACCACTTAAAACAGATAATGTGAAGCAAACCAAGGCCTATGTAGCAGACAAAAAAAAAAAAAAGCTTAGGAAATAAATACTTTTTAGAAAGACTGCAAAAATGTTAGTAGTAATATCTAATCCTCTGAGACTTCTGAGAGCAACAATAATTGCATGTGGTGTTTCCTGATTTTGTGTTTGCAATATATAATGTAGAATTCTTGTAGTTTTCTAGAGAAAGCATTTAATTACTTTTTCAATTCTAATTTTAAGTTGGTATATAAGAAAATATACACAATGCATCCATTTTTAAACGTTTAGAATACAGCAGATTCATAAAGTATTCATTCAACACCTAAATTAACATTTCACAAAGACGCTTCTAAATTAAGGAAAATTTGAGCAATTACTAAAATAGATGCTGGCTTATAAATAACTCCTTAAATCCTAAAATATTTATTCAGGTTTAAACTAATATTTGTCAAACAAGTTGAATCCTACCGCCACTGTCAAAAGTTCATAGTTTCCACACAACTTTCAATAAAAATTTTATATATATTTTTATTAAAAGTTCTGTGGAAACTTTGTTTCCAACCCAATATATTAAGTTGGAAAAAAAGTTTGGTCACATTTTTGACAAGATCATTTTAAAAAGGTAATTTTTCAATACTGTTTAATAATCATTTTTTTATATTCTAATTTTTTTTCATTCTTTGCTGATTACTTTAATATCAAGAATGGATAAATTTTGTATCAATTTTTTATTCTTTTAAAATGACTTTAATCCAGATCTAAATTAGACGCTGTGAATTCAAAAAGAATTCTTTAGCAATAGAAGCAACAAGTAATATTTATTCTATTAATGGTAATAAATTTTAAAGTGTTTAAATTTGCCAATTATGGTTTGGGCAGTTTTAGTCAAGATTTTTCTCACAAAAGATTCTCCTCAATTTGGACAATCTGGTTCTGTCAAAAGAGCTTCAGCAAAATCATGGTTGAGGAAAATCCTAAGCAAACTACACAAGATTTAGCAAAACAGTTCATTACAATCATGTATAGATTATAAAATGCCTTCTTGAACACAGAAAAGTGCATAAACTTGGTCAATGGGTCCTTCATCACCTGCTTCTCAGCTTAAAGAGTTGCCCTATGCTTGTATATTTGCTACAAATTCTTTCTTGGGTAAATTTATCACTGGTGATGAAAAGTGAGCTCTCTAGTCATATCCAACAAATATGACTAGTTAATACTCACTCAGAAAAGGAGAATATATCTCCAAACCAGGACTACAAATTAAAAAGAAATTATGCTGTGTTTAGTGAGATGTTAAAGGTGTCATCTATCAAAGTACAAACCAAAATGAAACAGTGAATATTCTTGACAATTGGAAGTATTGTTCAGATTTGCAGAAAATGCACCCATCATTGGTTAATTGAAAAGGTGTGTTGTTTATACATGATAATGCTAGATCATATATTGCCAGAGTCAATCAAGAAAAGATTATGGCACTAAATATGGAAGTTTTGTTTCATCCTCCTTATTCTCCTGACCTTGCCCCATCTGACTAACATCTTTTCAGACTATTGCAACATTTTTTTTAGAGAGAAAACAATTTATTGTGAAGAGGTTAAAACTGATATTGAGTGTTACTTTGCATTGAAATCTGAAGAATAAGCAATTTGCCAAAACAGATGGAATTACTGGGGTAAGAATATCATCTTGATTAAATGTATCAATCCTAAAGAGTTATTTGTTTCTTTTCTATCTTCAAATGCAACAGGACTTTCCAAATTAATATTATGTTTTAATACTTTTAAAGTAAATTTAAACTCTTATACAGACATTTTGTCTAACATTGGATTCAATTGCTTAGGGAAGAAAAAACAAAAAAATTCTTGGGTTGAAAATTTTAACACAGGGTCACATTCACAGGGCACCCAATGAGGAATAAACTAGATTGTGTTCTATACTTACTATCATGTGTTTCTTTTACAAAATAGTTTAAGTACCTTGTAAGTACATAAATAAATTTTATATAATTCTGCAAGGTTATTCAGTTTATATTTTAAATTAGAAAATAGAGATAATTATTCCCAAGTAATTAAGATATGGAGGATATTTTTCATAGGCATAAAGAAATACATGATAAAAGAAAAATACAAGAGTCATTGAAGCTGATGCCAAAAAAATATACTTGGCTATCCTTATCATTTATATAAGTAGAACTTGTAATAACAGGTGGTAGCTTAATGGTTTATTCAGTGGAATGGAAATCCAAGAATTCATGGTTCAATTTGCACAGTCAATTAGACCATGACTTTTTTTCTAAAACTAGTTAGTTTGAAAAACAGGAGGGTGAAGAAATCCTGACAAAAGGTAGTGGGGAAGAGGTGAGTATACCTCATCTGTTGGATGTAAAATATAACACAATTATATCAACAAACATTGAGATATATTTTAAAAATATTTAATATATTCAAATAATGATGACTAAATAAAATTCAATAAAAATTAGAGAACCAACAAAAAAAGTTTTATTTATGTATGTCATACAAAAAGAAATATACAGAATTAAATACATGTTGCTTTTGATATAAAATTAAAATGATAAGTGAAGAAATATTGAAGTTTGGCTGTATTTAAAAAAAAGTATGAATTCATATATATATAAAGATATTTTTGTAGGTACAAAATTTAATGGTCGAAATAAAAGTATAAAACTTAATATTACGAGACATTAAAAACAGGCGAAGCAACTGGTTTCACTCCAGCTCTTCAGGCTTCAACGGGAGATTTAATTTAAAATTAACACAGAAAAATGTACAATAAAAGGAAGTTGTGGGAGGAAAAAAGAAAAAAAAAGAAAAACATGAGAATAAAACAACACGTTCCTACAAAAATTAGAAATCACACCTTGCCGTTGAATGGACTCGTCCCGAACACCTATGGTTCCGCCATATGCGAACACCTATTAAAGAACAGATTGTGCAGCCAAATTTAGTGCTGACTGGTTCACCGTGTTGTCCCGGTCACACTCTTTATTTCATCTAAAGGTTCTGGAGGCACTTTACATCGGGTCCTATAAGCCTTCTTTGTGTAAACAACGTGTTTGTTGGGAATCGCTGTCATTTGTCTCTAGTTCCTTTTGCTATTTTTTTTTTCCTCCCACAACTTCCTTTTACTGTACATTTTTCTGTGTTAATTTTAAATTAAATCTCCCGTTGAAGCCTGAAGAGCGGGAGCAAAACCGGTTGCTTCGCCCGTTTTTAATATGTCTCGTAATATTAAGTTTTATACTTTTATTTCAATCATACATATATGTATGTGTGTGTGTGTGTGTGTGTGTGTGTATTAGTGGTGCTACTAATTGCAAACTAAAAGACAGCAAGTCTTTTTACAACTCAAACTCTCTCTCCTTAGTAGTTTTGCACATTTCAGCTATATAAAACATCAGTTTTCCAAACCTTTTTGAAAGTTTTTTCTTTCTTCACTATTTCAAGCTTTCGGATAATTATGGGATTACACAGTCAAATTTTATAATGCATGTCGACAGTTTCACAATAAAATTTTTATTAACCAACTATGGCACCTTGATTTTATGAATTTAAGCATGGTGCTAGATTGGTGGCAAGGTCTCATTTTATCGTTGAAATGGCTAACTGTAACCCTAAGTTCAATTGTAACAGTTTCTTCTATTGCATTTTCGCTTGTGGAACTCTCTTCCAGCTTCTTGCTTCCCAATTAACTTTGATCTTCAAAAATTTAAATGCAATGTGTAATAAAAGTGACAGTGACTTACCAGGAGCAAAGCAAATTCGCTGCCTCGCGTGTCGAACCATTCTCTGAGAATCGGTCGCACATGCACCTACTGCCATTTTTATTTGCATAAGAGAACCACGCTACCGATTAAAAACCCGGCGAGTGGACGTGGGAGGCGACTGCTCTTCTAGGCTTCGGCGAGACTAGACGGATTGCAGACAGAAAGCAACAGCAATTTCTGGACATACGACAAGCTATTTCGGCTAACATGGACGGACGGTTTGATTTAAAAATTATTCCCAGAGTTTGACGGGACTGGATCTGTGGTTGAATGGCTCGAGAAGTTGGAATTGGTGTGCGACCTATCGGGAGTGAAGCGGCTTGATTGTGTCATCCCCCTTCGCTTAACCAGGGGAGCATTCGCGGTTTACCAGCAACTATCTACGGAAGAGAAATCAGATGTGGCTCGAATCAAGGGAGCATTGATGATAGCATTTGCTTTCGATAAATTCACGGCATAATTAACAATTCGAGGCACGGTATTGCATCCGGGTGAGACTGTAGATGTATATTTGGCTGATTCACGGAAGCTCTCCGTCCTTTTTGGAGGAGTGCCAGACAGTGCGATGACATGCGTGTTCGTGCGGGGGCTTCCTGATCCTGTGAAAAGGCTCCTGCGGTCATCGGCCAGGGCGGATGATATGTCTCTCGAGGAGCTATTGGCCTGAGCTCGGGCAATCATAAAGGACGAGACAGCAGAGAGGGAATCAGTCGTCGCTACGGTGCAGCCCTCCCAGACTCCCCGATCTTCCCCAGACATGGGCCCACTTGTCACTTGCTATAAATGTAATGGGCCCAATCACTTCGCGAGGGACTGTGTGAAGAGGCGAAGGGCAACTAACGCGCGTTGCTATCGATGCAACAAGACTGGTCATCTAGCCAAAAATTGTCCGGGAAACGGAGGTGGGGACAAGACTTCAGCGACAGTCCACTCCCCAAACAGCAAGTAAACTCGGTGCTACCCATCATTACTGTGTGTGTTAACGGCACACCATGCTCGACTCTCCTGACTCTGGGTGCTCACGGTCAATCTTGGAGCGAAGTTTATTTTCGGTCTTGGTCGAAGCAGGGTATGGCGGTATCTACATTAACCGAGCCACGCAGGCTTGCTGTGGAAGGAGCACCATCAGAATTTGCACAGCAACCGGTAATACTGCTACAATCGATGTGCTGGTTATGCGAGGGAAGCCCCTGGATTTCAACCTGTTGCTTGGCATCAACACCATTAAGGCACTCGGTGGAGTTTGCATCACGCAGCATGGAAGCGTGGAGTTTGAAAAACCACAGTCCGTCTGTGCAGCGATTCGTATCAGCAAAGCCGATTTCAGTGCGAAATTCAATGAATGGCAGGGAGTTTGGGTCGCAGCCTGGAAGTGGTCGGCAGTTCATGCACCAGGGAAACTTCAGAATCGGATCTCTGAATATCCAGTATCCAGCGAGATGAGAGAGGAGTACGAGCATGAATTACAAACATAGATGGACAATGGTTAGTTGGTGCCGTACAGTAACAAGGAGTTTGGCTAGGCCAAGGGACTGATACCACTGATGGCCGTGCTGCAGACCAACAAGCATAATGTGCGTCCTGTGATGGACTATAGGGAACTAAATACCTACATTGAAACATTCACAGGTGCCGCGGATGTTTGCGCAGAAAAACTGCGAGACTGGAGACAGCAGGGTGCGAACGTGTCCATTCTGGACCTCAGGAAAGCATATCTACAGATCCGTGTTGAAAAATCCCTGTGGCCATATCAAAGAGTTATGCTTAAAGGGAAGCGATATTGTTTGACCAGGCTGGGGTTCGGCTTGAATGTAGCGCCCCTGATAATGCGAGCTGTGCTTAAGGCTGTGTTAGCACAGAATGAAACTATAAATAGAGCAATGTCAGCATATATTGATGATATATATATCAACGAGGATGTGGCGTTGGCGGAATCTGTGAGGAAACATCTCAAGCTCTATGGACTGACGAGCAAGGATCCAGAGAAGTTACAGGACGGAACCAGAGTGCTGGGGCTAGAAGTATGGAAGGAACAGGGTCGACTGCGATGGCGACGAGGAAGTAGAATGGTAAACGGCCCTATGACTATGACACGGAGAGGTATTTTCTCCATGTGTGGCCAGCTGGTGGGACACTTCCCGTGTGTGGATGGCGGCTGCAGTGGCGACAGGTGTCATCAAACTTGAGCCACCGCCGTAACGCAAAACTGGGACGACAAAATTTGTGATGCTCCCCTGGAATGTATGATAATGGACACCCTCGCCCGGGCTCAGCAACTGGATCCTGTACAGGAGAATGGTGCATGAATCTGAAGGAGCTAGACGTGTGGGTGGGACATTTTGAGTTCGCTGGCTGTAGGAGTAGCACTCGAGGCTAAAGGGAGCCATCATCGAGGATTTATGCTGGCTACAGCCGATAAAAACACCCAGCATATCAATGTGGCTGAACTGGATGCCGTACTGAAGGGAATCAACCTCGCACTAAAATGGCAGGCTATGGTATTACATGTGAACACAGACTCCCTCTGCGTGTACCATTGGGTGACTAATGCCCTTACAGGAAAGTCTCGGCTGAACACCAAGGCCGCTAGCGAGATGCTCATAAGGCGACGACTTGAAACTCTAACGTCTCTTGTGAAAGAGTATAAACTTTCCGTTGACATAGCGCTAGTTAGATCTGACCAGAACCGAGCTGACTTGCTGACTAGAGTTCCCCATAGGTGGTTCAACAATGTGAAGGAACTCGAACCTGTTCAACCAGTATGTGCTTCTGCCGTAGGAAACCCGAGCCTTGCTCAGTTAACTGAGATTCGAACACAGCGGGCACCCTGGAGTTAAAACGGACACTATATTTTCGCGACGTGGGATCAACCCGTCCGTGTGTTTTAAAGCAGCAGTAAGATCGGTCGTTCGAAGTTGTGAACAGTGTCAGTCAATAGATCCAGCTTCCGTACGATGGCAGAAGGGAGAGCTCAGTGTGCGTAAAACTTGGAGTCGTCTGGGAATGGACATCACACACTATAACGGTCGCCATTTTTTGACTGATTGATTGCGGCCCCACACGGTTTTCGATCTGGCGGCCACTAGTTCGGCAAGACGCTGCACACGTAATCCGGCAATTGGAGTCAGTGTTTTTCAAACGTGATGCCCCGTGGAAATCCTGGCTGATAATGACACTGCATTCCGCAGTCAGCAATTCATGGAAGAATGGGACGCCCGATTCGACCAAGCTCGGGCGCTGCATACAAACCATCTGGAAATGGTATTGTAGAGAGGTGTCATCGGACAATCAAACGGATTGCTGCGCCGAAAGAGCTGCTCTATTATGGAGGCCATGTATTGGTATAACATTACACCCAGGGATGATGGGTCTGCCTCTTCTGCGCCCGCCAATCTGCTGCATTCGTACAAAATTCGAATAAAAGGAATTGACATTGTGCCCTCACCTAACCGGGCGACTTCGACTCAGTATAAAGAAGGAGACGCAGTTTGGGTAAAAATCCGCACGGACGCTGCACGTCAAAGTTTGTGAAAGGTTGTGTCACGGGAATAAACAGTCTGTAGTTGGTAGTCATTGACGGGATACCGCGACACGTGGGGAGACGTACGTCCACGGCTCACTTCATTGTTACCAACGGATGATGGCGGTGACACAACGTCAGGGAGTAATGAATGGCAAGAACCAAGCTCCAGTGCAAGCAGCAGCGACACCTCATCTGAAAGCGGAGAAAGTAGACTTGATCCTTAATGATCCCCCGAATATGATTCAGACCAGGACACATCTGACGATTCAGCCGGGAGGAAGTCATGGTTATACCACCGCGAAGAAGTGCAAGGGTGAAACGACCAGCCCCTCACTGTCACTTATGTGATCATACAATCAGGGGGGAGTGTAATAGAAGTGACAGTGACTTACCAGGAGCAAAGTGAATTCGCTGCCTTGCGTGTCGAACCATTCTCTGAGAATCAGTCGTGCGTGCGCCTACTGCCATTTTTATGCAGCAGACTTATTTGCATAAGAGAACCACACTACCGATTAAAAACCCGGCGAGTGGACGTGGGAGGCGACTGCTCTTCTAGGCTTCGGCGAGACTAGACGGATTGCAGACAGAAAGCGACAGCAATTTCTGGACATACGACACAATGTAAATCATTATCTTCTGTCTTGTTCTTTTATTGTTTCTTCTCCTTAATAGTAGCTTTTCTCATGTTCTATAACACTCAGTAATCCCTTGTGTCTAAGTGGTTTTATTGTATTGCTTGGGGTGAAATGACTGAAAAAAAAAAAAAAAAACACAAACAAACACTGATTTGCAGGATATAATGATTTACTGCTTACTCTTAAGGTTTTCTACGGTAGCTAGCTAATCCCCATTGCAGATGCACTCAGGCACATTTGTAACCTTTCAACACCCACAGAGTCAACTTGTGGCTTATATGGCAACTATACTCAGGAAACCTTAGTTACAGTTTTTGGGGAAGAGAAAACAATCTGGCATGATCAGCAGGTGAACAAAACTATTGCACTCAAACTCTGTCACAATGACTTGTGACTTCATGCTAACACAACAATTAACATCATCCAAAGTTTCTACCTAATTTTATTCACATAGCATGGTTTTCAGGTACTACTCAATGCTGGCACATGTTGAGGTCCTCTCCTCAGGACAATATTAAGAAATCTCCTTGACAATCAACAATGATAATGTTCTAATCACTTGGCCATGTACCCATAGACTTTATGTCAGGTGAGATTCACCTCATATTTATTCTTATTAAAAATATTGATAAAGACTTGGAGGTATCAGATTTTATTATACAAAGTGGAACATAAAATTTTATTTATAAATACATTCAAATGATACACACCATAGAAACATTTGATTAACACAATATCCAACATAAATGAAAATCTTTTTATTTTTATATGTAAATATGGGTATTCTATATTCTTCTTCAGTCTTTCAACCATTGATTTTATCTTTACTATTTTGGGCTTACAGTTATATCACACTGAAAAACAGTGGTTCTCATTTTATCACTGAAGTTAAGCAGTGTCAAGCCTGGTCAGTACTTAGATGAGGACCACTTGAAAACACCGAGTACTGTAAGTGATCTCCTACAAACTGGAATAAAAAAAAAATGTGGGGGATGATGAGCTGTAAAAACAAAACAAAATTAATTCTACTATTTTGACTTTTGGGAAGCAATAAAAACTGAATATTTTACATCTCTTGAAAGATTTCTTTTGTATTAATATCTGGAGTGGATAGAGGACATTCCATTAATTTAGTGTCTTTGAAATCTTCATTTGGTAAAGTCGGCAATAGTCTGCTTTACAAAATTATAAGGATTGTTATCTTGTATGAATATACACTTTAAAGTTTCTTGGTTATGACTTGTACCCCTCAAAAAAATATCTTGTCCAAGATGTTAAGATAATTTTTTGTATCATCATTCTATCTTGAAACACCATCACTTTTAAAGGGAACTAGAATTTTACTACTCCAAACATTACTCAACCTCCCTCCTAAGTTGGGATTGTTGGCTATTTCTATGAAGAATACAACCTCTAACCCAGCTATTTAGTAATAAAAGGTACTCTTTTGTCAAAATTACTAGTTTCTCTTTGATGTTTACTTAAAGTTGGTAGTTTAGTTACTTTCATGTCTTTGGTTAATGTCTACTCTGTTTGAATTTGTAGGACCAGTTTCTTCAAATATTTTCTTGCTGGTCAATTTCTTTTTTCTTATTACTCTTTTCTCAAGTTTTTTTGCGGCTTTCTTCAAATCTTTTTTCTTATTTCACCAATATTTTAATTTTTTTTTTTTGTTCTTTAATTTTCAATTTTCTTTTAAAATTTTCAATATTATTTTCCAGTCATTCAACTTTTTCACAACTCCTGACACTCTTTATATAATCTGAAAATTAACATATACACAAGATATGTGTATCTTGAAAATTTTTATCAATATTGGATGGTGAATACTAATTTTATTGTGAAAACATTGACTTGCATTATAAAATCTGACAGTGTATATTCAGCCCAATTACCCTGCCCTTCTCCAATATTCTGGGAAGGTCTGGACATTTAGATCCAGTTTTACATTTCAGTTTCACTCTTCAGTCTTCTGAAACCAGGACATCCATGAGAACAGATTTTCTTTGTCTCCTAGTTTGAATAGAAGTGATCAGTTTGAATACAAAAATTTCAAAGAATATTACCATCTCCAAAATCGTTTCTGATTTGCATAGTCAAATCAACATTTCTAACAAGTTGTCTACTTTTGCATTAGCCATATTCAGATACAATCTAGTTTCATCATTGCAAAGGTAACATTTGCTATTTGGTTGTGTATTATTATTGCATGCAAAATATTGTTAGATTCAATAACTGAATATCTCTCCAGCCATGATGTTAGAGATTTGTATAAACAATTATAGTTGTGCTTAAGCCTATTATTATAACAGCTATGAAATGTCCACAGATTGCGGTAAAAAAAATTTATCACTGATACTTATATTACATTGGATTTTCCATATTGCTGTTATTAAGAAAAATAATCTGAATTTATTTTAATTTTGAGATTCTTTAAGTGTATCTACCAATTGGCACAGGTGATAATTGGAAGAAGGAAGTTATTGAGAAATGAGTTTTCAGGTGCATTTTGTATTTTACCTTGACATTGTCTGAAATGGCATGTTCCTTCTTGCTATTTTTCTTATTGTTGCAAATATATTCACTTGATATAACCTTGTCTTCTCATGTTAGCGGCATTAAGGTTTTTCTTTACTAATATTAGTAAGATACTAAGCCTTCACTGTATCTGAAAGTGTCCTCTAAATTAGATTCTGTGACATAAGTAGAATTGTAGCCTTATTCATTGTATTTTCTAACATAGAAACTATTGTTAAATAAAAAAAAATTCTCAGTTTCTGTAATAATGCAAAAAGATTACTTACTAGAATTTGAAAATTAATGTTTTCTTTGAGTCCATGTTGAAAAGGAGTTATTGAAAACCCTACACCCTGCACTAAACTATCATTACACTTACAATTCTAGTTCTTCTTAGAGATGGAGCATAATTTCATAAAACCTGAATATATAAATGCAAGATTTTCCTAAGCCTGAGTATATAATGCAAGATTTGTTTTTGAATCTCAGTTTTCTATGAAACAATTTGGAATTATTTGCACTTAAATGTCATTAAAATCCTGGTAAAATGGATATTTCTGTTGCTATATACACCATCTAGGAAATCCTATCTCTTTATATATGGAGGCAGTTAATTTAGAAAATTCAGTGGTTGTTTTTAATGTAAAAAAAACAAAAAACAAAGAAAACATGCTGATAGATGTAAATAGAATAAGAAATATAAATAACATCAAAACAAATAGGCACCCTATGTCAATCAATACTGTAAAATCAATTTCACAACTCTTGTTTCAATTCTCCTGGTTGACTTATATGGTACATTCATGAAATGTGAACATTTCCTTGTTTAAATTTGATTAATGAAGATTCAAATTGAACAATTTTCACAATTAAAAAATTTGGTTTCTATCAATTTTGCTAACAGTATTTAGTCAATGTTGGATTTGAATCCAGTCAGTCCTAATTATTTTTTTTACTAAGAGTTCCTCAAATTAAGAGCATGACATAAACACATGGAAATCTTGTTACAGTTTGTTTTCATCCTTCTACTGTTACAAGCATTTATTTTTAATTTAGTGAACCTTAACATTAGACTTGATTAAAATAAATTTCTATAATAAAAAGATCAGAGTCTCCTTTCTCAAAACTAGAACAACTTTGGTCAGTAAAGCAATCAATAACTTGACCAAAAATCCTTTTAAATAATATAATAGAATTACAGATCAAATGTATCAATGCTAATTTACTAATTGTGAAGGCAAAGCAATATGCCCACTATATTGAAACAGTATGTGAATTTTAACTAATAAAAATAATCACAGAACTTCAGTGTACAGGGATGATCATCAAATTCCGATAGTCTGAAGTGATAAAAAAATAAATTACTTTTAATTTATAATACAAATTTAATTTGATCTGCCAATTTAAATTCCTCCAGAGTATTTAAAAATAATTTTAGAATATTTAGATGTGTTTCCAATAGAAAAACTTAGAATGAGATTAGGGTTAAGATGCATATTGTTCTATTGAAAATAAAAACATCTGAAGACAGTAAATAGATTTTAGTCTAAAATGCACAGTATGATGAAAACAAAAGACTTAAGGAATAAAAAAGACTTAAGGAATAAAAAATACTGGAAAGCAAGTTTAAGGACAATTTGAATGTTTCAAATCTACAAATTAAAAGCCATTAAATAAAACACATTAAATATAAGAAATGTGTATAAAATAGATACTGATAATATTTTGCTAGAGGCAAAGTGGTTGGCATTTCTGACAAATGCTTTTATGTTTTTGTCTATATCTAAACTTTGTGCCATGTTAAGAGTTATTTTCTTGGCATTGTGGAAAACTAATAACAAAGTCTTAAAATATGCCCCTTTTTTTTTTTTTTTAAACACAACATGCGTAAACTCATTTAATATAAAAAGGTACTATTGCATGGCTCTTCGTTACAAAAACCTTTACACCAAACCATCTGCAATGACACTTTTACAATTCATTATAAGGAGCACTGAGGTTTGCTTCCATTAAGTTTCCTAAAGTTAGTTGGTATGGATGGTATGAAAGGTTGAAAGGTAAACTAATTTATCTGATGTTTAATATAGGCATACTGACAAAGTATTCTCTTTGAAAGGGGGAGGGGGCTTACATTCCCAGTGTAACAATGATTGAGGTTATTATCAATTATCCTCTGGGAGGAAAAGTGCCTTCTGCTTGTGTCTTCCTGCCTATGTAAAATTAGGTTAGTCTATTTCAGTATATAACTTAGGTATATACTAAGAGAAGCTCACCCTACAACTATTACTTAGCTCCTTTTTATATAAAAGGAGCTAAGTAAATCAAACTTTTTCTTTTCTTTTTTAAAAAAACCACATAGATATGGATAGTCTGAATATTATATCAATAGAAATAATACACAATATTTCAGCAAATACTTCATTGGATTTAGTAACTCTGAAACTATCAAATCAAATACAGAACAGAGTAAATATAACTAATTAAAAAAAATTAATTTTTTTTATTTTACCCGTTTTATTTTAGGTGTATTATTAACTTTTGCACAAGGCTACTATTTCTTAAACATTGAGTATTGAAGCTACTATAAAGGGCTTTTGAAACCGAAACACTAAGCACTGAACTATCATAAATGCTTATGCTATATTTGATGGAGATGTTAATAAGTCCTCAGAACTACTCACTAACCAAGATTTGGCCAAATGAGCAAATATAAGTTGTTTTTATTATTTTTTTTTTTTTAAATATCTTGGTCAGGTTGAGAACTTTTTCAGAAAATCCCTTGTACATAATCAAATGTACATGCATGCATGCATATCTTAATTAACTAGGAATAAATTTTAGTTTTTAATGGGAGGAACAAAAATACACTTACTATTGGACAACAAGCACCAGCTGGAATCCATTCAAGTGGAAATAAATAAAATCATTAAAACAGTTGAGTGGGATTTTGAATTTGATTGAGAGAATAAGTTCAGGCCCATCACAGGGGTTGGGTGGGGGGTTGGCTGGAACCCCCAAGAAGGCATTTCACCACTATGATTGTGATGTAAATTTTAGTATGCCAAATTATTTTACTTGTGAGTAAAAATTTGCACACTAAAATTATTCACATGGCTAGATTGAAACAAATTGTTGATAGCAAGTTGCTTTCTTTTAATGTCAAAAGTCACCAAGATTTTTCCCCTTAGTCAGAATGGCAGAAAATGGTTATATTGTTAATCAAAATCTAACAGAAATTATAAGCAGCACCAGAAATTTGTGTTGTGTTTACATATCGTACTTTGTTAAGAGGGATGATAGGTCAATCTCTTAAGAGAGGATTGCCCTAACACTCTTCGCAATCTGCTGGTTAATCTTTGAATTCAATCATTGTAAATTCAACAATATTAATAAACATGAAAATACAAAAAAAAAAAAAAAAAAAAAATATCCTTTTTACACTTTTAAGAGAAAGATAGACAAATTACAACAAAATGTTCATTCAAAAAAAAAAAAAAAAGCATGCATTGGCAAAAGCCATGCATTTCAGCGATATGCTAGCAGTGTTAGATTCCAAATGTAAAGTCCATTTCTGAAACAAAAATTCTAGACATATACACATTTGTGTATCTAATACTTATTTACAAACTTGTGCACATATATTTTATATATAAAATGTGTGTGTATGTGTAAATGTCTGCATAGATATTACAATAAGTTTGTAAGTTAATGCGAAAAAATATTTTACAAATCTTTTTCAAAAATCTATTTGTCAATGCACTTAACAAAAACCTTTAATTACATAGATTTAATATTATGCAGAGAAAATTTCAGCTCAAAATAATTATCAGACTATAGACTTAATATTTGGATGTATTTATATGAAGAGGAAAAAAGAGTGATAAACATTCATATATAGAAATCATCAGCAAGTTCAGCTTTATAGTGAACTGGTACCCTAGATTTTGTAACCTTATGCCATAGTAAGGTTAATAAATATTAAAAACAAGTATGTTTGTGTGTGGCATACAGATTTGTATATAAAATTTATTAATGCATGTACAAAATATTCCTCTTTTTCCTCTGATAATTTTTTCAACTTTTACAATGGCTTTGTTTTGCAAAGGCAAAAAATTTATATCTACATTCAGTTATGCGTTGTGTGAGATAAGTATATTTCAACTTAACATTGGTATTTGCTAATCACCAAAGACTAGCATTAATAGTTTTGCATTCTAGTAGAATTAGGAATGACTTCATAACTCAGCAGAGTCAATATCGGAAGTGCAAGAATTGTTTGTATCTAATATACTACATGGCTGTTTAAAATTACTATGCTTATAAAATAAGTGTAAATATGAACATCTTGGGTCAATCTTTTGTAATTCATTCATGTACCTATTATAATCACCAGTTAAAAAAAAAAAAAGAAGAGGATCAAACAATGAACTTCTGTTCTAAATTGTGTATTTGACAGTTATCAAAAGTAGAAAGCAATCAATTTGTATACTGTTAACATTAAACAACACAAGGATAAACAACTAGGAGAGATTTTTTTTAATGTTCCTTTATAAAACAATGCACATAAAATTTGAGGAAGCTATATCCAATCCAAGATAAGATCCATAGCAAATGATCAAGAAGAATGTTACAACTGAAAACTTCACATTTGATAAAAATGGACCGTTTGCTAAAAGAATTGTTTTGCAAGCAACATGTGCAGATTGCTGTGTAATGTAGTTGCAGCAACAACAGCAGAGAATTTAAGTGAATAAATGAAGGCCAAAAACCCATGCCAGGAGGTGGTTGGTTGCTTTTAGGACAAAATAAATGCATTTCATTACATTTATTCGCACCATGATAACATCGATGTCTGTAAATGCTTTCTGACAGTGGCAAAATGGTTAGTTAGAAGCAGGAAGAATGCAGAAAATGGTAGAAGAAAAAGATGAATACAAATTTATTTTGACAATACAGATTAGTTAGTTAGTTAAGGTATTATTAAGACAATCAACATTTGCTAATATTTTTGTTTTGTCTGATGATATGCATTTAATATTGTAAAATATACAATAAAACCAAAATTAAAAGTCAGAAGGAAGAAAAAGTTCAATAGTTAAATGCAGAGTTCAATATAAAACAAGTGATAAGACAAATGAAAAGACTATTTGTAACTAGGTTGTTTTTTAACTTTACTTTATTCCTACAAAATTCATGTCAAACTCATAATTTTCAGTCACCAACATAATTCTTTTGATTTTCTATGACCTTAAAACCACCTTTCAGGTAGAAGAATCCAGTTTTGAGTTAATTAATTGAAGAATACTATGTTATGGTAAACATTTAGCTATTTTGAAATTTAAAAAAAAAAAATTAAATTTATTGTCCATTTACTAATATTTCTAGAAACACTATTTTATAAAGTAGGCAATTTTGATGTTAGCAAATGTCACCCTCCAACCATTCCTGCATATGAGTGTGCAAGAGAAAAGTCCAATGCCTGCTGAAACAACAGGTGATAAAGATTGTATTTGATTCATATTTTTGTTTTATGTACTTAAATTTAATACACTGCCAAAAAATCTATGCCAAGAAATCAATTGTGAGGAAAAAAAAATTATTACAAGAAACACTATTCACCAATAAAGTGGAGCAATAATTTAAGACTATTATGAATTAATCAAATTACTAGGAATCTTTGATAAAAATGCTCACTCAGAGAGAGAAAAAAAAAAAAAAAAAAAAAAAAAAAATCAAAATTTCCAATTCTACAGACATTTCTTACAAATTTAAATAGCATAAAATATAGCTTTAATAAAATTAATTAGAGCAAATCCGTTTGATAGTTATTTTGCAACTGGCAATCAATTTCAAAGTGGGAAAAAAATAATGTAAAAGTTCAATGTGAGCCTAAAAAGATGTTCACCTGTCTACAATAATAAGTCACTTTTTCTTTTCTTCTTTTAAATCACTTTTCTAAAAGAATTTATACTACAAAAATGTCTCCTGAAAACTGTTTTGGAATTTTAGGATAATTAACATGGATAATTAGTATTTTGAAAACTGGTTTTCAATTCCTTTTATTCATTTCAGCTCAGTACATTGACATTTATTGCTAAATTTGGAGAAGGATATACTTTTATTGATTTTTATGTAGGCACCTCCAAAAACTTGCTAAAAAATGAGCAAACTTAATGAAAAAAAATGCCTCAAACTTAATAAAAACAAAGTTTTATCATCAAAATCTTTGTTATTATTAAGAGGAAAAACCAAAGGATTTTTTGATTATTATATTTTTTTAATCCTTTTTAGAACAGTCAAAATTTTTGTAAAAGTTACAGAAAATTTGCATTGTAAAATAAAAATGAAAATCTGAATTGCAAAATAAAAATGCAATAAAACTAAGACATTTAATTAGACGTGTTTTTAATTGCTTTAATGAATAAGATATATTATGGTCTTAAGAAAAAAAAAATTGAATGAATAAGGAATTTTGACAAGAATAATCATAAATGGAAACGCTTACCACAATTCAGGGTCCCTCCACCCAGTATTTTATAAAGTATTTTGAATTTTTTTGTTTGTGCACAAATGTGCCAATTTTTGTAAATATGGATGTCCGTACACAACATTATCAAAAAAAATATGAATGGTAACTATAGTAAATTTAAAATTTATTGGTAATTTTCAATCAGTTCAAACAAGTGTCTTCATAAGATTATAAAGACAAAGTGCCTTAAATTACAATAAAATATTAGAACGTTTAAAATATTTAAAATTACTGTGTAGTTATAAGATGCTCACATTATATTTGTCAAGTAATTTTTACATTTATGTTTCCTGTAGAAAAAATTACCAAACATAAGTCTATTGAGAGTTGTCAACACTTCATAAAAAAATAAGTACTTGATAAAATCCCTAACTCTAGAAAAGTAGAAAATCTTTTTTTTCTTACTTTAACAGTTTTCAGAATTTTTTTTTTTTTTTAAACCCCAATTTGAGGTTTTAAAATTACTAAACTCAATGTAACAATTCTCAAGAGAATCTTTAAAATGACTTCCTTAACATTACAATTGTGACACTCTTTAGCTATGGTAATTAATTACCTAATTAACCATAAAAATTAAACAAGAAAATACTGGGAACAGAAAAGAAGATACCCTGAGATTTTTATTTTTAATGCTAAAAATAAGACAGAGTTACTTTTCTCAAAACCCTGAGAATTGGTGTAAATAGCGGACTCACAAAAAGGCCATATGCAATTAATGATGTTTGTAAAAGTACTGACCAAGAAAACACAAGAATCAGAAAAAGCATTTAAGATATCAGGCGACAGGCCAGGTGTTGAATACAAAAATTTTGGCATGAGAAAATATTCCGAAATTATTTGCCGATATGGGGTAGAGAGAATTGCCATTATTTATTTTTCCAAGATATCATTTTAAGTACTGGCAAGTTAAGTGGCCATGTGTTGATTATAGAATTTTGGCATGAAAAAATATCTCAGAAAAATTGCCAATTTGAAGATAAAGAAATTTATTATCAATTTATTTTTTTCTCTCAAGAAGCCAAGGGTTCATGAAGGGACCAGATAGCAGACTTTGACAATTGATTGATGATGTTTGTAAAATACTGGTTAAGACGACGCAAAGTGACCAAAAGTGTCAAAGATCTAAGAGATTTTAAATGGTCATGTGTTATTCATAAGAATTTTAGCCGGTAGGAACGAGAATTTTATAAACAAAAAAATTCTAGGTTATAATTTTAATGAGGCTAACTTAGCCATGCCCACATGGCCGGGACGCCATTGGTGGAGTGGTACCAATGGTGATAGGTGGGGGTAATTTGATGAGAAAGACTGGGAAATTATTAAGGCCCACTGAAAGGATTTGGTATGAGGTATCAATGTGAGGAGGGGGGGATAGCTGTCCTGCAACTTCTCCTTACAGATGAAGAGATCTCCCCAAAAGCGGAAAGTGATTGATTTTCCAAAAAGTATTCAATTTTCCTGGCCAGACAACAAAGATGTTTCTTGTCAGAAATCAGGATTTACCGAAAACCCCAGGCTGCATTTAACCCCACACCGGTTTTTGGTTGGTGTCCATATAAACGAACACCCTCGGGCAGTTTGCCAGAGGCTTTGGAGTTGCAGGAACCAGAGTGTTGCCTCACAGAAGCTGACAGAGATTCCATGACCTCCAACTTCGCCTATCCTACCAATAGCAAGTTATATTGATGAACGAAGTTAAGCCAGCACTTAAAAACTAAACCAGTTGACTTAGAAAACCAGAACTTGCCTAAGAAGCATAAAAGTGTCACTCTCCGAGGAAAACGGGTTGGAAGAAAAACACATGCTCCTGTATATAACAAACGGATAAAAGTTAATTTGTTTTCTTTCAATATACTTGAACCTCTTGGGTTTTTATCCGCTTCTTTTCTTTACGCTTGTGTGATATCACCTCCAATCTAGACTCATCTTACACTACGGCCCTATGCCCAATTGATCTCATCTACCTAAGATTGAAATCACAATGTGGGTAGGTTAGACTTAAGATCGAAGTAGTTACTTTGGTAACCAGACATTGGAAGTGATCTGAGAAATGATGTAGCTGGTGTCAAACCGGTTGCAGCTGGTTTGAAGCCGTTAGAACTGACCGGCCATCCCACTTGGTACCCTGAACAAGGGATTCCACCGGGTAGAGACAACCACCTATCAACCGAGACACAGGCTGGTGGCAGCGACTAAGAGTCAACTCCAAAACACTGGTAGAAGAAATATTACAGTTTCATGCCGCAAGTGGGAGTTGACCACAGGCTGACAACTCAGTGTCACACAATGACATTTAAGTGATTTATAAACCTTTAACTTGTAGTAAACAGAAATAAGACATTAGTTACTTAACCCCATTTCCAAGAACTTATTACTACTTTTCCCCCCACTTCAGATCTTTCCTCCTTTCCAATCAGTAGGGGAGGAGTTCAAAAGAAGACAAGAAGGATTATGGAAAGGTTGGTTAAATTCAGATATTTCGAGGACAGTGTAAGAATAGGTGGATAGACAAAACAAGATTACACAAAAAACAGTACCCAAGTTAACAGTCAAAAGATGTTAATCCCTACACTAATTCCTGTCGGCAAATAACCATTGATCTCAATCTTCTGCCCAACCCAGTGTTCATTCTACATTTTGCCAGCCACAATGAATCTGTTATTTTTAAGTCTTCACCCCCTTCCAACCCAATGTATTTGATGTATTAAGCTGCTAAATGAATAAAAATAATAAAAAAAAACTCTCAACACGTGACAGTCTTTAGTGAGAGAGAAAAAGTAAAAGGTAACATTTGTTCAGTACTTTTCAGCTGTTACCATCAAATATGCAGAAAGAAATTCACTATCATTTAAAAACAATCACAATAAATGAATGTGAAATCAGTGTCCTTATTAAAAGTTAAGCTTTTTTTTCCTTTAAAAAAAAAAAAAAAAAAAAAAAAGTTGCCATGCTCCAGTTATGTAAATTTAAGATTACATGTAAAAACTGATCTGTCATTTAATTTGTAAACTTCAATTTTTCAGCTCTGCTATGAAGATAATTCTTTGAAAAATATATAGCATATTTAAAAGAAATAATAAATATTCTACAAATTAAAATTAGTCAATTGATTTGGCCAATGCTGAACAAATTAATTTTCCAATTGAAAAATTCATTTTTATCACCAAAATTCAAGATTTTATTTTTAATTTAACACAGTGTGTGAAAATTTGAAACAAATAAGTAAATAAATATAAAATATGAAGGAAGACTAATATTTTATAAGCCACAAATAATAATCAATTCAAAACAATAGAAAAATTCTTTTAAACTCAAATTTGGAAATGGGTGTGGGGGAATGCCCATATAGATTGTGCTTGCTAAAAGTCAAATATAAGCACACACACATCAATAACATTTCCAGTCAAAGTTAGAATCAACTTTTCACAAGTAAAGTCTTTATTACTAGCATTATAAGTCTTTGTGACATTGGTCATTTTCACTTAGTCAAATTGACAGTGTTGTTAAGAAAATAAAAATGATCAAACTATTTTTAGAAAAAAAAAAAAATCTTTGTCAATCTTCTACTCTGTTAACAAATATTAGATAATGGTCTAACCTTATTGCCTACAACTTTAAATGTCATTAATATGCTCAATTGAATCACTTGATGTAATGTATTGCCTGATTGTTCTCTAATAAATTGGCTTGGCATCAGAAAACAGCACCTGGATTGCCCATTAAAAGGAATATTATAGTATTATCATTCTGTTATCTGATATTTGTAGTCCTTATTAGAAAAAAGGATGTAACTGTAAAACTGGTGGTAAAAAAAAAAAAATACTATCTTGTAACATTTAAGAGTAATTTTCTAGGAACAAAATTAAAATGGAAATATTAGCTTTTTGAGAATCATTCATTAAATTTGCTATTTGAAACTTTCTGTATATTTAACTGCAACACTGGTTCTTACCTCTTCCACAAACTTTTTTTTAATTAAGTAAATATTTTTCTTCCATCAAATCAGAGAGCTAGTTGTGAAATAACTAAGTATGGATCATTTTTAAGTGGAATGCCAATCATTTTGAATTGAAGCATCATTATCGTAACAATGTGATTTTAAACCACTTGCCACTGGATAATGACTGACAGGTTAGTTTTGTAAATTGCTGTAAGAGCTTGACCTGCATGGAGTAGCCTTATAAAACATTGATAATTGTCACAATATCATTTGTGATGCTGCTAAAATATCTAAAAAGATTGTATTCCATTTTCTACAAAAAAAAATAAAAATAAAAAAATAAAAAATTAGAGGAAGGAAAAAAGGAAATAGAAAATAATTGTAAGAATTTACAGAGTTTAGAAAAATCAACATCTGTTTTTTTTCACACCCTCTTTAGGTGTCTGTTACATTTGGTAATCTTTAGTGAATTTTAATAGAACTGGGAGTATATTATTCCCATTCTTTATATCAATCCTAAGGATTTTTAAACTCTTAACTATCTAAAATGTATTTCAGCAGCTACACTTTCACAGCCTAAACTGGGAAATGAATCCAAGCACAGCAGCTAACAGATACTCAGGCAGTGAAATTTAAACCTTATGCTCTCCACCAAGTGGTGTTTGTATCTATGCCTAATTTACTGATTGAATCTTTAAAAAAAAAAAAAAAAAAAAAAAAAAAAAAAAAGAACAGCTTATTTTTTCAATTTCCTTACTTTCCCATATTATCCACTATTATTTTAACTTTGTTCCATAAAGTTGGTGTGCTCCTTTTATGTGCTCCATATAGGTTTTGTCATTCCCTATTTCATAGTCATTGAAAAACTTTTTAAAATGTTCCTTTTTTTCTTTTAAGAGAACAATTAATGGTTTAATTTCTGTATCATCTTTTGCAACAGAGTTAACATTCTGCAAGATGAGAAAATTAGCCGAAGTTCAACATTATAGCAGCTGTCAACATCAATAAATGTCAATTATTTACAAGGAATTAGTGGTAGTAAAGATTTTAACTTTGCAACATCAAATTGGTTCTTTAGACACAAGACCAATTGTGAAAACTGCGACACAAAATTCAACCTATTTTGTAGAGATAATTATAAATGCTCTTATTCATTCTATAGACAGTTCCAATACTGAAAGAGGTTTGATAAGTACTTACAGGAAAACTAGAATCTGATCCATCCTTGGTACATTGTACTAGTATCTGAACAGAAAAACTTAATAGAAATTGTGATTTTTTTTTTGCAAACAACATATGTTAGATCCCATTTGAAAGCATATCTTTTTCCTATATATAAAATAAAGTACTACTGCTGTAAGATCATCATTGCCACTAGCAACAGCAAATATCTGGTTTTAAATGTGATAATGTTGAAATGATGTCCCCATTCATAAATTCAAAAGCAATATAATGTAATACTGAATCTCATGTACTCTATAGCACTACTGAGTTCCATACAATGGAAAATAGGGATCTTCTGCTGCAGACAACACCAAACAAAACTTATAAGTGGTATCTTAGTAACCTATTAATGAAAAATGGCCTGGATAAAAGACAGGCTTCAAAGAAATAACAATCCCACATGCATAACATTAGTATGGATTTAAAGGACAAAAACAAACAACAATGACCATACCTTATATCAAGTGTGTTAGGAAAAAAAAAAAATCAGGATGTGATTTTGTACAATATCAGAACAGTATTTTCAATGCAGCCACTATACAAAATTAAACTTGTACAAAAAATGTACAACATCCCATGCAACTGTAGCAACTTTCTTGAGGAAGACATATATAACACCAATCTCTATGCAACAAAGAAAGTGAGAAAGCTGAAAGAATCAACATATCAATATGGCTCATTGATAAAAATGTTGAATCCTGCAGTTGAAGTTCAATCCCTAGACTAAGCAGTGCTAGCTGGAAAAGCAGTATGACATTAAAAAGGAAAGGCTGAAAGAAGTTTTTAAAGATCCGAGTATAACATATATCCAAAGCCAAGACAGAATATAGTGGTTAAAGCTTAGTTCAAGTAAAGAAAACAGATTGGTAACAATCTACAATCAATTTGTTGGCAACAACCAGGCAAATCCAGTGCATATTTTAATTTCAATAAGTGTTAATTATTAATAAAACCTATTATCTGCTATGAAAGTCAGCATATGCAAGTCTTGTTACAGTGGCCTCTTTAAGAACAATATTATTAATAGCTTCTCCAATACTTGATTCTGTTTTCTGTTTTATCAAACATTTATAACATTCCAAGCTATTTCATCAATTATAGACAAGTAGATTGAATGAAGCGTTCTACACTGTCAAATCACTATCTGAAGGCATTTACAAAGAATTAACATGCACATGGATAATCAATATTTCTGCATATATTTTAAGGCCTTTATCAATATATAAAGCTAATTTCTAAATGAAAGACTCCAGAGAATATAATCAAATACTGATTATTTAAGAGTAACAATCAAGAAAATGTTAACATTGAAATATTTTTATGTTTATTTACATTCTGAAGCAGTATAACTAGAAGCGACAAATGAGAATTAAAATTAACAACCTTGGCCAAATTCCCTTGTTTATTGGTCACCTGAAATGTGCTTATGTTTTTCATTTCAAGAAAAGCTTTCAAAATACAGAGATTAGGGAGGAGGTGATAAGTAAAAATGGAAGCTTTCACTTTTTTGGAAACAACTTATTTGGTAATATAAAATATAAAATATAAATTCTCCTTAAAATTTCCAGTTTTAATATGAAAAGATTCCAATAATTCATTACAATGCTTAAGTATTGTTTTATTTACAGACAACAGATTAAGAAATTTAAATCATAGTTTCTATATAACCTCAAATGAAAATCTTGACATTGAGATATTCATACTAAGCTAAAGTGGGAGATGGGGAACCCTACCCACAACTTCTAGAGGTTCCATAGGATGGGAAGAGGATTTAACATCATTTGTCTATGCTAATTATTGGAGATAGATGGGGCACTTTTTGACTAAAAAAAGTGGAGCATTATGGACTTTGGTTATTACAATTCACTAAAGTCAGAAGCATCACCATGGAAGACTGATTTTGTGATAAGCTGTTTCCACCTTTCAGACGGACTGTCAAGTTCATGTGTGGAAGTGAGTTCATGAGGTAATAGATCCAACCTGCCTGCAGGGTGTTGTGCAAGCTGATGGTGGCTTTGTAATAGTAGAAGAAGGTTATAGTATAGTTTGAAGGGATCACTCATGAAACTGAAGTCTCTCTTGACATAAGTGAACACAAATGACATAAACAGATTTTGTTACAGCCCATTTGCACTCTTTTATGCCTATTGGTGATGGTTTCTTCCAAGACACAATCCTTCAACATCTCTGTCATGCTTGCCAGAATTAAACTTCATATCATCTCACATAGCCACCATCATGGAGGTAAAGATAAGGTGCTATTATAAGCAACTAATTATTTACCACTTCAATTTATATGCCTAGTTTTGCCAAATTGTTTTTTAGTTATAATTATTGTAAGTTTTGAATTCCTTTGCCAAAATAAAAATATTTTTATTTTAAATATATTGCAGTCTTTTATTGTCTTCCCAAACAGATATATAAGAAATATGAATTAAGTTGAAAAATTTGTATTAATTTGATGGTATTTGTTTTAGATCAATGCCATGTCTCTGCAAGGCTTTTAGTTTTTTTACAGCATACAGATCATTAACTTCTTGTACCAAATTTCTCTCAGATGATCTGTAGTAATAATTTTCATTGGTGTAATTTTTCATTTCATAATATTCAACAGATTCTTTGTCAAGCTGTACTCCAGTGAGTTGGGCAGCCATTTCAAGGACTCAATATTGTGCTCCTTTGCTCATTAGAAGTATAGAGCACCATCCTGTATATAAACGATGACGTTTCTTATCTGAATTATTAATGCTATTGCTACTCTGGTGATTAAACACTAGTGTGTTTATTTAACTGTCTTGCAAAAGTTAGGAAAATCCATAACAAAAATCACGAAGATAAGACATTTTTCAATTTAAAAATATTGCATTCTTTTATTATGTACAAAAAAAGAGATAGGCATTATGATGAAAAAATTATATCTACAGTATTTTTGTTTGTTTTGCTCAGGAAGTAGGCTAGTAAGTTTTTGCATGCCTCACCCGAAGATGAGCTAAGGCTGGAGACGAACCAATTGGTCGAAGCTAGTTTCCAGTCCAGAAGATAACAGATTATCGCACATTACAAATGAAGTACCAATAAAAACGAAAAATCAAACATCTTCTCTTTTGCTGTATAAAAAAAAAATAAAAAATAAAAAAAAATAAAATAAAAATAATAACAATATTAAAATAAAAATAGAATAATAAAAAAAAAGTTTCATTATTATTATTATTGCTTTACTGATTCATGATCACTCAAACAAAAATAGCGGGCTGACTTCAAAGGCTTAATTGGAAAAAATATTGATATTTAATTTTTTTTTCACTAACCAAACGTTAAAAACAAATTTCCAAGCAAATAATGACATCTAAATAATTATTTCATTTTCAAGCTGTATTTTCCAAATGTAGAAGTTGTATTTTTCCATTTAAAAAAGAAATTCTAACAAGAAGACTCAATATAAATAATTTAATCTCCGTAATTTTTTTAAATATTAAAAAAAAAGAAAAAAAAAGTTGGTTTCGTTCGAGTGTCTGCGACGGGTTTGTTTTTAGATGGGGCACTAAGAGCATAAAAGCAAATCTTCAGTTTTCTTTTATGCTTTATTTTGAATCTCTCTCTTGTTACAAAGCAACAGTATGGCTCAGTAATTTGTAAGTGTAGAAGCCTTTTTAATTTATGGACAATAATTGAAAATTAAAAAGTTGTGTTGGGTAACCAATAAGTTTATTACAGTTTCTCTGTGTTTAACAAGAAATTTTAAAAAAAGGAAAACTATGAGGTTAAAAATCAATTCAAAAGATTTGAAAATTGAAGCAAGTCTGACAACTGGAAAGAAAAAAAATGAATAAAAATTATAAAATTGTAAAAGGATCGCTTAAAAACGCAATGTCAGCTTCGAATTACTTCTAACCGCCGATTAAACCTTTATGAAATCAAAACTCAAAGCCGATGTTAATTTATGTGATTATTAACAACAACCTGCTTGAAACTAGACTAGAGAGGTTCGGCTGACAAAAAAAATTGGCAAAATTCCAAAAGATGAAATTCTCATATTGCGAACCTGCCTAAAGTAAACATACACAGAATCATATTTTTAAAATAAACAACAAAAAACAACGTAAAGCGAAAAGGGGGAAATGACTTGGCTTGCTAAATTTGAAGAACTTGTACACCCCAAAACTCTTGACACAGCAAGAAAGAAAAGATAGAAAAGTAAAACGATAATCAGGACTGGGATTTTAAACAAGTGAAATGAGCATTTTTATTTTTTAGTGATGCCAAAACTTTTATAACTGAAGTTACTGTTTTTTTTTTCATCACAAACATCTCATTCCACAATACACAGACCTTTGCGATCTTTCATTCCTTCAATAAAAGAAAAAAGGTAATTTCCAGCTTGTCTTCAGTACAAACAACTACTAAGCAAGAAAAAAATTCGCTCATATAAAAGTTCAAAGCACATGTTTTTTCCCGCTTTCCAAAATAAATATGAATATTAAATTTAAGATAAATTTAAGAAATTTCAGAGGCCGATTGTGTCTTGTGACACTAAAAAACAAGAGTGCGTGCGTGTCAAGAGAGAAAAAAAACTAAAAAAAGTAACTTTGTACACTCACTGCAATCAGTAAAATCACGTGTTTTTGGCAAGTGATGAAATTGAAAACAAGCTAAAAGAAAAAAAAAAACTATGTTTGTCGATATACTTCTACTTGAAACAGACAAACTAAAATTATCAAACAAACCTGGTCATTAAAAGTTAGTAGTCTTTCTTACAAATCGTTTATAAATGGGTTCGATCCTCTCTGGATGCCCCATATTTTATATTGGGCCAAACTCAGCTAACAAACCATTTACTCAGTCAATAATGAATCAATAATGGTTTGTAATTTACTAAGCTTGATTATTGTATCAATTGAAAAAAAAAAAGTAGTGAAAATATTTTTAGCTGTTCAAAGTCCGTCAGTACTGCAACTAATTTAATTAATTTCTATTTGAGTGGGTGATGTTCACTATCATACAAATTTAAAAAGTTTTCAACAAATACAATTTCTCCGCTGATGTCCATGGTCTGTTAAGACACGGCTTTCCGAGAAAACGGGTTTCCTTGTACTTGCAGATTTTTTTTAAAGTAACAGTTCGTTTTATTTATATTTTTTTTTTACTAACTACACAATCATCATCTATTTTCAACTTGTACTTCTTGACACACGGTACAAAAATGATTGTAGAGACAACGAATGTCAAATTCATCAATACAAACATTAGTGTAAAAGTAAAACTGAATGATGCAGCTAGTTAAAAAGAATACGTATAAGATTTTTTTAAATAATCCCCATGCAAAATTGGAAAATTATAAGATTTTTTCGTTGTTTGAGACGAAAAATCGACATCTCGTTTTCGAGAACGAAGTATAAACAAGAGAAAAACGTGCAGAGGCAGAAATTGCTCCCAAAGGACCAAAGTAATAAATAAATAAATAAACAAAAAAACCCTTTTCGTGAGTGAAATAGTTACTACTATTTTATTACGTGTCCCTTCTAATTTGTAAAGAAAAGAAGCTAGTTAAATTTTCCATTTTTTACCGGTTTTATTAGGCGATACAGAGTTATCAACTAACGGGTATTATTCGTATAAGAAGCGGGAGTTGAGAAGGATGCTTTTTGCTGTAGGATTTAAATGTTAATGTCTGAAAATAAGGCAGAATAAAAATAAAATTGAAGAAATATTTAAGAATTATACCCCACACAAACTATTATTTAAAAATATATATCTATCTATTCATGATGCAATACATCCTTGCCTGACCACGGAAGAAGGAGGCAACTCAGAAAAATGATACCGGTTCCTTCTTCGTCCCGATGTCATATCTTAAGTACCTATTGTATTTTCGTTTTAAGTGGAACATTTAACTTCTGCTTAAAATGAATGTGTATTATTTTTATTATCAAATGTATAGTGCGAGAAAGTTACACATAAAATTTAATTATTTCTGTAATTCATCATCAAATGATGATTTTTTCTTTCCTGTTTTTGCCCATTCCATCATTATTCGAAATATTTTTTTCTGAACAATTGATAATGCGCAGTTGTCAATTTATACTTTTTGGGATGTAATTTGAGACATTCAAATGCAGTGAAAACAGAAGAATATCTTTGCAAAAAGAAAGGAAAACGAACGTAATAAAATTAAACTTTTACATTGTTTTTTTTGTTTTTACTTATCTTCCACATTTCTCATTGTAGTGTTTTTTTTTACAAAGAATAAGAATGCTTTCTAAAAACTTGAATTTTAAGGTTTACTACCGAGTTTAAGATTTCTTTATGGCAAGAGTCCCAAATAAATGAAAACCAAGTTGAAAGTTGTCAAGCTGACGAGTTTAACCTGCTGCTGAGAACAATTCCAGGACAACATGTGGCGGAAAAAAATTTCTCAACGACCAAAATCAAATCTTCGATAATTGTAACATCGAAAATAGTGATGGAAGCCGGTCTTACGTTGGGTTCGAATTGTTAACTTGTAATAAATAAGTAAGTAAAAAAATGATTAGAAGACAAATTCTAGTGCTACATTAAATAAATACTAAATAGCATAGGAAGGAAAAGGAAGATGGTAGTTAGTAGTAGTTACACGTTTTTCATTTCACAGTACACACACACATATATACTCAACTTCAGTAATTGGCACCAGAATGGTAATGTTCATTGCCAAACAAAATCGACTTAAAACCGGCTGATGAAAGTTTCTTTTTAAAAAGTGAATTTCCTCACGACATCAAGTTTTTTTTTTATTTGTCAATAATTCATTGAAACAGAAAATCCCTATTTTTGGGTGATGTAATTGTGATTTAATTGAGGTTTACTTTTTGACAGCACATTTGTTTTCATTGTAAAACATAGCAAAACACAGACCAGTTAAATTTAAAATGTTAAATCGGTGTTTATGAACGTACTTACAATAATCACGGATTAAAATGATAAAATGAAAATCTAAGGAAAAAATGTGGGGAACTGTTAGTGTTAAGTCACGTGATCACTTTACCGTAAGCGGGTTTGTTCAGAAGCCAAATGTACATTTATTTTTTAACATCTTTGCAGTTTAAGTTACTTTTTTTAAAAAGTTTTATTTTTTGCAAAAAAGTGATTTACAACTTTACAAAGAATTCATTGGAAACAAACTTAAAACAAGAAAAAAATGATGTCGGACGACCAAGATTGTTTTTTTTAAACTGATGTTTTAAAACCAATTTAACAAAATAAAATTAAAAACGTGGTCGGAGATGCGCATTCAAAAACGACGGCGGAGTGTAGGAAACAACCAAGTTAGCTACTTTCACTATATTCGTTTTATAATGGGAAAAAAAAATCATAAATCATAAATGAATGATACACAAGTGAGGAAAGAAGATGAAGAAGCGAAAGAAAAGCAAGCAATCTGGTGCATGCAAGAAGACAAACGATAAAGCATCCACTGTCAAAAAAGCAACATTATTGTTTACATACCAACACCACCGTTCGCCGAATACTCTTCCTCCATTACTACTGACGACGTTCTATGTAAAACGCACTGATGCTCTCTGATTATTCAGGGCTGGTGTGATTTAAATCAGCCCGCTATGGTATTCCTCTGGCTTATCTATTAAATTATTGTGTAGAAGAACAAATAAATACACGTACTAAGGTATTTGGAAAGATAGTTGTTGTTGTTATGTTTTTTAATTGACGAAAAAGTCTGCAGGTAGCGTTGTAGCGAATAAACACAAGGATAGTTTTACTCTCTACGGTGACTATATTTTCTGCAATAAGAAAACCCGGCGCCCGATCTGAACGCTATTGCTGCTGCTGTTAAATATCAATGTAGTCGGAGGAGTGCCATTCGGGAGTGGGAGGGGACACTAAATGCCTTCATACTGAAAAGGAAGAGGGACCTAGTCAGAGAAGGTATAAATTTGCTTAACTTAGTCTAGCACAAGTGTGGAGTACCCAAAGAGGATCGAACTCACTAAATTACAAGAGTAATGGTCTACAAGACTATGTTACTAACAATTATTCTACAAAAATTTTGTGTAAATATTTCTAAGAAATAAAGAAAAGTTTTTTTTTTTTTTTTTAAATATGTCAATAAGTATTATTACTTTTTGATATCAGTTCAAAATTAATTTGGGGAGATAGTATCAATGCTCAGAAACAAATAAACATACACAGGGTGTATATAAATTATCTGTATAATGTGTACTTTCTCTTGCACCCATAAATAATTTGTACAACTTCCACAGTTTATTGTATCCATTAATTAAGATCCAGCAATACATTTCTTTGCTGTTAAAGAAATATTACTAAAGTTCTAATTTATAATTTGTTCTTATTTAATTCACTTTCACTTGTCTTTTCGTTAAAAGTGCTTATTATTGATACCTGAATTTTAGTGAAAATGAAAACACACAAGAGAAAGCACAATTCATATGATGTACAGATCATTTGTAGACACTATATATATATATATATATATATATATATATATATATATATTCTCTTGAAACTAAAGCCATTATACAACACTTGGAAAGGCTCATGATAAAACATAATAGATATTTGTTGTCTGTTATATTTAGCAATAGAAGGGAACCCCACAATTACATTCACAATAAATAAAAATTTAAACTGCAACTCCAAAAATGTGATTTCTGCACTCAAATGCACAAAATGCAAGAAGTCATATATATAGGCATCAGCCAAGCACTTAACAACAGAGTTGCCCTTCACAAAAGCAAAATAAAATTAACTGACAACAGAAAACTCTTTGTATCACAACACATCTAAAAATGCAATCAAGGCAAATTTAAAATTATGCCAATATACCAAACAGACAACTACTCTTTCTTACAAATTCAAGAAAAAACTTAATAGACATATTTAAACCAGCACTAAACAGAACATAACCCCACACACATGGACACAACACAACACAACACAGGGAGAATGTGTATGCGTGTGTGTATATATATATATATATATATATATATATATAATAAAAAGGCTTAAACACTAATATTCCATGGTCATAATTTATTCCATTGGAATCGTAAATACGATTCAATTCATCAGACCTACAAATTCAAAAAGAAAACAGAAAAAACAACTCCGGAAATAAAAACAGAATTTAGAGAGAGTCTAGAGAAGGAGGGAGATTAAACCTTAACAGAGAGAATTTTAGGAGAGGTGAGTGTATAAAAGTGAACATTGAAGTCAACACTTAGAGGCATAGATGGCATAGCAGAAATTTATTTTCATGCTTATATTTGCAGACTACAACAAATTTTTATTCAGTAACTTTCCTTGAATGTGACTATACTGAATTTCTCTTTCAAGCACAAATTACATCTAACTTTCTTTGCAAGTAAACATCTTTTTCACAAATGTTCACCTCACCTCAAGTCTACTGAATTTAGAAAAATGTTTATCAATTAAATTGATAAACATCTTCCCCACTTTCATCTTTACAGCATTGTTATATAGAGGATCAAACCAAGTTATATTTTGCCCCCTATGGGTGGCACTTCACTCTTGTCTGGTCTTGTTTATAACTCAAATTAGAAGGGTAGCCACTGTTTCAATGCTGATGCATATTTGACTTTTGCTTAGTCAAAAATGTCAGAATTATAGGGGTTCACTGACAGTCTGTTACTCACCAATTTTAAGACTTGTTTAAATATGGCAGGTGAGTGGTTAGCTGAGGTGTCAATATAATCCTGCTTTCTGAAAGCTCAGTAAATTCTATGATCAAAGTTAAATATAACATCCAAGAAATTAATCTCCTTCAAGTTAGTTTCAATTTGGATACTAAAGCCTGACTCTCCAAAAAGCAATACAATCTTTTTTCAAATATTATCAATTTATCTATCATTACACCAACTAAAGACCATCAGCCTATTATCCTAATCTAACCTTGAGAGAAAGTAAATTTTAACTCAATTCTAAGCACCATCAAAGTTAACCATGGTGACATCAAAGCAAATTAACATATCCATCATTATTCAGACTGACTCTTGGTAGTGTTTGATGATTTTAATTTGTTCATTTCATAATCTGGTGTATTCCTTTGCTAAATCAATGATCCTATCAAGACAAATGCATGATAGGACCAATGAATAACAGCCTTTTTATTTTTCCATTGGTTAACCAGTAATATTTTATACAGAATCCTGTATATATTTTCAAGTATCACTTTACTGATTCTTCCATGTATGTGAGAATAGCATAAAGGTTGCTGGCATGGAAAATGGAATCCTGTTAGCCAAGTTCAAATTCCAGCCTAGTCTGTTGTATTCACTTTTGCACTAATGCTTTGGTAAAACCATGGATTCATTTTTTTCTCCTCAAGGTATGGATTGAATAATAGGGTAGACTCTCTAGCCTTTGGTGGCAGATAGTTTAGGAGGAGGACAACCATGAATTCAAAACTATAACAAAGATTTCAGGAGAAATCAAGGCAATTCACAGATAATAAAGAAAAGGAAATTGTGTAGAGTTATGATTTTCTATATCCAAAAGGAATATAACATTTAAAAAATAAAATCATGACAGCAAGGAATATGGAATATATCAAACAAACTGAATCCAGAGAAGTTTTGGAATTATGCACAAAGTCTTTTATTTCTGTTTTAATTTCTTAATATGAAGTTGTCTATAATTTTTCACAGTAATACATATTTTATTTAAGCTTAGAATTTTAAATTGTACTATTTATTTTATTAAGTACCGTATGTTCTTAAACCTTCCTTTCATTATGTTTAAAATATTCTTATACATTTCTTTATTATGTCTAGCGTTTTAAGTTCAGCCTGTAAGTATGTAAAGTAGTAAATACTTTTTTTTTCTGTAAATTTATCTTGCACTGATTGAACTTAACAAAACAAATTACTCAGCAGGAACCAATATATCAATCAAACCAAACCACCTCCCTCACCCACCCACAGCAAGAAACAAAGATGATGATATATATTTTTTCTAATGCCATTTTAATTCCTTTCATTCAAACTACTTACACAACAGATGATTATTATTAGAGTATCAAATACTTATTTAGAATCAATCTTATCCATATCTCATGATGCCACAAAATAAGTAAAAGAAAGGTTTGTAGTTAAACCTTTTTCAAAGTCATTACCATTGCATTTCCTACATTTCATAATAAAACTTAAAAATTAATGTTTTATAAAATTACAACATTTTAAGGAAACAAAAAAGATTTGGCAGAAACAAGATAATGAAGAATGCATTATACCATTACTGATAAACAGGTGAACATTACAAGGACAAAAGATAATGGATTTCCCAAAGAAATTAAGGATCCGCAGATCTAAAAATACAGGATGAATTTACCTTCAGTAGGAGATACAGTTTATTTCCAGTTGAAATTTAATTGGTTCCCACTAAAAAGCAGAATTTTTTTATTTCATTGATAGCTATAAAAAAAAGCACAATTTGTTTCCATTGCAATATTGATAAAAGGTTTAATGAATAAAGATTAGCTACCAGTGTAGAGCATAGAAAATTAAAAGACAAAGGATTTGTTGAATATAAATATCTGGAAAATTATACAAATCTCTTCTTCTCTTTCTTAAACATCTGTAAATAATCACTTTATATGAGATGCTCTGTAAATAATTACTATGTATTCTCAAGATCATTTTTGTTACACAAAGAAAGCATATAGCAAACTGCGTGATGGTAAAATTTTTATTTTCATTCAAATTTGCAGCATTTATTTGTTAAGCTTTTTTGTTTTTTCAGATGCTGCAAATGCTGAACAACATTGAATGGTCTGTTTCGTTCTTCTGTAAGAGTTGCTTTGCATAGGGTTGCTTTAGTAATGACTCTCATTTGGTTGTCATCAATTTCAGGATGTCTCCTTATCTTTGTTACATCTTCAGGATGTCTTTTTTATTTATTACATCTCTTTATGTTTGCTACAGCTTCTACTACAAAATTGTTGGGACCAATAATAAGATATGTTTGTTGACAGTCTCCTGGCCAAATGCTTATTTGATATTTTGAGCAGTTTCGTTTGCTTTCAACTCTTGCAATAAAATTAGTTTGACTCTGCTTTTTTTTCATCTTTATTTTGACAGCTGAAAATAAACAACAATAAAAAATGAGATGTGTTTATTTCTCTGTTTTGCTTCAATGAAGCAGCAGTTTTTAAAAGATATGTTAAAAAGTGATTGAATAGATAGAACTTATCAGCCTAGGAGGAGAGTCTATCTAAGAAAAGGCAAACACTGATTTCAAACCTCTGCTTGCCTTGTGGCCATACCCAGTCATAGGAAAGAATTTGGAAGTAAACTCTGAGGATAAAATCTGGAACCAGAATTCTGAAGAAATTCCAACATCACATCCAGCCTTCTTCTGACAACTTCTGCTGTGATGATGCTGGTGCTAAATAATGTAATGGTACTAATTCCCTTTAATAACATTGGTGGCGTGGAGAGAAGAGACATGCTGAATTGGTAACTGTCTGTCATAAAATCCCATCCAGGCCTGCATCCTAAAGATGACACTCTAGTGTCACTCACTATAGTGGCAAAACACGATAAGTCAGAGCTATATCTATGGTCTCTTGAGACTGACAGATGCTACACACATACAACACAGGGAAAATAAATCTATTAGCATAAATCAATAGAACAAAGTTCATGCTTTAAAATGCCATATTACATGAATATAGTTTATTCAAAATAACTATCAAAGTTTAAATGAATAAAAACTGTAATTATTTTTGCACCAATGAAATATCTTGAAATAAGATTTTTAAAAAGTCTTATGGTGATATGATAAATTACATAACAATAACACATAAAGAGACATATTTTTCAAAATGATTTTTCATAATTTTATTATCTTTATTGGACTTTTTACATAAGCTATTCAAGAAAAGTTTAGTGTTTCAGAAGGCTTTTGGTCTCAAAGTAAAGATTAAGAATGTTTTACAAACTAAAACCTTTTTTTACTGTTTGCTTTTTCTAGATAAGGTTAACAAAACTTGACTACTCCTTACTGTAAAATTAATCTTTATTTGTACACCTGCATTTTTCTTATCTTTTCAACTTACATTATCAACAACTTGAAGTGTCCTATACTGCAAAATGTATGCATGTCTTAAACGCCATTTTGAACTATAATGTTAACTTATGTTTATATACATTTTGAATGTTAATAATTGCTATATTTATTTTCTTAAAATTAATTCAATAATTTTATCAATAAGAATATAGTTCACTTTTTATTTGTTATTATGAATTTATAAGATTAATTAAATTATTTCCACTTTTAAATGTATCCATAAACTTTAATTATATTTTGTAGACTAGTAGAAAACATGTCCGATTTGAGATGAATGTTGCTGAAGCAAGGATAGAGAAAGGCAAGTGCAAACATTTAAAATGCTGACCAGAATCTTCTTATTCTTACTGAGACTCATTGGCAGTTATTTTATTGATTAAATCTTAAGAAGAAGGAACATTGCAGTTGTTATTAAATGTTGCTTTTGTAATGTTATAATGAAGAAAATTGTACCAAATAACACATCAGATAGATATTTGTTCACAGGGCAAATAGTGTATATAAAAATACTTTTGTGAAAAGATACATTTCTAGTTTTCTTTTTTATTCTTGTGTTCATTGTCTAATTAAAAGAGGAAAATAATAGTTGGCTTTGCATGTGAAATACATAGAATGCATAGTAAAAATCTGTATCTCCTATTTTTGTCTGCCTAAGACAAATTTGTGTCATTTTAAGGGAAGAATTCATGCAGCTTTATTCACAACAGAGGAAAAAGCTTAGTGTCTAAAAATGTCTGAGTTGTCCAAATTTTATCAAAATTATTTCATGTGATAAATTCTAGTTTTGACTAAATTCTCAATTTTTTTAAAGAAACATATTTTATTTCCATAATTATATGATGTGAGAATTTTTATAAATATTAGAAAAAAAGGGTTTGTATCATGTGTATGTAAAAAATTCCAGCTACTTTTATTAATTAATAATTACTAATGCATATAATAATAATTATCAGTAAATATAATAATAATTACTAGTACACATATTTTTTAATCCTTAGAATATTTTTTAGGACTTTCTATGAACTAGCAATATTCAGGAAATTTTCAACTTCCATTTTTGATAAAATGACTTTGGCTTCAATGCAATGTATTTATCAATGAAATTTGAACAGTGAAGACATCTTTAAATTTTTGACCAGATAATGAAAGTGATATTTATCAAATGACAGTACCAAGTTTGGTGCATATGCCACATGAAGAAAAATTTCCCCGCTAACTCTATTATATTTTTTTTGCATTAACAGTGTGTGGATGAGTGTTGCCATTCAGTAGTATTACTGTCTAGCTTCCTTGTCCTGTAAATGACATTTTTTCCTTCAATTGCAGTGCTCAAACTTTGAAAGTAATGGCTGTAACACTCTACAGTAATAGTTTCATCAGGTTTCAACAATTTGAAATACAGTATGTCTTTTATATCTCACCAAATAACAGAGCAATAAGTTTTCTAAAAATATTAGGATTTGTTGTTCATGCTGAAGGCTGTCATATGTATCCATGATTTTTTAAGCTTTCCATTATCATACTGAACCCACTTTTCATCTTACTTAAAAATGTTCTACAAAAAAAAAATATTTTCATGCCTGGCAAGAAGTGAAATGTAGTTGATGAGATGATAATTCATGTCAAACCAATTTTCCTACTTTTTTTTACATATAATGCAAAGTTTTTTTCAGCCAATTCTAATGTTCATTGAGAAGGAGGCCATCTTTCAAAAGATTTTACAAGTCTGAAGTTTAGAGTTTAAAATAGATCACTTGAATTTCAAGTACAAGATTCAAGTTAAAAATAAAACTTTAAATTTAATTTTAACTTGAATCTTGTTCTTCAAATGATCTATTTTAATGTTAATATACTTTAGATTTCAACTCCTGGGGCAACCATCAGAGATGTTTTAATAAGTTAGTAATAGATACTTGGTCTGGAAAGGGACTAGAGTCTTATTCAGCAACCTTCCTAGAGATAGTGTCTCGATAAAAGCACCCAGCTTAATAGGAGTAGATAGGTTTGCCTGTTGCCTGTCTCATATTCCTACTATGATTATTGAACAGGATTAGAGGTTTATTCCTTGTTTCTTGTTTAAGATGTGGTTTACCAGTTCCCTTCTTTCATGGCTTTAATAATTTATCTTAACATTTTGGAGATATGGCAGGTTGCTTCATCCTGAGTGATAGCAAGAAGCTTGAACACTGTGTTAGAGCTTAGAGTAGCTGCTCTGGTCAACAGTCACATTACATCTAGGTATTTGTAGTGCCATGTTGTGCATGGATAGGTGTTCCTGCATGTGCTTCCAGTGGGCAACTCTGAGGCCACATTAGGCTTTAGTCTTAGCCACCTTATGGCTGGTTTGTATTGCCATAGACAATAAACATTAATAATTATTTTGGCCTTTTTCTCCTTAAAAGTTAAAAAATCTTTGGTTGACAGTTACAATTAAAAAAATATAAATAAACCAGTAAACAAAAAAAATCACCTACAAACTTTCTTTCTCAAATATTCATGATATTCATACCAATTTCTGTAAGGCAGAATCTTTTCTCTTGAAATGTTCTCTAGATATCTTAATGCTTTACTAAAATAATTTAAACTCTTCCATTGCTTCCAATGAATTCTGTGTTTCATGCTATCTTCCTCTTTGTTGAAAAGATTCTAGGATATATATGCATGGCTTTGGTGTTTACAATTGAGAAAGTCTTCCAATTACAAAAGAATCATCTATGTTTTTATTTACAGTGATGTTCACCCTGTACAAGACCTGAGAGCTACTTGAGGTAGAGAGTTACAAAGTAAGAGGCACATTTTAGGCAGATATGTGGGGAAGATAACCCTAGACTTGAACAGGTTAACATTGTAGTAATTGGGAAATCACCCTGTTGGGCATCTGTTCCACAGAGCAGCGGTTTGTGGGAAGAAGCTGCTCATGTGGAACTTATATCTCATGAATGAAATACTAGTGGTTTGTTACAATGTGTGTAACATGGCAAGTCTTAAAGGGTAGAACAGATGGAACTAAGGAATGTAGTTCATCTGAGTACTTTCCCTGGAAATAGTGATAGATCAGTGAGAGGTTGAGTTTAAGGCTCAATAGGTGCTCAAAACATGGGTACCTCCCTGGCAGAACATCTACTCATCATGATTGGTAATAATTCAGGATCTGATTGATTATGATGGAATGTAAGTAATTTGGTTTTTGATGCATTGAATGTAATCAGAAAATTATTATCCCACTGAGTGCTAAGTTAGAGGAGATATCAGCTGCCAATTTCTGGTCATCTAGTTTTGGTGGTGCACTCATATAAGGTTGTATCATCAGTAAAGATATTCACAAATGATTCAAGTATGTTCTTAGGCAGATCATTTATGTAAAGTAAAAAGAGAGCTGGTCCAAAAAGCAACCCATGTGGGATGCCTATGTTGATTGCTAGGGCCCTGGAGTATTGGCTGTTAACAATTACCTTCAGGGACCTACATGTTAGGAAAGACTTTATAGTTGAAAAGACTCTTCCAGTAATTACATAACTAGAAAGATTGTGCAGCAATCCTTTATGCTACACCTTGTCAAAGACCTTTGAAATATCTAATCTATATCCTTGAGATATATTTGTTTTCTAATGCCTCACTGATTCTGTAAGTAATGGTACTTAGGAGATCAGCAGTGAATCAGGCCAATTGAAACCTGTACTGCTTGTCACTCAAGAGGTTGTTCTTATTTAGGTGATCAACAACATTCTTGTTGATTATAGCCTCAAAAAGCTTGCTTAATAACACTGAAGAAACTGATGGGTCTATACTGGATGAGCAGGCACCTGTGTTCTTGAAGACTGGACATACACTTGACACTGTCCACAGACTTTCATTCAAGCAGTGTTTAAATAATTTTGCTAAGATGAAGGATAATTCCAAGTTAATATTCTCCACTGGGATTCTGTCTGGACCAGTGGCTTTCTTAAAGTCAAACTTTTTGATAAGTTTTAAGACTTCCCAGGCTGCAATAAAAATAATACTGAGCTTGTGCTCAGTGATGTGGTGGAAATTAGGAAGAGGATGTCCTATGTCATCTAACATTGAGTTAGAGGCAAAGATTGAGTCAAAAAGATTTGCCTTATCTGATGAAGAAGAGATCACCTTGGGGCTGTTTATAATAGTGGGTATAGACACTTTGCTTCTATTCACAATTTGGTTGAAGATCTTCCAGAACACTTAAGGTCCAATTTCTTTATTTTCTGGCCTGAACCACTTGTGTATAGCTACATATTGCTTTTTCCAGAACTTCCTTGCAGCAATTGTGAGCAGTTCGGAATGCAGCAAGTGTCCAACTTCACCTGCTACTTGTGTTAGATATTGATTTAGTAGTTGTGGTGAGATATGGTTGAAGCACATTCAGGGGGTGAACCAGGGTTGGCTGTTCGGTTTTTGCTGGAATTCTTTTCTGGTATAAAACTCTCCATTCCAGAAAGGATCCATTTAGAGATGAGGCAGCAGTCTTGGAGTCCCTGGATAATTCTTTCATGTGCACTGTATTTGCTAACTATTTTTACTTTTCTACTCTCCTTCATCTCAGCACTGTAAAATATTAGACAGAATATCTGACAATATAGAACTAGCTCTTTCTCTCTACATTCAACTGCAAAAATCTTTGTGTTTGGTGATTTTAATGTTCATCATGTCAAGTGGCTTAATCATTCTAATTTTACTGATGTTGCCAGCATTCAGAGTTTTAATTTTTATCTTGCTCAATCTCTCAGTCAAACAGTGGATTTCCCTACTCATTTCCTTAATAATTCTGAACAACATGCTTCTTTACTTAATTTTCTTACCTTCTCACCTGGTTCTTGTTGAGCATTATAACTCTGCCCACTTGGGAATTCGGATCATGCTGTAGTATCTGTTGATATTTTTTTTGAGCCATCTATTAGATATGAAACCCCTATTTATAAAACTTCTTTCTGTTACCAGCATACTGATTGAGATTCATTTTGTGACTTTCTTCTAGATGCTCCTTGGATTGATATTTTTAAGCTTCCTATTGAGAATTGTGTCAGTGAGATTTTTTCTTGGGTAAAAGTTGGCATTGATACCTTTGTGCATTCTTCGAATTACCAGGTGAAACCAAAATCTTATCCTTGATTTACACCTACCTGTTCAACCACTATAGCCCACAGGCAGTACTTTTTTCAGCTGTACCAACATGATAATTCTGATCACAACAAACATCTGTTTGTGTCTGCTTGCAATAATTGTAAACATGTCTTCAAAGAGTCTTTGTTCGCTGACAAAGGGCACTGTATAACAAAGCCTCTAACAGGTTTTGCTTTTGTGTCTACTGGCAGCTCTGTAATAGCTTTTTTTTAATAAGAGTAAGTTTTCTATTTCTCCTCTTTCACTCAGTTTGAGGTGTTATCATCTTTTGATGATCTTATCATCTCATCTCATCTGGAGTATCTTTGCCTGATTTTTCATTTAGAACTGAGTCCCTATTGAGTGATATGCATATAACTCCATGGTTTCTGCTATCATTTCTAAACTGGATCACCATAAAGCATGTGGACTTGATGGTATTCCTGCAATAATTATTAAGAAATGTGCTCTTGAACTGGTTCCTGTTCTCTTTAAACTCTACTAAATGATAATAAATTCCTTGCTGTTTCTTGCTTTCCTGCTTGTTGGGAATCCAGTTTGCCTGAGTTCTTAAAGACAGGAGTAGTTAACTGTCTTTAAGAAATTAGCTAATTATTGGCCTATTAGACTTCTACCTCCTTTTGACAAATTACTAGAGGCTCTGGAATTGTTAAGCATCTCACCTTACAGAGTTTTTTTTCTGATGAGCAATGGAGCTTTCACTTCTCTAGATCAACTGCTGATGTACTAATAATTATTGCTAAAAGAGTCTATCAAGCTTTTAGATAAGAATGGTGAAGATTGGGCTTGTTGCTTTGGATATCTCAAAGATATTTGAAAGAGTTTGGCATGCTGGTCTTCTTCACAAGTTGAAAGATTATGGTATTTCTGGACAAATTTTTTGACCTGATTCAATCTTTCTTATCATGTTGATAACAGACCTATTTACTTCTGTCTTAATGATAAGTCTGATTGGTTCAATAAGGTCAAATTGGCAACTAATCTTAAAACTGATCTAGAACCTTTTGTTAACTGAGGCAGAAAATGGCCCATTAACTTTAACATCCCCAAAATTAAACGGGTCTCTTTTTATCATCTTAGAGAACCCTTCTTGCCTGCCATCAACATGGTTGATGTTAACCTTCAGGAGAGTGACTCATTGAGCCTTCTTGGGCTAATATTTTCCACTGACATGAAGTGTAAAGATTATATTGAATCAATTGCTAGGTCTGCTGCTCGGAAAGTTGCTTCACTGTGTTGTGTTAGACAATTTTTCTCTCCAGAATCTATTTTACACATTTATAAGACTACCATTTGTCCATGCATTGAATATTGCTGCCACATCCGATTTGGTACTTTGGCTATCTCATTATAAATACTTGATAAAATCCAAAGAAGAATCTGCAATATTATCAGTTCTACCCATTATTTCAGGTTCATTCACTTTCCTACCACCATAATGTAGCTTTCCTGTGCCTTTTCTATAAATATTTTCCTGATAATTGTTCTAATGAGCTTTCCTCTTTGTTACCATGACTTTATGAATTTAAAAGCAGTACTAGAATGGCAGCTAGATTTCATCATTTTACAGTTGAAATGGCTAGTGGTAATCATAAGTTCTATGATAACAGTTTCTTCTCACACAATTCTCACTTGTGAAATCCTCTTGCTTTCTAGTCAACTTTGATATTCAAAAGGCTAAATGCAATGTCAATCATTATCTTTTGTCTTCTTAATTCCTGTTCCTTAACTGTTCTCACTCCTTAATAATATTTTTTTTTCATATTCTATCACACTCAATAACCCCCTTGTATTTTTGTGGTTTTATTGTTTACTTCCAAATTTGTGTAGTCTATTGCAGTATGATTCATCCACCAGATGAAATTCATCTTTCTCAAAATTTGCAAACTATTCAGGACATGTATTGCTTCCAATCAAATCATTTCTATCAGTTTTGTCAATCATTTTCATTTTTGCCTAACTTAAATAGAACAACCAGTTCTCAACTGTATACTCAGTAAAAAAAGAGCATACTGGGAATATTTTCATATATTTAATATTATTTTTTTGTTCATAAAAATGTATAAGTGAATTTCTCTCCTTCCTCTCTCTCTTCACATGCAAGGAAAATGTTTCAATAATTTTGATATGTCATGTTCAAAATAAAATTGGCATTAGCCAACTAATTTTTGGGATATATTCTTATATTTATATGAACAATATTTCACATGTGTTTCACCTTATAAGTAATAATAATAAGTTGTTTTGCAAATTTCAGGTTTTATTGTGCAAATTAAAAGCAACATACTTTATATTTATAAATAAATCTAAAAGACATAGGCTTCAGAAATATATACTTTGATTAACACAATATTCCCAAATACATTGTTATATTCTCTTTAATATCAGCTCTTTGATATCTTATAATCTTTCATTTATTTATTTTGCTAAATTTTATTGTTTTGATTTTAATATTATTTGCAGCAGATTTTATTGATTTCAAAAGTTCTTTGCTTCAATACTGTTTTCTATTCTTATATACAACTCTTTTAGTAATGGAACATAAGATTTCTATTGGATTTTATTTGGATAGGTTGGGGCTCATTCCATTAGTCTTTGAAACAGTTTTTGACAAGGTGCACTAGAGTCAGCTCTGCAGAATGTGAAAGAACATTATTTTGCATAATGCTTTTAGCTTAATGCTTTTTGGTCATGATCTGCACCACTGCAAAAATGTCTTGTACAAAGAAACTCCAAACAGTTTTCTGCATTTGGAACATCATCAATTTTAAAAAGAACTATAATTTTAATGCCTACAATATGAAACTAAAACATCACTTCCTCATCCTTCTGTTGTTCTGTTGTGTTGGTTGACTATTTCCATCAGTTTTCATGTACTGTTTCATACAGATTACATGTTTCTTTTTGTGATGTTAGTTTGGTTGCTTTCATGTCTTCATCCAATGTTCTGAATATTATGAATTTGTTCTCTCTTTTTACATTTGTAACACCAGCTTCTTCAAATATTTTCTTGCAAATCAATCCATATCTTTTGTTTATTACACTTTTAATTTCTTATGATATTTTTAAAGTAAGTTTTCTCTTATTCTTTACTTTCCAAATGTTTTCAATTTCTTTCTTTTTGGAATGTTCTATATCTATTCAAATTGTTAACAATTTCCAACATTGTGCTCCCATCAGTTCTTTTGACAATTTTTGACAAGTCACATAATAAAATTTTACATCACTAAGTTATTGTAAATATTTCATTTAATTGACACTGATATAGTTTGAGGATTTTGAATTTGTCCTGATATATCACAAGATATATTAGATATCAGTATTTGTTTTTTATGCTAATCTCAGGGCATAAATTATTTTACTTTTGCTACAGAAATCTAATATAGAAAGTTGCAATGGATTCTGAATGAACTCAAACTCATGCAAGTGAAAAACTGTCCATCAGAAAAGAATAAATTAGATGAAGGTAAATCTGAAAAACATGTCTGTAGTCTAATCAGTAATTAATAAACAGGAATTAAGATTGATAATGTTTTGATATTAATTTATATATCCTGATGGTAAAATTGAAATGTTAACAAAAGCAATTTTTATTTGTTAATGAAATACTGAGTATTTGTAAACGTGATTTGGAAATTTATGTTCATCCTTCATATGTCAATTTCAATAACTAATAAAAACTGAAAGTTGGAATTCCCAGTGAAGAACAAACAATAACAGTTTAGTAGTAAGTTGTGTAAATGGTAAATAGATTTGATAACCCACATGTTAAGCTGTGATTATAACCATTGTGGAATAAGTACTGATTATTACAGGTGGGTTATTGAACATTGCACAGGTGAGCAGTATTGATTCCAGATGTAAATCTCACTATTATAAATATTTGGTGTAATTTGTATCTGTTAGTAGAACACAAATGTGGATATTATGAAGTTCCATTATAAATGGGAAGATTTATTCACATTAGTAAAATTTGTAAAAAATAATGTCTATATATAATAAAAGTGGACAATTTTCAGATAATCTACAATACTTTTCATAAAATCAAGTGAGGTTTTGTTTATATGCATTATCTCCTCTTTTAGAAATTTCCTGAAACTCAATAGATACATGACGTTGGAAAATGTTGCCATCAAGATAGTATGTAAATTTTTAATAAATCTTTCACATGCACACAGAATATATATATGTGTGCATGTGTGTGTATACAAATATCTGTATATAAATAAATCAAGATTTTAATGATGAAAACAGTGTTTACACAACAACTTTTATTTTCCAACATAGTCTCCTTCCTTGTCAATGCACTTAATTTAGTCATGAATATTGAACATATAGATTGGATATCATACAGTGAAAATTTCAAATAAAATTTCTGCTAATAACTATGTGTCAGGCAAGAGACTGATTGATTGATACAACATGTATATAATTCAATAGATTTATCTTACACTTGAATTACAAAATTATAAGTTAGGAGACTACTTATTAATGTTCTATTTCTTATAATTATAAGTTAGGAGACTACTATTAATGTTCTATTTCTTTATAATGACCACTTTATACTTGTCTTAAATAGGATATCTTCCACTGAACAACAACAGGTTTTCTTTAGCATAAACTATCTCTGTTTATTACTTAATTATATATATATATATATATATATATATATATATATATATATATATATATATATATTTGAATAAAACAGACCACTTTAAGGTTCCATGTAATAACTTATTTCACCACAGCCCTTTTAAAGGGCTCTGGATCATCAGACTTTACTTGAAAGGTTGAAATGAAAAACATGCAAGCTAGGTTATAGCTAATAGTTTAAATAGTTTTTTAAAAAGTAGTTAAAGATTTCAATAACGTATTTACCTCCCTTAGTGTTACTGCACATTTCATTTCAACCTTTGGAAGTAAAGTCTGATGATCCAGAGCCCTTTAAAAGGGCTGTGGTGAAATAATTTATTACATGGAACCTTAAAGTGGTCTGTTTTTATTCAAACATATTTGCTCTGAATTTACATTGAGCTCTCTGGATATCATCCTCCTTGGGTCTACCCATATGGATTACCTAGTTTTGCATAAACTAACTAACTAACTAACTAACTAACTAATATATATATATATATATATATATATATATATATATATATATATATATTATTATTATTATTATTATTATTATTATGTTTATCAATATAAATAGAAAAGGAATTTTGTTATTATTATGTTTGTATGTAAATTTAAGGACAGAATTATTTTGGATATATTTCATCCATATTCTTAACTAAGATAAGGAGATAATAAACATATTTTAGGTAGAGGGAGGGGTTTTAAATTTATTAAATATATTATTTTTGAGACTAGACATATAGAAATTACTAAAAGTTGGTGCTAGAACTGAACCAATGGAAACACCATCCTATTGTGCATATATATTATTTTTGCGATCGTAAAATGAAATTTTGGTAATGCATGTTAAAAGTAGTTTCCATAATATACTAGGTCCAATTTTAAGTGGAGGTAGAGATGGATTATTGTATAATAATAATTATTATTATATTATACAATAATCCCTCTCTACCTCCACTTAAAATTAGACCTAATATATGACTCCTCCCCACTAATTAGCATGTTGCAGAAAACCAACATTATATATAAATTTAAATGTTCCTTGGAAGAAAAATAATATATATAGTGTTCACACCACAACTATGTTGTCTAGAAGGTTGAGTTTTCATTTGAATTATGCATCTAACATCTCACAATATTTACAATAGCATTGCAATTTAGAAAAATTCTGGTTGAAAATAAATCTATAATTTTCATGAAAATAATAAAGATAAATTAAAAATTCTTGAAGCTAGCTATATTAAAATATTCAAACCAACCCTTAATAAAATTAATTATGAATACTACACAAATGTTTTAAAATGTTTACAGTAGATAGTTATAAAATAGCTAGGTTATAACTAATAGTTTAAATAGTTTTTAAAAAAATAGTTAAAGATCTCAATAACTTATTTACCTCCTTTAGTGTTACTGCACATGTATGTTTACATCATAAAATTTAAAAATTGTATAGTACATAAGTTTAGCCTTTTTCACTTCACAAGTAAAAAATTTAATTTTCATATGAACATAGTAATTTTGCCTTAGCAAAAACAAGACCCTGAAGTTGACATTGTGCTAATGTCAAAAGCACTCAGGAATAAAATGGATATACATCAACATGGTAATTTTCTTTCTTCCTTTAATAAGGATAGTAAGAAAATTGTCTGAAAATATGTGACGATTCTTTTAAGAAGAAGAAGACAAAACTTGTGTAAATTATTTAATGAGACATATATATATATATATATATATATATATATATATATATATATATATATATATATATATATATATATATATATATATATATATATATATATATATATATATATATATATATGAAAAAGGCAAAAGGAAAACTTATTTTAGGTGACACATTTCTTCCTCTGATGGACTTTGTGAAGGTAAATCAGAGGATGAAATATGTTGGCTAAGATAAATTTTCCTTTTGTCTTCATCCATTTTGTCTTTTTACAGATATTTTTAGTTATATATTAAATTTTACACACATACACATACACATATATATGTACATACATTTCAGTCTTCAATAAAATACATTTTTATTAATGTTGTAACTCAAGTTGAGTCTATAATAGGCTGAATAGAATAAAAAAGAGGTTTTCCAATGAAACAGGACATTCTACTCAATTATTATAATCTAACTCAAACAAAATGAATTTTGTTATTTATAGCAAAGAAACTCCCAACATTATCTGATGAGATCTGTCACTGATGCTAACAATAATTAATTAAAAAAATTACAGTTGTGTTTATCTAACCTAGATGCACTGTGGAAGTTCGGTATTTTTGTACAGCAAATGGATCTTTGCCAGGTGCATATAAAAGCTATAAAGTGGTGAGAAATGTATGTCCTTATTCATGTGTACTACTCCTTTGGTAAAAGTGTAGATGAATATCAAAGGTACCAACTATGTTAATACTTTTGTTTGTACCTACTTATTAAATAAAAATCACCTTTTTCTATATATATTAAGTAATTTCTGTTTTTGCAAACCAATTGTAATGATGACTGTATCATCCTAATGTTTAATCATATGTGGCAGTTAAGAATAAATTTGGAAAACATTCACATGTTTAAGTTCTTGCATGGCAGTGGATTAAAGAATAAATTTCATAATCCCAATAAGAGAGGGACTGAACATGCATTGTATCATATAATGTTCTGATTTCAAGCAAGGGGATAACACTATAAGTGACATCCAAAAACAAATATGTATTGTTTATGGTTGAGGATCATTTTTCAGATTTTGATGAGGATTATCTAAAGTCATGAGTAGAAAGCAAGTAGTAGAATAGTACTTGTGAATTAGTGAAGAGGTTAAACATATCACAATCTACCACAGTGGTTCATAAATGATGCAGTGGAAGATGATAGCTGGTCAGGTCAAATGATTGAAAGACAATCAAAGATTTAGAAACAGTTTCAAAAAATTCATATGCCAAAAATAAATATGATTTCAAGATTTGAAATATTAATTCAAACTAATAACTGTATCAGGCTACAAACTGATTGATCCACCCATAGAGTTACATATACACATGAAAATCCTATGTGTATATTATATATATGTGTGTGTGTGTGTGTGTGTGTGTGTGTGTGTATATATATATATATATATATATATATATATATTGATGTATATGCTCATATGTACAGATATATAAATCTACACATATCTATCTATCTATCTATCTATCTATCTATCTATATATATATATATATAGGGCTTGGAGGGTGTTGAAACAAAATGGCTATTTTGTAGTGATTTTATAACATATTTATGTTATAATTTTTTATAAATAATAATTATATATATATATATATATATATATATATATATATATATATATATATATATATATAAACATGTTTATTTTTCTATTTAGGAAGATACCTATCCTCGTTTCTGTTTTTAGGCTCCTTGTACTTTTTGGCACATAAAGCATCCACAATTTCTGTTTTGGCAACTGATTTTTATCTTTTCTGTAACTTGATTTTGAATCTGATGCTTACATCTCTTTCTAGACTGGGATGTCAGTGCTCTTCTTGGCATTGCCTTCAAACACATTAGAAACTCAATATTTCTTTTTTCATGCTTATTGATATTTGGGTGTATATATATATATATATATAGATGGAAGTTATGAGAAAGAAGATATTCCTTCTTTAGAGTAAAAGTTTTAAACACAGTTTACAATGAATGAATGATATGGAAAGATATACACCAGTACCACCACAAGCATCATTAGCTATTGATAATTCCCTGCATGAAAAAGGCTTTTCCAAAATCCTTCCATGACAATTGTTACTGCTCTATTCTATACAGTGTTTTACCTGCAAAACCCTCTATTTCACCACTCCATATTATATCTGAACTTTTCCTACTACCTATTTGACACCAAGAAAACAACCTTTTACTCCATCTGTAATCTTCTCTTGTTATATGTCCTGTCTGCCTCCATTTTCATCATTTAATCAGTTATCTTGGTCTATTTGATAACATGTTTGCATCTTTTGTTTCCTTAAGTTATCTTTAGAATTGCACTTTTCATTCATATTTTTGATTTTTAGGCCTGTTTTCCAGCAATTTTGTTAATTTCCATATTTCATATCTGTCCACCATGGCTCATCATTTTTTTATGATCTTTTTCAAAACATTACTATTGAATATTATTTTGTTCATTTTTAAACTTATATTTTTCCTTATTTAGGTTACACTTAATATTTTTTAAAACTAGAATTCACCCACTACAAGGATTGAGAGCCATTCAACAAGGCAAAGGATTATTGTTAAAATGGTAATGATGAAGGAGATGTGTGATACGAATGAAAGGAAAGGTATTATGAAGTGAGGGTTATAAGGATGAGGAGTACAGACAATTATTGATCCTTAACCTGAAGAGGTTAAGATTACAGTATCCAGGAACACACAGGAGTTGCTTCCACAAAGTGGCAGCTCTTGGGAAAAAAAGTTTTCTTTTTACATTTAGAACATAAGGGAAATGAGGATGATTTGACTCTGTGGAAGTAACATGGTGTGTAGTAGTTATTAGAGTAACAATGGGCTTGCAGTGTTGCATGTGTGAAAAAGAGGCTGTAGAGTGGAGAAGACTATGTAAACAATTTTGTACTCCATCAAAGCAGGGAAGGGATGAATAAGCAACCCCAAACCAAATATAGCCGCAAAACTCCATTTGCATATATGAATTTCACTCATATTTCTTCTAATTCATCTAATGATTCTGGAATGGTTCAAATATTCTCCAATTATGATTATTCTCACCTCTCCCCAATTATTTACGCAGAAAGATGCTTTTATTTTCTCTGTAAATAATTTAGGTAAAGTCATATTCTTTTGCCTTACTCTTTTTCCAATTTATTTGTCTTAAATTATAGTATATATTCTCAATAACTTATATAATTTTAATTAATACCATTCTTTCATAGTGAAGACAGGCATATTTTCTATTGTCAAATGTTTTATAGCCAACCAAACTAATGTAGTTTGCTATATTTTTTAATCAGTTAATCTATTGTTGGTAGATGGTTTATAGTTAAATAGCTACACCTAAATCATGACTATATTTTAGGGTATTTTTTAACCTGTATATATTTGTATATGTTTGATAGTAATATGATAGGCTGTATATGTTTGATAGTAATATGATAGGCTGTATATGTTTGATAGTAATATGATAGTTGCTAGGGTTTTTATTATTTTCTTTTTTATAAAGTAGGTTTACAATTTTAGACTGAAGATTTTAAGAACCTTTCTGTGTCTACTGGGTAAATATCTGTCATAATCCTTTATGAAATTCTTCTACCTCTTACAACTAGCGACTGTTATTATACCATCTTCACTTTGTAATTTTTGCATTTCCTTTTTTGAAGTACAAACTTTATTTTATCTGTTGTTACTTCAGGAACATCACTAATATCTGCCAGAGTAATTATATAATACTTCTTGGTTATCCCTACATCAATGTAAGCAATTGATTTTCATCTATGTGGATTGTAAATTGAGCATTTTAAGCTTTTCATTTTTCTGATAACATGTCTCTCTTCCTTTTATCATGTCTTATATTTTATTGATTTGTTTGATTAATTCTTCATTTTCAATTTTATCTTTCTTAGTATTTAAATCTATATTTATCCTCTTTCTCACCCGTTCTAGTTTTGACTTCAAATATTCAATTTCTTTTTGTTATTACCATTTGCTTTGTCTTTTATTTTGGTTATTTCCTTACTTATAATTGTATGTGTTTACACTTATATATGTATATTTATATACATGTGTAGATATTCAAATATATATTCATAAATAATTGCGTATGTGTGTATAAAAATGCATACAGAAATATATATATATATATGTGTGTGTGTGTGTGAATATATTTTTAAAACCCTGTACATCAGTAAATATATATATATATATATATGTATGCATGTATGTATATATGTATGTATGTATGTATGTATGTATATGTGTATGCCATATTAATATGTGTGTATGATTTTACCCATGTAATATATTCTTATTTTGTTTATATATCCCAAAATAATTTGGACTTCAAACTTAGTATTTATCCACATGACTGATCCTTATTTCCACTCAGTCTGTTTAATTCTGTGAATTTTTATACTATGGCTCAAAGAAAATTCAAATTGATTGAGGAGCATTTTTATCATGAATATCTTTGTCGTCTTTTAGAAGCTAATGACTATCCTCTGAATATTCAGTTCTTGTTGCTTAGAAACAATTGTGAATTATGGATTGTTTTCTTTGACACCAATGGGTACTTATTTTTCCCTGAAGAAAAGAAAATAAGAATCCATTGATCCATTCCTGGCATGATTCATCTGAGGTTTACATATGTACAAACAAATTCAAAAGCATTACAATGCCATAGAGCTGAAGCAACACATTGGATTGTAGTGACAAACATATACAAATATGCTCAGAAATACAACTGTGTCCAACAATTATCTAGCATCCTAATTATAGTAGAATGATTAATGTATTAATTTTGTAAGTCATGCAAAGTGAGTTAGATCCTTTACAAATTCTCTAGGTATGTGGCTTTGTGCTATATTTGTGGTTTTCCAGCAAATTAGAAGTACAGGTGGCAGCTGATGACAATAAACTTCTCTAGATCTTTATAAAATATATTAACAAAAATAAAAAGAATTCAAATTAAAATAAGGCATCTGCACTTTCCTTTAAAACTTTTATATCTTTCTTTCTTTCTCTCTCTCTTTCTCTAAAGTTCTCACTCAACTAACAAGAAGGCAACCCTCAAATAAAAAGAGGAAGAAGAGGAAAGGACTGAACCCATCCAAAAAATGCCAGAAGTTTGCAGAACCAGACCCTACTAATTTGTGACTGAAAACTACCAAAAGTCAGGGAGAATCTATGCATAACTTCTGCTATATAAAAAAATTAAAAAGAAAGGAATACTGGAAAATAAAATAATTTTGACCAATCAAAAAAATTAACACAAAGAGACTTGTGATGTTAGCTGAAACCAAGGTTTGCACCAGAGTCTTGGAGCCTGGTCAAAAGGGCTGAGAAAAACACAGTTGATTGACACCAACCTATTTTAAGATGACTACTACTACTAGCAAGGTCTGACTCCAAAACTACCCAGCTAAAGCCAAGCCAAAATATACTTTCTCCAGACTGCTATCAAGATCTGCCTTATAAACAATTATTTTGCTACACTGAATATCTAAGGACTCACTCTAAAGCAAATAAATAAAAATATATTATATACATTTCATTTTTTACCCACTTTAGAAAAGATGAGAAATTTTTTTTTTAAAGAGCTTATATATAAGTGCTTACATACAGCACATGCTCACATTGTCCATAGAAATAAAATACTATATCACATTGTCATATGAACAAATTTGAAAGTTTTACATAATCCAATTCAGAAAAAAATATTGTCACTAAGTACATGTAATTTTGATTTAAAATTATTAATCTGGCCATGTAATCAAGTATCACCAATATTGATCCATCATTATCTGACAAGTATTTGGCATTTTTGATGGTTGGTGACTGACCTTATTTTCAATTTCTGATGGAACAATGAGTCTGTCACTTACAAATACTCAGCAGTTTTTATCATGCATATTGCCTTCTGGATAACAAAGGAATATTGCAGTTGCTGCAGCAATATAATAGCTATGAACTCTCAACTGCACAACTATAATCTCAAGTACACGTACGTACAAAGTGACAAGATTCCAAACATTTTTCCATTTGAATATGTTTTCTCCAATTATTTTCTTTTTTCTTTCCTAAATTCTGTTAGACAGATTTTAATTTGGGATGAATGGCCACTTCATTTAAATAGTTTTTAGTCTGTTCACTTCACAGTTTTTGTGTCTTTTACCATTAAAAATACAACTAAATCAAGAGGATGTCCAAAATAATCTCTGTACCATTGACCACTGGATTCTACTTTACACAGTGCATCATTAAGCCATTCTGTCAGACATTTACTTCTTTGCATTAAAACAAATCCTCAATTTCATTTGTAAATATGGGAGAAGGGCAATATCTGTCAAATATTTTAGTATATTCAAAGGGTGATCACTGTCACTTGGGGAATTACCCCTAAGAAACCAAGTTTCTTTGTTATTACAGACTCTAGAGAATCCTGTAGATTTTTTTAACCATTTGGCTGTCACCTGTTCCTATTTAATTATTTTATATTTCTAATCTCGTTATGAATGTATTTACGCATTTCAACTTTACTTTTAAATGTTTTGTTCATTTTTGTATACAATACATTTCTAAAAAGAGTAATTTGTATGAATTTCAAGTTTTTTAAAATTTTTCTCTTTGAAATGTCAGTGTAATTAAATATGGTGCACCATCAAAATAAATATTCTGAATTAGATGAACTACATTATTTTTGTTTTTTGTCATAGTCATTGCACTCATGTGATATTTATATCAATATGAACATATGCCAATAACTCTTGAGACAAGATAATAATTCTTGCTGTATCATCTCTTAACACACATAGTTTTAACTGATAATGCTTATTTTCTTTTGTTTTGTCTTGGTTCAAGAAGATATAGCAATTTCAATTTTGATGATGCTTTTTTTTCCTGGTCAGCAGCATTTACTCACTCCTTCCTCAGAATTTTCTAGCCCTTCATAAACAAGAGAGAGAATTCTGGAATGATCCAATGACAATATGCTTATGAAAAAGTTATCCATTAGTAACTAAATACTGTAATATCATTGTTTTTCTTTACCTTTTTTTGATTTCCATTACTATTTTTATTTTTTTTAGATTTTCAGCTTTCTTTCTCATGATCTTTTCCCCACTATTTTATTTTATTTTATTTTACCAAACATGTTCCTGGGATTTAATGGGGTCTTCTTTCCAACCATAGAAATCTATTTTCCTTTTGTCATACTTTTAATGACATTTTGTACCTATTTTCACCTAATCTCTTTCAGGACCCAGTGCAGTTTTGTTGTGTCAAAGGTCTTAATCTCCTTTTTTTACAAATTGTTCTCAGCATATCCTGTAACAGTAACATACAAATGATATATTATGTTCTCTCCTCAAAATAAAAGTTCATATGGAAAAGTGAAGGTAACAATTCATGGGAACCAGCTGGCAGCTCAGATGTCAAACAAGAAGCGATGAAGGAAGATAGGATTAAGGTAAGTATAATAGATTTTGTTATGCTATTACTGTTCATCCTTACTGAGTTTCCTATACCCATGACTCTATTGTACTAAGCTAAGTTTAGAAAATAATAATATATCCGGTTATGCTCGTCTAGTCTGTATCATGGATTCATTTATGTATGTTGGGATCTGTCTACCCAAGTTTTTTGTTGCTCTCTGAGTGTTGAGATTCCAAACCTTTAACAACAACAGCAACAACAACAACAACAACAACAACAACAACAACACATCTTTTAAATGAAACATAAAAAGTTTATTCTCTGAAGGAAAAGCAGAAGCAGAATGTCAGTTGAAATAACATTTATATATTCTTCTCTAAATTATACAATAACAACAAAATATTCAGCTTTTCTTGTAGTGAAGCTTGTTTTATCAAGTAATTAGATGTTCTTAGTGTAGTATAGGATGTGTGGACAGACTTTATGATAGTCAGTTTAATGTGTCTGTGATTGTGTAGACCAGGCCTTAGTCAGTGGCTGCTGGTTCATCTCTTCCATTGTGTGCATGTGTATGTGTGTGTGTGTAAGCATGTGTAGATCAAACAAGCCTCTGAAATTATTTTGAACCTTAAGAAGCAGTATGCTTCTATTTTTATATTTGTTAGAAAGATCCAAAATCTGATTTCACATAGAGGTGTGAACTTTAGTGAATTGGTTAGAAAATAATTTCACTGGCTTTCGAAAATCTTTTTCTTGAATTTGCAGGAGTGGTGAAAGGAGTTATTACTATTATTATTTTCTAAATGGTCCAAAAAATAATGTGTTGTAGGTCTACAATTATGTCTGTCAAGTACTTTGGCAGTATTTGCCTTAGTAATTATTGTTTATTAAACAAACTTTCTGATGGCATTTTATTGGTTGAAAAATATATATAAGATTTAATTTCTATATATATAGCATCTTTATGGAGACATGCTGAGAATTAGAGTTAAATAGAAAAAGATGGTATAAATCCTGTTTTTCAATCAAACCATATCTAAGCAGATTATTGATAAGTTTAAAATATTAAACAATAAAACAGTATTACCAATAAAAATGAGGTAAAACATTAATTTATTAATTCATTTATGAAAATTAATTTCTATCAGATTCCTTTAACAACATGTCTTTCAAAATTAATATGCAGAGAATGATTATCAATTTACTGTTATACAAATGAAACCCAAATCAAATAGCTTAAGGTGAAAATGAAACCCACTACCAGGTTATCGACAAAATAAAGTTCAGTGTTTATACATCTTCTGGGTTATTTTTCTTAATGTTTGTTTTATGGGTTTTGTTTATTTATATTGAGGAACAGTGTTTTAAAGTTAATGCTCATGAGTTATCTCCCCACATTAGAATTTGGAAGACAGGATTGTTGTAGGGAGAAGAAGACAGCTGATTTGAAGAAGAGTATTTTATATTTAGTCTTATTAACTTATCAATCTAGACAAATTATCATCATATGGCTCTTAAAGGAGTAAAAACAAACAGATTTCACCCTTGCTATAAGTAACCTTTTCCCAGCCGTTAGCTGCATTAACTATTTATATATTTGCATTAAAAACAAAGAAATTGAAACGGGTGATATATTCTGAAATATATTTTCAGAATTGTTCCCAGGATTTTGAAATTGCAAAAAACAAAAAAAATATTTACAGATTGATTGTGATTTTTTCTCAACTTGATTAATAATAATCACAACATCTTATAACGAAATAAAATATAAAAATGTATTGCTGATATATTTACTATAGAAATGTATTTTTATACTTTCAAAGTGTTTTGTTTTTGTTTGGGTGGGGGTAATTATTTGCTCATAACTGAGAGCATAACAGGTGCTACCACCCCAGGTTAGGGTGAACCTGGGAACAACAACAATTAAAAGGTGGTTTCATACCCCCTCAAAACCTCCAATCTCCCAATTAGAGACCTTGCTGCTGTTTATCATCAGGACCAGAATTAATTGAAAATTTAGTCAAGAAAATTCTGCTGATATCACTTTTTAGTTAATACACTGGGTATGAAACTTATTTTAACTATCTGTGTCCCATCACTAACAATATTAACAAGAGTCATGCTGCAATAATCACAATAGAGGAGTGTTAAACAAATCTCCCTCTCAGTTACACTTTCTTTCTTTTTGTCATAATAAAATTCCTAATAAAAAATCATGTCTCACTTTTTTTAACCATATGTAATAATTTTGTCTTATTTAAAGTACAAAACAGTTACTTTTTGAGCCAGTTTAAAAAATTACCATAGCTGGCATCAAACTTTTGAATTATAGTGTGTGTATGTATGTCTTTCCCTGTTTTGAAATTACTTGAAGAAGTCAATGATCCATAGAATTTGTTAATTTTAGGATGTCATCTGCTGTAATGCCGCGATATATGTCAAGAATTGCTTCCCACAACTCAGCGTTGCTCCTGAATTGTCCTCCGTTGTCTTTGCTTCATGATGCTCCAATGGTTTTCGATTGGGTTCAAATCCGGAGAATTTGCTGGCCACTTCATTTTTTGAAGTCCATCAAAGCCTAACTGTTTCAAATATTCAGTAGTCTTGTGAGCAGCATGTGAGAGAGCATTATCTTGCATAAAAACAATGGCCCTTCAGAAGGCAACTCTTTGCCTTTTTATCCACGGTTCAAGATGCTCCTTCATAAACGCTATGTATGCATCAGCAGTCATTTTGACGCCATCTGGTACTCTCCATGGTCCCACTAATGTTTTTCCAATAATACCACCCCAGATCATTATGCCTCCACCGCCTTGTTGGTGTCTCAAACGCTGATGGCGATTCTGTCCGTTCATTACCCAACCTTTGCACCATCTATCTAGCCCATCAAGTGTTGCTCGAGTTTCGTCTGTGAACAAAACTTTAGAGAAGTCAATCTTCATATTGTCCTCGGCGATATTTTGAATGTGATTTCTCATCAATGGAGGCTTCAATACAGGTTTGACTGTTGTTGCTATTTCCCTCAGATACCGACACTGAGTACTTTTAGACACAGTAGGATCCCCAATGCGACTGAAAAGCTCTTGACTGGTGAGTCCAGGGTTCTTCGTGGCCTCCCATTTAAGTCATGACATGAGACGACATGAAATAACCCTCAGCTTGCCTTTATCAGCCCTTTTGCGTACTTGTGTAGGGTCGGATGTGAACTTTTTCACTGTTTGATGACACCTCCCTATCATTTTAGAAATTTCTAGGGTAGATTTACTTTTTGAGAGTTCTGAGGTGATAGTTTTCTTTTCAGCATCACTTAAACTGCTTTTACGGCCAATCTTTTCACTAAATTCTTATACTTTTCTAATAATTTGGCACACTCAAATCACCATGTTGATAACAAATATAGCACCAGTTTGTTTACATTGACAGATCAGTACAAAAATTTCAGTGATTGCGCAGGTCAGTGTTGCCAACATTGTGTGAAAATTTCGTGTGAATTGATTGGACAGTTTTTGAAATGTTAGAAGAAAGTTATCTCGATAATAATTTGGCATGTCGTGTATATGTATCTATATATATATGTATTTATATATATATATATATATATATATGTATATATATATGTATTTATATATATGTATGTATTTATATATATATATGTATATATATATGTGTATTTATATATATATATCTATATGTATCTATATGTATATATATATATTTATATATATACATATATATATATATATGTATTGATATATATACATATGTGTATTTATATATATATATTTATATATATATATGTATTTATATATATTTATATGTGTGTGTGTATTTACATATATGTATTTATATATATGTGCATTTATATATATATATATATATGTGTGTATTTATATATATATATGTGTGTGTGTGTGTGTGTGTAAAAAGAGAAAAAAGGCTAAGGAGTGAGTGTAAAAAGGAGAGAAAAAAACAATGAAAAGAATGACACCCTACATGTACACACACCACATGTGTGTCTACATTTATATTGGGTGTGGATCAATATATTTCTATCCTGACAACTGACTGAATTTTGATGTGAAATTTTCAATGTTTAATCTATATGATTAATATTAACCACTAATATAAACACATTGAGAGTTATTGTTAAAAAATAAATTTATTGTGTAAAATAAATGATTTTTCATTATTAGTCATTGGACTATCAAGAAATATATATATATATATATATATATATATATATATATATATATATATATATATATATATATATATAATGTCTGGCTAGTCATTTTCAGACTACATATATCTGCTACGTGCTGTTACAGATGCCTGCCCAGACACATTTGCATTTGTTCAACACCCACAGAGCCCACTTGTTGTTTATAATGCAACTATCTTGAGCAGATATTAGCTACACTTTCTGGGAAAATGTGCATCATCTGATGTGATCAACATTTTTTGAACAAAGCCAGTACACTCAAACCCATTGGTCATAATGACTTGACTTGATGCTAACATAACCTTCGATGGCTTTCCCAACAGTTTCATTGACCCAATTTCACTTACAAGGTTTGGCTAAACAAGTGGTATGGCTTTCAGGTACTTTTCAAAGGTGCTGTATACTGGGATCAAGAAGTTACCTGCATCTCAAATTGACCATGAGGTTCAAACACAGGTCATGATCAGAAAGTGAGCTTTCTAACCACTCCAGCATTTATATATATATATATATAATTAGAATTACACAACATAATCCAAAATTACCTATTACAAAATAGATCTATCCCCCTGTATGAAGTAATTTTGGATTTTCTTGTGTAATTATATTTATATGGTATGTTATAAAAATACATTGAGCTCTTTTTGTGGATCAGATTTAATATTTTATATTACTAGTATCCACTTGGATTATATACCAACAGATTTATTACCTGTACTATATATATATATATATATATATATATATATATATATATTATTAATTAAAGAATATCAAACACTTAAAATCCCATAGGTAATAAGTTTTAGTTCATGAGAGCTCTAAAAGAGAAGCTCTCAATCTTCAAAACCTACAAACAAAATCAGTGGTGGTGATGGTGGTGGTGGGGATAAAATAATATTATTGTTGGCATTCAGTGAGGTTGGCTAATTATGAGTTTTGAACTGATGCTCTTTCTTCCAAACAGCAAATAAATACAACAAAGAATCCTTGATTAGCCAATGAAATGGGAATAAAAGAAGGATAGTGAACATATCTGTTAAGAAAGTAAAGTTTCTGAATAATAAATGAATAATAAATATTTAAATTTTCTTTTATGTGCCATGTCTTTTCAAAATATAGGCAATCATGGATCTCCACAAACTTCCTGTTTTTGTTGCTTCAAGTAACATTTTTGTTGCTTCAAGTAACATTTGACCCTTTACCATCTTGTAACTTGGTTACTTGTCATTTTTCTACCCCACCAGCTTCTCTTGCCCTATTAAAATACATAATCATAACTTTTTTGCCATTTTCATCCATTTCTTCTGTCCAGTTTTTATCTTAATATTTTTCTTTTTCTTTTGTTGCTCTTTTCTTTGTTTATTTTACATTTTTATCTATTTCTTGTGTTTTTTTCTTATTTTTTACAAGTAAAAAATAAAAAAAAGAAAAGGAAAAATTTTCCTGACCATATTTTTTCCTATATAATTTATTTGTAACTGTTTTCTTTCTTTTTCTTCATTATTTAACTCACATTTTTCTTTTTTCGGCCATTTTTGTCTGCTTCTATATCATTCTCTTTCCTTCCTTCATCATCATACCTTTCAATTTTTTTTATTTGTTCCTGCTGACATTCATATTTTACATTTTCTATCTGTAAGATCTGTTTTAATTTCACTGACCCTTCTGTCATTTACTGAATAGCCCAAGGTTCCTTAATCTAACAGGACAAGTGGGACCATAACACTTTTACATTAATAGACACACAAGATAATAAGAAGCCAAAAGCTGTTATTATCAAAAGAAGGCTGGTATTTTCTTTTGATAAAGGTCCTCTTTATATTTGATCAACAAGTCATCAGAACAATTGTATTTTAACTTCTGACATTATTCTAACATTCATAATATTGTTAAGTCTTCTTTTCTCACTCAACTTTTTTAAAACTATGTAAATAAAATCAAAAGGATCCAATTTCAATAATGTGTTTTAGCTGCAAATTGATTATTAATTGTACTGAATACTTTACAATCAAACTCCATAATGCTGTTTAACCTAATACTGACCAAAATTATTTGAGCAGAAAATTTTGTACATCTCTTTAATAGTTAGCAATAGGATAGAATAATTCAGAAATAATATAAGCACCATTTAAGATTGGTACAAATATTTAATATGTAAAATGTTGCATTCAATTTATGAGACATTGTTGGGATGTAAAAATCAATAAAAATATGCTTTACTTATTAGTTTAATCAACAAATGTAAGTGAATCACTTTTTTTCATTCTCAAAGAAAATGTTATAGACTTGAACCAAAATAAACCTTTACCTAGAATGAAATGAAGCAAAATAGTGATCGTGTAGTGGCAGATTGTAGCAATTGTAATTTTGTTGACTTTTCATTCCATATTTGATGCAACAACATTGTGTCTGGACTCAGCCAAATTATTTCCTTTTTTGAATTGTATTGCTTTTGTTCTGGTCTTCTACAATGTTGCATGTTTCTGAGACATTTTGTTTGAGATACATTGATTTTCTGGGGATGTTTCCAAATATTTACCACATTGGTATAAAGTAATTATATAACAATCAAAAAACACCATTACTTTTCCTAATTATCTGTTCTGATATTTTCTAGGCTAGTAAATTGACTTCTGATATACATTTGATGCTATCAGAAATACATACTTGTAAAATATGTTATTGTTGAAACAGGTTTCTTATTGTTCCATTTTGTTATAAGAATTTTGTTAGCTGTATTGAACTTGTAATCGATGAACCCTTTCTTTTCCTTCTACACCTGCTTTGGCTGAATCATGGGGCAAGTTTTTTTCTACTAATTTCAACAAATTATTCATATGGCCTTTATACTTCTGTTTCTCAGCATTGTTTCAATATTTGTGAAGAAGTTGGTCAAAAACATTTCATACTTTTCAGTTTCTTTCAGTGGTAATATATTTAATATATTTATGACCCCCAAAAGAAAATTGCATGTAATTGGTTTACAGCTTTATCATTTAAATGTAGATATTTATTTATTTCTCAAAACCTATCTTTTTTTTTATTGCATTATAACATTTGGTACTTCTCCATGTGGAACCTGTTTCAAGTAAATGTCTTCTTGTGGAAATTTATTATTTTGTGTGATTATTCCAACTTGTCTGCCAGATGACTTCTGCCTGCTAGGTGGTATGGTATGAACTACTATAAAAGGAAAAGGTAAAAACTTTTCTTTTGCTCTTCAATCACAAGATGCCATAGAGACAAGACATGTCACATTCTTCTTTGGGGTACTTCTTAGTCCCCAGAAAGCCATACATTGTATTGCATATAATACAATACTATCACCACACTCTTTTTTGAAAAACCACATGTGACTACAATAATATTTACACTACAACCTATCACATAACTTATATATATCCCTCTATCACAAGAAAACATCCCTCTTCAACAAATGGTCAATGTTGCTATAAATAGTAAGTTAACATATGTACTAAACAGCATAATGTCAATGAAAATTTTCAATTCATTTCTATCAAATGTGAATATCTTATCTTTTTAGTGTCTAGAATAAACAAGTCTCTGAGTAACAAGTCCATCAAGATAGCCATTAGACAATTGATACTCAAAGATATCTTCAATGTGCTTATGTAAGTTTTTATAAATTTTTTCAGATAATGTACATATTTTCTCCACTTTAGTTCAATGATTTCAATATCTTTTCATTCTTTTCCAGAAAGAAAGTGACAATAATGACACAGCAGCATCATCAAGGCAATGTAATATTTTCTCTTCTTCCCTGTACTTCATATGTCCCAATCAATTGAATTATTTTTTGTTTCATTTTCATTCAAATTATTTTCATCAGTCATTTCATTTAGTCATGGAAGAATTATAGGCAATGTTTAACCTTTGTACCTACAAAAATATGGTGGGTCAAGACAGTGGCATAGCTAGAGTAAACGTCACCCGGGGCGGTCCGCTCAAATGTCACCCCAATGACCTCGATTCACCCTATGCTGAATGGTTAGCAGTAGCTAAATTTTCATACATGCTCTACCTCTACTTTACTCTACTGACTGGTACGTTACTGTTTACATGTATGATCCAAGACAAAATCCAATACCACAAAATAATCAGTTCAAATCAAAAGATTTTTAAAATGCAACTGTTCACTTTCAGAACAACTAAATACAAAACACGGCAATACACAAAAGAATGACATTCGATGCCATGGTCTTAGAATGAATGTTTTCTTGTTTTCATTGTGGCAAACTGGTTATTGACATTGTCAAAATCTGTTTGTCTTGTAAGCTCATTTTCAATGGACAGCACAGCCAAATCCGACAGTCTTGACTGGCTCATGGTTGACATAATTTTCTGTTGCTAATTTTCCGGTGTTCAATTTTCCGTTGCATCATTTTCTGGGTACCATTTAATTATCAATGATGTTTGAAAGTATTTTCTTGACAAAAAATGTTCTATTTAATTTTAAGCATTTTTCGGAACATTGTAAATCAACTGCATTCTTTTAAAGGTTACGTAGAGAATTTATGCAAAGTTTATTTTTTGTTTTTCTTTATACAAGTAAAATAAATTTACATTGTATTTTGATGTTATTATGATTTTAGTTTTAGTGATAATTTAAAAACAATAAATTAGTACCAATAATGGAAAATTAAGTTAAAAATTTAAAAGAATCGTTTTGTTGTTATTAATGATGCAGAATTAAAACACCATATCATCCGATAAAATATTACGACAATGTCTCTTGTTAGTAACAAAGATTGTAGCAACTGAAACACATGAAAGCTGAAAACATTGCTATTTTTCCTACTCACAAATTTCCCGACAATTTATTAGAAAATTTCTGATGGGGGGACAAAACTAGGGGAGTCATAAATTATTTCTGGGGCGGTCATATGCCCGCCTGTGAAACCCTGTGTCTCCACCACAGTTTTCAGACTATTTTTGGCACCTTAGCCTGGTTGAAAAATTTTGTTGGGGTTGACATTGTGTCACCCCTCCTGTGCTGGCACCTGGGGCGGTCCGCCTCCCTTCACCCCACCTTATCTACGCCACTGGGTCAAGAGGACAGTTATTCGTTTGACACTACTATTACTGTATACACTCCCACTGCAATGCTTATTGATTTAAAGAGCGATGGCTACAATTTTAATAAAACTTGAACATATGAAAGTGTATTTATACATTTTCTTTATTCTTGAGAATTGACAACAAAGATATTAAAAATTATTTATTTATTAGATTGCTTATTTACAAGAATAATTTCATATTTACAAGATTATAAAAATATGTGAACCAACTATAATGAAATATTTATTATTTACTATTTTATAAAGAAATAAATATCAAAAGAAATTTTTTATTCCTAAATTTATAAAAATGTCTGTGAATAAGAAAATTAAAATAAACTCATAAAGATGAGTAAAAGTAATTATAAATTTTGAAAAATGCATTTTCCAGGCATTTCTTTCATTTCTGTTTACCATATAAATTCACTAAAATAAGTTGAGAGCACCTCTTACTTTTATATATCTTGATAATTTTTTTATAAATTTCTGTATAAAAAGATTTCATTTCAAATTTCTTTATAAAATGGTAAATAATAAATCTTTATAAAAGATAAATAATAAATATTACTTTGTACTTTATCTAAATTTTGTAAATAAACATTGTCAAGGGATACAAAAGTGTATACTGTAATAGTAATAGTTGTTTTTGATACACCATTTTTTGTGGGTACAGCGATTAAATGTTGCTGAATTATGATAACTTCCCTATCATCCTCGATATGCAAAATGTCACTTAATTCTACAAGATTTCTCATAATTTCCTCCATTGTCAGGATTTTCTTTAGTTCTGATATTTTTCAAAAGGGTCTCAATTTATGAGACAAACTGGCAAAATTACCAAGAAATCTTCCTGTAAGCAGAAGAAATCTTCCTGCTCAATAAGAAAGTATCAAATTGAACTAAGCAACAAATATATGTGAATTTGTTCAATATATGCAGATGACCTCAAACAACCAATGAAAACATTTGTTATCAACTCTCATCCTGGCCTCTTTTACTTGAGGTTTTCATTTCAATCCTTGTTTCAAGCATTGTAGGAAGTAAAGTGACAAAATCAGATGTATAAACAAATATCCTTTTATAAATAAATATTTCTGGAAAGTAAGAATAATTTCAGGTAACATAACACTGAATATAAAAATATGCAATAAAAACAGAAATATTATATATTTATGTAATAAAAACAAGTGTTATTCAGAAATGAAAAGATTCCTAGGTATATATATATATTACATATAAATAATACAAAACACTAATATTGCATTTATGGGATATTACTTTTGAAAGATTTTATACTGATATGAATGTGATTAGTGAATGGATAAACACTATAGACATTTCAACAATGAAGTTAGGTAAAAAGTTGTTGCTGTTGTATTTGTGGCTTCCAACCATTCTTATCATAAAATGAAACCTTGACCATAATGAATTAAAATGATTTGCATTAGAGCCAAAGGATACCAAATTTATTTCATTCCAATCCTAAAGCAAGAAACTCAAGCATTCAATCTAAGCTTATCTTAGAAAACAGAAATAATTTTCTTATATTACTCAAATATCCTTATGTTGTTAGTTCATTAAATATGAGATTTTGTAGCCTATGTTTTAATGAATTAGAAAAGATGTAACATAATGTTAAAATAATGCTTTATAAGTTTTCAGTCACTTCTAAATCAGGCCAGTATTTTAAAACATAGAAAAGTGTGGTTTTATGCATACTTCTTTCAGAGATTTTATTTGAACAAGTTAGTGTACAGGGTAAACATTTCATATGCCTTTGATAATTATTTCAGATTGCCATAAAAAGGAAGCAAACAAATTTTATTCTGTTTTGATTGGTAGGAGGTATATGATTGAGCTCTCTTAATTCTTCAAGTAAGTTCAAATGTGTTCTGTCATTATTAGACTAGGGTTGTTGCTTGAAGTTGAGAAGTTGTTGAGAAAACAGACAAACAAGTGAGTGAAACTAAATAAAAGAAATTTTTATTCTGTTAGAATTTTTTGTGTAGAGAAAATATCATGGAATGTTCCTAAAAGAAAGTGAAAATACAAGGAATGTTCTTAAGAGTCCCTGTAAAGAATGAAGAAAAAGCTGAACTTACACTGTTGGTGAGTTAAAGAGTGAGTGAGGTTATTGTCTAAGACATGTGTATCTATTGCATGGAGTGCTAATTTTAGTATCTTATCATGACAAGAGCTCATACTGCAATTTTTTTGTTATTATTGCTTTTCTCTAGCACTCCATATTACCAGTTCCCATATTGTATTCATTTCTATGCTTGGCCGGCTTAGGAGATTTCTGTGGCCTAGCATATGTGCTGATTCCTTAAGTTTTCATATTTTCCAGTGAGTTAAGAGTTGAGTTACAAGGAGATAACTGAGATCTGGAAGAGGCATGACACATGAAACTAGAACAGTAGGTAACTCTGGTGGATGAAATAAAGGGTTCAGTTCAAAATTCCAAAGACCTGAAGAATGTTCAACGGCTAAAATTTCATGAATATGGTAACAAAGATTAGAACAACAGTCCAAACAATGTAAATAGTGTAAATACATGCATGTCTAGTAAAAAGTTTTAACTTTTGCTACAGTTCTTGTAAGATCCTTTTCACTTAAGTTCTATCCAATGATAATCAAGTTGCAAATCTGGGCTGATCAGGTTTCTAAAAGAGTGAAACTTATACAGTAGCATACTGAGGATGGAGCAGAGAGTGTGACAGCCCTGGGAATCCATATCTGGAGAGCATCCAATCAAAGAGTGAAATAAAAATTTTGATTTTTAAATTTGAAATAAAGTGTTTATTTTATGTTTCATCTGTTTTTACATATTTAAAATGTTTTCCTTTTTCACATTTCTCAGTACTAGGTGCTATAGGTGCCCCCCTGCTTGAGTCTTGGTTGGGGGCATACAATCAAGGATTTGAACCTGGGCATCACCAAACCTCTGCATGCCACTACACTTATGTCAGTCAAACTCTCCTGTGTTGCATTTAACCTGTGGCAATGAGCTTCATCATGCTGAAATATCTTACTTTAATCCATATCTGGTACTAGATGCATTTTTCAAAACTGAATATATTTAGCATTATTTAACTTTTATATTAACTTACTAGAAGCATCACTTTTTACATATTCCCAAAGCTTCAGATTCTTACTGCCAAACTTGACATATTTTGTCATGCATTATATGTGCATTCTTTTTCTTAGATGTTTCCTGACAACTCCTTTATGACAACCTCTTTATTATTAGAATGCAGACATCCTGATTTCATTATGAAAGGTTCTACAACTCAAAGATTTGTTTACAAATTAAATCTGTTTTCAAATTATATTTGGTTAGTGTCAGTTTCTTAAGGGAATGTTTCCACATAACATATCAAAAAAAGTTACATCTCTTTAGTTACTCACACTCATTTAGATAAGTCTCACACACACACACACACACACACACACACACACACACACACACACACACACACACACACACGTGCATTATTTTGTGGTTTGGTTTAACTGTTGGTATTCTTACTAATATTTTTATTGACCTTTGCTTTCAAACATGGCTGTACCTTTGTACATCTGAAAAAACTTCCAGTACCCTGAAAATATGAGAGGGTTTCTTTGATACTACTTTATAAAATTCTGAGTGTTATTGTAAATTTGTTAGTTGTTTTTTCCTATATTCTTTTATATTTCTTAAATAGATCACGTAGGACATATCTATTGTTAAGAGCCTGTCATGTCTTTTTTTTATGTAACCTGTTATTATGTGTTTGAAGAACAAAAGAAAACACAACTTGTCACCAATTTCTTTTGAAAGAAAATTGACTAGAAAATGAAAATAAATGATATGAATTAAGTATTCCTTCCCAAGGCAAATGCATCTACCATGAAAACACACACACACACACTTTATACTCATGTCCATAAACATTTACAAACTTACACACATTTCTGGATTCATCTATATCCTAATTGGCAATGGTTATGATATATATATTTTATATATATATATATATATATATATATATATATAAGGGTGTTCCAATAACTTGGACCAATTTTAAATGTGAATTAAGTTTAAGCATCATATATAATCCATCTTAATAAAACACCCATTTTATATATATATATATATAGATAGATAGATAGATAGATAGATAGATTATGTCATTTGCAGACAGTACTGTTTTGCTGTATCACAACTCCTCAGAGTGACTAGACATCTGAATACCTCAAGACAGGACTGAAACCCGACTGATTTGGTGTTAATCAGAGTTTCTACCACTGAGCTATCATCATTCAGCAGAGAGAAACAGCTAATTCTAGCATATTGTTTTTATGAATGTAAATAAATGCCAATCAGTCAGAGGGCTCCAATTCATTTTACTGAAGAGCTTCTCATTAGCGATAGAAAGATATGATATAATATGTATATATATGAGAATAATAAGTAAATGAATGACATGATATTTTTCCATTTTGTCAGTTGTAATAAAATTGGTATTAACCAACCAATTTTGGTAAAATTTTCATGATGTACTTATATTCATATACCTGGTGAGTTTCTAGTTATATCTTTTACTCAAAAATATTTACAATAATTTATTTGATGGCATGAGATATTATGTAGTTGAAGAGTTGCTCATCATATCAATATCATGTCAATAAGCAGTTATTGATATATTGTTTAATTTCTGATTTAAAAAGATTCTTATGGCTGAAAGACAATCTCAAAAGATCAAAAAGAAATTGTAAAATTATTAAGTGATCGGAATGTAATATGGAAATTCCAAAAAAATTTAACAGGGATCAAAGAATAATCAAAAAGAAATTTAAAACAAGAACAAGACAAAAAGAACTGACTCTAAGAACGTTATAAAAGAGATTTGAGAAAAATTAAATGGAGGATAAGTAAGAAAGAGGATAAACCAAAAACAAAATATTTAAAGAATCTGGTATTGTGAATGTAAGCAGAGAAAAGATGTAAAATATTGAGAACATTGGCTAATACAACAAAACTATCACTTTTAAGTAAACATCACAGAAACTTACAAGTTGGCCAAAGTACATGAAAATTGATTTCTCAACTGTAACTTTTAATGATGAATGTAGAGCTGATACTGGGCTTGAGGTTGGGTCATTTGTGGAAATAGTCAATTTGGCTTAGTAGACAACACTAGGAAGCTGGCATAATGTTTTGATAATAATTCATAATAAAGAGAATTATTCTAAGTTCTTGGACAATATGTTTTTTGAATGATGTAGCTCACAAGCAAGAAGCTTTAGAAGTTAAAGGATATTTTCAAGCATGACAATGCTCTTTCACTTGCTATAAACCTGACTATTGCCCACCTTGCCTAAAGATATTTTACTAAATTAATGGAATGGTCTTAGCCTTTCCAGAATTTAATCCAATAGAAAAATTGTAGTACATTATTAAAAACAATGTATATGAGAATTGAATATAGTATTAAAGCAAAGAAAATTTCCAGGATGTAATAAAAATTACTGCAAGTAATATTAAGTCAAAACAGTAAACAATTTAATAAAATCAATGAATATACTTCTATCTATCTATCTATCTATCTATCTATCTATCTATCTATCTATCTATCTATCTATCTATCTATCTATCGCACTCTCTTCTCTCTCTCTCTCTCTATATATATATATATATATGTATATGTATGATAAAAATATAGTTTTAATGTATGCTATATTTATGGATAAAAGTGCTCAATATCAGGGTTAGAGCATATGTAATTTAAAAGTGAGCATCGAGGTCAACACCCAATGGCAACAGTCCGTTTCATGGTTAAATGTAATCTTCAGGTCTGAAGATTGCATTTAAGCATGAAACAGAGACTTTAGAAAGCCATGGTAATATTTTATTTCTCAAAATTGAGAATTCGATTTTGCTTTGTCAACCCAGGCAGTTTCAAAACAAAGAATGGATTCAAAACTTCTTCTAGGAATCAAACAAAAAATGATAAACAAAATTAACGGAAGTTGTATTTTAAGATAGTTCCAAAAAGTAGGAAGGAAAGGAGAGAGGTATATATCTCTAGGAGATGCAATAGTGGTAGTAATGACCTCTTATTCACCAAACAAAAGAAAGGAGTGGAGATGATTTTACAAGAAGGGAACAAAGAAAAAGGAAAAAGAAGGGAAGAAACAGATACAGCCTCAAATAAAAACAATACTGAAAAAAGAAAAAGAAGAAAGGCCTAAAGGCAAACTTAACCATTGCAAAATAATAATGTTCTATAATTTTCTTTTAATAATTGAAAAATAAATAAGTGAATTTCAAGATATTTTTCACAGAAATACAATTTATGAACCATATAAATGAAAAATTTGTCAAATGAAATTAACTTTGTCAAAAGGCATAATTATAGAAGAGTTAGCAAGGTTTGAACTCATAATCAATGGTTTGTGAGATCAGTACACTAGCCACTGAAGGAAGCATGGTGGAGTAATGGATAGCAGCTTGGATTAAGGAATCAGAGAGCCGAGTTTGAATTCCAGTCGAATCCATTACATTCACTTACGTGCTAACACCCTTGGGAAAGGTGTGAATCCTCTTTCTTCTCCCTCCAGCTATGGGTAAATAGCAAGACATACTGGATTCTATATCCTTGGATGGCAACTGGTCTAGGAGAAGGAAAACTCTGAATTCAAACCTGCTCTTAGAGGAGGGTGAATGGAGTCTCTCTGAGCCTTGGTTGGCAATCCATTTAGTGTTGGTGTCACAATAAAAACACCCTTGATAGCCCTAGTGAAGCATCAAGAATTCAGCTATTTGACAAGATTATGAACTACACCAATCAAAGTATTGGTGAGTTCAATCTCGGCTGAGGCCACAAGATGATGATGATGACACTAGCCACTATATTAATCCAGGTATAGTGCTTTAATGCACATTAGTTTTTGCGGTATATCACATTTTAATCATTAAATTTTTTTTATGGTTTTAGTGGCACTGAGTAAAGTGTTTGTCTCTCATACACTAGTTGGATCTCTATACATCAGTTTTTAAGTATTTAAAATACTATTTCATATTAAAAAACTATCAACTGATGGCAGATAAGCTTTGAAGTTAGCGTATAAATGCAAGCTTTTGATGATGCAACAGTTGATCTGTTTTTGGAAACTATTGAAACTCAGCTCTCCTCTTAGACTGTCCTCAAAATATGGTTTTGTATAAAAATGGCGTTAACTAAGAAACATCAAGTTTGATATTTTAGTGGATTGGTTATATACATGTCTAAATTTAATGGCATTTAAAAATATTCTTTTTTGCATATTTTTATTCATTAAATAAAGATGTGTGTGTATATATTTTATATTAAACACATTTCAATATACAGTCCTTTATGGAGAAAGACACCTTATATAATGTTGGCTGCTTCTTTTTTATTACAACAGCCTCCAGAATTTTAGGTCTTTCCTTGCACTGTGTCCTGTATAAAATTATAGATTGCATTTACGTATGAAACAGACTGTCGCTGCTGGGTGTTGACATCAATGGGCACTTTTATATATATATGATAAGATAAAGAGAATGTATATGAATCTAACATGTTTGACTTTTATTAAAACTTTATTTGATAAAAGTGAAACATGTTAGATTGATATATGTTTCCTATTTGTTCTTTATCTTATCATCCTGTCAAATTCCAATCCATATTTGATCTTTAACTTACATATATATATATATATATATATATATATATATATGTCAGAGTAACACAAATAGTAAAATATTTGTTAAAATTGAGTGTATTAAAAGTGCTCAATACAAAGTCAGAAGACCAGACTTACAGCGCTGATTAATATTTAGAAAGGATGAAAGCTGACCAGAGTATACTACCATGGTTTTGACCCCTGTGGTCTTCTTAGATGTATTGTTCAGTAAATCAACTACACAGAGCTCAACAACTTAAGCACTTTTGAAGTAGTGGGGAAAAAAAAATTAACTTTAACTGGGTCCAAATAACCCCAAACTGAACTTCTTAATAACTTTAATGAAGTTATATATATATATATATATATATATATATATATATATATATATATATAATGTCATTAAGTTTTTTTTAATAGTTAAAGAAATATAGTTAATAAAGAAATGAAAGTCTTTTATTATATTAAATAAATTGTATAGTCTAATATTACAGTTTTAAAGTTATAAAATAGTTCATTATTTTTCCAGACTTTTAGTAATTAAAGAAAGTAGTTGATTAATCTATATTTTCAAAAGTAGAAAAATACTTTAAAAACTGATAACTTAAATAGAATTATTCCAGACAAAGTTCTGACACAGATTCCTGCACAGATGATGAATGCTTGATGAAAGAAAAACAGTTTATCCAGCCTTCTACATTTAGCATATATATTCAGTGTCAGAATTGTGTTGTCCATCTACCCAGAATAAGTCAATAGCTACAGTCAAATTTCTACCCTTGTCTGCTTATTATTGATCACAGTAACAGGAGATGACAAAATAGTATAGATTCTGTACTAGAATATTTGCAATGCTTATGTGATTTTGGGGTGGTTGATAGTAATGGTTGGAGTTGATACTACTATGCTGCTATGCATGCTATATAATAATATAAATATTATAAGTTTTTAGGAAACCTATTTTGATAACATTTTAACTTTGCACCTTTATATTATTCTCCTAAATTTTATTGCAGCCTTTTTTGAGAAAAATGTGTATATAAAGAATAAATACTGTAATTATATATATATATATATATATATATATATATATATATACAGTGCAATGCATAATTATAAGGCCAGGTGAATTTTATCTTTAAACTTTAGCAATTGAGCTAATTTTTTAATATTTTGTATATTATTATATAGTATTAATAATCTGAAAACATTAACTTGAATTATTTTGGATTGGTCAAAAAGTTTGTCAGTTAATAGTTAAAATTTCCACTTAAAAAAATGAACACACATTTTAGCCAACTCAGTAAGATTTGCCATTTTGTATATTAATATTTCATTAATATTTCAGAAATTTTTAGAAATCAAAATCTTGTGTTTATATCTTTAGTAAGACTGACTCTTTTTATGAAAAAAAAGCAAAATGTAAATTCCTTTGCTTATGAGCCTGATCTAGGGAGGCAAACAGTGATTCCTTTCACTGAGCTCAAAGTTCAATTCTTTGCTGTTTATATGCAAAAGTTGCTGTCTGCATTCTCATAAAAATATACATGTTGATATTGAAAAGTTTTATCTGTCCTAACAAGTAGTGGATATAGTTGCTGTGACCTGGGCTGTAATTAGAGGAAAAGTAGATTATTATTCCACTCATTCCGTATTTACAAGTTTTCCTTTGTTGGATGGAGAGAAACAAAATTGAAATGATTTATGAAATGATGAAACAAATGAATGGACATTTCATTTCATCTTGGGTTTCAATCAGGTTTGAACTAAATTTTCTTTCAACCTATTGCTAATGTATGGATGTGTGCATTTGTACAAGTTTTAATTTTTAATGTATGCCTTTCTCAACTGTTTTAAATGAACCTGAAAGTTGGTTTTGAAATGGCACCAGTCACTCCAGTTTCTGATAACTTCCTTCTTGGTCACAGGGCTTTTTTTATGAAAAGATGTATTTGCTTGAAAATATTTATGCATTAATTTAAGTACAAATATTCCATTCAATATTTTTGTTATATATATATATATATATATATATATTAAGAAATGGACAAAGTCCGACAATTTATTTATTAAAGACATTTTTATGTTTAATGTTCTTTTTTATAGATACAAGTATTTAAGCAAATGCTCTGTTTATAATAAACAGTATTAAATAACATTTACCGGGAAATTTTCATAGAAAATATTCGTCCTTTGACAGGATTCGAACCTGCATCCTATACGGAACCGTCATTTATGCTGACGTGCCTAACCTCTCGGCCACAAAGGATTCATGGAAGATTGAAGTTTATAAGCAGTAAATTCGACCTTGCCTACCGAACGCTCCTTTGTGGCCGAGAGGTTAGGCACGTCAGCATAAATGACGGTTCCGTATAGGATGCAGGTTCGAATCCTTTTAAAGGACGAATATTTTCTATGAAAATTTCTCAGACATTCAGGCTGGTAAATGTTATTTAATACTGTTTATTATAAACAGAGCATTTACTTAAATACTTGTATCTATAAAAAAGAACGTTAAACATAAAAATGTCTTTAATATATATATATATATATATATATATATATAATTATTGCAATGTATTTCTTTAGAGTTTAAATGTAGTTTTTATTAGTAAAAAAGAGCATGTTAACTTCTTTACAGTGTACAAAAAATTGTTTATGCAATTCATGAGTCTGTTTTTATTTTTTAAAATTTCTTGTCTTGTAATAAATTATATTTTTAAAAATGATTTGCTGTCAAATGTGAGATATTTTCTGTCAATCCATACCTAAGCAAAAATACTTTTCTGACATGAAATCATTTCTTTTATTTTTTTTAATCATTTCATCCCATGCAAAGCAGTAAAGCCATTGTTGTGTGGGAATATGAAGCATAGACCTCATTTAAAGTGTATGAAACATATGACAGCATAAATATATGAAAAGTTCAAACAAAATACAAAAGCAGTGAAAGCAGTAATCAACATCAGCCAATATCAGCTGAGTACCTTTGAAGAGTCAGTATTAAATAAGGGTTTCAACTTCACCACAACCATCAGGCGAGTGCCATACTTGGACATCATTGCCAGAATTGAGGAAGTGGCCTTAAACTTACCTCAGGCGCAGACAGATGGGCTAAAATGGAGGGTGAGACAGACCTTGGAGAAAGCCAAGTCGCCCAAGTCAAACATCACTGGAGAGGCTGGTAATCAGGTCTCTACAGAGGAATGGAAACATAATCATACTACCAGCTGACAAAGGCAATGCTACTGTATTGATGGACAAATCAGATTATTATTCCAGGAAAGCTGGAAGACCTCATTAGAAATGGTAGCTACAGCAAGGTAAAAAAAGATCCTACAATGAAAACAGAACGCAAACTGTCACAGATACTAATCAAGAACAAGGATCACTTCACACATAAGATGTATAGACAGTTGTTGCAGCATTACACCAAGCTGCCTCATATATATAGTCTTCCTAATATTCACAAAGACAGTATTCTGCTCAGGCCAATTGTTAGTTGCCAAGGCTCTGTGTGCCACCCTCTGAGTTGCTTTCTTGTAGATATAATTGACTCATTGATTGGAAAGTCACCTCCATATGTCTGAAACTCTGCCCACTTCATGGAAATAATCAAAGATGGCTCCATCCTATCCAACCAGATGGTGAGCTTGGACGTGGTGAGTTTGTTCACAAAGGTGCCCATGGAGGAGGCCCTCTCAGTAGTCAGAGACAGATTGGCCTCTGACTCATCCCTAGGAGAATGGACCAGCATTCCAATAGATAATCTGATGGAGATGTTGACTTTCTGTACACAAACAACACACTTAGGAATGGGATCACACATATATCAACAGGATGAGGGCTTAGCAATGGGCTCACCATTATCACCAGGAATGGCGAATATATACATGGAATACTTTGAGGAAATGGCATTAGAATCTATATCTCTAAAGCCAACTCTATGGTTAAGGTACGTAGATGACACCTTCATACTCTGGCCACACCAGGAAGATGTCCAGGTTCTACTGAACCATGTGAACTCAATAAGACCTTCGATACAGTTTATGATGGAGAAAGAAAGTAGCAACACTCTCCCATTCCTGGATGTTCTAATATCTTGAACAGAGCATGGATTCAAGACATCCATATACCACAAACATTCACCAGACAGTACCTCAGTTTCAACTCCCACCATCCATACAGAGTAAAGAAAGGGATTGTCTGCTGCTTACAACACTGAGCAAAAGTCATAAGTGGTGACCCAGAGACATTAGATAAAGAATTGGTCAGTATAAGTAGTACCCTACAACGTAACAACTACCCTGGGTACATGGCAGCAGCCCCAAAAAACTGGGATAGGTGGGTACAAGAGGAGGACAACAAAACTCAGAAAACAGTCTGCCTGCCTTGTGTGAAGGGATTATCAGAGAAAATACAAAGGATCTGCGGTCAATATGTCAGCACAACCTTCAAAAGATGGACGACACTTTGCAGATACCTCTCCTGAGTAAGACCCCCATAGAGGAAAACATGACTAAAGACTGTGTGAACATCATCCTGTGCAACTGTGAAAAGAAATATAAAGGGGAGACAGACCACCCCCTTAAAGTAAGGCTTTAAGAACACCAGAAAGCTCTAACATGAGGGGAAGTGGAAAAATCAGGTGTGGCTGAGGACATATGGAGAGAAAAGGGAAATCACCACCCACTGTGGGATCAGGTTGAAATCATAGACAAAAACACCATTGGAAAATTTGTAAACTTAAGGAATCAGCACATATGCTAGGCCACAAAAATCTCCTGAGCTGACCAGGCATAGAAATGAATACAATATGGGAACCAGTAATAAGGAGTGCCAGAGAAAAGCAATAATAACAACAAATAATTGCAATATGAGCTCTGTTAAAAAAATTAATGATAACAGCAAAAATTGCAATATGAGCACTGGTAAAAAATGGTTGCTGAAGACATTAGGTTTATAATACCCAGAAATTCATACACAGATGTCCTCAAGGACACATGGCACAGTGGATAAAGGCATTGGTTAGATCCAATGACAGGACCCAAAGAGTAGGAGTTCAATACCCGGTTAAGAGGGGAATTAACAGGTGATAACTGATAACTAACACATGGAACTAGAACAGTCTACCCCAACGAAATAAAGGTTTTAGTTCAACATTCCAACCACCTTTACTCTGTATGGATGGTGGGAGTTGAAACTGAGGTACTGTCCGGTGAATGTTTTTGGTATTGTAGCCAGTGTGTACAATGTTGTGATAAATATGGCAACAAAGATGAGGCTGATAGTCCAAACAATGTAAATAGTGTACATAATACCTCATCTCAGAAATATAGACAAAATACAAAATTTTATTTTATGTTGAAAATTCTTAATACAAGTTTGCATATATCTATATGCAAAAGACTGGGTATGAAAAACATAAATTTTGTACTTATTTGTTTGGTTGTCACAAGCTTGAAATTTTGTGTCTTGTTACCATAACTTCCAGGAGCAAAAAGAGGAAGATTGACTTTCCTGCCTAACTTGTTAGGTCACGTGACATTTTTCATAATATCAAAAACCTTTATACCTCTGATTCAGAAGTTGTTAAGTCATGTAAAAGGAAGCTTGGATGAAGAGTGTATTGACTTAAGCAATAAAATATCAATAAAACAAAATATTTTTCATTGTGCATTTGTAAGTGAGGAGTTTGTGATCAGAGTAAATTTTCTACCTTTGGGGAAGTGTCAGAAATGTTTGATCATTAGATAAATAACTAGCAATTCTCATGAAAATGTTGTTGGATTCTCATTTGTGCAGTGTGCAGTTTTGTTTTTTTTACTTTCTAATGAATTACTGCACTTACTGTATAGCATTTGTAGTAAAATTTGCTTAGATTTTAAAGATATTTATGGAATTACATTTTGTGAAATTGGTGTTTCAACACCAGTTATAAGAATTGAGAATTTCAATGAGTGATATCAAGATGAAGAACATTTTGGAATGAAATGTCTGTATCGCTTGAATAAATTATTGTAAATGCCATAGTTGGTATAATGAAGTTGGTTGAGAGAAGTTCTCAGTTGCTTCTGTTTTGGGTGGAAGTGGATTGGTTTAAGTGAATATGTTAGATTTTTTAGATTAGTAACTATCATTATTTATATGTTTTGTTATTCAAATCAGCATATTCATTTTTGCTGTTATGCTCACAATGTTTTGATATTAATATTAAAGCAAGCAAGATGAGCATGTCGGTTTAAATATTAAGGCATATACTGCATTTATCTACATTAATGTTTAATAGAAAAATCCCTGAAAAACTTGTTTCAGATGTGACTTGTTACTTTGCATTTTTATTGGCTACAATTACATTGTTTGTCTAGATGAATGGTAGACCATTAAATATTTCATCTATGAGTTGTTGGAAAGTTTATGCTTCAATAGAATGACTGAATGGAATTCTTAGAAATTTATATAAGCCAAAAGTTGTAGTGACATTGGGATTTGTGGATATAAGTGATCGGTTCCTGACGAGATTTATTTTGGAAATAAAAGTTGTGCCGTGCATAGCAAAAACATGCAAATGTAAAATTGTACATCTGTGAAGAATGGTAGAACTATTTAATGACCTTTAGTTTCCCAGTCATTGGACAACTTTTAAAGTATCATGTATAATGGTTATATCCAGGTTCTTTTGAGTGGTCTAATTACTTTCAGTTCAAATTATATGAATGGATTTGTCTTTGGCAATCTTGGCTTGGTGGCTTTTTTTGTTGAGTGACCATTAGTTTTGATATAGGGTTGCATATTATGTATAATAGTGTCTATATGTTTAGACAGTTTGTTAATGTTTGGGAAATCTTTTAATACTTATGTACTGATTGTTTAGTAATGTATTAATAAGGAAGATCTGATACTGTGAATGAAAAGAGTATTTAGCTCATCAAAGAGGATTTACTTTTTCATGTTGACAAACAAGTTAAAGTGAATGAGAAAATTTGTGTCAATAATAAATGTTTTCTATTGTGCAATGATGAAAATCCAAAGGAAATTATGCCACATTCACAGGTTTCTTGTAATAAACTTTGAAATATTGTTCTTTATTTATTATTTAGGGGGGGGTATGTTACTAATGTCAGCTCTAGTGTTGGTTTTATGGGTTCTTATTTTTCTTATTGATGATATACAATACATGACTTTGAAGTATTCTCCCAGTGATAGGAGTCATCTTTAACAACTGGTTTGGTCATTTCCCTGTTTTACTTGTATAGGTGTATGGCTTGGTGCATTTCTAGCTGAATTTACTAAGTAGAAACAAATAAAAGGTAATATTGTAAAGTTCTCAGTCAACAGTGATGTGTTTCTAAAATCACTGTAGTCAAGTAAAAGTTCAAGAGAGGTTTTAATGCTATTGTTTTAACTTTGCTTTGTTAACAGCAATATCTAGCAAAAAAGATAGAAAGTGACAAGTGATAAGTGACTGATTATAAGAATTTATAATAAATAAGTGAACAAGAGGTTCACTTGTATATTATGCATGAGCTGATGCATTAGAAAGCGTTATAAATAGGGTTTTGCTATTAAAGTTTGTATGTAAAAAAATGCAGCAAATTTTGTGGTTGTATAGATGCATGTATGTGTTTAAGAAATATTTATTTGGCATCCAAAATTGGAAAAGGGTGCTGGTGATAATCATGAAGAGGGATGGGCTCCGTCAGGTTATCTTGATCTAGACACACCATTACTACTATGGCTGCAGTACATGTAGTGCCCCTGTAACTCTAATGGGGTAAGGGACTCCTGGTGTGACACTGTTAATAAACTTACTGGATAAATATCTTAAAGTATACCAAGGAATAAAATATTGGGAAGTGTGTCATAAGTTTGGCTTTATTGTAAAAGAGAATTGGTATGAACATTAGCCAAAGGCAGTAGTAGAAGGTGACAGTCACAAGATATTATAGGATTTCTCAGTCCAGACAAATCATATCATTTAAGCACAAAGACCTGACATTATTGTTATAGATAAAGAGAGCAGCAAGTGTTAAATCATTGACCTTGCACTTCCATACAATACAAGAATAGACTCCAAAGAAACTGAAGATTGAAAAATACCAGGATCTGGTTAAGGAGCTTAAGAAGCTATGGAACAATGAATGTAGAACAAATTCCTGTATTAATAGCGGTATTTGGAATAACACCTTGAAAATTGAAGGAGGACTTTGAAATGGAATCGAGACCAATATTGTAGACCTCCATCATTATAATAATAACACAAATCTATAATGCTTAACAAAAAATGTAAAATTACAATAATTTAATGTGTTTATATATGAGCAGAGTTCTGTAAAGAAATTACTCAATTTGAAAAATAGAGCAACAATAGGTAACAGATGAAGAAAAGTTCAAAGGACTTACCTTGAAATCAACTGTAATTTTTTCATATACAGATCACATCAGCGCCAGATAAATGATTGATCTGACTCTGGCAGGTAGTATGTATGAGAAACTTAAAGCTGGTCACCAGGTAAGTCCTTTGACCTTTTCTGTATATCTTGACTATATAATCATTATATATACACTACAGGTAAAAAGTTTGGAGAAACCCTGTATTTCTTTCTAAACACCTTAAAATTAATTATTTTTCTATTTTTTTTTTTTAAGTAAATGATAAAATTTCACTAATTACAATGTATTTGCTTTTACTTTTCAGTCTTTCCCCAGGCTCTTTTTACTACCAAATTTTAAATTTGTATGAGAAATATTATATTTTGTTTTCTTCATTAACCCCTCAGTAGACTTTTTGAGATTACCAAAATTTTCAAGTAAGTTAGATGTTAATACAGGTTCTAAATGTTACCTCAGCACTGATTAATGTTGTAAACAAAAATATGTAGCTGTTTCTGTTTGAAGAAAAACAATTTGTGCCAATTTGACAGTATTTTCATAGTTTTTGTCTTATTTATTTTTTAATTTTGAAGTAATTTGCAGAAAATGATAAATTCAAAGCAGCTAAGTATGGAGATGAGGGCACAAATTAAAATTTTATTCAAAGAAGACTACTCTCAAAGTCAAATTGCCAAAAATTCAAAGATTTCTAGATATGGAGTGGAATATTTGTTATAAAGGCAGTTAGAAAATGGCACAAATGTTGACAGATAATGAGTTGGAGCAAAAAAAGTTACAACTGCTGCTGAAGATAAATACTTGGTTATTGAGAGTAAAAGAAATAGAAAGAAAACTGCTCCAGAGTTGACAGCTGAACTTAATTGCTTTTGATGGCAACTAGTGTTGCTGTTGCTCTCAACTGTGAAAAATTGACTTAGGTCAGTGGAGCTCAGGCAAGTGCATAACCATCAAGAAATCCCTGTTACTGAAGGTGAATAAGCAGAAAAGACTGTCATGGGCAAAAAGACATAAGAACAGGACATTGAAAGAGTGGCAAAATGTGTTGTGGACACACAAGTCTAAATTTGAACTTTTTAATAATAAGAGGAGAGTGTATGTGAAAAGAAAGCCAGTAGAAAGACTGAATGTGTGGTTCTAAAAGTTATGCATGGAAGTGGGTCTGTTATGGTGTGAGGGTAGAGGTGGCTGTAGATTTGATTCAGTTCAAGGGAATCTTGAAAAAAACAAAAAACAATGATTTTGGAAAGACATGCTATAACATCTGATTTACATATAATTGAAAAAGAAATTCACCTTTCAACAAAAAATTCCAAAATACTCTTCTAAATTGTCAAAATTACTTCAAGTCAAAAAAAAAAAAGGAAATTATAATTTGTCCACCTCAATCTCCTGGCATCTCTCCTATTGAATTAGTATAGGATGAATTGGATAGGAGTGCTTGAAGAGAATACCCAAAGAGTGAGAGTGAGGTTTTTCAGTACTTGAAAGGTCTGCCATCTACTTTTATCAAAAACTGTTAGAATGAATTCCAAGAATTTGTAAAGCAGTAATTAAAGCAGGTGGTGGTTTTATTAACGAAAACAAAATATGATGCTGTTGTATGATATTTTTTTCATAGTTAAGTGCTTGTTTTTGTCAAAATAAAAGCAAATGCAGTGTACTTACTAAAATCTTTTACTTAATAAAATACAAAAATATCTTATTTTAAGGTGTTTTTTAAAGAAATGCTTGGTGGTCCCAAACCTTTTGCTTATTTGTTATATATATATATATATATATATATATATATATATATATATATATATATTTATTATGTTCAAAAGTTTGAGGCCACCCTGGTAAATTTTTAAATTGGCCCAAAAAGTAGTTGTTTTTAACTAAGAGAAAATTATTATGCATGGTTAAAAAAAGTGAGACATGATTTTTTATTAAAAATTTTGTCATGACAAAAAGAAAAACAGTATTTTATGGTTAAATTTTACTCTCATCAAAATATCCTTCTTTAGCCTTGATTACTGCAGCACAAATCTTTGGCATTTGTTGCAAAATTTTCTCAAAGTATAAGCTTGATAGTTTGATTCCATTCTTTTTTCAACAACTCTAAGCACTCTTTTTAATTTTTTTTCACTCTTCTGTCAAGTTCATCCCATGCTAATTCTTTTGAACTGTAGTGTATATATACACACACACACACACACATATATATATATATATATATATATATATGAAGAAATATACTTTTAAGTTGTGCTATATTTATGGGATAAAGTGCTCAATATCAGAGATAAAATGTATATATAAATATAAATATAAAAGTGTACATTGAAGTCAACACTCAGAGGCGACAGGCTGTTTCATACTAGACGCAATCGTTAGCCTGCAATTGCATATTTGTGTGTGTGTGTGTGTGTGTGTGTGTGTGAACAGATATCTTGTTGCATGTGCATGCACCGATGCATTTCCTTTCACTCTATTGATACAATTTTCATTAAAAAGGAAACAAAAAATAGATTGCAATTTCCTAAGCTTTTATCTTCATAAAGTAGAAAATAATACAGTATTTGCAAACAAAATTCACTGCAAATTGCTTGTTTAGATAGTTTAAATGGTACATCATGTAGGATAAAAAAATCTATCATAACAAGAAAGGCAAATGTTTTCAAATAAGTTTCTTAGATAAACTTTTGAATGAACTGTAGATGGTTATTTTTGCTTCTTTACTGGAAATTGGGCATCAGATTTTCAAAAGATTAATTTCCATTCAGGGTGGATTGTACTTCTATCACTGAATGTGAGTAATGTTTCTGTCTATATAGAGAAGTGACCAAAATATTTTCCTCTATTGATTATAAAGAATTTAGTCCAGAGTGGGCTGTTGCCAATCCTATATCAATTTGACCTCTTTTCTCAAATCAATGATATTTATTTTCCCTTTTCTTAATGTTTGGCACTTTCCCAGTCTTTTTTTTTTTCTTATTTTGTGTCAGTGGTAAGTTTAATTAACAGGAGATTTAATGAGAAAAACCCCATAATAATGATGCATTTGATGTTAATAAACATTTATTTAATCATTTATCCACCAAATAACAAGTTTTCTTTTCACTTATTGAAAAATGCATAACAGGATCCCTTTATTTCCAGGTCACCAGTGGATGCATAAAACTCTGAATAACACTGAACCCTGTATATGCTATGGATTTTTCTGTAGTTGCAAATGATAAATCTTAACTTATATATTAGGCAAAATAACTAATAATAAAATTATAACAATATACTGTAATAAATGTTGAGTGACTAAAGATTTGTTTTCTTTTTATTAAATTAAGAACTTCCATCTGAAACAGTTTACAGCTTTTTTTGGACACATTTGAATCACTATTCTTATGATTTTAAACCATTATTAAGTAAAATTTATAAATTGTTTATTTCTGGGGTTGATTACAACTCACTGAAAGTGTAGAAAGTGAAACCAAAGATAAGCTGGGAACATTGTAATTGAAAATCTGACATCAGGAATCAAACTTGATACCTCCTACCCATCATGAAAGGGAATAAATAATCTTAACCTATCAATTTTCGACAAGTATACTCTTCATTCTATTGTCTATATTTTCATGTTTTCATTCTGTGTTAGCAATCTAATTTCTTCATTGTATTTACTATAGATAATGTATTATCTATCTCAACATCTGCATTACACATCATTGATTTAACATGTTTGTGAGTCATACAGCATCTCATCTGGCTGCAAATTTCAATGTGTCAAAAGCAGACATGGCCACAGATATTGCATGCATTGGCCTGTCCCAATGGTACTGGGGAAGTAGTGGTGCCCTCCCACTGTTTGCACTTCTTCCTAGTTCTCTTGGTCTCTATGAGATGAGCCAAGGTGGTCTCATATGTCAACAGCAAACTGGATTGATTGCTATCATTAAAGGCAGTGTTGAATGGCGTTTTCCAAAGGGGTAGGGTTGACATTAAATGATATGAGGTCTTGTCAACAAACACGTATCTATCTATCTATCTATCTATCTATCTATCTATCTATCTATCTATCTATCTATCTATCTATCTATCTCATAATTGGAAATCATATGGGCTGAATTTTTCCTCAAAATAAATGATTTCTAATTAAGATTACTAGATAAGAACAATTTTCAAATGATTTTAATGAAGAATTAGAGTTATAAGTTAGAATCATGTGCTATAGTTTGATATTGCACATGCACACACACAGATACACACTCAGCAATTTTTTTTAATATTATATATGCCAGATGATGGTACTTCTGTTTCTAACATCATCATAACCACCACCACTTTGACTTTTGTAATCGTTGGGCAGATCCAAATGCAGAAGTCACACTAATTCTTTTCCACGACACTATTAATGGCAGTTATCAGCAATTCTGGAATACCTGTTAATTGTTTGACATTGTCTAATCAGTTTTTATGTTGGTGTCCTCATTTATGTCCACCTTCAACAGGGCCTTGCATGATGGTCTTTCACAGGCTGTTGTGCCTTGTAATGTATTCAAACCACACCATTTTTCTCCATTTGACAGTGGCAAGAAGAGGTTCCTAGTGTCCCATAAAACCATCAACCCTTTTCCACACAAACTCATTGGTTTATGTTCCCAATAGAAGATACCAAGGAGCTTTCTCATGCATTTTTTCTCAAATGCTTGGATCCTTCTCTCTTTTTTTGCCAACAGCATCCACGTTTCACATCCATATAGAAGAATGGAGACTACCAACGATTTGCACAGTTTTACTTTGTTTGAAAGCTGATTTTACTCCCATATTCTTACCAATTTGGCCATCAATGCTGTGGCTGCAGCTATTTGTGTATGGATTTCTGAGTTGCAGTTACCATCTTTAGACAAGATTGCTCCTAAGTATTTAAAACTACACACTTCCTTCAGTAAATACCCGCTCATGGTAATGTTGACACAGGTGTTATTGTTTGTGCTATTCATCATTACTTTGGATTTCTTGGAGCTGACCTCCATTTCATAAAATGTTTGTATGTTTCTAACATACAGACGTTTTATATGAAATCTTGAAATAAACAATTTAGTGCTTATTTTCTTCTTGTCCTCTTTCTTCTGACCTCACACTGCATAGTCATGGGTTTCGCTTTCCTTTCTCTTACAACCTTTCACTTGCTGTTAGTTATACTATATACCTTTTGTAAGGGACAATTCTTCCTAACAAATAATTCCTGCTAAAATTTGATATTGATCTTTACTTAAATATTCACAAATCAGTATCTTCAGAGTGTTCAAGTCTTAAACTTAGTAAAGCCTCAGTCTAAAATATCTTCAAATCTCAAAGTCACTACTTGTCTTTCACATAATTTCATATATAATTTTCACTTCAAAAGCATATGCAAACTTTCTCAATACCTTTTATCACATGTTAAGATGGATTTATTTAAATTAAAAAATTAATTCTAGAAGCCAATATTGCTTTTTTGCACATGTTTTAACAAGAAATCATTGTTAAAACACTATTATTTGGATAATTGTTTAGGGAATTAATTTCAATGTGAATAGCTGAAAATAAGAGTTTTAAAAAATTCAAATCTTTTCAGGTAAGAAAAGGAATAAAAATGAGTATTCTTCAATCTACTATTTCATTGTAAACATTAAATTTAATAAAAAAAACAATCAGGTTTAACTTATGTCATAAAATATGAGACATATTTCTCAGAGTTTAACCATGTTTACTTTTCCTCACTGTAAATGAAACTGTCTGAAACTATTTTGATGAAAGAAAAATAACTTAAAAAAAATACCTGATTTATAATATTTTCATTGGAACAGATTTTAGGCATTTAAGAAATAGCATGAAAATATCTCTCTCAAAATTACACATTCTTCCCACTGAAATGACATGGTCAGGTAAAAAAATTAACAAAAAAAAAAAAAAAAAGAAGAAAAAGAAAAGCAAAGAAAATAATAAAATAGAAACAATCTCTGACTGAAAATAAATATTCTTATAAATTTCAAAGTTTTTTTCATTCATGCAAATTGATTTTATGATTTATTAATTAATGTCAGATTTCTAGTGACAGAATTTTGGTTACATATTTCATATTTTGTTTGTATACAAAAAGATTTATTTTTCATCGTTATTCCTTATCAATATACTTAATCAGTTGGTGAATATTAATCACAATATACATGAAATATTATACAGTGAAAAATTCAGATCAAAATTCAAAATTATGTATCTGGTTACAGACATATTGAACCACCCTCATATCCACATACATACACATATATGATAAATAATTGATATGACATATCTGAACAAAGTATATGAGATAGAATCTGTGAAAACAAGTTGAGTGTTTAAATTTTTATTTATTTTATTTTTATTTCTTTTTCTTTTATTCTATATCATATTTACATTTTATTTTAACATATTTCCTGTGCACAGATCTCATTGATTTGTGTAGAGATATTTATTTCTAAATATTATTTTTCAATTTTATTAACTGTTAAAATTTTTCAAATTAACTCCAATGTTTTTGAAGTGGCAAAGTGGCAGGGTTGCAGTTCAATTGATTTATTTCTTTTATTTCTTTACATTTGGAAAGTGCTTGCACAGAAACAAGAAAATAAATAAATATTTAATCTTTAGATCTCTGCAATATTCATGAGTGGCCAGACAATTGCAGTAGCATCATCTTTGATTTTCAGTTAGTCATTTTCCTGTTGCCATAGTAGGATATGACAACACTAGTGTGTGTGTGTGTGTGTGTGTGTGTGTGTGTGTGTGTGTGTGTGTGTATGTGGTATATAAATATCTTACTGCCCCAAATCATGGACTTAGCCTATTCATATTCCCAATATAGCTGTGCATCACACAAACCTCTTAAACCATTTTATCCTCCTATCCTGACAAATGATCTACTGAAGAGTTACCTTCCTTGAACACTTTGAACTTCACATTGATGTCAAGCCAAAGGCATCCACTGATATTCCATTTCACAGGGCAATCTTTTGATAATCAAAAGCTGACAGGGATAGTTTCAGATCTTACATTGTAGACATTCTTTAAAAAGTTCTTAAAAACGAACAAAACATCAACCTTCTTTTTTTGAGTGGACTTTTTCTGACAGAATTTTTTATACCATGCAGAAGTAATTGCAAAGACTGAAGCAGTCAGTACTGCTTTCAGTTGAAATTTATAAAATCTTCCCCTTAAAACAATTTTTCAGAAAAACAGATTTCTCAAGTCCAATAGTTGTTATCAGTAGTTTTTTTAAACTGAGCAAGTATTCAACAGAGTGTAAGTGATCTGTATTGTGTAGATTCACAATGTTCTTTGACTTCATTTTAAATGAGGGATATTTTGATAACATTTAGTAAAACCTATCATTCATTCTAAAATACACATGTAGGAACATTTTCTGTTTTAAATTAAAATCATTAATATAAACGTAATAGTTATGGGATTGAAAAGGAAAAAGATTTTCATATTTCCCCAGTTACAAATCAGATGAATTACTGCCAAAAAATGTCACGGTATAAGGGAGATAACTTTCTTTTTCTTCATTTGATAAGTTCACGAAATCAGGTCTTTATTATTACTTTTTAATTCTTTCACACCAAGCAAGGCAATAAAGGCACAGGGGGTTTACTGAGCGTGAGAAAATATAAGAAAACAAGCTAGCCTTTTTTACAAAGAAAGTTAAGTTTTTAATATTTCTCTTAATATCCTTTTCTGACATATTTGTTAATTTAATTCTGAATTATCTCTCTTTCATATTTTGGGTTTCTCTTATTATTTTATATAATATTTGTTTTTTTCATTAATTTCTGAATGTTCATTTGGTCTTTCTACTGGGTATATTAAATAGGTCATCTCTTTCTCACCATTCCTTCTCTTTTTCTCTTTCTTTCCCCTCTGAACACCACTCATATCAAGGCTTACACCACTTCCTGTTTCTTTTGTCACCTTCCCTTCCTTTCTATTCTTTATCTTGTTTTTTCCCTGTTTTTCTTCCTTTCTTGTCTGTTTTTTATTTAAAAAATTTACCATCCATTGACTGTTAGAAAAATCCTGTAAATCTAATTTTACAAGGTGAAAATGATCTTCAACATCCTGACTCCAGAATAGAATTTATGGTTACATCTAGCTAATTCAACATTAAAATGATGAGACCTAGTTGCCAACCTAGTAGTGCACTCAAATTCATTTCGTTGTGGTACCAAGGAGGAAAGATCCTTAGAACAGTTGTCATCCAAAATATATTTATAGAAATGACAGAGAAAAGCCACATCATGGCAATGGGAAAGTGACTGAAGCTGAGATGCCAGGTCATGATTGATTACACTACAGACTTTTCTTTGGATTTTGTTGAGAATCTCAAGATGTTTAGCAGGAGCACCAGACCAGATATGGTAGCAATATTCAATGCATGGATCAATGGTACATTTTGTTGTACTGTATTTGATAAGGAAATCTTGTCTATAGGAAATTTCTCTATGAAAAGAAAAGGCAAATGGTTTTATTGCCAGTGCATCAAAGGAGCAGAATGCAGCAAGCAATTAGACTTATTACAAAGAAAAGCATATTAAGATTCTTCATGCTAATCAGAATGTTACTTTTTCATGAAAAATCACAACCAAGACTAAGTCATTTAGAGAACTGTTTTTATAGAACCTTATTCTTATGAATGTGATAATATTTAAAATAATAAATATGACTAAATTGAATCTCACTCATAAATGTTCACTGGAAACTCATTCTGATGCAATATAAATCAACTCATTCTGATTCAATATAAACCAAATAAATTTGGTAAAAAGACTAGTTTGATAGATTTCAAGAGTGATTTGTTTAACCTTTATCCTTGATTTACCTATCACATTGATAAATATTGAGCTTTGTGTCAGTCTTGTAAAATGTCTATACTCTGTAGCACTTTTACTTTTGAAAACTAGTAAAAAATAAACTGGTTCAAAAAGAATGTGTAAAGCATCATCAGTCAGATGAAGTTGATCAAATGCAAAGCACAAAACATTGGTTTTAGGTCAGCTAAACACTGTATGAAACTAGAAGGTAGTGCACAACTGAAAGTACTTGAAAACTATTATTAAAACTTTGTTGTTTACTGCCCAAAAAACATAGCACAATGAAGAGGACCACTCTGACTTCAGTGGCAAAGTTTACAATATCAACTGTGATAACTTTATGGGACTTTTACTTCTTCAGCCTAAGAATATTAATTGGCTTGGAGAAAAGTTGAAAAGTCAGTTAAAGCCATGTATGCAATGAACGACACCTCTTGTCCAAAATGAAATTCATGATATCATAGCAGAGGTCGTTTTAGACAGTATATCCTCCTCCTCCCTCTTTGTACCCTTAGACTCTTTTGCAGAGAACAAAGACACAGTTTTACCATATTAGGTGTTACTACTGTGGTTTCTGTAGCAAGTAGAATTTTAAACTCCCTGACTGGTTTTGAATTCAGTGTTGTTCTCCTCCTAGACTGGTTGCCAACCAAGACTAGATATTCCTGTCTGCCCTTTTATCTAACCTATAACTGGGAGAGAAGAGATGGATTCATACCTTTCCCAAGAGTGTTTATGCAAAAGTGAATGCAGCAAAGTCAGTCAAAATTTGAACCCAGCACTCTAGTTCCACTTTCTGTGGTGACAACTATTACACTATGCACATATCAAATAATAAAAAAACAATATGCTTAAGATATTCTGTCCATGTTGATCACATATCAGGTTTTGATATCAGTCACAATATAAAAATTGAACATTTGTTGCAGGCCCGGTAGGGTGCAGTGCTGGTTTATTACTAAGTGGCCTTGTGCCAGACACCACACTAAACTACCGAGTCTACAAGCAAAGTAAAAAATAAATAAAAAATGCGTGAATGAACAACGAAGAAATGTGGTTAATCCACACGTGCATAAAATAAAATATATTAAGATAGCCGGCACAGAATGACTGAAAAAGACTGGATTCCAACAAGAGTAATTTTTATTAAATGCAGGAAAACAAGTAACTTATCCCGTAGTAGGGATCAATGAAAATGTTCCGCGCCAAAATAGAAAACAAGATGGCTAAGGCGGGAAAAGTTCTTGAAGAAGAAGAATATTCCAGATAAGTCAATGTACATGATAATATACATACAAGGAAAAATACTCACTGCGAGTTTTTTGCTAATGTGAGTGAAATGTTATGTATATATAATTTTTTCCTTTTTTTTGGTACTGGTTCAAAACAGATTTATGACGAGGCCAAAAGGGACGGAAAGTTAATACTTGGAGTTACTTCGTCTCGTAGAAGAATTTTGAATGACGAGCCAATGGGGACGAAAAGTCAATACTTGGAGTTGCATCGTCTCGTAGAAGAATTTTGAATGATGAGCCAAAAGGGACGCAGAATTAATTATTTGGTGTTTGCATCATCTCGTAGAAGAATTTTGAATGACGAGCCAAAAGGGACGAAGAATTAATTATTTGTGGTCGCATCGTAAGATGTCCTTCGTCAGTCAACCTAAAATATTGACATGGATAAAAATGAGTCTGCCCAGGTCCGAGTCTGGATCACAACTAATTTTTGAAACAACAGTTTGTCGGTGACGTCACAAATTTCGCGGGAAGATTTCAAAAATCTAATTTGCATAAGAAGGAGTAGCAGGTCGCTTGACTGACGACAAAACCAGTTACTACTGTATTAGACTGAAAGAGGCAGAAAGGGGTGTCAAACGCGCGCGCACACGCGAGTGTGGAAGAAAGGGAGGAAACTCGCGCGCGCGTAAAATGTTGTAGATGGAATAATACATTATTCCACACAGCCCCCTGCCTGGATTAAATGTCGCAGACATTTAACTAATAATAATAGAATGTTTCAAATTTCTTTGGAAAGGTGACTTTTCGACCAGAGCTGGTATACTTAGGCTTGTCGAGAGAAACAGGTGTCTTGAAATTCTCCTGAACTTGCGGAGTTGATTGGGAAGTTGTATGAGACGACGGTTTCTCTATAAAAGCAGGCTTCAACCGATCTATTGAAACGTTGTCGGTGTGAATACCTTTTTGTATTTGGAAATATTTGTCCGCGCGTTTAAGAACGCGGTATGGGCCTGTGTAGGCCGGCGTAAGAGGCCGCTTAACAGAGTCGTTACGTACAAATACAAACTCGCAGTCCTTGAGCTGGTGCGGTAAATATATATCACTCGGGCAGTGCCGCGGTGGTGTATAACATAAGTGTGCCATTTTAAGGCGTAAGTCTTGAATAAAAGAGGAAGAAACTGGTGAAAAATATTGGCCGGGTAAAGATAACGAAGTACCAAATACAAGCTCTGCAGGGGAGCATTTCAAATCATCCTTAAGAATATTTCTTAACGATAGAAGGATGAGGGGTAATTCATCGACCCAATTATTATTCTCATGCTTCGTTGATAGCGAAGCCTTAAGGGTGCGATGGAATCGTTCCACCAGACCATTAGCACAGGGGTGATACGCTGTAGTACGTATATGCTTTGCACCAAGGAGTTCAGTGAATTCCCTGAAAAGACACGACTGGAACTGAGCTCCTCTATCTGTAGTAACCACTTTAGGAGTCCCAAAAATCGAAATCCAATCGCATAAAATAGCTTTTGCGACAGTCACAGCAGTGGTATCTTTGACAGGGATGGCAGTAGGCCATCGGGAAAAACGATCCACTATATAGTTAAAAGGTAGGAATAACCATGGCAGGTTGGTAGGGGCCCAACTAAGTCCAGGTGTATATTAGTAAAACGAGCATCAGGCTCGCTGAAAGTGCCCACAGGAGATTTTGTGTGTCTATGCACCTTACACTTCTGACATTGTAAACATGTATTGACCCACTCGCGAATGTGAACGTTCATATTCGGCCAAACGAAACGGTCCGAAATTAATTTAACTGTGGCTCTTTTGCTAGGGTGTGAGAGTCCGTGTAGGTGGTCAAAAACCTGTCTACGAAGAGACGGAGGAACATAAGGTCTTGGGGATTTGGATCTACATCACAGTATAGGACCTTGTTACTAAAAGGAGCTGGACATTTCTGAAGTTCCAAAGAAGTGTCGGATAACACATGCTTCAGAGTTATGTCCGCTTCCTCTTCGTCGGCGATCAAATCTTGACTGAGTGCATCAGTATGCACGACGAACATCTCAGTACGAGATAGGGTATCGGCAACAGTGTTATCCGAACCCTTAATGTACCTAATATCAGTAGTAAATTGGGATATATAGTCCAGATATCTGATTTCCCTCGAAGTGTATTTGTCCGAATTGGTGGACGTTAAAGGTTTGTGGTCCGTAAAGATGACGAAGGACCTACCTTCGAGGAGGTGTCTGAAATGCTTAATAGCACGAAAAATAGCCAACAGTTCACGAGAAAAGGTACTGTAGCGTGACTGGGCAGGAGACAGTTTAGCGGAAAAGAACGCTATGGGTTTATGTTGAGAAGGACTGACTTGTTCAATGACCGCGCCTATTGCTGTTTCGCTAGCGTCAGTGGTCAGGTAGATATCCGATTGAGGGTCGTCCTCTAAGAAACTGAGCTTAGAAAAATTGCCTAGAGTGGTTTTAGCTGCTCGAAAGGCGTCAAGGCTTCATTCTCAAGTATAATAGTTTTATTCTTCTTCTGTAATAAGTTGGTAAGGGGAGTCAGAATGTTAGAACAGTTTGGAATGAATCTCCGATAGAAGTTTATCATCCCTATAAAGCGTCTCAACTGTTTGATGGAAACAGGGACGGGAAACTCAGTGATAGCTTTAATCTTTTCAGTTATAGGGGCAATTCCATTTGCATCGACATGATGTCCTAAAAATTCTATATGGTCTGATCCGAAAAACACATTTGTCCAGGTTTAGACGGAATCCGTAATGAGACAAACGTTGAAGAACTTCGTGCAGGTGTTGCTTATGCGAGGCAGCGTCCTCACTAGCTATCAGAATGTCGTCAATGTAATCGAAAACGAAGGGGAGTCCACGCAGAACTTCGTCCATAAGACGTTGAAAGGTCTGTGCTGCGTTGCAAAGGCCGAAAGGCATTTTTAAAAATTCAAATAAACCAAATGGTGTAGTAACAGCAGTTTTTGGGACATCAGCAGCAGCTACTGGCACCTGATAATATGCTTTTGCGAGATCTATTTTAGTAAAAATCTTTGCGCCTTGTAAACCAGAAGCGAAATCGTGGAGATGGGGAATTGGATAACGATCCCGGACGGTAATGGAATTCAGCCTTCTATAATCCACACAAATTCTATAGTCTTCCTTTCCTGGTTTAGGTACCAAATGAAGAGGGGAAGCGTAGGGACTGTCGGACGGACGAATAACACCCTCTCGTAGCATGTCGTCGAAAGCTTTCTTTGCGAATTTTAATTTGTTAGGTGCTAGACGACGAGGACGGGAAAAAACAGGTTGACCAGTGGTCTTAATAAAGTGTTGTGTTTGATGTTTAGTTGAATCAATAGATCCAGCAGGACGCAGGAGGTCCTGGTACTGATTCAATAAGTCTAAGTACTCTTTATTGTGGCAAGTTGCCACGGTGATGCCAGTGGTGGTAAGTTTAGAGTAAGTGCCAAGAACGCACAGTCTTGTTAAGTTGTCTGTTAAGGAATGATTGTTCATTCGAACGGCGAGATCATAGTGCGCCAGGAAATCGGCACCTAATATCGGCATCTGGACGTCAGCAACAGTAAAATTCAGGTAAAAGTCTCGTCGCATTCCTATGTTTAGGGTAAGGGACTTCGTACCGTAAGTATTAATACTGGAACCATTTGCTGCTTGTAAGCGGAGCTGAAAAGGTTGTTGACGTGCTTTATCACGCACGGGTAAGACACTAATGGCAGCGCCGGTGTCAACCAAAAAACGTAAATTATTACGTGTATCCGTCACGTAGAAAAGGCGACTAAGCTTCGGTGAAAATGCCTTGCCAGCGAGATTAGTCGCTTTCACTCGCTGGCGGTTTTGTTTTCCGCGACCGCAGTATAGGTACACGGCTTGGTGCAGTAGTGTGCTGCAGACCCAAATCGGCGGTGGTAATAACACATAGAAGTCGCATCCTTGTTTCGACTGGACGAGCGAGGTCGACTCCTGAAGCGCCGGCGGGAAGGAAACCGGCTTCGACCATGGCTTTCTAGAGCTAATGTTAAATCTCTAACTTGGCGTTGCAAATCCTCCACTGTTTTTCCCAAGGACCTGTGGTCACTAATCGCTTCAGCACTGTGTACTGGCGTTGTCTTATGATCCAGTTGCGAGAAAATACGGTCAGCGGCGTCCGCTAACTGGTCGATTGGGGTGTTCTCGGACATAGGCGCCAAAATTTGGGTAATGGTGGTGGGGAGACGGTCCAGCCACAAGCTTTTCAATATAGAGTCAGCCATGGTATTTTTGCCGAGTCGGCTTTTCATATAACGAAGAAGTTGTGAGGGAGTCCTGCCATCGCAAGTTAGGTTGCTAAATAGTTCCCGGATTAATGATTCCTCCGTACGGCCCATTCTCCTTAAGATCGCTTCTTTTAATCGGGCGTAGGGTTCTACTTCCGGAACGGCTTCTATGAAGTCTGATACTTCGTCGACAATGGCGGGTGGCAAAACCGCCACCACGTGGCCAAACTTTGTTTTTTGGTCTGTAATTCTTCCGACAGTAAAAATAGCTTCCATTTGCAGGAACCAGTTCTTTATATTCCCTTCATGAAAGGGGGGAAAAGGAGTGACGGCGGCGGTCATGTTCGCCAACTCTTCAGAGTCATTAGACGTCATTCTGGCTATCGAATTTATGCACGTTTATATTTCAGCTTGCTCAGAATTATGTTGGCAAGGTTGCAAAATTATTGCGTGTTCAATTCACGTCTCGGGTCACCAAACTTGTTGCAGGCCCGGTAGGGTGCAGTGCTGGTTTATTACTAAGTGGCCTTGTGCCAGACACCACACTAAACTACCGAGTCTACAAGCAAAGTAAAAAATAAATAAAAAATGCGTGAATGAACAACGAAGAAATGTGGTTAATCCACACGTGCATAAAATAAAATATATTAAGATAGCCGGCACAGAATGACTGAAAAAAAAAGACTGGATTCAACAAGAGTAATTTTATTAAATGCAGGAAAACAAGTAACTTATCCCGTAGTAGGGATCAATGAAAATGTTCCGCGCCAAAATAGAAAACAAGATGGCTAAGGCGGGAAAAGTTCTTGAAGAAGAGGAATATTCCAGATAAGTCAATGTACATGATAATATACATACAAGGAAAAATACTCACTGCGAGTTTTTTGCTAATGTGAGTGAAATGTTATGTATATATAATTTTTTCCTTTTTTTTGGTACTGGTTCAAAACAGATTTATGACGAGGCCAAAAGGGACGGAAAGTTAATACTTGGAGTTACTTCGTCTCGTAGAAGAATTTTGAATGACGAGCCAAAAGGGGACGAAAAGTCAATACTTGGAGTTGCATCGTCTCGTAGAAGAATTTTGAATGATGAGCCAAAAGGGACGCAGAATTAATTATTTGGTGTTTGCATCATCTCGTAGAAGAATTTTGAATGACGAGCCAAAAGGGACGAAGAATTAATTATTTGTGGTCGCATCGTAAGATGTCCTTCGTCAGTCAACCTAAAATATTGACATGGATAAAAATGAGTCTGCCCAGGTCCGAGTCTGGATCACAACTAATTTTTGAAACAACAGTTTGTCGGTGACGTCACAAATTTCGCGGGAAGATTTCAAAAATCTAATTTGCATAAGAAGGAGTAGCAGGTCGCTTGACTGACGACAAAACCAGTTACTACTGTATTAGACTGAAAGAGGCAGAAAGGGGTGTCAAACGCGCGCGCGCACACGCGAGTGTGGAAGAAAGGGAGGAAACTCGCGCGTGTGTAAAATGTTGTAGATGGAATAATACATTATTCCACACATTGAATTAGAAAATAGGAAGTCTTTCATCAAATGTTATACTTTTATTTTTCTTCTACTGAATGATGTACTCAGGAAACTGGAATTGAAACTTGACAAAATTGTTGGATAATATTTTGATGCCACAGCAAATATGTGTGGTGTTCATATAGGGTTTACAATACTAGACGTTTTTGCAACACACTGACACATGTTGAAATCCTGACATTATTTTGTATTGTTGAAGTTATTGCTAATATTTTTGTCAAGATTTACAAACTCAATTTTTGTTCAATTTTGCAAACCAATCAATGAAATTTGAATAAGCTGATTTGTTTGGAAAAATACTTTGACAAAAACCCTACTTCATGGTTTAATAATTTCTTTAATTTCATGGTAAACAATATTTTTTAAGAAAATTTCTTTTTTCCTTTTTAACAGCAAAGAATAAATTCTTAGGATTTCTTACTCTTGAGCATTCACCATACAAATGGTCATGCATAAATATTCTTTTTCTGTAGTCAAATTGTAACTTTTTGAAATGTTTAACCTTGTGATTTGTTTATAGTTCTCACAAATGCAGGACAGATAGGAAACTCGATTCTTGTATATAAGAACTTATAGAAAAGATATGCATAAAACAATATTGCATTTTTATTAAATAAGTATTTGCTATTTTAATCACTAAATTGTTTTTAAAATAGTGGGCATATTTTGCATGTTAAATAATAAAACTTTTAATTTTTCCCAAAATATTAATGAAAATTTATTGTACTAAGCTACGCACCCTAGTAAAACCATTTGTACTTTGTAGCCTGTTACCTGTTTGCACTTCTCCACAAAATTTGCTTTCAATCAGTCAATGTATGGCTATTTTAGAGGGTGTGATGGATGGACAGACAGATTAATAGAAGTCACAGAATTTTATATATAAAAAGAAGAATGAAGAAATGTTATCAACTTGTTATCTTTGTCTACAGTTATGGGCTAAAGTTTGATATCCAAAATGTAATGACAGAAATGGAACCTCTCTACTATCCTTTAGGAACTACTTAGAATTTTCTGATGGCTAGTTCTAAATAGTATCCATTCTTTGAAATCATTATATTCAGGGGAAAAGATATCTCATAGTTGTTTAAATCTCAAAATGTAACAAGGTGCTTGTGTAGATATAAAAGCTGTGAGAGAGTAATTATTTCATATAGTAAATAACTTAGCTTGACAAATGATCAAGACTCCCAAAAACATACATTAAGAAGTGCATTATTGAATATGGAATTTTGATTTCATAATTGGATTAGTTGTGCTGATGATAATGATGTCAGACATAATCAGCCTATGGAAATACCTTGAGGAAAAAGCTGTCAATGTTATAACAATGGGAAGGACAACTATAGTAAAAAAGAAACTTATTAATTGCAGAAATAATTGATTGATTCATTTATCTCTTTACGGTTTATCAACCCTTTGTGGGTTATTTAAAGCCAAAATTAATATCTTGGCTTGTAAGAATAATTATTTTTTGTGAGTGAATATTGCATTAGCAACTTTTGAGTATAACAATGATTTTTCCAGATACAAGTCCTATTATTTATAGCTGGGGAGAGGGGATATATCCATTCCTTTCCCAAGGCTAATGACTGAAGTATGAACTCAGCTCTATGATTTCTCATTTCAAGTCACTATTCATACATCACCTGCATCTGCAGAAAATAAAGAAAACTCAGAAAGCATTTGGAAAAGTATTGACAAGTTCTGGGAAACAATCAAATAAATCACCAAGGAAGCAAGAGAAAAAAAATCTGTCTCATTGTTTACAAGCCCAAGTTGGTAAATCAGCAATTGAAATACAACTAAACTGCCAAAGACTATTGTCGTATATCTACTCAATATCGAACTAAGATTACACATATGGTTAGTTAGATATCTACTTAAAAATTTAGTTGTGTAACCAATGTATTCATCTTTTAGATTTTTCTTTATTTTCAGGTTTACAATCCTGTACAGGATATTTAAACTGGTAAACAACATTAGTGGTCTGGAGTTTGGATTTTGATAACAAAGCATTTAACATTCAAACCCAACTCTCCATACTCATAAGAAAAATTCTTCATAATTAATACTGTCATTTTAAAACCATCTAGTTGCAAAAGACGTTCAAAGATAAGAGAATCATTCCCAAGAAAAACCTACAGATTTATACTCAGTATCACTTACTTTGAAAGCAATCATAATATCTTGACTATAAGCAAGAACTTCAATACAAATTACTACAATGCTTATACAACACAGTATTGGAAACAAAAAGAAAATATACTAACAATGAAAAATTACCCTCCTGCACACTCTGAAAATGGTTAAAGTATTAACTGAAAGTGCTCAAGATAATAATCACTATGAATAATTTCTACACACTCTTAGTTCTCATAAAAAACAAACTGTAAAGACACTAAAAAAAACAGAATAAAAAATTTACAAAATTTTCCTTTCATATACGTTTTGTTGTATATAGTTGTGATTTAAAAGTAAACATTTATGTGAAATTATTTACTTGTATATTTAATGATACAGGGAAATTATTAATTATAAGAAAAATATTTATCTGTCTTCATTGAAAACTATAATTTAATGATTTTAAACTTTTTTAAATGAAAGCAGAAGGTAAATTAATTTATAATTTTTTTTTCCATAAGGAATATGATTATTTTATACACACTATTATTTGTGTTTATCCCTCCCTAGTTTACATGACTGTTATACCCTGGCAATGCCTCATAGATAATGGTCTATTCTGTTTTGATTGCATGGAAAGAGAGGGAAAAATCATTACTTAGTTTCAGTGAGAAAAAACAAAGAAAGAAGTGTTTAGCAACTGTTTCAATAAAATGGAAAAAGTTGTGTATTTCAAATCTTTTCATTTGTACCCACTTCTTAAAATAACAACCAGCATTCATATTCATGACAGTTATGTTCAATTGCAATATTTTGTTAAAGTTGTTAAGCTCAAATATTTAACAATGTGATAGGAGAATTTCTACGGATATTTTATTGTTGTAGAACTTGCAACTGAGTTTATGTAATGATTAAGAATTAAGATTCATCAGAATATTAAAATAGTAGAACCATGAAATTTTCCTGGATTAAAGCTAGTTTTAAATTATTTTTATAAATTATGAGGTTTAAAATTTGAATTCTGTATAATATTTGCAATCAAAAATTTTCTTCTGCATCCATTTCATGTGAGTGTGTGGAAATCATAAAGTAAAAATATATTAACATTTAGCATTTATGTAAGAGAAAACTGAAATTAAATTAAAAATTGCTTTCGGTGATGTGATGTATTAATAATAATAAATACAGAGTTAATTCCCTTGTAACTATCAGATTTCAATAAAGCGTAGTGCCTGTAGTTACTAGTAGTCAGAGTTAGCCACACCATGGATTGTTACAGATAAGCATACAGTATATTTTGTCTTACCATTCACTGTTATTCACAGTTCTCCAGCATGGCACATTAACATGACAAGGTGACATGAATGAAACAACACCAAAATATCATATAAGCCTAATTTTTGCCTGAGACAATTGTATATTTTACCTTGGTGCCAGAGATTGATGGGTGAGCCCAAGCAAAATCAAAATTTTGAATAACTTCATTAACACAATCCTTTCTACTATTTTTGACCTTTTGCTGTACTGAGCTTCAGTCATATAAGTGCTACATGTGATACATGATAGTGTGATCATGTCTCTTTCAATTCATGACTGACTAGGTAGAAAATTTTCCTGCATTAGGCTGCCACATCTTGTAGACTGGTTACCAACCAAGACTGTAGGACCCAGTATTTTCTGCTATTAAACTCATAGCTAGTGATAGAAGAGACGGATTCATACTTTTCTTAAGAAGATTTGCGTGTAAAAGAATGAAGAGAAGACATGATTACAATTCAAGGGAGAAAACTTATTACTCAATTGAAAATAAAATTCTGAATGGAAATTTATTGAGTAAACTACTTGAGAATGTAATCATGCTATTTCTTAAGACAGTGATCTAATATTCAGAGAAATAGAAATACTATACAAATTAGATGCACACTATTTACTTTATTCAGACTATTGTCCTCATCTTTGTTGCCATGTTTATCACAACGTTTCAGCCGTTGTATGCTCCAGTCTTCTTCAGGTGGTTGGAATGTCAAACTGAACCCTTTATTTCGCTTGCTGGTGTAGACTGTTCTAGTTCCATGTGTCATATCTAATGGATGTCAGTTATCAGTTATCTCCTGTTAATTCCCCTCTCCAAGTTCTCCACTGCCTTAGCCAGGTATTGAACTCACAACTCTTTGGGTTCTGTCACTGGATCTAACCAATGCCTTTATCCACTGTGCCATGTGTCCTTAATGAAGAAGGCCGGAGCATACAACGGCCAAAACGTTGTGATAAATATGGCAACAAAGATGAAGACAATAGTCCAAATAATGTAAATGGTGTACATAATACCTCATCTCAGAAATATAGACAGATACCAAATTAGATGCAATAGTTAATAAATAGAATACAAGGTAAATAATTCTGATTCCATGAAAATTGACTTATTTACCTTTAAAATCATTTTTAACCTTAAAATGTGTTTGACCTTTTTGTAACTCAATGTTCTTGTGTCGTAAATCGAAGAACTTTTGTTCAAAAGTAATGAAAAAGGTATTAATTTGTTTTAGTTCTTAAAAAAGTTGTTTGGCCCCTTACCTAAAAGTATGGAATAGATGTGATTTCATTCATTACCTGCCAGAATTGTTTCATGTAAGATAAATAAATTTGCCAAGTTTTTATTTTACTAACTTGTTCTAAATTACACACATTTAAATTGAAGGAGTGAAATCAAATTCAGAAAAATAATTTTAAAATATAAAGGATTATGTTTGTACAAAAAATAACAAAAACTTTTCTTCTAATAACTGATTTCTATGTTAATAGAATGGGTGTAAAGAAAAAAGTTGTTATCTCTTGTAAGTCTTTCTATCATAAAAGAATGGCTTCATACTTAAAGAACATTTGAAATTCTAAAATTTAAGATTTTTGAAAATATAATTATAATGTTGTTGTTAAGTTTTGATGTATACAAAGGATGAAAACAATCTGAGATGCTGTATGGCAAGGTGATATTTATCTTTCTGTAAGAGCTAATATTTAATAGAAATGAATTATAATCAATATAAATAATTTCTGATAGTTTCATCATAATTGATGAAGATTTAAAAATTTATGTTCATAGAGTATTATACATTTAGGATTTGTTCAGTTTGAAGAAATTGCATATTGCACATATGGTGCCATATGTCTTTGTGCAACTTAACTTAAACTTCAGCTTTTTCCAATAATGTCATCAGTTTATTTCAATATTTTGAACATCAAAGTCTTTTATGTTTTAGACTTGAAAAAAGAGTTATTTTTTAATTTAATTAAATGTTTTCATGAGCATTTGATATTTGTTGCCAAGAAAATGATTTATTCCAATATAAATGTCTAATTATTAGACATATATATATATTTTATATTGCTATAGGAATTCAAACTATTTAATTTAAAAATATAACTTTTTGATAACTTTTAAGTTTGATAATTTTGAAGGGGACCCAAAATTGATATTTATGTAGAGGTCCAGTTAGATTAACTGTAAGTTCCCTAATGAAATATAGGAGAAAATTTTAACAATCTCCAAAAATAAACTGATTCAATACATACATAGATTTTATAGTGGGTGGATAAGCCACCCACACTCACTAAATCTCCTCAGTGAGTGTGGGTGGCTTATCCACCCACTCCTGGTATTTCAACTCAACTTTCAACCAGGGGAATCAACTCCAAATTCGTTGTTTATGAAAAATGAAATTTTTGCTTTACAGCTTGCATTTTCTACTGTGTAGAACACAAGTCTATCATCATTGCCCCCTAAGTCTGGGTCACTTTTCCATTGTTCAAACTGCTTGACATACAATTTAAGTCATTTATGTGTGAATTAAATCCTCAATTCTTTCAATGGGTTTTTTTTATTGATCCTTCTCATTTCAATGTATCGCAGTAGATTTTTATTTATTTTTTTTTTATTTCTTATGTTTTAACAAAATTTTTCTGTTTTACCGCAGCACTGACAAATAGCATCACATTCCTCCCAAATCTCTCCTGTCATTTACTAGTAAATGACATCTCAAACCAAAATCTACTAGTATACTAATTGTTATGCATACTAAATCATGCAGTAGTAATAGAAAAAGAATAATTTTCATTCAACGTTTCTATATGTCATGCGATGTTTCTACTGGTCTTGTAACATTTTTATTTATCATGCAAAGTTTATCATACAAAGTTTGTTGTGTGGGTGTATGTCTGTGTGTTTTATAGTTTGGTACCATTCTTCTCTCCACGGTGGGGTGTTTTGGTTCTTTTTCAACAGGTATCAGTTCCATTTCAATAGGTACTGGCTCCATTTCTACTTCTGATGAATTTGATCCGGCTCCTTCCTCATTGATATTTGACCTGTTTGAGTAAAGATTACTGATCAGAATTCCTTTCTTGGGTTGTTGCATGCTCTCCAAAACATCATTAATCAATTTCTCTCTATAATAGTTTCCATATTGCAGCAATGATTAACATGGTGTCCATCGCAGCCGGCCAATTTATCATTATCCTTCTACTATTTGTCCAAACCATACTTCCTCTTCCCAAATCATTTAACCTGCCCTTTAATCATTTCATATTAATCCTTTTTATTGGCTTTAATAACTCTGGCATCTTTTCTAGTGTAACTTTAGAGAATTCGCTTATTACTGGCTCTCACAATATAGCTGTTTCCAATTCTAAGGAATATAATAGTCTCAGATACTTTCCTTTCCTGGGATAATTCTGCACTACTCTCAACCTGGCTGTACTTAGCCTTATTATCTCACTCTCCAATTTCTCTAATAGTAACTTGTATGGGTTCAAATCTATCACAAAGGTGACCAACCACTTTGACCTTGTTATTATCACTTCATTCATTTTCTTAAAAATTATATTTTGGCTGTGTCTCCAGGCTCCTGTCTTTATCATCATCATTGTTATCATCATCATCAGTAGTATCAGCCTCTCTCATACCAGCCAATCCTGCACGAGTAACAAGATTTCCTTGTTTTATTCCCTTAATCAGTCATTGTTTAATTCTTTATTAAATTATTCTGGGATACTCCCACTACTTCCTTCTCTTTAGTTTCCCATCTTCAACCTTCCCTTCTTTTCATCAGCCTTCAGCAGGTGGATTGCTTCAGACAGGTATGTGGTCCTTTCACCCCAGAAGTTGTGTCTCATCAATACCACTGCCTTCTGTGACGTACATTACACTCCTACCAACCCTACTGTTTGTTTCTGAATGGGGTTTTGAATGAGCCCAGCATTGTCACATGCTGACACTGAACCCATCTATCCCGTTATTCACAGTTATATTTTCTTATTGAGATTTGGGGTTCCCCATCCTTCTCAATCTCTTCTTAAGTGGTAACTCTGGCTCAACCTCTAATTTTCTTCCATCTTTTTTTTTATCGAGCTTTACTCTTTGTATAGTCCTCAGGGGAAAGACTCTTCCTACCTCTTCCCCTTTCTTTATTCTCACTGTCTTGCTTTACATGGTTTACCAACATTATGGGCACTATTTCTGCATCAACCACTGTCTCATTTTCCTCATGGCAATTTCCTCTACAGGAACTAATTGGATATCCCCTTCCTTTCTCTGTCACCAACCTACCCTTACCTTAAACTGCTGTCCTGTGGGTAGTATTATGTCTTCTTCCACCACTACTGTCATAGACCCTTTAATTGGGCCTACCAGTGGTGTCCTTATGCCATTTACCACTTGCAGTGAGGTTAGGTCCACATTCAAGGTCAATATCAACAGTGACATTAAGTTGGCGTTTATCCCATAACCAACCAGCAGTCTATATCTCATAATGCAATAAAGTAATTCTTTGATCAACCCCTTCGTTTGAGCAACGAAAAAAAAATTGCTACAGCCTTTTTCCTTTTAAAAAGTTCCAGAAAAAAGTTTTTACTTCAACAGACAGCTTCTAAAATCTGATTTTAATTTAACTTTCCTCATCAAGAAACAAATTATTTTTATATTTAAGTCAAAACCCAGGACTTTTTTCACAGGGGGGGGGGGGGCATTGTTTCACAACTTTTTCCTGAGTCTGCTCTCTACTTCTTTCTTCACTGAATTTTACCCTTTTGGATGGACCTCAATAGTAGATCCCTTCCTACATGTTCTAGACATGCATATGGTTGCAAGAAAGAAATACGACAACAGTAGAAATAGATTTACGTGGTTTATTTCAACAGGAATGTGAGAGTTTGGGACAGCTACCTTGTGGTAAAGTTCATAAGCCGGCTTTCGGATCTGGTCGATCTCTCATAGTAGTTCACACATGTTGATGGTGGTTGGTGCTCCCCTGCTGCTGATCGCTCGGCCTGACCGTCAGGTCTGTTCACTGGCCACCTGTTGACTGCCGGTTGAACTTCCGTGTGACCCCTTTTATAGCGTTTTTTTTATGGATTAACAGGCTCGAGAAACGAAGCGAGTATAATTAGGAGGGAAGCATTTTTATTGGACGAAAAATAGAGCACTTTGAATATTATTTTATTTTTCGACCGGAACACGTGCGTCGGGAAAATTTGTGAAGAAGGATAATGGTCATTTTGTGACGGGGCTTTGTCCCGTTTACATCCGGTTCTCGCTCTTGAGTATTTGCCTGTAAATCAGCCGAGATATGTCTTATTTTATTTTATAACATACGTCTTCCCCTTTTTCTTCTTTTTTTAATTGTTTTGTTAGCCTGATTAGCCAACATAACAGTTATTACAATTGCTGCATCCACTATGGACTCACACAAGGCCACTTTGACTTCTTTGAGGCTATATTTCTCTACTGGAGTCAGTTGAAAAACTTCTTCTCTTATTCCTTCCATTGACACCATCCTACTCTTACCCAATACAGCTGTCCTTGGTGGTAATTTTATGTCATCATCAACCACCAGTGACATTAACCTAACTGGGGTGCTCCCTAATGGCACCTCTGCACCATTGACAGTCAGCACGGAGGGATTAAGCTTCACTTTCGCCCCCCCCCTTCATGCAACCAATCTCCACCCAGGGAAACTGAAACTGTACCCACTGCAGTGTAAAATGCTACGTATACTGCTTCCCTGTCAGACAGCTCATATATGTGCTGTCCCTTTTTGATTGACGCTAAGCAAACCTTCCACTCTTTCGGGTCCCCCCCTGCCCCCTCATCCTCAATATCTACTACTTCAGCCCTCTTCGATCTGTGGTCACTCATGTCAAATAAATCAACTTAATCCGAGCAAAATCAAAAAATGAAAATGATTGAAAATATAGCAAATCATCACTTGTTGTCACTTGTTCCTGGGTTACTATCAATTTATCGAGAGTATAAAAAAAATTACAGAGTGTATTTTTAGAACTTTATGGTCAAAATGACCAGAGTCCGTTGGTTACCACTCCTTTTCTGTTGTCTGATTCCTTGGGTTGGTCGTAGTCAACCTAAGATCAGATCCACACCTAATTGTAGTCTTTTAGGGTCGATCCCAGCTCGCAGAGACTAAATACGGTTCTCAAGGTTAATCCTTGGTCATGGCCACCAAATGTAATTGTGTAACACCCTCCCCGGTCATCCAAGACTTCCAACACCATGGCTCATTGCTGAAGTGACTGCTTCAATTGAAAGCTAACCTTATCCGATGTTGTGATTTAAGTTGATCATAAAGCAGACAACATCAAATCGTCACAGGTATCTTTGTGTTGGGCTGGTCCAAGCAGGGCGAATATGTACAGCAAAGAAAGTGCTCAAATAAATTGAACAAAAGTAAATACGACTTTTATATCAGTCCTTTGTACAATAATTGGTTTATATTAGTGTTCACATGCAATTAATTATCAGCTGCACCTAAATTGGAAGTGATATTATTGTTGACCTAGTAAAATCTGGTGTGCTGTTGTTGGTAAGGTTTGGTACAAAGCTGAAGTTAGAGGCTTTCGTCAGCAGATAATCACATGGGCTCCTCTCCTGTCTCTGGTCTTGTCCCCATCTCTTCTGCCTCTCTTCTCTTTTCTGTGACTCATCTTCTGAATTCTCTTCACGCATTCGTATTTATTGACATTTACTCAAACTGGCAAAGAATTCAATAATTCTTGGAAATTCCCTTCTTCCACTCTTTCATATTATTACCTCTCACTAAATCTCCTCAGTGAGCGTGGGTGACTTATCCACCCACTCCTGGTATTTCGACTCAAATTTCAACCAGGGCAATCAACTCCAAATTTGTTGTTTACAAAAAATGAAATTTCCACTTTACAACTTGCATTTTCAGCTGCATAGAACAAATGTCAATCATCATTACCCACTAAGTCTGGGTTACGTTTCCATTGTTCAAACTGCTCGACATACAATTCAAGTGTGAATTAAATCCTCAATTCTTCCCACAGGTTTTTGGCATTAACCCTTCTTGTTTCAATGTCTCTCAGCACATAACACTTTCTTATGTTTTAACAAAACTTACTTCCATTTTACTGTGACACTGACAAATAGTATCACAGGCATCATAACTTGAAAATTTTTCAAGTGAAGGAAATTTTGAAGAGTGATACCACACAAAAATTTATGAACTTGCAGAAAAAGTAAAAGTAAATAAACTGTAAACTTTATCATTTACAACATTTAAAAAATCTAAAAGCTAAGATAATGAGTTGAGCTTGTGGAAACTGAAATTGGTCAGCATTTAAAGTTATAGAAAAGCCATTCATAAAAAGATAAACCAATATTTGTAAATGCAAATATTATGATTTGTTTTTCTTTCTTTTCTTATTCAATATAGAAAGTAACTTTTCAACAAAATAGTCATTGGTTATTTATATCTTAATCTTAACAATATAAGATACACAGATGTCACAGTGTTGAAGGCAGACTCTGAAAGAAAACTACAGGACCTCCTAGACAGGGTGGTAGAAGAAAGCAAGAAAGATTCCTTCTTAAGATAATTATTGATCAATCAAAAAGATGGAATTTGAAACCTGAGACAATTTTGAAAAATGGTTTATTGAGCAAGTCATTGCAGGTATAAAATAGGCTGTCAGCCTGCTTAGTCAATATTTGTCATGATTCCATCTGTGAGTAAGCATTTAAAAGATGTAGGTCAGCAAGTTGAGAAAAATTGTCACTAGATTTTGAGATATCTGTGACCTGCAAAGAACACTGGGACAACATACAAAAACAAATAATTTTGAATATGTTTATTTGAAAGAAACATACACACACAAGATCAAGTTTTCACTAAATATACAAAGATAACTCATTCTTTTCCGTTATAATTCTACAAAACAGTATCAACTTTTGAAAGTTTTCCACAACATTCATTCTACAACTCCTTCCATTCAACCTAAGGAGGCTTCCACTACTATATCAACTTACCAACCACTGAACAGCTCAATAAAAATTTATTGACTCAAAATTCTCTCTTCAATGGACTGGCTGAGAACTTTGTGAACTTTGCTGACTCTTTAAACTCTATACCAAGGACTTTTATAACTTCAGCTACTACTGTAAGTACCCATTTTCTACTGAACATTTTTCTCTACTTAGCTTACTTTCTTCACTCACAAGCATATTTTGAGCATCTCCCTGCATTCATTTTCATTTTTACATAAATTATTGTAAGTAAATTTTTCTTGATTCAATTCTACACTGAGTAAGAATTCACAATCATGATCTCAAATCCTCTAACCCATTATCCTGATGGAGCCCAACCAACGCTTGTTAAAACTCAGAATTTTCCTTCTCCTAGAGTATAGGACCCAGTCTGTCCTGCTATTTACCCATAGCTGGAGGGAGAAGAGATGGATTCATACCTTTCCCAAGGGTATTAGCTATATACATGAGTCTTGTGAACTTGAATGGAACTTGAACTTTGCTCTCTGATTCCTCCACTGTGCCTCTTCCTGAGTAAGGATTATGCACTTAAAGAATTGTTAATTGGTAGTTTTTTGTATATGGGGAAATTAAGAAACAATTTCTTTATATTTTAAAGGTTAATTATGATAAAAGCAAAAATTAAAACTTAAAAGTATTTGGAATTTAGAATTTTAACATTTAGATTTTAGTTTTTATTTCTACAAGTTTTAATGTTTATTTTTAAATGAATCTGCATAAATACTGTTTGTAGTGTGATCATGCAATTTGGTTACTTTTAGCTAATATAATTTTTTGAAATTAAAAAGAATTATAATGTTCTTGAACCTTCGCATTGTACTAATAAACGACCCTTTAATATATAATTTTGTTTCGTTTCGCAACACTCTATTTCGTTTCGCTTTTTGAAATGCGTTTTTAAATGATTCAATTTTTGCTTTTACTTAGTTTCAACATGGTGCTTTAATGGAATTCGGTGTCTGCCCTCTGTTGTTCTCTCGTCGCCTGCTTTCCGTTTTTTATTGGACGGAAAAGAGGTGGCTGACCACATCATCAGGAAATAAAGCAGTAACTATCTATCTTTATATTTTTATTAAAACTGTTTTTAAAAATTAGCAATTGCTTTTCGCAAATTGTTAAAATTTATCATTTGTTTTTTTAATTTATAAATAAAATTTATTTATAAATGATCAAATTCTACCTACACATTGAATCGTTCCATTTGTTTTTACTTTTAGTTTTAAAAATTTCATCATTCCGTTTTATGTTGGTAAATTCAATAAATAAAGAGAACCTACTTTCATTTGGTGAATGAACAACAAATTACTTAAACAGTCCATCTTAATTTTAAAAATAAGACAGAATACTGTAACATACTATAAAAATTACTTTTTACAAATAATAATGATGATAAATTGTTTACGCTTACAGTGAATAATAATGTCTAAATTCAATAAATTCTTATCGATAGAAACTGGACGTGTAGTCCTTCATGAACTTTTCGACATGCTGTGCTGCATGCATGTTGCAGTAATTTTAATGTTCTTAATTGCCTTCACTGGTATAAGATAATATGATTTATTTACTTACACTAAGTACAACCCATTACATATTTCTTAATTTCTAATTCATCTGTAGTTTTTGTTGGAAGGACGATTGATAAGTAGAAGGTATCAAAAGACATGGAAATCAAAGAGTTTCTTCCCTTTATTTCGTGAATTGAAACGAAAAAGTACCTCAAGTCCTGGAAAAATGTTAGGAAAGGTATTTTATTTTCTATTGCCTTAGGTAGGTACTTCCGAAGAAACGCGATAAGTTTATAAAAAACTTTCTTGAAGTTTTTAATTTAGTTTTAATTTCAAGCCAATAGATTAAATTTAATATTTCCAATAAGTAAAAAATACTTTGTTGTATTCAAAAACATATTTTTAAATTGACTGGAAGGAGTTTTATTTTATTTTTTTTTTTTTTAATCGTTAATTTTATATTTGTAGCCATCTGTCAGCACTATGAAATTGTCTTTATTAAAAATCTTTCAAAAATAAATATATTTTTCTGAAACTTTATTTGTGGAATTGTAGCTGATTTAAACTTTAATTAACCTGATTTGAAACAAATATTACTTTTAGTTTAGTTCACTTTAGAGAATATCGCATAAATGCATTTTTTTAACCTGACAGTAGGTGTTTATTTAAGGTGTTGAAAGCTTTGACAGTTTGGCAGCTTTACTGACAACTGGAAATTTCAACTAATTTTTTCTACAGGGGACATAAAAATTAGTTGATGTATATAACGTCAGTCCTTTTTTATATAAATTTTCAACTGCACAGTAATCTAAAAAATTTAGGAAAAAATTCTCCGTAAATTAAGGTTCTATTGAATTTTAGGTAGTTACTATAGTTACAGCTCTAATTTTCTGATAATGTCTTGTATGGACGTCTATTTACAAAAATTTGGCACGTTTATATATACACACAAAAGAAAAATTCTTTTTAAAATACTTGGGTTGCTGAATTGTAGTAAGCTTTTCAATTTATGATTAGTAAATATAGTTTTTACTTAATACTGTCTAACCTGTACAAATTAATTCAAAATTTTAAAAGATTAAAAAGTTTATAAATTATTCTAAGTAAAATTTAAAAAAATGAAAACCATTCTTGTAAAAATTCATTATTCATCTAAAATTTTTTTCTTAAGTCAGTAGTGTCCATAATATATCTTATTCATAAAAGCTTTTATAATTAATGTTTTTCATTTTTTATTGCATAATTCAGAGCAGGTTTTTGGTAACTGATTGATTGATGATTTAAGTTTGCATATAACTAATATTGTAGTGACTGCTATGTTTTTCCATGCCCACATTTTATTTGTCTGCAATCATTTACTTGCTTGCTAGATAGAATAGTTACATGAAATCTTATTCTAATTTTCTTGTTTTTCAATATTTACAGAAAAAGTCGGTGAAGATTCCAGAATCCGAAGCCCCTAAAAATGTTACCTGTGACTGGATTGGTCCAGTGGACAAACAGTCCAACTTGCGTCCAGTTCATTTTTACATACCCCCTGATGAGACGCAAGCAGAGAAAAACCTGAGGTTAAAGAGAAAAGCATTACAAGATTTTAACCAACATTTTTGGTCAAGGCAGAATATCATGTTTTATAAGGTAGGCAACATTTACTAGTATTTCTGATCTAATTATTAACTAACTATTCTTCATATAAATTGAAATGGAGATGATTTGATTGACACAACAATTTTATTGAAGCTATTTCAATGGATATAGTTTCTGAATTGTTTTTAAATGTCATTCTCAGATGTGTGTTGCATCTAGAAGCCTTTAGGGAATTTCAAGTAGACTCTTTTAATTCACTTTTATTTTATATTGATCTTGTTTTAGTATAATATTCTTCTTAGGGATTGCACACTCAACTCCTCTTTTGTCTAACTGCAAATCTTATGGGACTATACCAATCTGGTTTGTATCTGTAGTAATATATCTGTATTAATCTGCTTCACATTACTCACTGCCAAGTCTTTATCCATGAACCTCACAGCTGGCTCATTCAAATATATTCTTCACTGTGTGTAATCCTTGTTTTCTCCCAAAGAAAAAAATTGCTGGCTTTTATGTGTGCCTCAGTCAGTTATGCAGATTTTTTTCATGCCTACCTACAGGCATTTAATTAACCCCAAAGCACTAGGTAATTTACATGACTGTGTATGGCACAGGTGATGTTCTGCCTCTTTTGTCAGGGAGGTAGGCTATGTCCATTATGGTGTCTTCCTTGCCATTTAAGAAGTACAATTCAGTGAACTACCCAACTTAGGGATTAAAACAAATTGATAACAAAATATATATGTCTTTATTTAATAAGGCACAACAGGGTTGTATTTCAGGAGTCTTAGGCCTGTTATATCCAAAATCTTGTTTTTTTTTTTTGTTTTTTTTTAATATTTATGTATTGTTGTTCTAGCTCCTGTATAGTACTCATTTTTACACTGAGATTGCTGATAGGATAAATTAATACTACTATTATGAAATAGATTTAAATGTAAGACATAAGCTGAATTCATCACTGAATTGTGTAACAAAGATTCACGCTGCATTTGTAATATTAAATTTTGTCCTAATAAGAGTGCAAAAAAAAAAACGACAAAAAAGTATTCACTTGTTACATAGATTTGGACATGAAACATTGCAAAAATAAGCAGCAAAAACGAGGTTATTAGTTCATATAATGAAATAATAATTGTACTTCAATCTAGAATGTCAGAATACACCAACTGCACCTCTGCAGAGGGGGTAAGACCCCTACCCCACAATGAAGTGTCCTGGGTATAATGATAAACTACATCTGGCAGCAAGGCCACTGATCAGGAGGTTTTGAGGAGTGTGGACCTATCTCTTAATTGCTGGTGTTCCCAGGTCCATCCTGACCCAGGGTGGTAGCACTTGTTAGAGTCCCAGATACCAGCAATGTATTTTTGAATAAAAAAAAAAATATTACCAACAATAAAAATCTTGTCAGCATTGCGGTTGATATGCCATAAAACAAACCAAACCAAGCCAGAATGTCAGACATAACTTGTAGGTAATCATTATTTGAAATTGGAAACCAGAATATTCAAAGGTTAACTGGAATAAAATGAAAATTAACCACTACTAGTTTTTATCAATTAAATATAATTTGCTTACAAGCAGGTTTGAGTTATGTTTGTGTATGAAAAAATAAAATAAAAATAATTTATCCACAAAAAAATGGAAGTGTATATGGCCCCCATAGGTACAGATTGGCCATAAAATCATGAACCTAATAGCTGGTTCTAAATCTTCAGTATAATTAGGTACCTCCACGAGATTGCTAAAAAAAGAGGATAGCATGATTAAAAAGATGCCAAACTTGACGAAAACAAAATTTTATTGTCTAAATGTTATTATTAAAACTTATTTTAAGAAAATCAGAAATTATAATGTTTATTTAAAATATTTTGAACCAAGCTTAACTTAGCTTCTGCACCGAAAAGATGTAATTTGAAAATAAAACATCTCTTGACAGGTGATGAATGACATATTGACGGATTCCGTGAGGCTAATTTGTTCTACGGAAGGAGAAAAGTGAAATAATTTACCTTTAAGTGAACAAATTATTTACCTCGTTATTTTTAAGGAAAACTTTCAGTGCTCTAATTTTTTTTTGTACTTAGCTTTCACCTTTACGTTTACGATGCTTTATGGAAAATATGTTATAAAGAAATTAAAATAAGACTGTTAAGAGTGAGATTAAATTTCATATTTCATAAGAAAGGTATCTAATTAATTTATAGGTACCTTTCTTATGAAATTAATTTTATGTACATTTATTACATTTTACTGTGTTATTTGTATTTCCATTCATTTTATTATTAATTTTGATATTTCATTTATGGAAAAATATCATAACTGAGATTAATATAAAAATAAGATCATATAAATTTCATAAGATGATACTGATACTTGTAGGTACCCTTCACAGTTGAAATTGAAAAAATCAAATTAACTTCTCCACATGTGTTTCGCAAAAGTAAAGGCCTTAACAGTGGAGAACAATGCTTAACTCAAATAACGCAACTTAATTGTATTCTGGTTGGTCTTCCGTACTTTATAATTACAGCCTGATTATAAACACAGAATTACATTTCTTAATTACTGTGGATCTTCTGATTAGTCAAAATGATACAATTTAAAACGTGTTAAAAAAAGATCTATCTCATAAGGACACTTAGGAAACCCGATGCGGCTTTTAACTAATTTTATAATATTTTAACAAATGTAAAAATCTATTATAATTAAGAAATAACAAATAATTGTATTAAAAATTCATTTTTCATTGAAAAAAGTTTTTGCTTTCAGAAAATATTGTCCATATTCATAAAAACAACTAAAAGCAAATAAAAGCATTTGAAATTAAATAATATCTTTGCTTTATTGAGTTTTGTATGTTACAATTCAGAACTGATTTTCACGTAGGGGGTTCCAATTAAAAACAAAAAAAAACATGATTTGCATTCCTCAAAGCCTTGTGCTTTTAACTATTGTAATCACTAAACCTGATGCGATCGAATTTCTAGCGTTTTCATAAAATTAGTTATGGGGGGGTAATAAATATAAAAAAAAATATTTCTGCCATGACTTTAATAAAAAAAACATATTTATAATAATTTCGATCATCTGTGAATAGTTCCTGAAAGTTTCATTAATGTCTGACAATTATTTTTATTTTTTGCAAGATTTTCCAAATTAATGTGTGTCATACCAAAAAAACGTGCTAAAAATTGTCTGTTATTTTACTAGTTCCAGTGATACAAAGAGAAACAAGGTTTTTTAATCAAAATTTAGAATGTTCTAAAAAGAAGGAAAAATTTTTAAAAATAATTAAAAAAAAACTTTGGTCTTTTCTCTTAATAATAGCATAAGCATTTAGACCATAAAATTTTGTTTTCGGCAAGGGTGGTGTCTTTTTCATCAAGCTATGTTCTTTTTTTAGCGATTTCGTGGAGGTACCTAATTATAATTGATGCATTTCTACAATAACACTTAGCATTGTAAAACAAATTTTAATTTTTTAAAAAAAATTGATGGTCAAGTATAGGCAGAAGTTACTCTGTTTAAAATATTTGGAGATATTTTTCTTGATAAAAACCCATTATTTCTCAGTTGGTCAATGTTCTTAGTAAATATAAATACCCAAATTAATGACAGGGAATTTGTGACTCCATTAATGAAACTTTGGATGTTATGAAGATGTTAATTTAAAATATTACTGTTGTCACTTGCATTATTTACATTACCTGGACTGTTATTCTCATCTTCATTGCCATATTCACTATGTTCCAGTCATTGTACGCTCCGTCCTGGAATTTCAAACGGAAGCCTTTATTTTATCCACTGGGGTAGATTGTTCTAGTTCCACATGGCCCAGTGGATAAAGATGTTGGTTAGATCCAGTGACTAAACCCAAAAGAATTGTGAGTTCAATACCAGGCCACAGCAGTGATGAACCAAAACTTGGAGATTTGAGTTTAAGGGAAATAACTGAAACGTCTGGAAGTGGCATGGCTCATGGAACTAGAACAACTACCGTGGTGGATAAAATAAAGGGTTTGGTTTGAAATTCCAATCACCTCCATAAGAAGGCCGGAGCACGAATATGGCAATGAAGATGAGGTCAACAGTCCGAGTAATGTAAATAATGCAAGTAATTATAATACCTCATGTCAGAGATATAGACAGATTACTGTTGTCACTAACCGATCCATTTGCACATTTATTTCTAAACAATAAAAAAGCAAGCAAAATATTTTAGAAAGAAGTCATTTTTAGTGTATGTTAATATCAAATCATATAAAACATTTTGGATGAAGTAAGAATTTTCCTGTAAATGTTCTTTAGTGTTACTCTGACAAATTAACATACAATTTATTTACTTTGAAGCCTTCCTAAATTTATCTAAGTCTGTATCATTTTTTTTACTTTACATTCTTCTTGGTGTACAAAAATTGTCTTAACCTTATTTTCATATTACAGAAAAAATCTGAGTTTATACAAGCAGAACTTGATAAACGAAGACTTCTTTCACCTGGGTTGAAAAAGCAAACACTTTCTCCTGAAGAGATGGCAGTGTTTTATAAGCAGTTCCTGCAGGAAAATTACCAAAATAATCTTAAATATCATAGGTAAGGATTTATGTTCTATAATGTGATATTAATGTTGATGTACTTTTTGGGATTTATCAAATTTGTCTATGTACTGCTTTAAGCAGTACAGAGGCAAAAATGATTATTAAAATGAAATTTTTTTTCAAACCTGATTTCATGTTTTTCATATGTAATTATGAAAAACTAATTTTATAAAAAAATGAATATGATTTTATAATTTTTTAATGATGTCATGATGTTGGATTAAGAGGTAATTGATTTAGATATAAGTGAATGATTTATACCAAAGTGAACACTACCACTTGAAGATTGTAAATAAGTCAAAATTACTTTGGTAAATAAGTAGGATGAAAACATCAAGATATATTTTATTGCTTGAAATGTTCAATCTCTGCTGCCATCCACCTCTAATGTGGCTCAACATAATAAAATTGGGGATGTTGCTTTTGGAGTGACCCTCAATATAAAATGGAGATATTTGTGTTTGGAAAGTGTAACATTGAAAATCAATGGAAGCTTGGTTTTCTCTCTCATTTACAAACAATTTACAAAAATTTAATTAATTATAGAAATTTAATTAAACTTTCTGTACATATGCCTGCAAAACAAAACTGCTCTCTTTTAATCATCTGAGAGAACCCTTTTACCTTCTATCAACATGGCTTCCATTAACTCTCCAGGAAAGTGACTCATTGGCTAACATTTTCTGCTGACATGAAGTGAAAAGATTATATTGAATCAATTGCTAGGTCTGCTGCTAGGAAAGTTGATTCACAATGTCATACTAGACTGTTTTTCTTGATAGAATCAATCTTGCACATTTATTTGTTCATGCATTGAATATTGCTGCCACATTTGATTTGGTGCTTCTGCTATGTATTTAGAGATTCTTGATAAGATACAAAGAGGAATCTGCAATGATATTGGTCCTGACCTGGTATCTTGATTTCAGTCACTTCTCCACTCTTGTAAGATAGCGACACTGTACCTTTACTATAAATAATTTCATGGTAATTGTTCTGATGAACTTTCCTCTGTGGTATCTAGACTTTATAAATTTAAATGTAATACTAGATTGGCAGCAAGGTCCTATGAATATGCATTTGAAATGACTAGATGCCGCCATAAGTTTTATGCTAATAGTTTCTTCTGTTGAACTTCTTGCTTGTGGAACTCTCTTCTGCATTCTTGCTTCCCAGTCAACTTTGATCTTCAAAAATTTAAATGCAATGTCAATCGTTATTTTCTGTCTTAATTCCTGTTGTTTTTTCATTGCTCTCTCTCTCTCCTTAACATTTTCTTTTTCTCATATTCTCTAACACTTAGTAAACCCTTGCATCTTAGTGGCTTTATTGCCTTTGCTGGAGTGAAATGATTAAACAAATATTACATTGATGACTGAACTTATTAAAAACTTTCTTCTAAAAAATGAATCAAAATATTTTCTTTAATGTATATATTCCCACCTTATGAAAATTCTATTCATTCATGAATAAGTTTTACAAGATTAAAAAATTAAATCTGCTGTAAAATTGAAATCAGTTTTATTTTTTTATGAAAAGAAACCCATTTGGTTTGACATTATACCTTAAATTATAAATTTTAAAACTGGATGAAGCAGTAAAAGTATTACTTGGTTTGAAAACATTTTAGTTTTATTTGTTAAATTGTGGATTTATTGTATATGAAAAGAAAAACATTATTTTAAATATTTAAATTAAAAAAAATTTATTAAAACTATCATATCTTTTTGTATATAATCAAAAAGTGATAGAATAATGAAGAAATAAAGGAATTCATTAATAATTTTTGGTCACTAATTTTCATAGATTTTGTTGTTAAGAAGAATATAGAAATTTAGCATGTATGTAGGCTCTGTCTGCAATAAACAACTGTTACATATTCCCAGTTTGTTAGTCTGATAGATCTTGTTTGTTTAATGGCATATCAACATATTATGGGTCATTTAATACCAAAATTTAATTTTCTTGGGTGGGTTGCATTAGTAATTTCTTTTACAAAAATGTATTTCTGGTACTATCTTTGTTTTATAAAAATGCATTGCTGGTAATTTTTTTTTTTTTTTACCAAAATATATTGCAGGTAATTCCTTTGCTATGAAAATGAATTGCTGGCACTTCTACTACAAAAATGTAATTTTATACATTCATAGTGATTTGACCCCAGTTTGGGTTGTTAACTATTTGTCCATAGCTGGGACCCTAACATGTGCTAGCACCCTGTGTCAGGGTGGATCTAGGAACAACAACAATTAAGAGGTGGATCCATGCTCCTCAAAAGCTCCTGATCAGAGGCCTTGATGCCGGATATAGTCTATTGTCATACCCAGGACAGCCAGACAGTTTTGGCTTACTTTAATTTTTTATTCAATGAAACTATTTTAGATATTTTAACAGAAAATTTTCTGAATATTGGAAATAATTTATAAAATCAGAGGTAGTTTATTATTATTATTATGTTTTCTTCAACTGAAGGAAGTTTTTAAGATCAAGTAAATATTTTTCAAAAAATAATTTCCACTGTTATCATTTGGTTAAGATGTTCTTTTCCTTATGGGTGACACTATTTTCAGAATTAATTTTGAGAAAGCAGTTTTTTATCATTAAAATAATGATGATGATTTTAATTGTCTCTTTTTTATGGTATAAAAAATTAATATGATAGTCAAAATTTTTCATTCTCTTTCATAACTTTAAAAGGATTATGATTGTTGATAAAAATATAGTACTCTACTCCCTTTACCTGAAAGGAATATATTCTGAAAATATACCAAACCTCATACAAACTATATCTTTTCCTATAAAAATTATGAATTATTTTAAGGATTGACAGCAGGTAAAGCAAAATCACAGATAAGGAGAGAGAGAGAGAGAGGACCAGTGATAATCTAATTAATAGCCTCAAGTAATTTACTGGTTCAAGCCATTTTGGATAATAATTTGATGGCGACATCATTTATATGATCTAACAAAACCATAACTCTCAAAGTATTTTCAATTTTAAGTCTGGAATGGGGAAATGTCATTTCATTTGTCATCACCTACCACATGTGCAATCACACAACCAGCTTATTGATAATATAAAATGTGTCTTGGATTATCCACTTTGACCTTTCAGTTATGTCAAGAGCTGAAAGACTTGTAAACATTCTTCATTGGATTTTTAAGCAAAATGTTGAGAATATTCTTTTTACAGTTCAGTTAAGCAAACATGAACTATTTTTCATTTATTATTTGGAAAGAGTTATGTTTTAAATATATGTTGTTTTCCTTGTTGATAAATATGGAGTAATTGCAATAAATTGTAATAGAATATTTTTTTACACCAAACTTTATGCTGTCTATGAGAAATTTCATTAACTTTCCAAATTTTGCCTGGACATTTACACAGCTTTGCCTTGATGTTCATAACACAACATTTTGGTCAATCCATTTTTGATCATTAATGCATGTGTTATTCTCATTGTCAAAAAAAAAAAATGTTTCCTCTTATTGATTATATACCTGACTATGGCTGAATATAAAAAAGTGCTTTTTGTCTGAACAAGATTTATAAAGTTTATGCTCTTCAATTAAAATAAAATTAAAACTTCACAAAAAAATTTTAAATTATTTCATGTTTTTTTTTTCCTTCCCTTCTGTAACAAATCTGTATGAATGTTGTGTTGGAGCTTGGTTCATTGACAGAGTGCAGCTTCTTGTAGTTGGGGCTTAAAAATTACCCTTTGGCCAGATTGTTACCCACGAGTGAAGAACAAAACAATTTCTAGCAGTAAACCAGATTTTATTCTTAGGTAGTAACTTACTGCTGTAAGTGAGTGAAGTAGAGATTAGGCATAAATAAGTGCATAGTTTAGCAAATAGTCAGTTTTATAGACAACAATTTTTTTTGTCCTGTCATCTTCTAAAAAAGTAATTAATCATCCTTCTGTCACTTTCTCTCAGTCTAAGTCTCTTGCTTTTGTAACTTGTAGTCGACTCCAATTACTGATAATCATGGTTGAAAGTAAATGTTCTGTATTGAGTTGTTTTAAATTTAACATAACCTCAGCCTGACTCTTATTGCTACATGAAGTCATGTAAATAAAATTCAGATGTTTTCCAATAATGACAAGATTTACTGAGTGTAATGCTTTTTTATTTAATTGAGCACTATTTAATTTAACTAATCTACAAAATAAAATTTTTAGTTTTTTTGATAAAATATTTTATATAAAGTTTGAATGTCTTTTAATAAACTATGAATGAAGATTTTTTTAACTAATGCAAAATGATTCCAATTTTAACATTTTTGTTTTTGCATTTGTTGTCTCCACTTATTTTCTCTCCTTTTCTTTGTCTTTTTTTCATAAAAATACATATATTGACAATGCATGTTTGAATATATAAAAAGTTTCTCCAACTGTTACTTTATATGTCTCTTTATGCTTAGCATTTGCAATGAATACTTTTTATATGACAACAAAATCCATTCATTACAAAAATATAGTGTAAACTTTGAAATAATTATTTTCTATTATCTGATTTTATTTATAGTTTTGAATTAACTTTACAAATGACACTTATTTTTTTAAAATAACAACTTGTAACATCTTTTTCTTTTGTAGAGAATGGTATAAGAGAAACGTCATGCTGCTTTGGCCAGCATTTAAAGTTGCTCTGGAAAGATTTTTAAAAAGGCTACACACCTTACACATGCGAAAACTCAAATGAACAGCTTATTTTCATAGTCTTTTCCTCACCTTTTGATATTGCTCTGCTTTTTATTGTTAATAATTTTTCTTTATTTGTAAATAACCTCTATATGAGCACTTTATAAATTTAAAACATCTCCCAACAAAATCTTCTTTATTCTTTTCTTTATTGTGTTTGTTGTATGAACTTTTGATTATTATTAATAGTATTAGTACTTTTCTATAAAAACAATACAAATAAGGGAATAATAAATCCTGATGTGATTCAAATTATTACTTTATATATATATATATATATATATATATATAAACCACTTTACATATACACATCTTACAACCACTTGCTAACAATAATCAAACTGATACAACAATAAATTACCATAGGTTATCTGACAATTCTTCTAATGGAACCTTTTTCAATGAAGCCAAAAAAGAATATGGAAAAGCCCGAAAGAAAAATAGCCAACAAACCACCTGAAAAAATCAAACCTACCTGTAACTGCAGAGCAAATCATGAATGTCCCTTAAATGGCAATTGCTTGCAAAACTATATAATATACTAAGCCATTGTAAAATTGGCAGATAACAAAGAAAAATATACATAGGAGTAATTGAAGGACCCTGGAAACAGAAATTATGCACACAAAACATCCTTTTACAAATAGTAACTATGCAAACATCACAACCCTTTTCTAAATATATGGAAATTAAAAACAAAAAACAAATTACACATAAAATATGGAAAATAAAGAAAACATCATTCCACCTACAACAATAAATCCCAAAACTGTAAACTCTGTCTGGAGGAGAAAATATCTATAAACACCTTCCCAGTCCAACACAAATTATTAAATAAATGATCAGCAATTATCTGAAAATGCAGGCTCAAGAACAAATTTTTATTATGTCACTTAAAAACTAAAAACAAACACCTTTTGCAAAATGAAAAATTCAAATATTTGCACAGTGTATAATGTAGGTAATGTAACATACTTTAGAGATAGACAATACTTTACCCCAAATAAAATTGAAATAATATAAACAAAATATTTAAATAGTTAAAATTAAATAATCTATGATAAATAAATAAAACATTAACAGATAACACTATAAAATAGCTACAAACAAATGTATTAAGGTCTGCTATTATTTCTACTGAATAGCCTCTAGAATAATTACCGCCTCCCCAATAACCATTAGTATAAGACAATAGACCTTGCTATCCATAATATACTATTGATCAATATATATAAATAGTTGAGCCAACACACAATTCATATGGCCTGAAGATTGTTTTCAAGTAAGAAACAGACTATCACTGCTTGGTGCTGACCTCTGTGTTCACTTTTATATTTATATTTATATCCCTATAATATAGCATACCTTAAAACTATATTTTTATCATATATGTATTGTGTGTGTGTTTATAAAAAAGATTATCTAAAGTTTATAGATTCAAATTCTGACTCAAATGGCACATGGATTTAGTGAAAAATGTAAATCTAAACTGAATTTTGAGATTAAAATTTAATTCTATATTTAACTTACTTTATAATTATAAATAGGGAAGCAAAGTAACTTTGACAAAAAAACACTCCCTTTCTTGGTTAAAGAGAATAAAGTTCCTATCTATTTTAAGATCAAATCTTTGGTTTCTTCTTAGCTATTTCAGGTAATTCTTTATGGTTCTAGATATTGTTTGATATTCGTGTTGTTATTGAAATTCCTGAAGAGATATTTACTGAGATTAGCATCACTTAACACAGGCAACACTCAATTAAAAATTGTGAAGAGAGCACATTGTTTGCAGAAAATTAGTTGTCGGCTGCAAAATCAAATGGCACAAATAATGTCCTAGTATAGATTATGCATCATATTTTGATGATGGTTAAACAAGTGTCAACCATTTTCTTTGTAAGGAAGTTTTAGATTCAATTATTGATACTTTGTCACACACTTCCTTGACGTTAGTTTCCGGTCATTATTTGCAGATAAATCTTTTGCCTTTTACTTCCTTGACTTTATGGTTATGTGATATATTTTTTAGATATTCCAACATTTAATATATACAGTGTGATGTTAGAAAAGATAACTGCTTTTTCAGTGTTTTCTGTCCCTGATGACAAGTTTTGTAACAAATGTGATCATGAAATTTGGATAAAAATTGAACAATTAAAAAGTTTGTTTTTAATTGTTACTAAATTGTTCTGTATATTGAATGGAATTCTGTAATCTTATCTCTCTGCTGCCTGTTATAGACGAATGGATGCTGAAACAGTAGTGAATTTGCCATCCTAATACTTATAGCAAATATCAGATTGGCAATGATTTTAAAAACATGCAGCTTCTCTACTATTGAAAAATCATACCACTTTCATTTAGGTTTCAGTAAAAAAATTCTTGGCCTCTTTATTAGAGTCTACTGTTATCTCTTAGTGCTATAGTGAAACACTGTTTGGGGAAACAAGTCCACAGAGTATTTTTGAGCTTTTTGCTCTTGAAGGCAGTGAGAAATCACTAAGTTGAAATTTTCCAAATTGTCTTAGATTTTTTTTTATATATATATATATATATATATATATATATATATATATATAAATGTTGTTTTTAGTGGATACTCATATTTGAGTAGATGCCCCATTTATTTATTAACCAGTATATTTATTTATTTTCATCTACTGGCCTGAATATCCAAGAAATTTTATTAAAGAAAATGTCAAAGTGATAAAAATCTGCCAGATAAGTAAATATAAACCCATTACCTTAGAAAATTACTTTGTTTACATTTGAATACAAAACTGAGCAGATATAAGAATTTTGAGGAATATGAGAAGGAATTTGCTTAAAGGCATGTTTAAGACTTTGCTTGATTGGCAAGGCTGCTTCATGGCAATGATGGTTAAGGCATACCAGAGGGACATGGGTTCAAATCCTGCCAGATAGTGCATATTTTTCTTTAATAAGATTCCTTGAATATAGAGGAAAATAAAGATACAGTTTAATAAATAAATGGAGTGTCTAATCAAATATGATTATCCACTCAAAACAATGTGTAAATTAATATATATATTTTTGTCAGCTAGAAAATATCTAGCTTCATGTACTGAGTATGTTTCAGGCATTTGATAATCTTTCTTCAGAATAAGTGTAAACATACTGATTAACTCTATAATGACTTTGCTTTTGCACCCAACTTTTCAGTTGTGGTACAAATTCCAAACAATTTAACCTGGCTCGAAAGGATTCATTTTTCTGATGACAATTCTCTGTTCTATTAAAAGTAGGGATCTCTACTAAATAGCAATACCTAAAATTTAAATTGAATTTTTAAAAAGGAAAAAGCTTTCTTGAGGCTTTCATTTTAGCTTTAATGGAAAGCTAAAGGATTAAATTTTCTATTTTCATTAAGCAAAATACTCTGGTATATTTCAAGCAAAAATTATATTGATTGGAATCTATTTTTTTTTTCTAAAATAGCTGATGAGCACCCTTTTTAGTTGTCTTTCATCCCAATGTAATTCTCTGTATTAAAAAATCTTCCAAAAATAAAATATACTTTTCTGAATCTTTATTTGAGGAATATTAACTGATTTAAAGTATAATTAATCTGATTTGAAACAAATATTATTTACTTTAAAATAACACAGGAATGCATTTTTAAAACAAACAGAAGCTGCGTTTTGTTAACCGACAGTAGCCATGTTTACATGATTGATGAGTGTTGACAGGTGACGAAAAGGTGTTGACAGCTTTATTGTTGTTCATCAGAGACTTTATCACTAAAATATAATTTAAGAAAATGACGTGAGCGCCTTTTTATATAACTTTTAAGTAGTCAGTATTCTTAAAAATGTTGGAAAATAGTTTGCAATCTAATTTTAGGAATGTTGACTTCAAATTTACTATAGTCATTGCTCTTATTATCTGATAATGTTGTGTATGGTCGCCCATACTTTAAAAATTGGCACGTTTATACACATAAAAATTAAAAAAAATATTTAAAAAATATTGGTCGATAATGATTAATTGTAATTAGCTTTTCATGTTTTGATTAGTAAATATAGTTTTCACTTAACACAATTAAAGTGATGCAGAATTTTAAGAGATTTATATATAAATTATTATAATTAAAATTATATTTTTTTTTCATAAGTCCTTAATAAATCATATTCATAAAAGTAATTAAGAGCTTTTCTAATTAAATATTTTTTATTTTATATTATTTGGAGCAGATTTTCGGAAAATGAGTAGCAGTTTGAAAAAAATGTTGATTTACAATCTTCTAGAAGTCCTGCTTTTAACTAATAAAACAAATTTTGCAATTAAAATTTAATTTCTCGAAATTTCATGAAATTAAGTGTGTGCGTGTAACATATGTAAAAAAATATATTTCTACCAAAATTTTCAAAAATTAAAAATTTCAGTCATTTGTGAATTAGTCCTGAAAGTTTCATTAGAATCCGACAATTATTTGATTTTTGCAAGAATTTCCAAATCAATGTGTGTGTTTTTTACCGAAAAAATGGTGCTAAAACGCCAATAGTAAATATTAGGTTGATCGCTGATTTTTTTTAACTAAAAGGTTTTAAAAAATTTAATAAAAAATATTTGGTATTCTCTTTTAATAACATAAACATTTTGATGATGAAACTTCGTTTTTATTAAGTTTGGGACTTTTTTTATTATGCTGTGCTGTTTTTTTCAGCGAATTGGTGGCGGTTTCTAATTAAAAGGATCAACATCAAAGTAGACTTTATACCTGTAGCAAATAATAACAAAATTTCACAAAACCTGCATGAAATGTATTATGACTTCATAATGGGCCTTCAAAATAGATACCATGAATGTAGAAATAATTGATGCTGTTATAAACATGCGTATGGTAACATTAGAGGAGAAGCGAAATAACAAACAGTTACCGCTGGTGAGTCGAAAAGAAAAGAAGACAATAATTGTTAATATAAAATTCTTTGTATTGCCGATACAGTGGATGTGAGTGGAATTTCTCTTTGTGGGCAAGGGAACTTGGAGGACTTGAGCCTGGAGTTGATGCGTGTATCAGGTCAGTTGACCAAGGTCACTTGGTGACGTTGACAGCTTGCCTGTTCACTGGGATTCTATTACAGCCATTATGATCGGCGTTCTCAAAAGCAAATATGGTAGACTCACTTTTTTTTTTTTTCCCCATTGGTGGCAACATTCGTGATTGGCACGTTTTATATTGTATTTTATATATTTTTAGGGGGTTTGTGGTGTTAGCCGGATGTGATGCTTGGAACCCTGTGCAGAGAGCAACTTTTTTTTATTTTTAATTTTGCTTTCTTAGTGTTCACATCCGGCCATCATGTAGATTAAATCCGAAAGCAATCTCATTTAAAGCAGAGTATAGCAGTGCACAGATTTAGAATCGCGAAAAATACCACAAGCAAAAATTTTCTTTTAACAATGATGTTCACTCTGTACAAGGCCCGAGATCCACTCGAGGTGGAGGATTACAGAGTAAGAGGCATAGTTTATGCACAGTTTATGCGCATATGCAGGGAAGATAACGGTTAGCCCTAGAACTGAACAGGTTAAGATTGTAACGACCGGGAAAGTATCTTCAATGGAGCCGCTTACACAAAGCAACGGTTCATAGGAAGAAGCTGCTCAAGTGGAACTTACAGTTCACTAATGGAATAGGAAGGGAATTAGGGTGGTTCGCTATAATGTGCGTAGCATTTGGAGAAGGTTAAAGAACTTATCTGTTAAAACGTATTTATAAAATGAAAGGCTGGATATTCTTAACCAATAAAATAGCGAATAAATTAATTAAAATAGGCCAGAGAATTGATCTACTATAATGTTACAGGGAAAAATCTACTAACCCGAAGGTTAAAAAATGGCAGAATATAAACTATTCATCTGAATAAACATTTTGGCAAGTGTGACACTGGGATCTTCGGGGATTGATAAAAAAAGGGAAAGAAAGAAGAGAAAAGAGATGATAATTGTTGAAATTCGCAGGAAGATGGATTGAAAAGTTAGTTGAGAAGAAAATTAAAAACGAAATGCATCGAAAAAATCATGTTTTAAAATAATTCCAAACAGAATCGAACCCAAATTTAACTGAACGGAATTCAGTAAGACTGAGCAAAACCAAGACTACCCGTCCTTCCCCTTTCCCGCTGATAAGAAAGAGACCATTAATGTATCTGCGAAGATGTCAAATGGAAAAAAAAACAACGTGTCGATAAAGAAATCCAAGTGGTCACCGAAATAACATTTAAAGATCGCTCTGAACCAAAAAGCCAGGAAAAAGAAATATTTGGTTTGAATCAGCCACCCAGAAGAGAAGTGTCCCCACAGAGACAGGGACCAGCTTGACACGTTCGTTCATTAATTTTTTTTTGATATTTTCACCACATGTTATTATACAATGCAAAAATGAAACTATTTTATACTGTTGAACATAATTAAGTTCGGCGTGCAAAAGTTTGACATTTTTTCCTTTCTTTTCATAACAAGGGCTATTAGATCATTTGATGTTCTCTGAGGTTTTGGGATCATTTTTCACTTAGATTTTGAATCTTCTTCATTGATTTAATGACTTTGATCTCCTAGTTTTTTTTAAAACTGAAATCTACACTTACACTATTCGAAACCAATATCTTACAGCACATCAGCATTATTACAAAATGCAGAATTCATATTCCTGACAGCGTTAGTTAGCATTATGAACCAAATTAATTCATAAAAAGATCATACGTGAATTGAGAAATTGGAAGGCTTTTCATATTTGTTTTACAATGTCGTAAAAATTAATGGCAGTAAATTGTTACTGAATCACCGACAATCATATATTATTTGAAAATATCGATTCACTTATGTTATCTTTTTTTTTTTAAGTATAGAATATCAAAACAAAATCTGTAATTATATGTTGAACAACCTAAATTGTTATATGAATAATGGACAGGAATAAAACAGATTTTATTTCCAATTAATAAGCAAGGACGCAGTTAATGAAAAGATGAGCAAGTTACTTGTAATAGAAAATCATAAATAATCGATAAAATTACTGTTCACTTTGATTAACGAATGATAATCTCTATGAAAACCTTTGATTTCACTGCTACTACTCCCGACTCTATTAATATCATTAATAATACCAATTAAGTTTAACCAGCAGTAGTTATTCTGTTATTTACATTTAGCCACAAAACTATAAACCTTTTTTCCCCATCACCAATACGTTATTGTTTTTGTTTCCATTACACTCGTGTGCTGTAAAGTTTTAGATCAAGAAGCCATTCTAAAATCAGTTTTGTATATAGGAATGCTCTGAGAACTTTTCTGCACATCTTCCTGGTATTCGAATAGCTTGCAGTGTTTCTCAACCGGTGCGCCCTGGAGCGCACTAATGCGCCCTGAAAGGTAGCCAGGTGTGCCCCAAGTTAACAAGTTCATTATTTTTATATCTAAAAAAAAAAAAAAATCATTTTTTTAAAGCCCGAGACGCAAGCACATGGTCAAGTCAAGTTTTTGTCATTTGATATTTTAAACTGGATGCTAAATTTCATAATCTTTAAGATGGAGTCGAGTCCTTTTCTCTTTTGTCTTTTCTCTCTAAAAAGAAAAATCACAGATTCTTCATAAATCCATTTAAATTAAAAACTCTACCGCTTAAATATAATGTCTTAAAAGCAACGGTCTTCAAAGATAGGAGATGCAAGTTCGAGTTTTACTGAAAAATTATTTATTACTTTAGAGTAGTTTTCATTTTTAATGATTTACAGCTATCTGATGGGTAAAGATTATTAAACGCCCATTTCCATGATTGATTAATGTCCTTAGCCAATGAAACTCGCAAGTTTATTTGCTAATTGTTCATTACGTATTGCGTTACAAACGTTCCCCTATTTATATATACTTCATATTTTATCTTCATTTCATATCCCATATCCCATCGTCTTTTCTGCATACATAATTAAATAATCATACTGACACGTTTGATAAAACTTCTCAATTCAATGTTAATAATACTAACGCATAGAATCTTCTTTTGTTACTATCTACTGACCGCTTGTACTTTACACTATTATTTTTTTTTACCCGTTTGTAGAAGAATCGTGTCAGCGATGTTGTTGAGTATAAGTAGATGAATACACGTGGGTTAAGATTTTCCTGCTAGCCGGTCCAACTATATGAGAAAGCTGGATTTTAATAAAGTCCAAAGAAGGCAAAGAAAAAACAAACACAAGACCGATAAATACATGTAAACAAATATATGTATTAATAACAACAAAGGTTACAAGTTACATGGACAGTTACATTGACAGAGCCTGTGTGTGATAAATATTATGCGTGTGTGTGTGTTGTGTTGTGTTGTGGTGAGTGTTCGTACGTACGTGTATTGTGCTTAGCGTGTTCCCAATGACGAAGAAGTTCGTAGAAGATATTGAACGGGAAAGATTTGTCGTCTCGATTAGCGAGACGGTGAATTGTAGTCGTCACATTTTTAAGCTCGAGTAAGCGGTCGAAAAATGGTCTGTTGCTGATCTGCTCAGATCTGCGTCTCCGTCGGCTTCTGCGTCTGCCTCTCTTCGGTCACACGTGCTTTGGGTTCCTTGTAAGAGGTCACAATCACGTGGGGTGGCTCCAGAACGATTTTGCGCCAAAACTTCAAAGTGCACCTGCGGGCGACCTGATTGGTAGAAATGAATCAATCAGAGGGCTAGATTTGAAAGTTGGAATAGTGCATTACTCGAAGAAGGTAAGATTGGGCCAAAGGACGAGCCCAATACGTTATTTGACAATATTTTAATATGATATTGTTGCAGACTGGCGAATGTATTTTAAGGTTATTTTATCGATTGGGTTAATAATGATGTTGTTGTTCTTAGACATTCATCCACAACAAATTAAGAAACATGAATACTGATGGCAAATTATTCAAGAGAAATCAGAGTGAAAACGACATATATAAAAGGTATAAAAATAACATTGATTTATATAGAATTAAAATACACAATTGAATTAAAGATTGTTGAACAAGTGTGAATGGTTGAGTTGAATGATGTAGTGTATTTGTGCCAAGTTTCAGTGTGTGTGAAACTGTTATTAAGATTTGTGCGTGAAATTAAACTAAGTGTTTGGTCGTGTACAAAAATGTCTTTTGTGGCAGTTCAGTTAATAGTGTGTATGCGTATGCTTGTTTAAATTATTGCCCAAGGCTGGTATGAGTTGTGTACCTTTAGTTGTTTTGATGTTTGATTGAATGTTTACGAATACTTATTATTGTAATGTGTTATTTCACTTTCTTTAGTATCGTAAGCAATTGTTCCTGGTAGAGCGAAATGCTGTTTGTTGAGTCAGAGAAGTTTGCACGAGAAAAGTGTAGTTGGTTAAGATTTTGACTGGCGTGGATTAGTTTGGCATTTCTCCAGGATGAAATTCTGACTGCGCGTACTTGCGTGAGTGCTGGTAATGTTCTTTAACTTCTGACCGTGTGGTTAAGACGGGAGTTCTTGAGAAACACGATGGAGCTTATTCGTGTTTTGTTTATATAATGCTGTGTCACACGTGATCGGCAACGAAGCGAAAACGCGGGAAATATCATTCATCGCGTGCAGGCGATCTGATTGGTCAGAATTGAACAATCAGCGAGCTAGTTTTGAGGAGATTAGCCAATGAATGCTTGTCGCATGATTCATGGATTTTTCATAACAAAAATTAGCCATAAAACATCAGCAGTTGAGGCTATTTTTTATGTGTTAAGCACATAAAATGGAGTGCATCAAGAACTGCAAAGTCACCCTCCACATTGACAGATCCATAACTCCAGTTGCTCAAACATATTATCGTATTTCCTTCCATGTCCGAAAAGATGTAAAGAATGAGTTAGAAAGATTGGAGAATCTGGACATTATTGCAAAGGTTGAAGGTCAAACACCATGGGTCAGCCCCAGAGTTGCTGTTCCTAAAACAGTTGGAGTGCGCCTTTGCATAGACATGCGGGAAGTAAATCGCGCAATAACACGAATCAAACACACAATGCCAACTATTGACGATCTGATAGTGGATTTGAATGGTGTAACAGTCTTCGGCAAACTCAACATGAGCAAACTTAACAAAGAAAAATGTCTCTTCTCTGTTAAAACATTAAAATTATATGGCCATGTATTTGGAGAGAATGGGATCTCTCCAGACTCAGTGAAAGTACAAGCTATCCGTGACTCTGCTCCACCAGCATCATTGACTGAAATCCGGTCATTCCTGGGAAATTCTTATGCAAGAATGTCGCCTCATCTGCTATGCAAGTAGAGCTCTAACAGAAACAACAAAAATACTTCCAGACTGATAAAGAATAACTAGCAGTTGTATATGGAGTTGAGCATTTCCACCTTTATTTGTTTGGGGCACATTTTACAGTTATCACAGAACACAGACCACTCATAGGAATAATGAACAGTAAAAAACCCACCACAGCCAGGCTAGAGAGATGGCACCTACACCTAATGCCATAGAGCATGGATCTAATATACAGACCTGGACGTGATGAAAACAACCCTGCTGACTACATCAGCAGACATCCCCACGAAATACCCAAGCATGACAATGCAGGAGAAGCATATATTGCATATATAGCAATGAATGCAATCCTAAAACCTCTGACTTTGACAAGAAAAATCTGCAACTGGGAAAAACCAACAGCTCCAAAAAGTAATACAAACTATACGAACTGGCCACTGGATAAACCCAGACATAAAGGACTTTAAAAAATTCAAGGATGAGTTGACCATTTATGATGGGCTTATCCTCAGGCAAAACAGGACAATCATACCTGAAATTCTACGTCAGAAGACTATAGCTATTGTCCACCATGCTCACCAAGGCATAATCAAAACGAAACAATGTATCAGAGAAAAGGTGTGGTTTCCAGGAATTGATAGGTCTATAGAGGATACCATACCAGGCATCTCACCCAAGCCTCTCTTCTCGATCTGTGTTTTACCTCCATCCCCGAGTCCTGTAGCGCCACGCAACTCTGCCCTCTGGGTAACTCTGATCATGCGGTACTATCTGTTAACATCTCCTTCAACCCCACCCCCTGCAAAGAACCTCCTACCACTAGAACTTCGTTCTACTATCAACGAGCTGACTGGGACGCGTTCGGTGATTTCCTCCGCGATGTCCCCTGGGATCGTGTCTTTACGCTCCCCGTTCAAGAATGTGCTTCTGAGGTCTCATCCTGGGTTAAAGCTGGAATCGACGCTTTCATCCCCTCAAGGAAATATAGGCTCAAGTCGCTCTCCTCCCCTGGTTCTCCGCTGCTTGCTCAGCCGCCATCGCCCATAGGAACCACTTCTTTCACCTATTCCGTAGCGACATGTCTGACTGCAATAGACGTCTCTTTGCCTCCGCCCGTAATGAGTGTAAACGTGTCCTCAACGATGCTAAGTCACTATTTGCTGCTCGGATGAAGGAGCGTATTGCATCTCGCAAATTTGGCTCCAAAGATTATTGGCGTATCTGCAAGAGCGTATTGAACAATTGCAAACCCTCTATACCTCCATTGTTCAACCAGTTCGAAGTTCTAACCTCCTCTGCCGACAAGGCTGAATGCATTGCACGGTAATTTTCATTCAACTCAACGCTCGACTCTTCCGGTGTACCTATACCCAACTTCCCTCTTAGAACTGAAGCCCTATTGAATGGGTTACACATAACCCCGTCATTGGGATTGGGCGTTATCTCCAATTTAGACCCCAACAAGGCTATTGGTGGAGATGGGATACCAGCCCTTGTCTTGAAGAAATGCGCGCCTGAACTGGCGCCCGCCCTTTCTAAACTATACAACTACTGCCTCAAGGAATCTTGTCTTCCTGACTGCTGGAAGTCCTCTTCGGTTGTTCCTGTCTTCAAGAACTCTGGCGACCCCTCTGACCTTTCCAACTACCGTCCTATTAGTCTCCTACCCCTCTTCGGCAAAGTCTTCGAAGCACTAATCAATACCGAGGTGGTTAACCACCTCAAATCCCATGATCTGCTCTCAGACAAGCAATATGGCTTCCGCTTTGCCCGATCTACAGCTGATGTGCTTACGGCCATCACTGAAACTGTCTACAGAGCTCTTCAAAATAACGGGGAAGCTCGTGTCGTGGCCCTAGACATATCCAAAGCATTTGATAGGGTTTGTCATGCCGGTCTTCTTCGCAAGCTCCACGGTTATGGCATTACGGGTCGATTGTTTGACCTAATACAATTATTCCTGTCAAACCGTGAATTGAAGGTCGTTCTCAACAGATTCTCCTCCAGTTCCTATCCCACGAACGCAGGTGTTCCTCAAGGCTCCATTCTAGGCCACACTCTATTCCTTATCTACATAAATGACATTCCTGACGCCATAAATTCCCAAGTTGGCATCTACGCGGATGACACCACAATTATTCCTGCCTCAAAAAAAATCTAGTGTCACTGACAAAAATAACCTCCAATCGGTTGTGAACTGGGCAGGAATTGGCTGGTCAACTTTAATGCTTCAAAAACAAAACTGCTCTCTATTAATCACCACAGAGATCCTTCCCTGCCCTCCATTAGAATGTCTGACGCTCAACTTCTCGAGAGCACCTCTCTGCAGCTGCTTGGTCTCACGTTGACGGTTGACCTGTGATGGAACAAATACATTGAGTCAATTGCTTCGTCCACCGCAAGGAAAGTTGGCTACCTGTGCCGCGCCAGGAAATTTTTCTCCCCGGAATCGATCCTCCAGATCTACAAATCAACAATTCGCCCTTGCATGGAGTATTGCTGCCATATATGGTCTGGAGCCCCTTCTGTTTGCTTCGGGGTTCTTGATAGTCTCCAGAGGCGGATATGCAATATAATTGGCCCAGATCTGGCATCTCGTCTACAGTCACTTTCTCACAGACGCGCTGTCGCCTCTCCCTGTCTGTTTTACAAATATTTTCATGGCAATTGCTCCGATGAGCTGCATTCGCTGGTTCCCAGACTTCATGAGTTCAAGCGCCCTACAAGGCTGGCATCCCGCTCTCACACCTTCACTGTCGAAACTCCTAAATGTAGCCGTCTCTTCTACTCCAATAGCTTCATGTCTCGCACCTCTCGCCTGTGGAACTCCCTTCCCTATTCCAGTTTCCCTGAGAGCTATAATCTCCAGCTATTCAAATGTAATGTCAATCGACATCTACCAGTTGCCTTGATCTATCCACTACCCTTCTCCTTATCCTTTCTTCTATCACTCCTATCTGATCTTGCTCCAAATTTTCTGTAACCCCTTGCGTTCTAGTGGCTTCCGGTCTTGCTTGGGGTGAAACGCTTAAAAAACCCAAAACAAAACAAAAAAAAAACCCCCCAGAAGATGTGTGAATATGCTGACAGGAAAAGAAAAACCTGTCCCTCAACACTTCAACCTGGCAACATTGTCCTAGTAAAGCAACAACAACAACAAAAAAACAAAAACAATAAAAAAACAAAAAAAAAACAAAAAAAAAAACAAACACCACCTTTTTTCTCCCCTGCCTTACATAACAACTCAAAAGAAAGGCAGTATGATAACAGCACAATGTGGCCAAAATAGCATCAGACGGAACTCATCTCATTAAACCCATAAAAGGTTTATCACCTGCTTGTCTGGAAGGAGAAAATGAGAGTGGCCCAATAGATGCTGAGAGGCCTTACCATTCAGCCCACATGCCGTTTTCAGCTGAAACCTGTATTGAAACCACACCCACATCATCACCAATCATCACCCCTTTGTTGGAACCAGAGATCTCCTCACCCGAAACTCCTACGTTTGACAAGAGACTACACTCCAGACCACAACACCAAAGAAAACCCCCAACTTACCTAAAGGACTATATAACTTGAAACCCTTATCCAAAGTAAGGGAGGATTGTTGTGTTTACAGTCCAAGGGGAATAACTTACCATTAACCCTTTGATTTCTATACTCTTAGTCTTATGAAAAACGAGATTTTAATTGAAAAGTCAGTTTCCTGTTGTACCCGCTGGGCTGAATAAACGTTGTTATCCGTCTCTCCGATTTTTTGTGCACTCATTTTTCAGATACAATAGGAAACAACAACAACTTGCCTGTTGTTTCATAGCAATAATGATATTAGATACGTGCAGATCGGAGGTGAAATATATTTTCAAAATAAAATCAAGCATTGAGCGGTTAAACAAAGATTTACTCAGAGCGTATACTATTCACAGGGTTCCCTCTGTTATAACAACATCATTAATGATGATGATGATGATGATGATGGATGTAAGGACTTCCGGTCCTACTAAGGAAGGATGGGACTAAGACTTAACCAGCGGGGAGTTTAAATAAAATACGTTGTTGAGTTTACCACATGTCATGTCGTCTTTGTGTTGCTTCGTCTTTTCAGCAGCCAGTCTCATATAATATATCTTTCCACCCTAAGTCCAGTGGAACATGGTGTCAGAAAGGGAGTCTTTCTAAAAAAAGAAAATTATTTTCTAGAAGAACAGGACTCAAACTCGAAAAATAAAGTTCTTTTATTCGGAAAAAAAGAAAACATATTCAAATTAACTACACCAGAGCCGTTTGATTTTACAAACCCAGGAAATTGGCAGAAATGGTCGAAGAGATTTCAACGCTTTCGAGAAGAATCAAAACTCTGGGAAGAAGACAACAAAACTCAAGTCAGTACATTAATATATTGCATGGGAAGCGAAGCCGAAAATATATTCCGGACATTTTCTTTCTCACGACAAGAAGACTCAAATGTGTACGACTCAGTTTGGAAAAAATTCAATGCCTACTTCATGCCTAAAAGATATATTAAGAAATAAAGAAATATAATTCATGAAAGGGCAAAATTTTATCTTCGAGTTGAATTACCATGAGAACCAGTGAAAAACTTTATTCGTGCATTGTACGAAGTAACAGAAGCATGTGAGTTTCCAAAGAAAAATGACCACATCAGAGACAGTCTTGTGATAGGACTACAGAATAAAGGCCTAAAGATTACAATTAATTCCTGATTTGAAACTTGAGAAACGCTAAAAAATGCTGAAAAAGGAATCATTACACTGTAGCCTGCAGAAAAACGAATACAGACAGTAAATGAAGAAAAGAAATATTTCCTAGGAGAGCTGCCAGAAACAAATTTTTAAATGATCTGTGGTATTTTAAAATTTGTAAAATCGATACAGGCGTCGATTATCTTAACCGAAACTTACAAAAATATGAGAGAAAAACCAGTTAATTAAAACCAGTTAATGACATCTTCACAAGTCCCGGAGGAATAGTGCAATGCATCGGAAAATTTAATACCGTTACAGAAGAAGGTAAGGACAAATATCATTTGGAGATGTATGTCATTGAATGTGTAAAAGGAGAGAATTTATTGTCTCGAAAAACGTCTGTAAAAAATGAATTTAGTGGAACCTTAAGACAAAATAGAACAGGGAACTTCATTTGATGCTGGAGGGCGTATGAACGGAGACCCAGTGAAAATAGTCCTGGAAAAACAACAACAAAAGAAAAAAACAAAACAAAAAAGAATTTCTATTAAATTCTTCCTTCAATTCTTTCTAGAAAACGAGGGAATTTGAAAAGGTTACAGAACTAGTTGATTGATGTGCGCCCATAGTACCTGTAATAAAAAGAAACGGAAAAGTCTGAATATGGGTAGATTTGTAGATTTGAAGAAATTGAATCTAGCAATGAAAAGGGAACATTACATGGTACCAAATTTAGATGGTATTTCACCCAAACTAAATGGAGCTAAATCAAATTACGTTTAAGTAAAGAAATCAATCTACGGACGACTTTCATTACTCTTTTTGGAAGATATTGCTTCCAAAAGATTACGTTTTAGTATAACAACATCTCTGAAAATCTTTCAAAGAAAGATGTCAGAATTATTGAAAAATATTCAAGGAGTCGAAACAATTATCGACGATGTTCTAATCTATGGTAAAACTATAGAAGAACACGGCGAAAGACTAAAAAGCAGTTCTTAAAACATTACAAAAAGCCGGATTCAAGCTTAATAAAGAAAAATGTGAATTGAAAAAGACACGACTAGAATAATTTGGACACATAATTTCTGGAGACGGAATTCAACCCAGCAATGAAAAACTAAAAGCCTTCCAGGAGTTGCTATTGCACCTACAAATTTGACTGAATTACGTCATATAATCGGCATGGTCAGATACTTATTAAAATTCTTACCAAACTTGTCTGAAACAATACAACGAATGACCGAACTATTGAAAAAGTACACTGTATTTGTGTAGGATTACCCACAAGAGAATTCTTTAAAAAAAGTAAAGAAATTACTAACTGAAGCACCAATTCTATCCGACTGTGATCCATCCAGACTAGAGCTTTTGAGAAATAAACCAATTAGTGATCATTACAAGGATCTTCAAACAAATAATAATACACGATGAGAAAGTACTGGACAAACGAGTCGTGGACGAGAAATACAAACCCCAAAATATCTGTTTGATTTCACAAAGTGAGTGAGTTATCGCCCTTGGACTGTAACCAAAACTAACTTTGAGTTGTAATTATTTTGTAATTTGGAAAATTTATAAATAAATTAATAAAGAAAATAAAGTACCTTAAGAGGGGGTGTTATAACAACATCATTAATGATGATGATGATGATGATGATGATTGTAAGGACTTCCCACTAGGGAATGCTGGGATCAAGACAGATTCAGCGGGGGATTTAAATAAAATACATTATTTAGTATACCACATGTCGTGTCGTTTTTGTGCTGCTTCGACTTTTCAGCGGATAAGCCCAGTGGAACACTCTCTAACCAATAGCAACAACATTCCTTCTTCGTTTATTCCTCGTTTCGTTGAAAAAGGACACAGGCGTGCCCGAAAATTCTCTTCGTGCATCAATTTAGAGAAAAGGCTAATACATAATAAGTATCATCAATCTTATTGCCAATATTGTTATCGTTTTGTTGGCTTTTTATTCCGAAAATTTTATTAATCAGGCTATTAAATCTCTCTCTCTCTCTGTCTGTCTATATATCTATCTATCTATCTATCTATCTATCTATCTATCTATATATATATATATATATGTGTGTGTGTGTGTTACGTTTAATAATTGGTCTTTGCGTTATCAATGTAATCGTGACTCGAGATTACCAACTAAGATCTGATGCAGAAATTAATCTGAAGTAAGTTATCTTCACGGAAGATTTTTTTTCTTTACATTAACACCAACCGTCATCCGGTGATTAACATCAAGACTATCAAACCAGTATAAAAGTGGACTCCTAATTCAATTATCTATCAATGCATATAAGGTGGCTTTTCTCATGTGAATTCGTCTACGCACATAAATACATACAACTGTGTTATGTAACTGATACAAAGTGACGTAATCACCGTTGCTTGTTAACCAACTATTTCCAAATTGTAAATTAAAAAACAATATCGAAATCCGTACACATAAATGCACACACACACACACTCACACATGCACGCACACACACACCTACACACACACACACACACACCCACACAAATACACACATTTATAGTTATATTCCGAGGGTGGATCAATAAGTCTGTACTCTGATACGTCGTTATTATCGGAATTTTCATATGAAAATTTCAATAATTTTCGATTTATATTAATTTTTATTACTGAATTAAGTAATGTTAAGTAAAGAGATTATGCTGAAATATATATATTTGTTGCGTAAAATGTTTTTTTTATATCATTACTGATTACCAATTTATGCTTCTATCTATCTATCTATCTATCTATCTATCTATCTATCTATCTATCTATCGTTCAAAGGCATTTTAACACGTGCTCGTCTAGATTGAAACAAATTTTAATGGTAATGGTGAAAGAAGCCCTCAACATCAAAGAACAGTAATCCACTAACGATGAAATTTGTTTTAATCAAGGCGCTCACGTGTTAAAGTAACCTTGAACTGTAAGGTCATGTGACGTATTTGTGAACCCATTCGGACTGTCAACACCATAAACGCTACAGTGGTTAACTCTCGATTTTCTACTTTGCTTGAAGACAACCAATGATGGCCGAAAGACTCGGGACATAACTTTACAAGTTTACATCTGACATCAAACAACTCATTCAACACTTGGAGAAACTCATCAAAGGGCTTAACTATCCGTTTCATTCGATAAAACATCTTGAAACGAAGGATTGCAGGCGAAACATGCGATGCTTAAGTATATATATATAATGTGAAAATATATAGAAAATAGGAAGGAACTGGTTAGGTAAATAGTCCAAAGTTCCTTAGTATTTTTGTTATTATTTTTAAAAAATAGTGCTCGATACAATAGTAGAGCATAAATATAATTATTTATTTAAAAATATGATTCCAAATCGCTACATAAGAGGTCTCATGTTTCAAAACAAGAGCCGAAAACTTCAATATAATCCTTTAAATTAAATTGAGTTGAAATTAAAAAGGGCTCCGTTCCATCTTCAAGCGAATTTTTTGTTGGAATAACGTATATCTGAAATTTACTTGTTTTAAAAGTTGAAATCAAAATCACCATGGTAACAGCTAGGGCGAATTGTCTAAAATGGGTAGGCGAGTGTAGGGTGTTAATGATGAGTGGCGGTATAGGGATACTTTCAAGGTGTCAAGTCGGGGGAAGGTGAGGGTGTCAAAAATGAAACGAAGATGTATTAAGCTTTCGTCAAGTTGGCTTGTCTATGGAGATTTATTTATTTATTTTATTTTATTTTATTATGAAAGGGGAATTGTGCATATAAAAAGAAAAACTTTCGTGGCGTTTGTTTTTTGACGACTTCATAAAGGGTTATCTTTTATGTAAGGTATTTAAACTACTAATTTGGGCTATGGATTATGTTGTATGCAAGTTTGTAGTTAATAATTTCTACTATGAATCTGATGATTGGGTTATTTGTTAAACAGTAAACAAGTTATATAATTTTTTTTTTTTTATTTCAAACCAAAAATCTGATGATGCCTACAAAAGACCGTTAACTCGTGTCTATTATTTATAGATTATTATTATTTAGAAGTTTAATAATGTGCAATTTTTCATGGAGGCACAAAGGGCATGGGTCATCCAAGCTGTATGTCTCTTCTAATTTGAAAAGGGTTAACTTCCTCGACGTAACTCTAGACTTACCAGACAATACATACCAACCTTATAGAAAACCAAATGCTAACCCTTTATACATACACCCGAAGTCAAACCATCCTCCATCAATAATTAAACATATACCCTCATCAATAGAAAATAGAATTAGCCTTAACTCCGCAAACAGGGAAATATTCCAAAAACATAATAGCTTCTACAACACTGCCCTAAAAAATAGTGGTTATAAAAATGCTAACATTAACTACAGAGAAAATTGCACTGGACATGGGAAAAAAAACAGGAAAAGAAATATCATATGGTACACCCTTCCGTTCAACCAAAGGGTTAGTATTAAACTAGGACAGAAATTCTTAGCTCTAATTAATAAACACTTCCCCACCAATAGTAAGCTTAGTAATATATTCAATAAGAACACCCTAAAATTGAGCTACAGCTGCTCTGATAATCTTGAACGCATAATAAAAAAACACAATAATAAGATCTTGAACAAACCCCCATGCCAAAACAGTATTAATAAAAACTCTACACTTAAATCAGATGATAATAGGGAAAAATTATGTAACTGTAGAAACCCAGAAGACTGCCCATTAGAAAATAAATGTTGTATTAATTCTGTGGTATACCAATGCACTATTTCATCCACAGAGAGCCCTAGCACTAATATGATATACATTGGGTCCACGAAGAATAATTTTAAAGATAGATGGAGGCAGCATAAGTGCTCCTTTAATAATATAAACAAAAGAAACCAGACTTCACTATCAAAATATTTTTGGCACTTGAAGGAAACAAATAAGACACCAAAAGTTAAATGGAAAATTATTGACAAGGCTAGAATATGTAAAGCTTGGGATGACCCATGCCCTTTGTGCCTCCATGAAAAATTGCACATTATTAAACTTCTAAATAATAATAATCTATTAAATAATAGACACGAGTTAACGGTCTTTTGTAGGCATCATCAGATTTTTGGTTTGAAATAAAAAAAAAAAATTATATAACTTGTTTAACAAATAACCCAATCATCAGATTCATAGTAGAAATTATTAACTACAAACTTGCATACAACATAATCCATAGCCCAAATTAGTAGTTTAAATACCTTACATAAAAGATAACCCTTTATGAAGTCGTCAAAAAACAAACGCCACGAAAGTTTTTCTTTTTATATGCACAATTCCCTTTCATAATAAAATAAAATAAAATAAATAAATAAATCTCCATAGACAAGCCAACTTGACGAAAGCTTAATACATCTTCGTTTCATTTTTGACACCCTCACCTTCCCCCGACTTGACACCTTGAAAGTATCCCTATACCGCCACTCATCATTAACACCCTACACTCGCCTACCCATTTTAGACAATTCGCCCTAGCTGTTACCATGGTGATTTTGATTTCAACTTTTAAAACAAGTAAATTTCAGATATACGTTATTCCAACAAAAAATTCGCTTGAAGATGGAACGGAGCCCTTTTTAATTTCAACTCAATTTAATTTAAAGGATTATATTGAAGTTTTTCGGCTCTTGTTTTGAAACATGAGACCTCTTATGTAGCGATTTGGAATCATATTTTTAAATAAATAATTATATATATATATATATATATATATATATATATATTGACTATACACACATACACATGCATATGCGTAGAATACCATTCAATAAGGAGTTCACACAATCTCTACCAAAGATCGAATGTAGTGCGAACCATACGTAATTACATTTTGCATCTCTAGGTGTCACGAGTCAAACACTATTTTTTGCTAATTTGCTAAGTCGTCGTGGATTTATTGATTTTTTCGTGTTATTATTGTTTGTGATGTTTGAAGTGTATTTGGCGATTTTGGGGATTGCTGATAAAAAAAAAAAAAAGAAAAGATTTTCTGTAAAATTTTGTTTTCTTTTGGGGATAACAGCCACTGAAAAGGTTATAATACCTCCAAAATATTTAATGAAGAAGCTTTAGATTAAACACGGTGGGGTATTCACATTTCAAAAGTGGTGAAATGTCAACAGATGAACATTATTCACAATCTGACTTAACAATTAATAAAATTGCAAAATATGGGATATGGGAATTTTTGTAACTATATAATAATAATATCAAAAATGAATGATAAAGACCAGGTGCTCAAATTGGAAAAGTTTATTAACTATTCACAAATTTCTTGTTAAAGAAAAAGAAAGAAAAGACGTAAAAAAAAAAAAAAGAATATAACTTTCAAAGTTTTAAAGAAACTCATTTGTTTCTGGAGGTAAAGTGATATTTTTGCCTTATATACAGGGCCGGATTATCATTTAGGCTGGCATAGGCTGCAGCTAAGGGCCCCTCAAGCCTGCATAAAGTTATGATTTTAATTTTCTTGATGTCATATTTTCTAAATAGTTTCATAAACTGGAAATGATATCAGTATGACAAATTCATATTTATTTTGATTGTTTTATTGCTATAATGCTGGTTATAAAAATCTATTGTTTTTTTTTGTATTTTTTTTACTACGGTTGTGTTGAAATATGAGCTAATAGTATTTAAAAAAAAATAAAAGATATATATTGTAGTTTATTTAATGGATTTGCAATAAGTTTACTTCAAGCTATGTAAATGTCGCTAAAATATATTACGAGTCAAAATATACAGGACGGGTGAGGGTTAGGGTTAGAGAGTGGTTCCGTTTGCTGAGGGATAATTTCATTAGCCTGGGAAATCCAAAATGTCATAATCCAGTTCTGCTTATATATGAAGTTAACATAAATCGTTCCCTCTGCGTGGATTGATTGAGATTTGTTGAAACGTTCGTGTGATTCTAGAAATATCCTCTGGAATATAGAAGAAAGTTATATTGCTTTTTAATAACTATATTTCTTGATAATATTGAATAGTGGAGAAAAGTAGGCTAAAATTGCGGTCGTCTTTGTGGCTTTTTGTGAACATTGTTTGCCAAAATCATTCCTTAAGTTCTCTCGTCACTCCGCCAGTATCCCCACACTGGTCTCCTCAAACAGCTGATGCAGAGTAGGATTTTAAAAAAAAATTCTGCCCGCGGCAGATAGTACTGGGTTCCATGGTACCAGTACCACTGGCACAGTGACCTGACCTGTGACCTGACCGAACTAATATTTTCAAACACTTTTAAAATTAAATTCTTATATTTTATTAATAAGAATAAAGATTTTTGTGCGAATGTTTTTAATTTTTCAAACACAGCATTTAAAAAAAAAAATTGTTATATAACTCGAAAAAAGTCAAAATGACAAAAATCTTGAAAAAGTTCGACAGGCAATCAATGAAGATAATCGTCAGACCATTGATAAGAAAACCGAGAAGACTGGTGTGTCTTGGAGTTCATGCTAGTGAATGCTAATAAGAGAATTTAAAATGAAATGCGTTTCTACAAAATTCATGACTTGTTCGCTCACAGAAGATTTAAAAAAATATTATGGTCCCTATTTGGAAATGAAACAAGCATCAATAAAAAATATCAAAATCGATGAAGGCGTAGCGGGTGTGATCCAGTATCAATGGCGAGTGTGATTCAGTGTTGATTTCTTTGATGCGAATGGGATCAACTCAAGGTATTTTAAACCGAAGCTGATGGCTTCTTGTTCTGTACTGGATAAATTTATATCCGATAGATTTTCTATTAGGTCTGACCTTCCAGCATATTTCCACTTGCTGTTACTGCATAGGGTGTTGTCTCAGTTTGTTGTTTTGATTGTCACTTATGTGTTTTATCTTTTTTGTAGTCGAGACATTTCCGGCTTTGTTATAACGTTCTTTTTGTGGAGTTGTAAAATTTGCCACTGGGATTCATAAAGGAGACATAATAGACACTATAATAAAAAAAATCATAGACAAAATAAAATTACTCCGAATTCACCAAAGGTTTCAATCAAGGCATAATCACTGCTAATATAGAAATCAACAACAAAAATACATTACCATAGAGACACCTAAATGCATTAACAAACCTAGGAAAAATAATGAAACCACATCAAGTGGAATTGTGATCATCAACACGAATACATACGTAGAAAAAATTAATTCACTAATCAACGACATCGACGAAAAAATAACGGAACAGAAATAATTACTGGTAGACTCATAAAATATAACCCTAGAACACCCAAACTTTACGGTCTCCCTAAAAGCCACAAAACAGGTATTCCGATGCGCCATATCATCTCAGGAATAGATAGCCTCTCCTCCTCCTCCTCCTCCTCACACACACACACACACACACACACACACACACACACACACACACACACACACAAAAACTGGCGGAAGTCATAATAAAAATTCTAACCCCTCTCCTTGGAACAATCAGTCTATCTCAAATAAAGAACTCAGGTAGCCTAGATGAAAAACATGACTGACAAACTCATGGCTGGTCTAGATATAGAATCCCTTTACACCGACGTACCAGCTGAAAATTGCCTAAATCTCCTAAATAAAGCATCTAGCACAATCAAAGTGAAAGCTCTCCCTACCAGCAACTAAAATAATAAAAATCTGTCGTCTCATCAGCAATCAATTCTATTTCACATTTGGAGAGGCGAACAGGGTATGCCGCGCTTTTAGAAAGTACCTGAAAACCATATCAGTGTAAATCGGGTAAATTGTTTGGAAGCCGACAATGATTATGCGAGCATGATGTCACAAGTAATCGTGACCGAGTGTTTAAACGTTCTCCAAAAATCTCATCTTGCCAGATAATGCGCTCTCTCACAGAAACTGAAACTAAGGTCCGCTCAGCATAGTTACAGTATAAAATAAAGATGGGTTCTATGGGTGTTGAGTGTACCTAAATGTGCCTGAGCAGACGTCTGCAACTAGCAAACAGGTGTGCTCATAAAAATAGTAGCCGGTCATTACACACACTCTCACACACATACACACATATATATGTGTATGTGTGTGTATACACATATATATGTTTATATGGATATGTATATATACAGATACATTTATTTTATTTGAGTTTTAAGACACACACATATATATAAACAAAACTCATTCACGACGTGATATATATATATATATATATATATATATATAATGGCTGGTTGGCCACTCTTATCTGAGGAAGCCAGTCTGCTAAGGCGGCTAGCTAATCCCCATTGCAGACGCCCGCTCAGGCACATTTGAGTTTGTTCAACACTCACAGAGCCAACCTATGGTCTATACTGCAACTATGCTGACCAGACCTTAGTTACAGTTTCTGGGATAGAGAGCGTTATCTAGCGTGATCAACAGTTAGAACAAGGCCAGAACGCTGAAATCCTCGGTCAAGATGACTTGTTACTTCGTGCTAGTATAACCATCGACGTCCCTCCCAAGGGTTTCGTCTACCCAATTTCACTCACAAAGCTTGGGTCAACCCGTGCTATTGTTTTCAGGCACTTTTCAAATGTGTCGTACGCTGGGATCGCCTCCTCCAGACCAATAACATCAGGAAGTTACCTTCCTGACAAATCGATCTGATGAATGCAAAAGCGTGAAACCCAGGGTCACAAACTCATACCCATACAACTGAATATATATATATATATATATATATATATATATATATATATATAATTATTTATTTGAAAATATGATTCCAACTCGCGACATAAGAGGTCTCATGTTTCAAAACAAGAGCCGAAAACTTCAATATAATTATTTGAATTAAATTGAGTTAAAGAAAGCTCTGTTACACGTAAATTTCTCAAATAAGTTATTCCAAAAAAAAATTTCGCTTGAAGATGGAACAGAGCTTTTTTTAACTCAATTTAATTCAAATAATTATATTGAAGTTTTCGGCTCATGAGAACTTCTAAGATTTCGCTGACATTGTGGAAAACATTGTACTGGGAACTTTTGCACCAATCTAATATATATATTCATCTATCAATCTATTTATTTACATAGCAATGTATATATGTATAATGATATAGTTTTATCTCTCTCCCCGCCTCTCTCTACCCATATATATTTATATATATATATATATATATATATATGTGTGTGTGTGTGTGTGTATGTGTGTGTGTGAGAGAGCACATACATAGCTATTTCTACTAAGTGGCGTGACTCATTGCAAATCTAGAGGTTGTCTGATAGGGGAAAAAGCAATATTGATCCTGGCGACAAATCTCAATCCATAAAAAATTCAATAAATACATAAAGAAAGAAAAAGAAAACTATGGTTCATGTGTACAGCAGTGCGTCAGTTGGGCTGGTATCAAATTTGGTAGGTAAGTACGACGACTGGATCGTAACAAAACAAATCTCATTCCCAACATGAGTGTGTATGAAATCTTGTGTTGTATTTTTATAGTGCATTATCGTTCCAACCATAATCTGTCTATTCATTTGATTCGACTGAAAAACTTAAGTCATCTTCGTATTCAGCAATTTTTCGCCCTGTTTCTTTGTCAATTTCGGGATGCTTCTCTGAATAAGATATCCGTTTTGCTCTGAGGAAAATATTCGTTAGGAGAGTTGCAGTATAATCAGGACAGAACATCTGAAAAGAAGTCGATAAATTGCCTGAAGCGACATTACTCAAGAACTATTTCAATTCTAGAAGAGGAATTTCGAAGGACGGTGTTAACCGCTTCTAAGAATAAATTGGGATAGTACTTAAAGGTATTCCCATTTCGACAGGCCTGCTCTGCTGCTTGTCCCATCTAGGAGATATGTATGTAGAAGACAGGTCTCAGTGAAGTTCCATTGTGTCCAGAATTCAAGGCTGCCATGACGAATACAGATGCCACCACTACAAGGTCAATCGAACGTGTCAGCTTATCTATTTGGCATCCTGTTTGTAGAGAGTGGTTATTGCAAGTATGGCAGGTATCATTGATGATTGTTCGAAAATTGGTGCAGAATGTTAATGTCGGCATCAAGAAATGCGTTCAGATCTCATATTCAATGACATTCGAGGCGTTGCATAGAGATGCCTTAACTTTGTGCAACCAGTTTGTTCTTTAGGCGACCAACTACATATTGCGAAAATGAAATTGTATTGAATGTTGTAAAACACAGAGAGTCTAGTGATTCAGGATCTGTGATTGATTGGATATGAGTACTACAAGGAACTGAACTGTTGCTCAGGAGCTGGTGGAAAGAGAAGAGAGACTCAAGCTTGCTAAAATAATCAGAGTAACGTAAACTGACCGAGTAGCCATTGGATGGCATCGGTTACAGTTTTCGTTCAAACAAGACTAATATAGAATGAATAAATAAAAGTTAAATAAAAAAAAAATGTCATTCTTAGGCATAAGGCGTGTCAAGTATTTTGAGGGTGCTTGAACAATATTTGAAGAGGTAGAATGCTTTCTTTCGTGAACTCAGAACTAGCAGACGAGTAATTTTTTACTTCTACCTTATCCTCTGTACATATAATCTACCGCGGTCCGCTGAAGTGAATAAATAAAAGTTTGTAAGGTGGGTGTGTGCAACCATTTTCGTGGTTACGGTTAATTTGAATGGCTTTTTATTATTGAACTGACCGTTTCTTGAGAATCGAATTTCTGATGGTCAAGTGAATGAAAAAATAGAAATATGATAGGTTAGATTACCAAAGATCTGATTGAAATTACTTTTCAAGTACTTATAGAGACTTTTTTTTTATATATAATTTCTACTGAAGCTACGAGACGGAGAACTGAGTATGACAAGATATTTCAGGTCAAATTTGGAGTAAATATTAGCAGAAAGTAACTGGGTATAATATATGCAAAAGTATTCCAATGCACATTAACAATAGAAAAGGATGGTGGTTATCCTGTATAAATGACATTTGAAAATATAGATGGAATTGAGATTTTTGGTCTAAACTGGTACAACAATCTTACAGCCGTTAATCACTCCAACTTGACTATATACTTACGTCGCTCCCGCCATAGTGACTGAGTTACAATACACCGTTTAAATATACGAGAGACTTAAATTTGCATCTAAAAAAATAAAACAACTGAAAATATTGATGCAAGAATAGAAAGAAATTAGTTAAAACTAATAAAATAAGTACGTTGATAAATAAACTTCATGTCAGAATATCAAAACAGTTTGACCTTGTTAAAACTGCACAAAGATTTTTCTATTCAACTGTTTATATACTCACACATTAACATAACAGCAACATTGATCAGGTTCATTGCTTCTAAATCCAGCTAGAAGCTATGAACATGATTTTTTCGGCAGCTAACTTTAGTAACATATTCACAGTTTCTGAACTACCACCACATAACGCAACGTAAGTTTTGTTTTTTTGTTTTGTTTTCCCAGAGAAATGATTAAACTCTTTCTTTTCAAAATACTATTATCCAAAATACTATTATCCATCTTTTGCTAAAAGAAAACGTATCTAGAAAAGACATAAAAAGCAAAACAAAAAATCAAGATAAGGAACCAAACGTCATTTCATTTGCGATAATTCATAGACCGTTGTTCGTGTGTAGCTTGTAAAATCAAAAATGACACTAATACAAATTAAAAATCTATCTAGTAAAGTTAACAGTTATAATTCATAGTCACAAACTTGCAACCCTACAACTAGCGGCATGTGATCACCGCCTTAAAGTGGGTTCCGTAATGAACTTTACCATGACATAATAGACAACTTGTAATATACAGCAAGAGTGGGAAAACACCTAACCGAATGCTCTCCCAGTAACTGCGGGGGTAATAGGGAGAGAGGGAGAAAAGACGGGAGGTAACAAAAGTAATATTGCCTCGGAAATCACAGCAACTTTAGGAACAAAATTCTCTCGGGGCCAACTTGACAAGACTTGACGGCTGACTGCTTGTTTTCCCGTTGCTTTTACTGGCATGAGGCATCTTACAAAGACTCTGATCTTGCCCAGTTGCAGAGGCCCGTATCTAGACATGCCAAGCTGTCCCGCTGCTAACGTTTCTCCGTTGTGTAACTGGTGTTGACAGACATCTCGCGATCTTGGATCTCTTTTGCGTCTGTAACGACGCGCATTCGCCACACAACTGCATGAGCGACTGAGAATGAACCAGTACTAATCTTCTTTCCCACCACTCGGACTATTCGAATCTAACTTCCAAACACATCGGTTAAAATCATTGGATATTAAACAGCAAAAGAGGAAAAAAAAAAAAGAAACAAAACCAAAAACAAAGTAGCAACAACAACAAAAAAGCAAACAAGCTATAAAATACGCTCAATAAAATGTATGTGAATTGTGAGTCGCCTAATGCACTGACGTTGATGAGCGTGCAAAGAGATCACGTGATATATTTTAATAAAATGATATATTTTAATAAAATATATGATGAGAACCTGGAGGCTGAGGATTAAGGTTTTGCTGAATTTGGGTCTTCAGGTATTTTCACGAGAATTTTGTCGAAAATTTTTGAGATAATTTGTCGGTATTTTTGGGTTAGTGTTTTTTTTTTAATATTTAAATTGTTAAAGTCTTTTGTAGTCATCAGGTGAATACAGTATTCGATGAATGATGTAAAAACTCTTATTAAAAGAAAAGATGTTTAAAAATCGATAACTGAATAGTTTCTTTTATTTTTTGAGATTCGAAATATTTTGATTGAAATTTGAAAGACGTTAAAATCTTTTCAAGCAAGAAAAAATATCATTGAGTCTGGAAATGAAAACATCTTTCAGTCATTAACCATTAAAAAATAAATATGAATTGGTTGGCGTTTCTCGAATTATTTTGCTATTTAATGTGGCTGAAGGCAGACTTCTTTTGTGCTACTACGATAGTTATGTATCGTGAATTGGAATTGGGTTGGTTATTTTCCCCAGTAGTCAATTGCGATGTTATCAAGTCAAATGACACCGAAACTGTACATAGAACACTTTTATTTTGTTGATTCCTACTGGTGTTTCTGTATAGTTTACACAAAGGTCGTTAACTGCGCAGAAGGTTTTATGGCGGTATAACGAGAGATGACAGAAAAAAAAGCCGGATCATTATAGCAATATTGTGCATAGACATAAAATGCCGGTGAAGGAGGAGGCGAAGGAGGACGTAGAAGTAGAAACAGAGGAGAAAAAAAAAAATAAAATAAGAGGCTCTAGAATCAAAAGGGAAAAGAACTTAGTCATAAATATTAGGAATAAATAATATTAAAGAATATAAGAATAGTAATAATAAAGACGGTTGACTACATCACGTGTATTTGTGTTCGTTTCATTCGTTAGCCAGCCACATCGAACTTCTATTGTAGCGTTCTTTAATTGTTTTCTCCTCAAAATTTGCATTTTTTCTCTCATAATAATAAGTTGTTGCATTGTTGCTAGGTTGTCAGAACATTTTCTTTGAACTTCACCTTCGCCCTCATGGTCTATATTGTTTCTTCCCTTTCAGCATCATCTTCACTGTCAGTTTTTCATGCAATAATAACGTTTACCGAAATTCGATATCAGCTGGAGGCCAGCGTCTAAAACTGAGTCACTTCTAACCTCAGCTGTCAATCTCCAATGCGACAAATCACAATTTTAATCTTCCTTTTGCACATGTTTCCAATTTACTATTATTAACATCACGTGGTTTTCACATGACATTTCACGATCAAGAGTTCGAAGCGAATACATTTAGAACTCTTGATGCTTATTATTCTTATACTGGTTCCAGTCTTCTCAACAACACGAGACTTCAGTAGCAACACTACAGAGTTTGATAAACAGAAAGAATAGTTTAATGATTAGTCAGTTCAATAGCAGCAATCTGACTGTCCATTTCGTTTATCTTTCAATATAATCATGACACAATATGATTAAGTTGTTAATAAATACTGTGATTTTTTCAATAATACTATAAATTTATATGATTTTTTTTTTAGATAAGTAATGATCATTATTGTAAAGTAATTTACTCGGACTAGAATTCTGCTGATATCGTTAAAAAAGTTTTGGCCGTTCTACCCTTTAGCCTTCTTTCCGTGTCTGTCTTCCGAGAAATTCAAGCCAAACAATTTATTCAATCCAGTGGGGTGCAGATTGTTCTCATTCTGATATCCTATTTATGCCTATCTTAATAGTAAGTCTGATCGTATCAATAAGGCCAAATTGACATCTAATCTAAAAAAAAATAACCTATAATCTGGGGCAGGGAATGATTTGTTAATTTTAACACCTCCAAAGCGAAACTGCTTCATTTTTCGTCAGAGAGAATCCTTTATTCCTTACATCACTATGGCTGATGCTAACCGCCAGAAGAGTGACTCATTTCGCCTTCTCAGGCTAACATTTTCCATTGACATGAAGTGGAAATATTTTAGTATTTTGCAAGGAAAGTTGTTTCAATGTGCCGTGCTAAACAATTTTTCTCTCCAGAATCTACCTTACACATTTATAAATCTACCATTTGTCCATACATTGAATATTGCTTCCTTCTCTTGAGGTTCTTGATAAAATACAAAGAATATGCAATGTTATTGGTCCTGACCAGCAATCTCGATTACAGTCACTGTCTCACAGACGTAACGTAGGATCCCTGTGCCATTTCTAGAAAGACTTTCATGGGAATTTTTCCGATGAAGAAGCACAGTAGTAGATTGGTGACAAGGTCTCATCATTTTACAGATGAAATGGTTGATGACAAGGTCTCATCATTTTACAGTTGAAATGGTTGGCGACAAGGTCTCATCATTTTACAGTTGAAATGGTTGGCGACAAGGTCTCATCATTTTACAGTTGAAATGGTTGGCGACAAGGTCTCATCAATTTACAGTTGAAATGGTTGGTGACAAGGTCTCATCAATTTACAGTTGAAATGGTTGGCGACAAGGTCGCATCATTTTACAGTTGAAATGGTTGGTGACAAGGTCTCATCATTTTACAGTTGAAATGGTTGGTGACAAGGTCTCATCATTTTACAGATGAAATGGTTGATGACAAGGTCTCATCATTTTACAGTTGAAATGGTTGAAATGGTTGGCGACAAGGTCTCATCATTTTACAGTTGAAATGGTTGGCGACAAGGTCTCATCATTTTACAGTTGAAATGGTTGGTGACAAGGTCTCATCATTTTACAGTTGAAATGGTTGGCGACAAGGTCTCATCATTTTACAGTTGAAATGTCTCATCATTTTACAGTTTGGCGACAAGGTCTCATCATTTTACAGTTGAAATGGTTGGTGACAAAGTCTCATCATTTTACAGTTGAAATGGTTGGCGACAAGGTCTCATCATTTTACAGTTGAAATTGTTGGTGACAAGGTCTCATCATTTTACAGTTGAAATGGTTGGCGACAAGGTCTCATCAATTTACAGTTGAAATGGTTGGTGACAAGGTCTCATCAATTTACAGTTGAAATGGTTGGTGACAAGGTCTCATCATTTACAGTTGAAATGGTTGGCGACAAGGTCTCATCATTTTACAGTTGAAATGGTTGGTGACAAGGTCTCATCATTTACAGTTGAAATGGTTGGCGACAAGGTCTCATCATTTTACAGTTGAAATGGTTGGTGACAAGGTCTCATCATTTTACAGTTGAAATGGCGACAAGGTCTCATCATTTTACAGTTGAAATGGTTGGTGACAAGGTCTCATCATTTTACAGTTGAAATGGTTGGCGACAAGGTCTCATCATTTTACAGTTGAAATGGTTGGCGACAAGGTCTCATTTTACAGTTGAAATGGTTGGTGACAAGGTCTCATCATTTTACAGTTGAAATGGTTGGCGACAAGGTCTCATCATTTTACAGTTGAAATGGTTGGTGACAAGGTCTCATCATTTTACAGTTGAAATGGTTGGCGACAAGGTCTCATCATTTTAGTTGAAATGGTTGGCGACAAGGTCTCATCATTTTGAAATGGTTGGTGACAAGGTCTCATCATTTTACAGTTGAAATGGTTGGTGACAAGGTCTCATCATTTTACAGTTGAAATGGTTGGTGACAAGGTCTCATCATTTTACAGTTGAAATGGTTGATGACAAGGTCTCATCATTTTACAGTTGAAATGGTTGGCGACAAGGTCTCATCATTTTACAGTTGAAATGGTTGATGACAAGGTCTCATCATTTTACAGTTGAAATGGTTGGCGACAAGGTCTCATCATTTTACAGTTGAAATGGTTGGTCTCATCACAAGGAAATGGTTGGCGACAAGGTCATCATTTTACAGTTGAAATGGTTGGCGACAAGGTCTCATCATTTTACAGTTGAAATGGTCTCATCATTTTACAGTTGAAATGGTGGTGACAAGGTCTCATCATTTTACAGTTGAAATGACAAGGTCTCATCATTTTACAGTTGAAACAAGGTCTCATCATTTTACAGTTGAAATGGTTGGTGACAAGGTCTCATCATTTTACAGTTGAAATGGTTGGCGACAAGGTCTCATCATTTTTACAGTTGAAATGGTTGGTGACAAGGTCTCATCATTTTACAGTTGAAATGGTTGGTGACAAGGTCTCATCATTTTACAGTTGAAATGGTTGGTGACAAGGTCTCATCATTTTACAGTTGAAATGGTTGGCGACAAGGAGTTGAAAAGGTCTCATCATTTTACAGTTGAAATGGTTGGAAATGACAAGGTCTCATCATTTTCAGTTGAAATTTTGACAAGTTGAAATGGTTGGTCTCACAGTTGGAAAAGGTCTCATCATTTTACAGTTGAAATGGTTGGCGACAAGGTCTCATCATTTTACAGTTGAAATGGTTGGCGACAAGGTCTCATCATTTTACAGTTGAAATGGTTGGTGACAAGGTCTCATCATTTTACAGTTGAAATGGTTGGTGACAAGGTCTCATCATTTTACAGTTGAAATGGTTGGCGACAAGGTCTCATCATTTTACAGTTGAAATGGTTTGGCGACAAGGTCTCATCATTTTACAGTTGAAATGGTTGGTGACAAGGTCTCATCATTTTACAGTTGAAATGGTTTGTTGACAAGGTCTCATCATTTTACAGTTGAAATGGTTGGTGACAAGGTCTCATCATTTTACAGTTGAAATGGTTGGCGACAAGGTCTCATCATTTTACAGTTGAAATGGTTGGTGACAAGGTCTCATCATTTTACAGTTGAAATGGTTGGTGACAAGGTCTCATCATTTTACAGTTGAAATGGTTGGTGACAAGGTCTCATCATTTTACAGTTGAAATGGTTGGTGACAAGGTCTCATCATTTTACAGTTGAAATGGTTGGTGACAAGGTCTCATCATTTTACAGTTGAAATGGTTGGTGACAAGGTCTCATCATTTTACAGTTGAAATGGTTGGTGACAAGGTCTCATCATTTTACAGAAATGGTTTGAAATGGTTGGTGACAAGGTCTCATCATTTTACAGTTGAAATGGTTGGCGACAAGGTCTCATCATTTTACAGTTGAAATGGTTGGCGACAAGTTCTCATCATTTTACAGTTGAAATGTTGGTGACAAGGTCTCATCATTTTACAGTTGAAATGGTTGGTGACGAAGGTCTCATCATTTTACAGTTGAAATTGTTGGTGACAAGGTCTCATCATTTTACAGTTGAAATGGTTGGTGACAAGGTCTCAACATTTTACAGTTGAAATTGTTGGTGACAAGGCCTCATCATTTTACAGTTGAAATGGTTGGCGACAAGGTCTCATCATTTTACAGTTGAAATGGTTGGCGACAAGGTCTCATCATTTTACAGTTGAAATGGTTGGCGACAAGGACTCATCATTTTACAGTTGAAATGGTTGAAGTTCTCATCATTTTGGTTGAAATGGTTGGTGACAAGGTCTCATCATTTTACAGTTTGTTTGGTGACAAGGTCTCATCATTTTAAGTTGAAATTGTTGGTGAGGTCTCATCATTTTACAGTTGAAATGGTTGGTGACAAGGTCTCATCATTTTACAGTTGAAATGGTTGGCGACAAGGTCTCATCATTTTACAGTTGAAATGGTTGGCGACAAGGTCTCATCATTTTACAGTTGAAATGATTGGCGACAAGATCTCATCATTTTACAGTTGAAATGGTTGGTGACAAGGTCTCATCATTTTACAGTTGAAATGGTTGGTGACAAGGTCTCATCATTTTACAGTTGAAAGTTGAAATGGTTGGTGACAAGGTCTCATCATTTTACAGTTGAAATGGTTGGTTTCTCACATTTTACAGTTGAAATGGTTGAAATGTTTGACAAGGTCTCATCATTTTACAGTTGAAATGGTTGGTGACAAGGTCTCATCATTTTACAGTTGAAATGGTTGGTGACAAGGTCTCATCATTTTACAGTTGAAATGGTTGGTGACAAGGTCTCATCATTTTACAGTTGAAATGGTTGGTGACAAGGTCTCATCATTTTACAGTTGAAATGGTTGGTGACAAGGTCTCATCATTTTACAGTTGAAATGGTTGGCGACAAGGTCTCATCATTTTACAGTTGAAATGGTTGGCGACAAGGTCTCATCATTTTACAGTTGAAATGGTTGGTGACAAGGTCTCATCATTTTACAGTTGAAATGGTTGGTGACAAGGTCTCATCATTTTACAGTTGAAATGGTTGGTGACAAGGTCTCATCATTTTACAGTTGAAATGGTTGGTGACAAGGTCTCATCATTTTACAGTTGAAATGGTTGGCGACAAGGTCTCATCATTTTACAGTTGAAATGGTTGGCGACAAGGTCTCATCATTTTACAGTTGAAATGGTTGGTGACAAGGTTTCGACAGGTCTCATTTTACAGTTGAAATGGTTGGCGACAAGGTCTCATCATTTTACAGTTGAAATGGTTGGTGACAAGGTCTCTCATCAGTTGAAATTTGGTGACAAGGTCTTCATTTTAAGTTGGTTGGTGACAAGGTCTCATCATTTTACAGTTGAAATGGTTGGCGACAAGGTCTCATCATTTTACAGTTGAAATGGTTGGCGACAAGGTCTCATCATTTTACAGTTGAAATGGTTGGCGACAAGGTCTCATCATTTTACAGTTGAAATGGTTGGCGACAAGGTCTCATCATTTTACGACAAGGTCTCATCATTTTACAGTTGAAATGGTTGGTGACAAGGTCTCATCATTTTACAGTTGAAATGGTTGGTGACAAGGTCTCATCATTTTACAGTTGAAATGGTTTGGTGACAAGGTCTCATCATTTTACAGTTGAAATGGTTGGTGACAAGGTCTCATCATTTTACAGTTGAAATGGTTGGTCTCATCATTTGACAAGGTCTCATCATTTCATCATTTTACAGTTGAAATGGTTGGTGACAAGGTCTCATCATTTTACAGTTGAAATGGTTGGTGACAAGGTCTCATCATTTTACAGTTGAAATGGTTGGTGACAAGGTCTCATCATTTTACAGTTGAAATGGTTGGCGACAAGGTCTCATCATTTTACAGTTGAAATGGTTGGCGACAAGGTCTCATCATTTTACAGTTGAAATGGTTGGTGACAAGGTCTCATCATTTTACAGTTGAAAATGGTTGGCGACAAGGTCTCATCATTTTACAGTTGAAATGTTTTGGTGACAAGGTCTCATCATTTTACAGTTGAAATGGTTGACAAGGTCTCATCATTTTACAGTTGAAATGGTTGGTGACAAGGTCTCATCATTTTACAGTTGAAATGGTTGGTGACAAGGTCTCATCATTTACAGTTGAAATGGTTGGCGACAAGGTCTCATCATTTTACAGTTGAAATGGTTGGCGACAAGGTCTCATCATTTTACAGTTGAAATGGTTGGTGACAAGGTCTCATCATTTTACAGTTGAAATGGTTGGTGACAATGTCTCATCATTTTACAGTTGAAAATGGTTGGTGACAAGGTCTCATCATTTTACAGTTGAAATGGTTTTGACAAGGTCTCATCATTTTACAGTTGAAATGGTTGGTGACAAGGTCTCATCATTTTACAGTTGAAATGGTTGGTGACAAGGTCTCATCATTTTACAGTTGAAATGGTTGGTGACAAGGTCATTTCATCATTTTACAGTTGAAATGGTTGGTGACAAGGTCTCATTTTACATTTTCACAGTTGAAATGGTTGGTGACAAGGTCTCATCATTTTACAGTTGAAATGGTTGGTGACAAGGTCTCATCATTTTACAGTTGAAATGGTTGGTGACAAGGTCTCATCATTTTACAGTTGAAATGGTTGGTGACAAGGTCTCATCATTTTACAGTTGAAATGGTTGGTGACAAGGTCTCATCATTTTACAGTTGAAATGGTTGGTGACAAGGTCTCATCATTTTACAGTTGAAATGGTTTGCGACAAGGTCTCATCATTTTACAGTTGAAAATGGTTGGTGACAAGGTCTCATCATTTTACAGTTGAAATGGTTGGTGACAAGGTCTCATCATTTTACAGTTGAAAATGGTTGGCGACAAGGTCTCATCATTTTACAGTTGAAATGGTTGGTGACAAGGTCTCATCATTTTACAGTTGAAATGGTTGGCGACAAGGACTCATCATTTTCATTTTACAGTTGAAATGGTTTGGCGACAAGGTCTCATCATTTTACAGTTGAAATGGTTGGTGACAAGGTCTCATCATTTTACAGTTGAAATGGTTGGCGACAAGGTCTCATCATTTTAAGTTGAAATGTTTCTCATCATCATTTTACAGTTGAAATGGTTGGTGACAAGGTCTCATCATTTTACAGTTGAAATGGTTGGTGACAAGGTCTCATCATTTTACAGTTGAAATGGTTGGCGACAAGGTCTCATCATTTTACAGTTGAAATGGTTGGTGACAAAGGTCTCATCATTTTACAGTTGAAATGGTTGGTGACAAGGTCTCATCATTTTTTTAAATGGTTTGAAGGTCTCATCATTTTACAGTTGAAATGTTTGGTGACAAGGTCTCATCATTTTACAGTTGAAATGGTTGGTGACAAGGTCTCATCATTTTACAGTTGAAATGGTTGGTGACAAGGTCTCATCATTTTACAGTTGAAATGGTTGGTGACAAGGTCTCATCATTTTACTCAAGGTCTCATTTTACAGTTGAAATGGTTGGTGACAAGGTCTCATCATTTTACAGTTGAAATGGTTGGCGACAAGGACTCATCATTTTACAGTTGAAATGGTTTGACAAAGGTCTCATCATTTTACAGTTGAAATGGTTGGTGACAAGGTCTCATCATTTTACAGTTGAAATGGTTGGTGACAAGGTCTCATCATTTTACAGTTGAAATGGTTGGTGACAAGGTCTCATCATTTTACAGTTGAAATGGTTGGTGACAAGGTCTCATCATTTCATTTTACAAGGTTCATCAAGTTGAAATGGTTGGTGACAAGGTCTCATCATTTTTTGAAACAGTTGGTGAGACAAGGTCTCATCATTTTACAGTTGAAATGGTTTGGTGACAAGGTCTCATCATTTTACAGTTGAAATGGTTGGTGACAAGGTCTCATCATTTTACAGTTGAAATGGTTGGTGACAAGGTCTCATCATTTTACAGTTGAAATGGTTTGGTGACAGTTGAAAGGTTGGTGACATCATTTTACAGTTGAAATGGTTGGTGACAAGGTCTCATCATTTTACAGTTGAAATGGTTGGCGACAAGGTCTCATCATTTTACAGTTGAAATGGTTGGTGAAGGTCTCATCATTTTACAGTTGAAATGTTTGGTGACAAGGTCTCATCATTTTACAGTTGAAATGGTTGGTGACAAAGGTCTCATTTTCATTTTACAGTTGAAATGGTTGGCGACAAGGTCTCATCATTTTACAGTTGAAATGGTTGGCGACAAGGTCTCATCATTTTACAGTTGAAATGGTTGGCGACAAGTCTCATCATTTTACAGACAAAGTCTGAAATGGTTGGTGACAAGGTCTCATCATTTTACAGTTGAAATGGTTGGTGACAAGGTCTCATCATTTTACAGTTGAAATGGTTTTTCATCATTTTACAGTTGAAATGGTTGGTGACAAGGTCTCATCATTTTACAGTTGAAATGTTTGGCGACAAGGTCTCATCATTTTACAGTTGAAATGGTTGGTGACAAGGTCTCATGAAATTTTACAGTTGAAATTGTTTGGTGACAAGGTCTCATCATTTTACAGTTGAAATGGTTGGTGACAAGGTCTCATCATTTTACAGTTGAAATGGTTGGTGACAAGGTCTCATCATTTTACAGTTGAAATGGTTGGCGACAAGGTCTCATCATTTTACAGTTGAAATGGTTGGTGACAATGTCTCATCATTTTACTGTTGAAATGGTTGGTGACAAGGTCTCATCATTTTACAGTTGAAATGGTTTGGTGACAAGGTCTCATCATTTTACAGTTGAAATGGTTGGTGACAAGGTCTCATCATTTTACAGTTGAAATGGTTGGTGACAAGGTCTCTCATTTACAGTTGAAATTTCTCATCATTTTACAGTTGAAATGGTTGGTGACAAGGTCTCATCATTTTACAGTTGAAATGGTTGGTGACAAGGTCTCATCATTTTACAGTTGAAATGGTTGGTTGGTCTCATCATGACAGACAAGGTCTCATCATTTTACAGTTGAAATGGTTGGTGACAAGGTCTCATCATTTTACAGTTGAAATGGTTGGCGACAAGGTCTCATCATTTTACAGTTGAAATGGTTGGTGACAAGGTCTCATCATTTTACAGTTGAAATGGTTGGCGACAAGGTCTCATCATTTTACTGTTGAAAGTTGAAATGGTTTGGCGACAAGGTCTCATCATTTTACAGTTGAAATGGTTTGGTGACAAGGTCTCATCATTTTACAGTTGAAATGTTTGTTGACAAGGTCTCATCATTTTACAGTTGAAATGGTTGGTGACAAGGTCTCATCATTTTACAGTTGAAATGGTTTTGACAAGGTCTCATCAAGGTCTCATCATTTTACAGTTGAAATCATTTTGATTGGCGACAAGGTCTCATCATTTTACAGTTGAAATGTTTGGTGACAAGGTCTCATCATTTTACAGTTGAAATGTTTGGTGACAAAGTTCTCATCATCATTTTACAGTTGAAATGTTTGGTGACAAGGTCTCATCATTTTACAGTTGAAATGGTTGGTGACAAGGTCTCATCATTTTACAGTTGAAATGGTTGGTGACAAGGTCTCATCATTTTACAGTTGAAATGGTTGGTGACAAGGTCTCATCATTTTACAGTTGAAATGGTTGGTGACAAGGTCTCAACATTTTACAGTTGAAATGGTTGGTGACAAGGCCTCATCATTTTACAGTTGAAATGGTTGGTGACAAGGTCTCATCATTTTACAGTTGAAATGGTTGGTGACAAGGTCTCATCATTTTACAGTTGAAATGGTTGGCGACAAAGACTCATCATTTTACAGTTGAAATGGTTGGTGACAAGGTCTCATCATTTTACAGTTGAAATGGTTGGCGACAAGGACTCATCATCTTACAGTTGAAATGGTTGGCGACAAGGTCTCATCATTTTACAGTTGAAATGGTTGGTGACAAGGTCTCATCATTTTACAGTTGAAATTGTTGGTGACAAGGTCTCATCATTTTACAGTTGAAATGGTTGGTGACAAGGTCTCAACATTTTACAGTTGAAATGGTTGGTGACAAGGTCTCATCATTTTACAGTTGAAATGGTTTGGTGACAAGGTCTCATCATTTTACAGTTGAAATGTTTGGCGACAAGGTCTCATCATTTTACAGTTGAAATGGTTGGTGACAAGGTCTCATCATTTTACAGTTGAAATGGTTGGTGACAAGGTCTCATCATTTTTTGAAATGGTTGAAATGGTTTGCGACAAGGTCTCATCATTTTACAGTTGAAATGGTTGGTGACAAGGTCTCATCATTTTACAGTTGAAATGGTTGGCGACAATGTCTCATCATTTTACAGTTGAAATGGTTCGCGACAAGGTCTCATCATTTTACAGTTGAAATTGGTGTTGACAAGGTCTCATCATTTTACAGTTGAAATGGTTGGTGACAAAGGTCTCATCATTTTACAGTTGAAATGGTTGGTGACAAGGTCTCATCATTTTACAGTTGAAATGGTTGGTCTGACAAGGTCTCATCATTTTACAGTTGAAATGGTTGGCGACAAGGTCTCATCATTTACAGTTGAAATGGTTGGTGACAAGGTCTCATCATTTTACAGTTGAAATGGTTGGTGACAAGGTCTCATCATTTTACAGTTGAAATGGTTTGACAAGGTCTCATCAACAGTTGAAATGTTTGGTGACAAGGTCTCATCATTTTACAGTTGAAATGGTTGGCGACAAGGTCTCATCATTTTACAGTTGAAATGATTGGTGACAAGGTCTCATCATTTTACAGTTGAAATGTTTGGTGACAAGGTCTCATCATTTTACAGTTGAAATGGTTGGTGACAAGTTCTCATCATTTTACAGTTGAAATGTTTGGTGACAAGGTCTCATCATTTTACAGTTGAAAGTTGAAATGTTTGGTGACAAGGTCTCATCATTTTACAGTTGAAATGTTTGGACAATGACAAGGTTTCTCATCATTTTACAGTTGAAATGTTTTGGTGACAAGGTCTCATCATTTTACAGTTGAAATGTTTGGCGACAAGGTCTCATCATTTTACAGTTGAAATGGTTGGTGACAAGGTCTCATCATTTTACAGTTGAAATGGTTGGTGACAAGGTCTCATCATTTTACAGTTGAAATGTTTGGTGACAAGGTCTCATCATTTTACAGTTGAAATGGTTGGTGACAAGGTCTCTCATGACAAAGGCCTCATCATTTTACAGTTGAAATGGTTGGTGACAAGGTCTCATCATTTTACAGTTGAAATGGTTGGTGACAAGGTCTCATCATTTTACAGTTGAAATGGTTGGCGACAACAAGTTGGTCTCATCATTTTACAGTTGAAATGTTTGGCGACAAGGTCTCATCATTTTACAGTTGAAATGGTTAGTGACAAGGTCTCATCATTTTACAGTTGAAATGGTTGGCGACAATGTCTCATCATTTTACAGTTGAAATGGTTGGTGACAAGGTCTCATCATTTTACAGTTGAAATGGTTGTTGACAAGGTCTCATCATTTTACAGTTGAAAGTGTCTCATCATTTTACAGTTGAAATGGTTGGTGACAAGGTCTCATCATTTTACAGTTGAAATGGTTGGTGACAAGGTCTCATCATTTTACAGTTGAAATGGTTGGTGACAAGGTCTCATCATTTTACAGTTGAAATGGTTGGTGACAAGGTCTCATCATTTTACAGTTGAAATGGTTGTTGACAAGGTCTCATCATTTTACAGTTGAAATGGTTGGTGACAAGGTCTCATCATTTTACAGTTGAAATGGTTGGCGACAAGGTCTCATCATTTTACAGTTGAAATGGTTGGTGACAAGGTCTCATCATTTTACAGTTGAAATGGTTGGTGACAAGGTCTCATCATTTTTTAAAGTTGAAATGTTTGGTGACAAGGTCTCATCATTTTACAGTTGAAATGGTTGGCGACAAAGGTCTCATCATTTTACAGTTGAAATGGTTGGTGACAAGGTCTCATCATTTTACAGTTGAAATGGTTTGACAAAATCATTTTACAGTTGAAATGGTTGGTGACAAGGTCTCATCATTTTACAGTTGAAATGGTTGGTGACAAGGTCTCATCAGTTTTTACAGTTGAAATGGTTGGTGACAAAAGGTCTCATCATTTTACAGTTGAAATGGTTGGTGACAAGGTCTCAACATTTTACAGTTGAAATGGTTGGTGACAAGGTCTCCTCATTTTACAGTTGAAATGGTTGGTGACAAGGTCTCATCATTTTACAGTTGAAATGGTTGGTGACAAGGTCTCATCATTTTCAGTTGAAATGGTTGGTGACAATTTTACAGTTGAAATGGTTGGCGACAAGGTCTCATCATTTTACAGTTGAAATGGTTGGTGACAAGGTCTCATCATTTTACAGTTGAAATGGTTGGACAAGGTCTCATCATTTTACTGTTGAAATGGTTGGCGACAAGGTCTCATCATTTTACAGTTGAAATGGTTGGCGACAAGGTCTCATCATTTACAGTTGAAATGGTTGGTGACAAGGTCTCATCATTTTACAGTTGAAATGGTTGGTGACAAGGTCTCATCATTTTACAGTTGAAATGGTTGGTGACAAGGTCTCATCATTTTACAGTTGAAATGGTTTGGCGACAAGGTCTCATCATTTTACAGTTGTCTCATCATTTACAGTTGAAATGGTTGGTGACAAGGTCTCAACATTTTGGTTGAAATGGTTGGTGACAAGGTCTCATCATTTTACAGTTGAAATGGTTGGTGACAAGGTCTCATCATTTTACAGTTGAAATGGTTGGTGACAAGGTCTCATCATTTTACAGTTGAAATGGTTGGTTGACAAGGTCTCATCATTTTACAGTTGAAATGGTTGGCGACAAGGTCTCATCATTTACATTGAAATGGTTGTTTCATGTTGGCGAAAGTTGAATTTGGTTGGTGACAAGGTCTCATCATTTTACAGTTGAAATGGTTGGTGACAAGGACAAGGTCTCATCATTTTACAGTTGAAATGGTTGGCGACAAGGTCTCATTTTACATTTTACAGTTCATTTTAAATGGTTGGCGACAAGGTCTCATCATTTTACAGTTGAAATGGTTGGTGACAAGGTCTCATCATTTTACAGTTGAAATGGTTGGTGACAAGGTCTCATCATTTTACAGTTGAAATGGTTGGTGACAAGGTCTCATCATTTTTACAGTTGAAATGGTTGGTGACAAGGTCTCATCATTTTACAGTTGAAATGGTTGGTGACAAGGTCTCATCATTTTACAGTTGAAATGGTTGGTGACAAGGTCTCATCATTTTACAGTTGAAATGGTTGGTGACAAGGTCTCATCATTTTACAGTTGAAATGATTTTGACAAGGTCTCATCATTTTACAGTTGAAATGGTTGGTGACAAGGTCTCATCATTTTACAGTTGAAATGGTTGGTGACAAGGCCTCATCATTTTACAGTTGAAATGTTTGGTGACAAGTTCTCATCATTTTACAGTTGAAATGGTTGGTGACAAGGTCTCATCATTTTACAGTTGAAATGGTTTGGTGACAAGGTCTCATCATTTTACAGTTGAAATGGTTGGTGACAAGGTCTCATCATTTTACAGTTGAAATGGTTGGTGACAAGGTCTCATCATTTTACAGTTGAAATGTTTGGCGACAAGGTCTCATCATTTTACAGTTGAAATGGTTGGCGACAAGGTCTCATCATTTTACAGTTGAAATGGTTGGTGACAAGGTCTCATCATTTTACAGTTGAAATGGTTGGCGACAAGGTCTCATCATTTTACAGTTGAAATGGTTGGTGACAAGGTCTCATCATTTTACAGTTGAAATGACAAGGTCTCATCATTTTTACAGTTGAAATGGTTGGCGACAAGGTCTCATTTACAGTTGAAATGGTTGGTGACAAGGTCTCATCATTTTACAGTTGAAATCATTTTGGTGACAAGGTCTCATCATTTTACAGTTGAAATGGTTGGTGACAAGGTCTCATCATTTTACAGTTGAAATGGTTGGTGACAAGGTCTCATCATTTTACAGTTGAAATGGTTGGTGACAAGGTCTCATCATTTTACAGTTGAAATGGTTGGCGACAAGTCTCATCATTTTCATGAAATTTTACAGTTGTTGAAATGGTTGGTGACAAGGTCTCATCATTTTACAGTTGAAATGTTTGGTGACAAGGTCTCATCATTTTACAGTTGAAATGGTTGGTGACAAGGTCTCATCATTTTACAGTTGAAATGGTTTGAGACAAGGTCTCATCATTTTACAGTTGAAATGGTTGGTGACAAGGTCTCATCATTTTACAGTTGAAATGGTTGGCGACAAGGACTCATCATTTTACAGTTGAAATGGTTGGTGACAAGGTCTCATCATTTTACAGTTGAAATGGTTGGCGACAAGGTCTCATCATTTTACAGTTGAAATGGTTGGTGACAAGGTCTCAACATTTTACAGTTGAAATGGTTGGTGACAAGGCCTCATCATTTTACAGTTGAAATGGTTGGTGACAAGGTCTCATCATTTTACAGTTGAAATGGTTGGCGACAAGTCTCATCATTTTACAGTTGAAAAATTGGCGACAAGGTCTCATCATTTACAGTTGAAATGGTTGGTTGGTGACAAGGTCTCATCATTTTACAGTTGAAATGGTTGGCGACAAGGTCTCATCATTTTACAGTTGAAATGGTTGGTGACAAGGTCTCATCATTTTACAGTTGAAATGGTTGGTGACAAGGTCTCATCATTTTACAGTTGAAATGGTTGGTGACAAGGTCTCATCATTTTACAGTTGAAATGGTTGGTGACAAGGTCTCATCATTTTACAGTTGAAATGGTTGGTGACAAGGTCTCATCATTTTACAGTTGAAATGTTTAGACAAGGTCTCATCATTTTACAGTTGAAATGGTTGGCGACAAGGTCTCATCATTTACAGTTGAAATGGTTGGTGACAAGGTCTCATCATTTTACAGTTGAAATGGTTGGTGATAAGGTCCATCATTTACAGTTGAAAAGGACAAGGTCTCATCATTTTACAGTTGAAAATGGTTTGGTGACAAGGTCTCATCATTTTACAGTTGAAATGGTTGGCGACAAGGTCTCATCATTTTACAGTTGAAATGGTTGGTGACAAGGTCTCATCATTTTACAGTTGAAATGTTTGGTGACAAGGTCTCATCATTTTACAGTTGAAATGGTTGGTGACAAAGGTCTCATCATTTTACAGTTGAAATGGTTGGTGACAAGGTCTCATCATTTTACAGTTGAAATGGTTGGTGACAAGGTCTCATCATTTTACAGTTGAAATGGTTGGTGACAAGGTCTCATCATTTTACAGTTGAAATGGTTGGTGACAAGGTCTCATCATTTTACAGTTGAAATGGTTGGTGACAAGGTCTCATCATTTTACAGTTGAAATGGTTGGTGACAAGGTCTCATCATTTTACAGTTGAAATGGTTGGTGACAAGGTCTCATCATTTTACAGTTGAAATGGTTATGACAAGGTCTCTCATCATTTTACAGTTGAAATGTTGGTGACAAGGTCTCATCATTTTTTATGTTGAAATGGTTGGTGACAAGGTTGAAAGTTGAAATGGCAGACAAGGTCTCATCATTTTACAGTTGAAATTTATGGACAAGGTCTCATCATTTTACAGTTGAAATGGTTGGTGACAAGGTCTCATCATTTTACAGTTGAAATGGTTGGTGACAAGGTCTCATCATTTTACAGTTGAAATGGTTGGCGACAAGGTCTCATCATTTTACAGTTGAAATGGTTGGTGACAAGGTCTCATCATTTTACAGTTGAAATGGTTGGCGACAAGGTCTCATCATTTTACAGTTGAAATGGTTGGGTGACAAAGGTCTCATCATTTTACAGTTGAAATGGTTGGTGACAAGGTCTCATCATTTTACAGTTGAAATCTCATCATTTGGTTGACAAGGTCTCATCATTTTACAGTTGAAATGGTTGGCGACAAGGTCTCATCATTTTACAGTTGAAATGGTTGGCGACAAGGTCTCATCATTTTACAGTTGAAATGGTTGGTGACAAGGTCTCATCATTTTACAGTTGAAATGGTTGGTGACAAGGTCTCATCATTTTACAGTTGAAATGTTGGTGACAAGGTCTCATCATTTTACAGTTGAAATGGTTGGTGATAAAGGTCTCATCATTTTTACAGTTGAAATGGTTGGTGACAAGGTCTCATCATTTTACAGTTGAAATGGTTGGCGACAAGGTCTCATCATTTTACAGTTTTTATTGACAGTCATCATTTACAGTTGAAATGGTTGGTGACAAGGTCTCATCATTTTACAGTTGAAATGGTTGGTGACAAGGTCTCATCATTTTACAGTTGAAATGGTTGGTGACAAGGTCTCATCATTTTACAGTTGAAATGGTTGGTGACAAGGTCTCATCATTTTACAGTTGAAATGGTTGGTGACAATGTCTCATCATTTTACAGTTGAAATGATTGGTGACAAGGTCTCATCATTTTGCAGTTGAAATGATTGGTGACAAGGTCTCATCATTTTACAGTTGAAATGGTTGGCGACAATGTCTCATCATTTTACAGTTGAAATGGTTTGCGACAAGGTCTCATCGTTTTACAGTTGAAATCGTTGGTGACAAGGTCTCATCATTTTACAGTTGAAACGTTTGGTGACAAAGTCTCATCATTTTACAGTTGAAATTGGTGGTGACAAGGTCTCATCATTTTACAGTTGAAATGGTTGGTGACAAGGTCTCATCATTTTACAGTTGAAATGGTTTGCGACAAGGTCTCATCATTTTACAGTTGAAATGGTTGGTGACAAGGTCTCATCATTTTACAGTTGAAATGGTTGGTGACAAGGTCTCATCATTTTACAGTTGAAATGGTTGGTGACAAGGCCTCATCATTTTACAGTTGAAATGGTTGGTGACAAGGTCTCATCATTTTACAGTTGAAATGGTTGGTGACAAGGTCTCATCATTTTACAGTTGAAATGGTTGGTGACAAGGTCTCATCATTTTACAGTTGAAATGGTTGGTGACAAGGTCTCATCATTTTACAGTTGAAATGGTTATGACAATGTCTCATCATTTTTACAGTTGAAATGGTTGGCGACAAAGGTCTCATCATTTTACAGTTGAAATGGTTGGTGACAAGGTCTCATCATTTTACAGTTGAAATGGTTGGTGACAAGGTCTCATCATTTTACAGTTGAAATGATTGAACATGGTTAAGACAAGGTCTCATCATTTTACAGTTGAAATGGTTGGCGACAAGGTCTCATCATTTTACAGTTGAAATGGTTGGCGACAAGGTCTCATCATTTTTACAGTTGAAATGGTTGGCGACAAGGTCTCATCATTTTACAGTTGAAATGGTTGGTGACAAGGTCTCATCATTTTACAGTTGAAATGGTTGGTGACAAGGTCTCATCATTTTACAGTTGAAATGTTGGTGACAAGGTCTCATCATTTTACAGTTGAAATGGTTGGTGACAAGGTCTCATCATTTTACAGTTGAAATGGTTGGTGACAAGGTCTCATCATTTTTTACAGTTGAAATGGTTGAAAATGGTGACAAGGTCTCATCATTTTACAGTTGAAATGGTTGGTGACAAGGTCTCATCATTTTACAGTTGAAATGGTTGGTGACAAGGTCTCATCATTTTACAGTTGAAATGGTTGGTGACAAGGTCTCATCATTTTACAGTTGAAATGTTTGGTGACAAGGTCTCATCATTTTACAGTTGAAATGGTTGGCGACAAGGTCTCATCATTTTACAGTTGAAATGGTTGGCGACAAGGTCTCATCATTTTACAGTTGAAATGGTTGGCGACAAGGTCTCATCATTTTACAGTTGAAATGACAAGGTCTCATCATTTTACAGTTGAAATTGGCGACAAGGTCTCATCATTTACAGTTGGCAGGACAAAATCATTTTACAGTTGAAATGGTTGACATCTCATCATTTTACAGTTGAAATGGTTGGTGACAAGGTCTCATCATTTTACAGTTGAAATGGTTGGTGACAAGGTCTCATCATTTTACAGTTGAAATGGTTGGCGACAAAGGTCTCATCATTTTACAGTTGAAATGGTTGGTGACAAGGTCTCATCATTTTACAGTTGAAATGGTTGGCGACAAGGTCTCATCATTTTACAGTTGAAATGGTTGGTGACAAGGTCTCATCATTTTACAGTTGAAATGGTTGGTGACAAGGTCTCATCATTTTACAGTTGAAATGGTTGGCGACAAGGTCTCATCATTTTACAGTTGAAATTGTTTGGCGACAAGGTCTCATCATTTTACAGTTGAAATATTTGGTGACAAGGTCTCATCATTTTACAGTTGAAATGTTTGGTGACAAGGTCTCATCATTTTACAGTTGAAATGGTTGGTGACAAGGTCTCATCATTTTAGGTCTCATCATTTTTACAGTTGAAATGGTTGGTGACAAGGTCTCATCATTTTACAGTTGAAAATGGTGAAATGGGACAAGGTCTCATCATTTTACAGTTGAAATGGTTGGCGACAAGGTCTCATCATTTTACAGTTGAAATGGTTGGTGACAAGGTCGCATCATTTTACAGTTGAAATGGTTGGTGACAAGGTCTCATCATTTTACAGTTGAAATGGTTGGTGACAAGGTCTCATCTTTTTTTACAGTTGAAATGGTTGGCGACAAGGTCTCATCATTTTACAGTTGAAATGGTTGGCGACAAGGTCTCATCATTTTACAGTTGAAATGGTTGGTGACAAGGTCTCATCATTTTACAGTTGAAATGGTTGGCGACAAGGTCTCATCATGTTTGAAATGGTTGAAGGTGTTGAAAATGGTTGGCGACAAGGTCTCATCATTTTACAGTTGAAATGGTTGGTGACAAGGTCTCATCATTTTACAGTTGAAATTGACAAGGTCTCATCATTTTACACAGTTGAAATCATTATACAGTTGAAATGGTTGGTGACAGGTCTCATCATTTTACAGTTGAAATGGTTGGTGACAAGGTCTCAACATTTTACAGTTGAAATGGACAAAGGTCTCATCATTTTACAGACCTCAAAGGTCTCATCTTTTTACAGTTGAAATGGTTGGTGACAAGGTCTCATCATTTTTACAGTTGAAATGGTTGGTGACAAGGTCTCATCATTTTACAGTTGAAAATGACAAGGTCTCATCATTTTACAGTTGAAATGGTTGGTGACAAGGTCTCATCATTTTACAGTTGAAATGGTTGGTGACAAGGTCTCATCATTTTACAGTTGAAATGGTTGGCAGACAAGGTCTCATCATTTTACAGTTGAAATGGTTGGTGACAAGGTCTCATCATTTTACAGTTGAAATGGTTGGCGACAAGGTCTCATCATTTTACAGTTGAAATGGTTGGTGACAAGGTCTCATCATTTTACAGTTGAAATGGTTATGACAAGGTCTCATCATTTTACAGTTGAAATGGTTGGTGACAATGTCTCATCATTTTTACAGTTGGAAATGGTTGGTTGACAAGGTCTCATCATTTTACAGTTGAAATGGTTGGGGACAAGGTCTCATCATTTTACAGTTGAAATGGTTGGTGACAAGGTCTCATCATTTTACAGTTGAAATGGTTGGTGACAAGGTCTCATCATTTTACAGTTGAAATGGTTGGTGACAAGGTCTCATCATTTTACAGTTGAAATGTTGGTGACAAGGTCTCATCATTTTTACAGTTGAAATGGTTATGGACAAGGTCTCATCATTTTACAGTTGAAATGGTTGGCGACAAGGTCTCATCATTTTACAGTTGAAATGGTTGGTGACAAGGACATTTTTACAGTTGAAAGGTCTCATCATTTTACAGTTGAAATGGTTGGGACTGACAAGGTCTCATCATTTTACAGTTGAAATGGTTATGACAAGGTCTCATCATTTTACAGTTGAAATGGTTGGCGACAAGGTCTCATCATTTTACAGTTGAAATGGTTGGCGACAAGGTCTCATCATTTTACAGTTGAAATGGTTGGCGACAAGGTCTCATCATTTTACAGTTGAAATGGTTGGTGACAAGGTCTCATCATTTTACAGTTGAAATGGTTGGTGACAAGGTCTCATCATTTTCATTTTGGCGATAAGGTGTCCAGATGAAGTTGAAAATGAAATGATTGGCGACAAGGTCTCATCATTTTACAGTTGAAATGGTTGGTGACAAGGTCTCATCATTTTACAGTTGAAATGTTTGGTGACAAGGTCTCATCATTTGCTGTTGAAATGGTTGGCGACAAGGTCTCATCATTTTACAGTTGAAATGGTTGGTGACAAGGTCTCATCATTTTTACAGTTGAAATGGTTGGTGACAAGGTCTCATCATTTTACAGTTGAAATGGTTGGATTGACAAGGTCTCATCATTTTACAGTTGAAATGGTTGGTGACAAGGTCTCATCATTTTACAGTTGAAATGGTTGGCGACAAGGTCTCATCATTTTACAGTTGAAATGGTTGGTGACAAGGTCTCATCATTTTACAGTTGAAATGGTTGGTGACAAGGTCTCATCATTTTACAGTTGAAATGGTTGGACAAAGGCCTCACAAGTTGGCGACAAGGTCTCATCATTTTATAGTTGAAATGGTTGGTGACAAGGTCTCATCATTTTACAGTTGAAATGGTTGGCGACAAGGTCTCATCATTTTACAGTTGAAATGGTTTGCGACAAGGTCTCATCATTTTACAGTTGAAATGGTTGGTGACAAGGTCTCATCATTTTACAGTTGAAATGGTTGGCGACAAGGTCTCATCATTTTACAGTTGAAATGGTTGGGTCTCATCATTTTACAGTTGAAATGGTTGGCGACATGGTCTCATCATTTTACAGTTGAAATGGTTGGTGACAAGGTCTCATCATTTTACAGTTGAATGGTTGGCGACAAGGTCTCATCATTTTACAGTTGAAATGGTTGGCGACAAGGTCTCATCATTTACAGTTGAAATGGTTGGTGACAAGGTCTCATCATTTTACAGTTGAAATGCGGTGACAAGGTTCTCATCATTTTACTGTTGAAATGGTTGGCGACAAGGTCTCATCATTTTACAGTGGGGAAATGTTTGGTGACAAGGTCTCATCATTTTACAGTTGAAATGGTTGGTGACAAGGTCTCATCATTTTTACAGTTGAAATGGTTGGTGACAAGGTCTCATCATTTTACAGTTGAAATGGTTGGTGACAAGGTCTCATCATTTTACAGTTGAAATGGTCTCTATCATTTTGTTGGAAAAGGCGACTCATCATTTTACAGTTGAAATGGTTGGCGACAAGGTCTCATCATTTTACAGTTGAAATGGTTGGTGACAAGGTCTCATCATTTTACAGTTGAAATGGTTGGCGACAAGGTCTCATCATTTTACAGTTGAAATGGTTATGACATTTTACAGTTGAAAGGTCTCATCATTTTACAGTTGAAATGGTTGATGACAAGGTCTCATCATTTTACAGTTGAAATGGTTGGTGACAAGGTCTCATCATTTTACAGTTGAAATGGTTGGCGACAAGGTCTCATCATTTTACAGTTGAAATGTTTTGGCGACAAGGTCTCATCATTTTACAGTTGAAATGGTCTCATCATTTTGTTGACAAGGTCTCATCATTTTACAGTTGAAATGGTTGGCGACAAGGTCTCATCATTTTACAGTTGAAATGGTTGGCGACAAGGTCTCATCATTTTTTACAGTTGAAATGGTTGGCGACAAGGTCTCATCATTTTACAGTTGAAAATCTCATCATTTTACAGTTGAAATGTTTGACAAGGTCTCATCATTTTACAGTTGAAATGGTTGGTGACAAGGTCTCATCATTTTACAGTTGAAATGGTTGGTGACAAGGTCTCAACATTTTACAGTTGAAATGGTTGGTGACAAGTTGAAATTTCAGGGTCTCATCATTTTACAGTTGAAATGGTTGGCGACAAGGTCTCATCATTTTACAGTTGAAATGGTTGGTGACAAGGTCTCATCATTTTACAGTTGAAATATTTGGTGACAAAAGTCTCATCATTTTACAGTTGAAATGGTTGGTGACAAGGTCTCATCATTTTACAGTTGAAATGGTTGGCGACAAGGTCTCATCATTTTACAGTTGAAATGGTTGGTGACAAGGTCTCATCATTTTACAGTTGAAATGGTTGGCGACAAGGTCTCATCATTTTACAGTCTCATCATTTGAAATGGTTGGTGACAAGGTCTCATCATTTTACAGTTGAAATGGTTGGCGACAAGGTCTCATCATTTTACAGTTGAAATGGTTGGTGACAAGGTCTCATCATTTTACAGTTGAAATGGTTGGTGACAAGGTCTCATCATTTTACAGTTGAAATGGTTGGTGACAAGGTCTCATCATTTTACAGTTGAAATGGTTGGTGACAAGGACTCATCCATTTTACAGTTGAAATGGTTTTGACAAGGTCTCATCATTTTACAGTTGAAATGGTTTGTGACAAGGTCTCATCATTTTACAGTTGAAATGGTTGGTGACAAGGTCTCATCATTTTACAGTGTTGAAATGTTTGGTGACAAGGTCTCATCATTTTACAGTTGAAATGGTTGGTGACAAGGTCTCATCATTTTACAGTTGAAATGGTTGGTGACAAGGTCTCATCATTTTACAGTTGAAATGGTTGGTGACAAGGTCTCATCATTTTACAGTTGAAATGGTTGGTGACAAGGTCTCATCATTTTACAGTTGAAATGGTTGGTGACAAGGTCTACAGTTAAATTTTTTTGTGTTGAAATGGTTGGCGACAAGGTCTCACTCATTTTACAGTTGAAATGGTTGGTGACAAGGTCTCATCATTTTACAGTTGAAATGGTTGGCGACAAGGTCTCATCATTTTACAGTTGAAATGGTTGGTGACAAGGTCTCATCATTTTACAGTTGAAATGGTTGGTGACAAGGTCTCATCATTTTACAGTTGAAATGGTTGGTGACAATGTCTCATCATTTTACACTTGAAATGGTTGGCGACAAGGTCTCATCATTTTACAGTTGAAATGGTTGGTGACAAGGTCTCATCATTTTTACAGTTGAAATGGTTGGTGACAAGGTCTCATCATTTTACAGTTGAAATGTTTGGTGAGGTCTCATCCATTTCTCAGTTGAAATTTACAGTTGAAATGTTTGACAAGGTCTCATCATTTTACAGTTGAAATGGTTGGCGACAAGGTCTCATCATTTTACAGTTGAAATGGTTGGCGACAAGGTCTCATCATTTTACAGTTGAAATGGTTGGTGACAAGGTCTCATCATTTTACAGTTGAAAAATGGTTGGTGACAAGGTCTCATCATTTTACAGTTAAAATGTTTGGTGACAAGGTCTCATCATTTTACAGTTGAAATGGTTGGTGACAAGGTCTCATCATTTTACAGTTGAAATGGTTTGACAAAATTTTACAGTTGAAAATGGTTGGTGACAAGGTCTCATCATTTTTACAGTTGAAATGGTTGGCGACAAGGTCTCATCATTTTACAGTTGAAATGGTTGGTGACAAGGTCTCATCATTTTACAGTTGAAATGGTTATGACAAAGTCTCATCATTTTACAGTTGAAATGGTTGGCGACAAGGTTCCACTCATCATTTTACAGTTGAAATGGTTGGTGACAAGGTCTCAACATTTTACAGTTGAAATTGTGGGCGACAAGGTCTCATCATTTTACAGTTGAAATGGTTGGTGACAAGGTCTCATCATTTTACAGTTGAAATGGTTGGTGACAAGGTCTCATCATTTTACAGTTGAAATGGATTTGGTGACAATGTCTCATCATTTTACAGTTGAAATGGTTAAGGACAAGGTCTCATCATTTTACAGTTGAAATGGTTGGTGACAAGGTCTCATCATTTTACAGTTGAAATGGTTGGCGACAAGGTCTCATCATTTTACAGTTGAAATGGTTGGCGACAAGGTCTCATCATTTTACAGTTGAAATGGTTGGTCTGATCATTTTACAGTTGAAATGGTTTGGTGACAATTTCTCATCATTTTACAGTTGAATGTTTGGTGAAAGTTCTCATCATTTTACAGTTGAAATGGTCTCATCATTTTACAGTTGAAATGGTTGATGACAAGGTCTCATCATTTTTACAGTTGAAATGGTTGGTGACAAGGTCTCATCATTTTACAGTTGAAAATGGTTGGTGACAAGGTCTCATCATTTTACAGTTGAAATGGTTGGTGACAAGGTCTCATCATTTTACAGTTGAAATGGTTGGTGACAAGGTCTCATCATTTTACAGTTGAAATTGTTTTCACATTTTACAGTTGAAATGGTTGGTGACAAGGTCTCATCATTTTACAGTTGAAATGGTTGGTGACAAGGTCTCATCATTTTACAGTTGAAATGGTTGGCGACAAGGTCTCATCATTTTACAGTTGAAATGGTTGGTGACAAGGTCTCATCATTTTACAGTTGAAAATGGTTGGTGACAAGGTCTCATCATTTTACAGTTGAAATGGTTGGTGACAAGGTCTCATCATTTTACAGTTGAAATGGTTGGTGACAAGGTCTCATCATTTTACAGTTGAAAATGGTTATGACAAGGTCTCATCATTTTACAGTTGAAATGGTTGGCGACAAGGTCTCATCATTTTACAGTTGAAATGGTTACAGTTAAATGGTGACAAGGTCTCAATCATTTTACAGTTGAAATGGTTGTGGACAAGGTCTCATCATTTTACAGTTGAAATGGTTGGTTGGTGAAAGGTCTCATCATTTTACAGTTGAAATGGTTGGTGGCGACAAGGTCTCATCATTTTACAGTTGAAATGGTTATGACAAGGTCTCATCATTTTACAGTTGAAATGGAAATATGACAAGGTCTCATCATTTTACAGTTGAAATGGTTGGCGACAAGGTCTCATCATTTTACAGTTGAAATGGTTAAGGACAAGGTCTCATCATTTTACAGTTGAAATGGTTGGTGACAAGGTCTCATCATTTTACAGTTGAAATGGTTGGCGACAAGGTCTCATCATTTTGCAGTTGAAATGATTGGTGACAAGGTCTCATCATTTTACAGTTGAAATGGTTGGCGACAAGGTCTCATCATTTTACAGTTGAAATTGGTGGTGACAAGGTCTCATCATTTTACAGTTGAAATGGTTGGTGACAAGGTCTCATCATTTTACAGTTGAAATGGTTGGTGACAAGGTCTCATCATTTTACAGTTGAAATGTTTGGCGACAAGGTCATCATCAGTTGAAATTTGGCGACAATGTCTCATCATTTTACAGTTGAAATGGTTGGCGACAAGGTCTCATCATTTTACAGTTGAAATGGTTGGTGACAAGGTCTCATCATTTTACAGTTGAAATGGTTGTTGACAAGGTCTCATCATTTTACAGTTGAAATGGTTGGCGACAAGGTCTCATCATTTTACAGTTGAAATGGTTATGACAAGGTCTCATCATTTTACAGTTGAAATGGTTGGTGACAAGGTCTCATCATTTTACAGTTGAAATGGTTGGTGACAAAGGTCTCATCAATTTACAGTTGAAATGGTTGCGACAAAGTCTCATCATTTTACAGTTGAAATGGTTGGTGACAAGGTCTCATCATTTTACAGTTGAAATGGTTGGCGACAAGGTCTCATCATTTTACAGTTGAAATGGTGGCGACAAGGTCTCATCATTTTACAGTTGAAATGGTTGGCGACAAGGTCTCATCATTTTACAGTTGAAATGGTTGGCGACAAGGTCTCATCATTTTACAGTTGAAATGTTTAGACAAGGTCTCATCATTTTAAATGGTTGAAATGTTTGGTGACAAGTTCTCATCATTTTACTGTTGAAATGGTTGGTGACAAGGTCTCATCATTTTACAGTTGAAATGGTAAGGACAAGGTCTCATCATTTTACAGTTGAAATGGTTGGTGACAAGGTCTCATCATTTTTACAGTTGAAAATGGTTGGCGACAAGGTCTCATCATTTTACAGTTGAAATGGTTAAGACAAGGTCTCATCATTTTTACAGTTGAAATGGTTGATGACAAGGTCTCATCATTTTACAGTTGAAATGGTTGGTGACAAGGTCTCATCATTTTACAGTTGAAATGGTTGTGACAAGGTCTCATCATTTTACAGTTGAAATGGTTTGACAAGGTCTCATCATTTTTACAGTTGAAATGGTTGGGTGACAAGGCCTCACTATTTTACAGTTGAAATGGTTGATGACAAGGTCTCATCATTTTACAGTTGAAATGGTTGGTGACAAGGTCTCATCATTTTACAGTTGAAATGGTTGGCGACAAGGTCTCATCATTTTACAGTTGAAATGTTTAAGACAAGGTCTCATCATTTTACAGTTGAAATGGTTGGTGACAAGGTCTCATCATTTTACAGTTGAAATGGTTGGAAGGTCTCATCATTTTACAGTTGAAATGGTTGGTGACAAGGTCTCATCATTTTACAGTTGAAAATGGTGACAAGGTCTCATCATTTTACAGTTGACAAGGTCTCATCATTTTACAGTTGAAAATGGTTGGCGACAAGGTCTCATCATTTTACAGTTGAAATGGTTGGCGACAAGGTCTCATCATTTTACAGTTGAAATGGTTGGCGACAAGGTCTCATCATTTTTTAAAGTTGGCAGACAAAAATGGTTGGCGACAAGGTCTCATCATTTTACAGTTGAAATGTTTGGTGACAAGGTCTCATCATTTTACAGTTGAAAGTTTCATCATTTTTAGTTGACAAAAGGTTCTCATCATTTTACAGTTGAAATGGTTGGTGACAAGGTCTCATCATTTTACAGTTGAAATTTTTACAAGGTGAAATTTTACAGTTGAAATGGTTGGCGACAAGGTCTCATCATTTTACAGTTGAAATGGTTGGCGACAAGGTCTCATCATTTTACAGTTGAAATGTTTGGCGACAAGGTCTCATCATTTTACAGTTGAAATGTTTGGTGACAAGGTCTCATCATTTTACAGTTGAAATGGTTGGCGACAAGGTCTCATCATTTTACTGTTGAAATGGTTGGCGCCAAGGTCTCATCATTTTACAGTTGAAATGGTTGGTGACAAAGGTCTCATCATTTTACAGTTGAAATGGTTATGGACAAGGTCTCATCATTTTACAGTTGAAATGGTTGGCGACAAGGTCTCATCATTTTACAGTTGAAATGGTTGGTGACAAGGTCTCATCATTTTTACAGTTGAAATTGTTGGTGACAAGTTCTCATCATTTTACAGTTGAAATGGTTGGTGACAAGGTCTCATCATTTACAGTTGAAATGGTTGGTGACAAGGTCTCATCATTTTACAGTTGAAATGGTTGGTGACAAGGTCTCATCATTTTACAGTTGAAATGGTTTACGACAAGGTCTCATCATTTTACAGTTGAAATGGTTGGCGACAAGGTCTCATCATTTTACAGTTGAAATGGTTGGCGACAAGGTCTCATCATTTTACAGTTGAAATGGTTGGCGACAAGGTCTCATCATTTTACAGTTGAAATGGTTGGTGACAAGGTCTCATCATTTTACAGTTGAAATGGTTGGTGACAAGGTCTCATCATTTTTACAGTTGAAATGGTTGGCGACAAGGTCTCATCATTTTACAGTTGAAATGGTTGGTGACAAGGTCTCATCATTTTACAGTTGAAATGGTTGGCGACAAGGACTCATCATTTTACAGTTGAAATGGTTGGTGACAAGGTCTCATCATTTTACAGTTGAAATGGTTGGCGACAAGGTCTCATCATTTTACAGTTGAAATGGTTGGTGACAAGGTCTCATCATTTTACAGTTGAAATGGTTGGCGACAAGGTCTCATCATTTTACAGTTGAAATGGTTGGTGACAAAGGTCTCATCATTTTACAGTTGAAATGGTCATGACAAGGTCTCATCATTTTACAGTTGTTCTCATCATTTTACAGTTGAAATGGTTGGACAAGGTCTCATCATTTTACAGTTGAAATGGTTGGCGACAAGTCTCATCATTTTACAGTTGAAATGGTTGGCGACAAGGACTCATCATCTTACAGTTGAAATGGTTGGGGACAAGGTCTCATCATTTTACAGTTGAAATGGTTGGCGACAAGGTCTCATCATTTTACAGTTGAAATGTTTGCAGACAAAGGTCTCATCATTTTACAGTTGAAATGGTTGGCGACAAGGTCTCATCATTTTACAGTTGAAATGGTTGGTGACAAGGTCTCATCATTTTACAGTTGAAAATGGTTGGCGACAAGGTCTCATCATTTTACAGTTGAAATGGTTGGTGACAAGGTCTCATCATTTTACAGTTGAAATGGTTGGCGACAAGGTCTCATCATTTTACAGTTGAAATGGTTGGCGACAAGGTCTCATCATTTTACAGTTGAAATGGTTGGTGACAAGGTCTCATCATTTTACAGTTGAAATGGTTGGCGACAAGGTCTCATCATTTTACAGTTGAAATGGTTGGTGACAAGGTCTCATCATTTTACAGTTGAAATGGTTGGTGACAAGGTCTCATCATTTTACAGTTGAAATGGTTGGTGACAAGGTCTCATCATTTTACAGTTGAAATGGTTGGTGACAAGGTCTCATCATTTTACAGTTGAAATGGTTGGTGACAAGGTCTCATCATTTTACAGTTGAAATGGTTGGCGACAAGGTCTCATCATTTTACAGTTGAAATGGTTGGTGACAAGGTCTCATCATTTTACAGTTGAAATGGTTGGCGACAAAGTCTCATCATTTTACAGTTGAAATGGTTGGTGACAAGGTCTCATCATTTTACAGTTGAAATGGTTTGGTGACAAGGTCTCATCATTTTACAGTTGAAATGGTTGGTGACAAGGTCTCAACATTTTACAGTTGAAATTGTTGGTGACAAGGCCTCATCATTTTACAGTTGAAATGGTTGGCGACAAGGTCTCATCATTTTACAGTTGAAATGGTTGGTGACAAGGTCTCATCATTTTACAGTTGAAATGGTTGGCGACAAGGTCTCATCATCTTACAGTTGAAATGGTTGGTTGACAAGGTCTCATCATTTTACAGTTGAAATGGTTGGTGACAAGGTCTCATCATTTTGAAACAGTTGAAATGGTTGGTGACAAGGTCTCATCATTTTACAGTTGAAATGGTTGGCGACAAGGTCTCTCATCATTTTACAGTTGAAATGGTTGGTGACAAGGTCTCATCATTTTACAGTTGAAATGGTTGGTGACAAGGTCTCAACATTTTACAGTTGTTATGGTTGGCGACAAGGACTCATCATTTTACAGTTGAAATGGTTGGTGACAAGGTCTCATCATTTTACAGTTGAAATGGTTGGTGACAAGGTCTCATCATTTTACAGTTGAAATGGTTGGTGACAAGGTCTCATCATTTTACAGTTGAAATGGTTGGTGACAAGGTCTCATCATTTTACAGTTGAAATGTTTGGTGACAAGGTCTCATCATTTTACAGTTGAAATGGTTGGTGACAAGGTCTCATCATTTACAGTTGAAATGTTTGGCGACAAGGTCTCATCATTTTACAGTTGAAATGGTTGGTCTCATCATTGACAAGGTCTCATCATTTTACAGTTGAAATGGTTGGCGACAAGGTCTCATCATTTTACAGTTGAAATGGTTGGTGACAAGGTCTCATCATTTTACAGTTGAAATGGTTGGTGACAAGGTCTCATCATTTTACAGTTGAAATGGTTGGTGACAAGGTCTCATCATTTTACAGTTGAAATGGTTGGTGACAAGGTCTCATCATTTTACAGTTGAAATGGTTGGTGACAAGGTCTCATCATTTTACAGTTGAAAAATGGAAATGTTGAAATGGTTGGTGACAAGGTCTCATCATTTTACAGTTGAAATGGTTGGCGACAAGGTCTCATCATTTTACAGTTGAAATGGTTGGCGACAAGGTCTCATCATTTTACAGTTGAAATGGTTGGTGACAAGGTCTCATCATTTTACAGTTGAAATTGTTGGCGACAAGGTCTCATCATTTTACAGTTGAAATGGTTGGTGACAAGTTCTCATCATTTTACAGTTGAAATGGTTGGTGACAAGGTCTCATCATTTTACAGTTGAAATGTTTGGCGACAAGGTCTCATCATTTTACAGTTGAAATGTTTGGTGACAAAGGTCTCATCATTTTACAGTTGAAATGGTTGGTGACAAGGTCTCATCATTTTACAGTTGAAATGGTTGGTGACAAGGTCTCATCATTTTACAGTTGAAATGGTTGGTGACAAGGTCTCATCATTTTACAGTTGAAATGGTTGGCGACAAGGTCTCATCATTTTACAGTTGAAATGGTTGGTGACAAGGTCTCATCATTTTACAGTTGAAATGGTTGGCGACAAGGTCTCATCATTTTACAGTTGAAATGGTTGACAAGGTCTCATCATTTACAGTTGAAATGGTTGGCGACAAGGTCTCATCATTTTACAGTTGAAATGGTTGGTGACAAGGTCTCACATCATTTTTACAGTTGAATTATGGTTGGTGATAAGGTCTCATCATTTTACAGTTGAAATGGTTGGTGACAAGGTCTCATCATTTTACAGTTGAAATGGTTGGCGACAAGGTCTCATCATTTTACAGTTGAAATGGTTGGCGACAATGTCTCATCATTTTACAGTTGAAATGGTTGGTGACAAGGTCTCATCATTTTACAGTTGAAATGTTTGGCGACAAGGTCTCATCATTTTACAGTTGAAATGGTTGGTGACAAGGTCTCATCATTTTACAGTTGAAATGGTTGGCGACAAGGTCTCATCATTTTACAGTTGAAATGGTTGGTGACAAGGTCTCATCATTTTACAGTTGTTGAAATTTTGGTTGAAATGGTTGGTGACAAGGTCTCATCATTTTACAGTTGAAATGGTTGGTGACAAGGTCTCATCATTTTACAGTTGAAATGGTTGGTGACAAGGTCTCATCATTTTACAGTTGAAATGGTTTGACAAGGTCTCATCATTTTACAGTTGAAATGGTTGGCGACAAGGTCTCATCATTTTACAGTTGAAATGGTTGGCGACAAGGTCTCATCATTTTACAGTTGAAATGGTTTGGTGACAAGGTCTCATCATTTTACAGTTGAAATGTTTGGTGACAAGGTCTCAGTTGAAATTTGGCGACAAGTTGAAATGGTTGGTGACAAGGTCTCATCATTTCACAGTTGAAATGGTTGGTGACAAGGTCTCATCATTTTACAGTTGAAATGGTTTGCGACAAGGTCTCATCATTTTACAGTTGAAATGGTTGGCGACAAGGTCTCATCATTTTACAGTTGAAATGGTTGACGACAAGGTCTCATCATTTTACAGTTGAAATGGTTGGTGACAATGTCTCATCATTTTACTGTTGAAAGTTGAAATGGTTGGCAGTTGAAAAGGTCTCATCATTTTACAGTTGAAATGGTTGGTGACAAGGTCTCATCATTTTACAGTTGAAATGATTGGTGACAAGGTCTCATCATTTTACAGTTGAAATGGTTGGCGACAAGGTCTCATCATTTTACAGTTGAAATGGTTGGTGACAAGGTCTCATCATTTTACAGTTGAAATGGTTGGTGACAAAGGTCTCATCATTTTACAGTTGAAATGGTTGGTGACAAGGTCTCATCATTTTACAGTTGAAATGTTTGGTGACAAGGTCTCATCATTTTACAGTTGAAATGGTTGGTTGTGACAAGGTCTCATCATTTTACAGTTGAAATGGTTATGACAAGGTCTCATCATTTTACAGTTGAAATGGTTGGCGACAAGGTCTCATCATTTTACAGTTGAAATGGTTGTGACAAGGTCTCATCATTTTACAGTTGAAATGGTTGGTGACAAGGTCTCATCATTTTACAGTTGAAATGTTTGGTGAAAGGTCTCATCATTTTACAGTTGAAATGGTTGGTGACAAGGTCTCATCATTTTACAGTTGAAATGGTTGGTGACAAGGTCTCATCATTTTACAGTTGAAATGGATTGGTGACAAGGTCTCATCATTTTACAGTTGAAATGGTTGGTGACAAGGTCTCATCATTTTTACAGTTGAAATGGTTGGCGACAAGGTCTCATCATTTTACAGTTGAAATGTTTGGTGACAAGGTCTCATCATTTTACAGTTGAAATGGTTGGTGACAAGGTCTCATCATTTTACAGTTGAAATGTTTTGGCGACAAGGTCTCATCATTTTACAGTTGAAATGGTTGGCGACAAGGTCTCATCATTTTACAGTTGAAATGGTTGGTGACAAGGTCTCATCATTTTACAGTTGAAATGGTTGGTGACAAGGTCTCATCATTTTACAGTTGAAATGGTTGGCGACAAGGTCTCATCATTTTACAGTTGAAATGGTTGGTGACAAGGTCTCATCATTTTACAGTTGAAATGGTTGGTGACAAGGTCTCATCATTTTACAGTTGAAATGGTTGGTGACAAGGTCTCATCATTTTACAGTTGAAATGGTTGGCGACAAGGTCTCATCATTTTACAGTTGAAATTGTTGGTGACAAGGTCTCATCATTTTACAGTTGAAATGGTTGGTGACAAGGACTCATCATTTTACAGTTGAAATGGTTGGTGACAAGGTCTCATCATTTTACAGTTGAAATGGTTGGCGACAAGGACTCATCATTTTACAGTTGAAATGGTTTGGTGACAAGGTCTCATCATTTTACAGTTGAAATGGTTGGTGACAAGGTCTCATCATTTTACAGTTGAAATGGTTGGTGACAAGGTCTCATCATTTTACAGTTGAAATGATTGGCGACAAGGTCTCATCATTTTACAGTTGAAATGGTTGGTGACAAGGTCTCATCATTTTACAGTTGAAATGTTTGGCGACAAGGTCTCATCATTTTACAGTTGAAATGGTTGGTGACAAGGTCTCATCATTTTACAGTTGAAATGGTTGGTGACAAGGTCTCATCATTTTACAGTTGAAATGTTTATGACAAGGTCTCATCATTTTACAGTTGAAATGGTTGGCGACAAGGTCTCATCATTTTTACAGTTGAAAATGGTTGGTGACAAGGTCTCATCATTTTACAGTTGAAATGGTTGGCGACAAGGTCTCAAAGTTGGTTGGTGACAAGGTCTCATCATTTTACAGTTGAAATGGTTGGTGACAAAGTCTCATCATTTTACAGTTGAAATTGTTGGTGACAAGGTCTCATCATTTTACAGTTGAAATGGTTGGTGACAAGGTCTCAACATTTTACAGTTGAAATTGTTGGTGACAAGGCCTCATCATTTTACAGTTGAAATGGTTGGCGACAAGGTCTCATCATTTTACAGTTGAAATGGTTTGAAATGGTTGGTGACAAGGTCTCATCATTTTACAGTTGAAATGGTTGGTGACAAGGTCTCATCATTTTACAGTTGAAATGGTTGGCGACAAGGTCTCATCATTTTACAGTTGAAATGGTTGGTGACAAGGTCTCATCATTTTACAGTTGAAATGGTTGGCGACAAGGTCTCATCATTTTACAGTTGAAATGGTTGGCGACAAGGTCTCATCATTTTACAGTTGAAATGGTTGGTGACAAGGTCTCATCATTTTACAGTTGAAATGGTTGGTGACAAGGTCTCATCATTTTACAGTTGAAATGGTTGGCGACAAGGTCTCATCATTTTACAGTTGAAATGGTTGGCGACAAGTTCTCATCATTTACAGTTGAAATGGTTGGCGACAAGGTCTCATCATTTTACAGTTGAAATGGTTGGCGACAAGGTCTCATCATTTTACAGTTGAAATGATTGGCGACAAGATCTCATCATTTTACAGTTGAAATGGTTGGTGACAAGGTCTCATCATTTTACAGTTGAAATGGTTGGTGACAAGGTCTCATCATTTTACAGTTGAAATGTTTGGCGACAAGGTCTCATCATTTTGCAGTTGAAATGATTGGTGACAAGGTCTCATCATTTTACAGTTGAAATGTTTGGTGACAAGGTCTCATCATTTTACAGTTGAAATGGTTGGTGACAAGGTCTCATCATTTTACAGTTGAAATGGTTGGCGACAAGGTCTCATCATTTTACAGTTGAAATGGTTGGTGACAAGGTCTCATCATTTTACAACATTTGAAATGAGTTGTTGTTGACAAGGTCTCATCATTTTACAGTTGAAATGGTTGGTGACAAGGTCTCATCATTTTACAGTTGAAATGGTTGGCGACAAGGTCTCATCATTTTACAGTTGAAATGGTTGGTGACAAGGTTTCATCATTTTACTGTTGAAATGGTTGGTGACAAGGTCTCATCATTTTACTGTTGAAATGGTTGGCGACAAGGTCTCATCATTTTACAGTTGAAATGTTTGGCGACAAGGTCTCATCATTTTACAGTTGAAATGGTTGGTGACAAGGTCTCATCATTTTACAGTTGAAATGGTTGGTGACAAGGTCTCTCATCATTTTACAGTTGAAATGGTTGGTGACAAGGTCTCATCATTTTACAGTTGAAATGGTTTGGTGACAAGGTCTCATCATTTTACAGTTGAAATTGTTGGCGACAAGGTCTCATCATTTTACAGTTGAAATGGTTGGTGACAAGGTCTCAGGTCTCATTTTACAGTTGAAATGGTTGGTGACAAGGTCTCATCATTTTACAGTTGAAATGGTTGGTGACAAGGTCTCATCATTTTACAGTTGAAATGGTTGGTGACAAGGTCTCATCATTTTACAGTTGAAATGGTTGGCGACAAGGTCTCATCATTTTACAGTTGAAATGGTTGGTGACAAGGTCTCATCATTTTACAGTTGAAATGGTTGGCAGGACAAGGTTCTCATCATTCATTTTACAGTTGAAATGGTTGGTGACAAGGTCTCATCATTTTACAGTTGAAATGGTTGGCGACAAGGACTCATCATCTTACAGTTGAAATGGTTGGGGACAAGGTCTCATCATTTTACAGTTGAAATGGTTGGCGACAAGGTCTCATCATTTTACAGTTGAAATGGTTGGTGACAAGGTCTCATCATTTTACAGTTGAAATTGTTGGTGACAAGGTCTCATCATTTTACAGTTGAAATGGTTGGTGAGAAGGTCTCAACATTTTACAGTTGAAATGGTTGGTGACAAGGCATCATCATTTTACAGTTGAAATGGTTGGTGACAAGGTCTCATCATTTTACAGTTGAAATGGTTGGTGACAAGGTCTCATCATTTTACAGTTGAAATGGTTTATGACAAGGTCTCATCATTTTACAGTTGAAATGGTTGGTGACAAGGTCTCATCATTTTACAGTTGAAATGGTTGGTGACAAGGTCTCATCATTTTACAGTTGAAATGGTTGGTGACAAGGTCTCATCATTTTACAGTTGAAATGGTTGGCGACAAGGTCTCATCATTTTACTGTTGAAATGGTTGGTGACAAGGTCTCATCATTTTACAGTTGAAATGGTTGGCGACAAGGTCTCATCATTTTACAGTTGAAATGGTTGGCGACAAGGTCTCATCATTTTACAGTTGAAATGTTTGGTGACAAGGTCTCATCATTTTACAGTTGAAATGGTTGGTGACAAGGTCTCATCATTTTACAGTTGAAATGGTTGGCGACAAGGTCTCATCATTTACAGTTGAAATGGTTGACAAGGTCTCATCATTTTACAGTTGAAATGGTTGGTGACAAGGTCTCATCATTTTACAGTTGAAATGGTTGGCGACAAGGTCTCATCATTTTACAGTTGAAAGTTGAAATGGTTTGGCGACAAGGTCTCATCATTTTTATAGTTGAAAATGGTTTGACAAGGTCTCATCATTTTACAGTTGAAATGATTGGCGACAAGGTCTCATCATTTTACAGTTGAAATGGTTGGTGACAAGGTCTCATCATTTTACAGTTGAAATGGTTGGTGACAAGGTCTCATCATTTTACAGTTGAAATGGTTGGTGACAAGGTCTCATCATTTTACAGTTGAAATGGTTGGTGACAAGGTCTCATCATTTTACAGTTGAAATGGTTGGTGACAAGGTCTCATCATTTTACAGTTGAAATGGTTTGCGACAAAGGTCTCATCATTTTACAGTTGAAATGGTTGGCGACAAGGTCTCATCATTTTACAGTTGGTTGAAATGGTTGGTGACAAGGTCTCATCATTTTACAGTTGAAATGGTTGGTGACAAGGTCTCATCATTTTACAGTTGAAATGTTTGGTGACAAGGTCTCATCATTTTACAGTTGAAATGGTAGGTGACAAGGTCTCATCATTTTACAGTTGAAATGTTTTGCGACAAGGTCTCATCATTTTACAGTTGAAATGGTTGGTGACAAGGTCTCATCATTTTACAGTTGAAATGGTTGGTGACAAGGTCTCATCATTTTACAGTTGAAATGGTTGGTGACAAGGTCTCATCATTTTACAGTTGAAATGGTTGGTGACAAGGTCTCATCATTTTACAGTTGAAATGGTTGGTGACAAGGTCTCATCATTTTACAGTTGAAATGGTTGGTGACAAGGTCTCATCATTTTACAGTTGAAATGGTTTGGCGACAAGGTCTCATCATTTTACAGTTGAAATGGTTGGTGACAAGGTCTCATCATTTTACAGTTGAAAATGGTTGGCGACAAGGTCTCATCATTTTACAGTTGAAATGGTTGGTGACAAGGTCTCATCATTTTACAGTTGAAATGGTTGGTGACAAGGTCTCATCATTTTACAGTTGAAATGGTTGGCGACAAGGTCTCATCATTTTACAGTTGAAATGGTTGGCGACAAGGTCTCATCATTTTACAGTTGAAATGGTTGGTGACAAGGTCTCATCATTTTAGGAGTTGAATGGTTGAAATGTTTGGCGACAAGGTCTCATCATTTTACAGTTGAAATGGTTGGCGACAAGGTCTCATCATTTTACAGTTGAAATGGTTGGCGACAAGGTCTCATGAAATTTTGACAACATTTTGCTGAAATGGTTGGTGACAAGGTCTCATCATTTTTTACAGTTGAAATGGTTGGCGACAAGGTCTCATTGAAATTTTTGACAGTTGAAATGAAACGTTTGGTGACAAGGTCTCATCATTTTTACAGTTGAAATGTTTGGTGACAAGGTCTCATCATTTTACAGTTGAAATGGTTGGTCAAGGTCTCATCATTTTACAGTTGAAATGGTTGGCGACAAGGTCTCATCATTTTACAGTTGAAATGGTTGGTGACAAGGTCTCATCATTTTGAAATGTTGAAATTCATTTTTGTTGTGACAAGGTCTCATCATTTTACAGTTGAAATGGTTGGTGAGAAAGGTCTCATCATTTTACAGTTGAAATGGTTGAATGACAAGGTCTCATCATTTTACAGTTGAAATGGTTGGTGACAGGTCTCATCATTTTACAGTTGAAATGGTTAAGGTCTCATCATTTTACAGTTGAAATGGTTGGTGACAAGGTCTCATCATTTTACAGTTGAAATGGTTGGCGACAAGGTCTCATCATTTTACAGTTGAAATGGTTGGTGACAAGGTCTCATCATTTTACAGTTGAAATGGTTTATGACAAGGTCTCATCATTTTACAGTTGAAATGGTTGGTGACAAGGTCTCATCATTTTACAGTTGAAATGGTTGGTGACAAGGTCTCATCATTTTACAGTTGAAATGGTTGGTGACAAGGTCTCATCATTTTACAGTTTGAAATGGTTGGCGACAAGGTCTCATCATCATTTTACAGTTGAAATGGTTGGTGACACATCATCATTTTACAGTTGAAATGGTTGGTGACAAGGTCTCATCATTTTACAGTTGAAATGGTTGGTGACAAGGTCTCATCATTTTACAGTTGAAATGGTTGTTGACAAGGTCTCATCATTTTACAGTTGAAATGGTTGGTGACAAGGTCTCATCATTTTTTACAGTTGAAATGGTTGGCGACAAGGTCTCATTTTTTTACAGTTGAAATGGTTGGCGACAAGGTCTCATCATTTTACAGTTGAAATGGTTGGCGACAAGGTCTCATCATTTTACAGTTGAAATGGTTGGTGACAAGGTCTCATCATTTTACAGTTGAAATGGTGACAAGGCCTCATCATTTTGTTGACAAGTTCTCATCATCATTTTACAGTTGAAATGGTTGGTGACAAGGTCTCATCATTTTACAGTTGAAATGGTTGGCGACAAGGTCTCATCATTTTACAGTTGAAATGGTTGCGACAAGGTCTCATCATTTTACAGTTGAAATGGTTGGCGACAAGGTCTCATCATTTTACAGTTGAAATGGTTGGCGACAAGGTCTCATCATTTTACAGTTGAAATGGTTGGTGACAAGGTCTCATCATTTTACAGTTGAAATGGTTGGCGACAAGGTCTCATCATTTTACAGTTGAAATGATTGGCGACAAGATCTCATCATTTTACAGTTTAAATGGTTGGCGACAAGGTCTCATCATTTTACAATTTAAATGTGTGGCGACAAGGTCTCATCATTTTACAGTTGAAATGTTTGGTGACAAGGTCTCATCATTTTACAGTTGAAATGGTTGGCGACAAGGTCTCATCATTTTACTGTTGAAATGTTTGGCGACAAGGTCTCATCATTTTACAGTTGAAATGTTTGGCGACAAGGTCTCATCATTTTACAGTTGAAATGGTTGGTGACAAGGTCTCATCATTTTACAGTTGAAATGGTTGGCGACAAGGTCTCATCATTTTACTGTTGAAATGGTTGGCGACAAGGTCTCATCATTTTACTGTTGAAATGGTTGGCGACAAGGTCTCATCATTTTACAGTTGAAATGGTTGGCGACAAGGTCTCATCATTTTACAGTTGAAATGGTTGGTGACAAGGTCTCATCATTTTACAGTTGAAATGGTTGGTGACAATGTCTCATCATTTTACACTTGAAATGGTTGGCGACAAGGTCTCATCTTTTTACAGTTGAAATTGTTGGCGACAAGGACTCATCATTTTGCAGTTGAAATGATTGGTGACAAGGTCTCATCATTTTACAGTTGAAATGGTTGGTGACAAGGTCTCATCATTTTACAGTTGAAATGGTTGGTGACAAGATCTCATCATTTTACAGTTGAAATGGTTGGTGATAATTTCATCATCATTTACAGTTGAAATGTTGGCGACAAGGTTCTCATCATTTTACTGTTGAAATGTTTGACAAGGTCTCATCATTTACAGTTGAAATGGTTGGTGACAAGGTCTCATCATTTTACAGTTTGGTTGGTTGACAAGGTCTCATCATTTTACAGTTGAAATGGTTGGTGACAAGGTCTCATCATTTTACAGTTGAAATGGTTGGTGACAAGGTCTCATCATTTTACAGTTGAAATGGTTGGTGACAAGGTCTCATCATTTTACAGTTGAAATGGTTGGCGACAAGGTCTCATCATTTTACAGTTGAAATGGTTTGGTGACAAGTTCTCATCATTTTACAGTTGAAATGGTTGGCGAAAAGGTCTCATCATTTTACAGTTGAAATGTTTGGCGACAAGGTCTCATCATTTTCACAGTTGAAATGGTTGGTGACAAGGTCTCATCATTTTACAGTTGAAATGGTTGGTGACAAGGTCTCATCATTTTACAGTTGAAATGGTTGGCGACAAGGTCTCATCATTTTACAGTTGAAATGGTTGGTGACAAGGTCTCATCATTTTACAGTTGAAATGGTTAAGACAAGGTCTCACATTTTACAGTTGAAATGGTTGGCGACAAGGTCTCATCATTTTACAGTTGAAATGGTTGGTGACAAGGTCTCATCATTTTACAATTTGAAATGGTTGGCGACAAGGTCTCATCATTTTACGACAAGGTTGAAATGGTTCATCATATTTGACAAGGTCTCATCATTTTACAGTTGAAATGGTTGGTGACAAGGTCTCATCATTTTTTTAAAGTTGAAATGGTTGGCGACAAGGTCTCATCATTTTACAGTTGAAATGGTTGGTGACAAGGATCTCATCATTTTACAGTTGAAATGCATTTGGTGACAAGGTCTCATCATTTTACAGTTGAAATGGTTGGCGACAAGGTCTCATCATTTTACAGTTGAAATGGTTGGCGACAAGGTCTCATCATTTTACAGTTGAAATGGTTGGTGACAAGGTCTCATCATTTTACAGTTGAAAATCATTTTACAGTTGCGCTGGCGATGAAGGTCTCATCATTTTACAGTTGAAATGGTTGGTGACAAGGTCTCATCATTTTACAGTTGAAATGGTTGGTGACAAGGTCTCATCATTTTACAGTTAAATGGTTGGTGACAAGGTCTCATCATTTACAGTTGAAATGGTTGTGACAAGGACACAGTTGAAAGGACTCATCATTTTACAGTTGAAATGGTTGGTGACAAGGTCTCATCATTTTACAGTTGAAATGGTTGGCGACAAGGTCTCATCATTTTACAGTTGGAAATGGTTGGTGACAAGGTCTCATCATTTTACAGTTGAAATGGTTGGCGACAAGGTCTCATCATTTTACAGTTGAAATGGTTGGTGACAAGGTCTCATCATTTTACAGTTGAAAATGGTTATGACAAGGTCTCATCATTTTACAGTTGACAAAATGGTTGGCGACAAGGTCTCATCATTTTACAGTTGAAATGGTTGGTGACAAGGTCTCATCATTTTACAGTTGAAATGGTTGGTGACAAGGTCTCATCATTTTACAGTTGAAATGTTTGGTGACAAGGTCTCATCATTTTACAGTTTAAATGGTGGCGACAAGGTCTCATCATTTTACAGTTGAAATGTTTTGGTGACAAGGTCTCATCATTTTACAGTTGAAATGGTTGGCGACAAGGTCTCATCATTTACAGTTGAAATGGTTGGCGACAAGGTCTCTCATCAGTTGAAATTTTTACAGTTGAAATGGTTGGTGACAAGGTCTCATCATTTTACAGTTGAAATGGTTGGCGATTACAAGGTCTCATCATTTTACAGTTGAAAATGAAATGGTTGAAATGGTGACAAGGTCTCATATTTTACAGTTGAAATGGTTGGCGACAAGGTCTCATCATTTTACAGTTGAAATGGTTGGTGACAAGGTCTCATCATTTTACAGTTGAAAAAATGGTTTTTGACAAGGTCTCATCATTTTACAGTTGAAATGGTTGGCGACAAGGTCTCATCATTTTACAGTTGAAATGGTTGGTGACAAGGTCTCATCATATTTTACAGTTGAAATGGTTGGTGACAAGGTCTCATCATTTTACAGTTGAAATGGTTGGTGACAAGGTCTCATCATTTTACAGTTGAAATGTTTGGCGACAAGGTCTCATCATTTTACAGTTGAAATGGTTGGTGACAAGGTCTCATCATTTACAGTTGAAAGGTTGGCGACAAGGTCTCATCATTTTACAGTTGAAATGGTTGGCGACAAGGTCTCATCATTTTACAGTTGAAATGGTTGGTGACAAGGTCTCATCATTTTACAGTTGAAATGGTTGGTGACAAGGTCTCATCATTTTACAGTTGAAATGGTTGGTGACAAGGTCTCATCATTTTACAGTTGAAATGGTTGGTGACAAGGTCTCATCATTTTACAGTTGAAATGATTGGCGACAAGATCTCATCATTTTACAGTTTAAATGGTTGGCGACAAGGTCTCATCATTTTACAGTTGAAATGATTGGCGACAAGGTCTCATCATTTTACAGTTGAAATGTTTGGTGACAAGTTCTCATCATTTTACTGTTGAAATGTTTGGTGACAAGTTCTCATCATTTTACTGTTGAAATGTTTGGCGACAAGGTCTCATCATTTTACAGTTGAAATGTTTGGCGACAAGGTCTCATCATTTTACAGTTGAAATGGTTGGTGACAAGGTCTCATCATTTTACAGTTGAAATGGTTGGCGACAAGGTCTCATCATTTTACAGTTGAAATGGTTGGCGACAAGGTCTCATCATTTTACAGTTGAAATGGTTTGCGACAAGGTCTCATCTTTTTACAGTTGAAATGGTTGGTGACAAGGTCTCATCATTTTGAAAAGTTGAAATGGTTTGGTGACAAGGTCTCATCATTTTACAGTTGAAATGGTTGGTGACAAGGTCTCATCATTTTACAGTTGAAATGGTTGGCGACAAGGTCTCATCATTTTACAGTTGAAAAAATTGACAAGTTCTCATCATTTTAGTTGAAATGAAGGACAAGGTCTCATCATTTTACAGTTGAAATGGTTGGCGACAAGGTCTCATCATTTACAGTTGAAATGGTTGGCGATAAGGTCTCATCATTTTACAGTTGAAATGGTTGGTGACAATTTTCTCATCATTTTACAGTTGAAATGGTTGGTGACAAGGTCTCATCATTTACAGTTGAAATGTTTGGCGACAAGGTCTCATCATTTTACAGTTGAAATGTTTGGCGACAAGGTCTCATCATTTTACAGTTGAAATGGTTGGTGACAAGGTCTCATCATTTTACAGTTGAAATGGTTTGCGACAAGGTCTCATCTTTTTACAGTTGAAATGGTTGGTGACAAGGTCTCATCATTTTACAGTTGAAATGGTTGGTGACAAGGTCTCATCATTTTACAGTTGAAATGATTGGTGACAAGGTCTCATCATTTTACAGTTGAAATGGTTGGTGACAAGGTCTCATCATTTTATAGTTGAAATGTTTGGTGACAAGTTCTCATCATTTTACAGTTGAAATGGTTGGTGACAAGGTCTCATCATTTTACAGTTGAAATGGTTGGTGACAAGGTCTCATCATTTACAGTTGAAATGAATTTGGTGACAAGGCCTCATCATTTTACAGTTGAAATTTTATATCTCATCATTTTACAGTTGAAATGGTTTGCGACAAGGTCTCATCATTTTACAGTTGAAATGGTTGGCGACAAGGTCTCATCATTTTACAGTTGAAATGGTTGGTGACAAGGTCTCATCATTTTACAGTTGAAATGGTTGGTGACAAGGTCTCATCATTTTACAGTTGAAATGGTTGGCGACAAGGTCTCATCATTTTGCAGTTGAAATGATTGGTGACAAGGTCTCATCATTTACAGTTGAAATGGTTGGTGACAAGGTCTCATCATTTTACAGTTGAAATGGTTGGTGACAGGTCTCATCATTTTACAGTTGAAAATGGTTTTCTCATCATTTTACAGCAGTTGAAATGGTTGGTGACAAGGTCTCATCATTTTACAGTTGAAATGGTTGGCGACATGGACTCATCTTTTACAGTTGAAATTGTTGGTGACAGGTCTCATTTTGCAGTTGAAATGATTGGTGACAAGGTCTCATCATTTTACAGTTGAAATGGTTGGCGACAAGGTCTCATCATTTTACAGTTGAAATGATTGGCGACAAGATCTCATCATTTTACAGTTGAAATGTTTGGTGACAAGTTCTCATCATTTTACTGTTGAAATGTTTGGTGACAAGTTCTCATCATTTTACAGTTGAAATGGTTTGACAAGGTCTCATCATTTTACAGTTGAAATGTTTGGCGACAAGGTCTCATCATTTTACAGTTGAAATGGTTGGCGACAAGGTCTCATCATTTTACAGTTGAAATGGTTGGCGACAAGGTCTCATCTTTTTACAGTTGAAATCTTTGGTGACAAGGTCTCATCATTTTACAAAGTTGAAAACGTTGGCGACCAAGGTCTCATCATTTTACAGTTGAAATGGTTGGTGACAAGGTCTCATCATTTTACAGTTTTTGACAAGTCTCAACATTTTGAAATTGTTGGGGGCCTCATCATTTTACATGGTTGGCAAAAGTCTCATCATTTTACAGTTGAAATGGTTGGTGACAAGGTCTCAACATTTTACAGTTGAAATGGTTGGTGACAAGGCCTCATCATTTTACAGTTAAAATAGTTGGTGACAAGGTCTCATCATTTTACAGTTGAAATGGTTGGTGACAGGTCTCATCATTTTACAGTTGAAATGGTTGGCGACAAGGACTCATCATTTTACAGTTGAAATGGTTGGTGACAAGGTCTCATCATTTTACAGTTGAAAATGGTTGGCGACAAGGTCTCATCATTTTTACAGTTGAATGTGATTGGTGACAAGGTCTCATCATTTTACAGTTGAAATGGTTGACAAGGTCTCTCATCATTTACAGTTGAGAATGGTTTGGTGACGAGTCTCATCATTTTACAGTTGGAAATGTTTGGCGACAAAGTCTCATCATTTTTGCAGTTTAAATGGTTGGTGACAAGGTCACATCATTTTACAATTTAAATAGTTGGCGACAATGTCTCATCATTTTACAGTTGAAATGTTTGGCGACAGTTCTTATCATTTTACTGTTGAAATGTTTGGTGACAAGTTCTCATCATTTACTGTTGAAATGTTTGGTGACAAGGTCTCATCATTTTACTGTTGAAATGTTTGGCGACAAGGTCTCATCATTTTTACATGTTGGCGAAAATGTTTGGTGACAAGGTCTCATCATTTTACAGTTGAAATGGTTGCGACAATGTCTCATCTTTTACAGTTGAAATGGTTACGCCAAGGTCTCATCATTTTACAGTTGAAATCGTTGGTGACAAGGCATCATCATTTTACAGTTGAAACGTTTGGTGACAAGGTCTCATCATTTTACAGTTGCTGTTGGTTGGTGACAAGGTCTCATCATTTTACAGTTGAAATGGTTGGGTGACAAGGTCTCATCATTTTACAGTTGAAATGGTTGGTGACAAGGTCTCATCATTTTACAGTTGAAATGGTTGGTGACAGGTCTCATCAACAGTTGAAATGGTTGGTGACAAGGTCTCATCATTTTACAGTTGAAATGTTTGGTTACAGTCTCATCATTTGTTGAAATGGTTGGCGACAAGGTCTCATCATTTTACAGTTGAAATGGTTGGCGACAAGGTCTCATCATTTTACAGTTGAAATGGTTGGCCTTGATGAATGAGGTCTCTCATCATTTTACAGTTGAAATGGTTGGTGACAAGGTCTCACTATTTTACAGTTTTTACAGATCTCATCATTTTACAGTTGAAATGGTTGGTCTCATCATTTTACAGTTGAAATGTGACAGGTCTCATCATTTTTTTACATGTTTGTTGACAAAATTTTGTTGGAATGTGACAAGGTCTCATCATTTTACAGTTGAAATGGTTAGTGAGCAAGGTCTCATCATTTTACAGTTGAAATGGTTGGCGACAAGGGTCTACATCATTTTACATTTGAAAATGGTTGGCGACAAATGTCTCATCATTTTACAGTTGAAATGTTTGGTGACAAGGTCTCATCATTTTTACTGTTGAAATGTTTATGACAAGTTCTCATCATTTTACTGTTGAAATGTTTGGCAACAAAAGGTCTCATCATTTTACAGTTGAAATGTTTGGCGACAAGGTCTCATCATTTTACAGTTGAAATGGTTGGTGACAAGGCTCTCATCATTTACAGTTGAAAATGTGGTTGACAAGGTCATCATTTTACATGAAATGGTTGGCGACAAGGTCTCATTTTTACAGTTGAAAATGGTTGGCGACAAGGTCTCATCATTTTACAGTTGAAATAGTTTGGTGACAAGGTCTCATCACTATTTTACAGTTGAAATGGTTGGCGACAAGGTCTCATCATTTTACAGTTGAAATGGTTGGTGACAAGGTCTCATCATTTTTACAGTTGAAATGGTTGGTGACAAGGTCTCATCATTTTACAGTTGAAATTTTTGGTGACAAGGTCTCATCATTTTACAGTTGAAATGGTTGGTGACAAGGTCTCATCATTTTACAGTTGAAAAAATGGTTGGCGACAAGGTCTCATCATTTACAGTTGAAATGGTTGTGACAAGGTCTCATCATTTTACAGTTGAAATGGTTGGTGACAAGGTCTCATCATTTTACAGTTAAAATGGGGCGACAAGGACTCATCATTTACAGTTGAAATGTATGGTGACAAGGTCTCATCATTTCACAGTTGAAATGGTTGGCGACAAGGACTCATCATTTTACAGTTAAATGGTTGGTGACAAGGTCTCATCATTTTACAGTTGAAATGGTTGGCGACAAGGTCTCATCATTTTACAGTTGAAATGGTTGGTGACAAGGTCTCATCATTTACAGTTGAAATGGTTGGCGACAAAGGTCTCATCATTTTACAGTTGAAATGATTATGACAAGTTCTCATCATTTACAGTTGAAATGGTTGGCGACAAGGTCTCACTACTCTCACAGTTGAAATGGCTATGACAATGTCTCATCATTTTACAGTTGAAATGGTTGGCGACAAGGTCTCATCATTTTACAGTGCTGAAATGGTTGAGACAAGGTCTCATCATTTTACAGTTGAAATGACATAAGGTCTCACTTTCTCTTACAGTTGAAATTGTTGGTGAGAAGGTCTCATCATTTCATACAGTTGAAAATGGTTGGTGACAAGGCCTCATCATTTACAGTTGAAAATGGTTGGTGACAATGTTCCCATCATTTACAGTTGAAATGGTTGGTGACAAGGTCTCATCATTTTACTGTTGAAATGGTTGGTGACAAAGGTCTCATCATTTACAGTTGAAATGGTTGGCGACAAGGTCTCATCATTTACAGTTGAAATGGTTTGGCGACAAGGTCTCATCATTTTACAGTTTAAATGGTTGGCGACAAGGTCTCATCATTTTACAGTTGAAATGGTTGGTGACAAGGTCTCATCATTTTAAAGTTGAAATTTACTGTTGGCGACAAGGTCTCATCATTTTACAGTTGAAATGGTTTGGTGACAAGGTCTCATCATTTTACAGTTGAAATGGTTGGTGACAAGGTCTCATCATTTACAGTTGAAATGGTTGGCGACAAGGTCTCATCATTTATGTTGAAATGGTTGGTGACAAATGTCTCATCATTTTACAGTTGAAATGGTTGGTGACAAGGTCTCATCATTTTACAGTTTGAAATGGTTGGCGACAAGGTCATCATTTTACAGTTGAAATGGTTGGTGACAAGGACTCATCATTTTTACAGTTGAAAATGGTTATGACAAGGTTCATCAATTTACAGTTGAAATACAGGACAAGGTTCATCAATTTACAGTTGAAATGGTTGGCGACATATCGCATCATTTTACAGTTGAAATGGCTGGGCGACAAGTGGTCTCATCATTTTACAGTTGAAATGTGCGTTGGTGACAGGTCTCATTTACAGTTGAAATGGGAGCATACAAGTTCTCATCATTTTACAGTTGAAATGGTTGGTGACAAAGGTCTCATCATTTTACAGTTGAAATAGTTGGCGACAATGTCTCATCATTTTACAGTTGAAATGGTTGGCGATAAAGGTCTCATCATTTTTACAGATGAAATGGTTGATGACAAGGTCTCATTTTATAGTTGAAATGGTTGGCGACAAAGGTCTCATCATTTTGCGGGTTGAAATTGTTGGTGACAAGGTCATCATTTTACAGTTGAAATGGATTTAAGGACAGTTGAAATGTGGTGAGTGTCTCATCATTTACAGTTGAAATGGTTGGCGTCTCACATTTAAGAAATGGTTCTCAAGGTCTCATCATTTACAGTTGAAATGGTTGGCGACAAAGGTCTCATCATTTTACAGTTGAAAGTTGGCGAAATTTTACAGTTGAAATGGTTGACAAGGTCTCATCATTTTACAGTTGAAATGGTTGGCGACAAGGTCTCATCATTTTACAGTTGAAATGGTTGGTGACAGGTCTCATCATTTCACAGTTGAAAATGGTTGGCGACAAGGTCGCATCTATTTACAGATTGAAATGGTTGGTGACAAGGTCTCATCATTTTACAGTTGGAATGGTTGGCGACAAGGTCGCATCATTTTATAGTTGAAATGGTTGGCGACAAGGTCTCATCATTTTACAGTTGAAATGGTTGGTGACAAGGTCTCATCAATTTACAGTTGAAATGGCTGGCGACAAGGTCTCATCATTTACAGTTGAAATGGTTGGTGACAAGGGTCTCATCATTTTACAGTTGAAATGGTTGGCGACAAGGTCTCATCATTTTACAGTTGAAATGGTTGGTGACAAGGTCTCATCATTTTACAGTTGAAATGGTTGGCGTCAAGGTCGCATCATTTTACAGTTGAAATGGTTGGCGACAATGTCTCATCATTTTACAGTTGAAATGGTTGGTGACAAAGGTCTCATCATTTTACAGTTGAAAATGGTTGGCGACAAGTTCGCATCATTTTTACAGTTGAAATGGTTGGTGACAAGGTCTCATCATTTTACAGTTGAAATGGTTGGTGACAAGGTCTCATCATTTTACAGTTGAAATGGTTGGTGACAAAGGTCTCATCATTTTACAGTTGAAATGGTTGATGACAAGGTCTCATCATTTTATAGTTGAAATGGTTGGCGACAAGGTCTCATCATTTACAGTTGAAATGGTTGGCGACAAAGGTCTATGTTTTACAGTTGAAATGGTTGGCGACAAGTCTCATCATTTACAGTTGAAATGGTTATGACAAGGTCTCATCATTTTACAGTTGAAATAGTTGGCGACAAGGACTCATCATTTTACAGTTAAATGGTTAGCGACAATGTCTCATCATTTTACAGTTGAAAATAGGTTGGCGACAAGGACTCTCATCATTTTACAGTTGAAATGGTTGGGGACAGGTCTCATCATTTTACAGTTGAAATGGTTGGCGACAAGGTCTCATCATTTTTACAGTTGAAATGGTTGGTGACAAGGTCTCATCATTTTACAGTTGAAATGGTTGGCAGACAAGGTCTCATCATTTTGTTGAAATGGTTGGCGACAGGATTCTCAAATTTACAGTTGAAATGGACGACCAATGTCTCATCATTTACAGTTGAAATGGTTGGTGACAAGGTCTCATCATTTTACGGTTAAATGGTTGGTGACAAAGGTCTCATCATTTACAGTTGAAATGGTTGGCGACAAGGTCTCATCATTTTACAGTTGAAAATGGATTTGGCGTCAAGGTCTCATCATTTTACAGTTGAAATGGTTGGCGACAAGGTCTCATCATTTTACTGTTGAAATGGTTGGCGACAATGTCTCATCATTTTACAGTTGAAATGGTTGGCGACAAGGTCTCATCATTTTACAGTTGAAATGTTTGATGACAAAGGTCTCATCATTTTACAGCTTGAAATAGTTGGTGATAAAGGTCTCATCATTTTACAGTTGAAATGGTTTGCGACAATGTCTCATCATTTTACAGTTGAAATGGTTGGCGACAATGGTTTCATCATTTTACAGTTGAAATGGTTGGCGACAAGGTCTCATCATTTTACAGTTGAAATGGTTGGCGACAAAGGTCTCATTTCATTGGTTGGCGACAAAGTCATGAAATGGTTGGCGACAAGGTCTCATCATTTTTACAGTTGAAATGATTGGCGACAAGGTCTCATCATTTTACATTTGAAATGGTTGCTGAAAGGATCATCATCTTACAGTTGACAAGTTCTCATCATTTTACAGTTGAAATGGTTGGCGACAAAGGTCTCATCATTTTACAGTTGAAAATGGTTGGCGACAAGGTCTCATCATTTTACAGTTGAAATTGTTGGTGACAAGGTCTCATCATTTTACAGTTGAAATGGTTGGTGACAAGGGTCAACATTTTACAGTTGAAATGGTTGGTGACAAGGCATCATCATTTTACAGTTGAAATGGTTGGTGACAAGGTCTCATCATTTTACAGTTGAAATGGTTGGTGACAAGGTCTCATCATTTTACAGTCTCATCATTTTTACAGTTGAAATGGTTGGCGACAAGGTCTCATCATTTACTGTTGAAATGGTTGACAAGGTCTCATCATTTACAGTTGAAATGGTTGGCGACAAGGTCTCATCATTTACAGTTGAAATGGTTGGTGACAAGGTCTCATCATTTACAGTTGAAATGGTTGGTGACAAGGTCTCATCATTTACAGTTGAAATGGTTGGTGACAATGTCTCATCATTTTACAGCTGAAATGGTTGGCGACAAGGTCTCACTCTTTTTACAGTTTAAATTGTTGGTGACAAGGGACTCATCATTTTACAGTTGAAAATGGTTGGCGACAAGTTCTCATCATTTTTACGGTTGAAATGGTTGCAGACAAAAGGTCTCATCGTTTTTCACAGTTGAAATGATTGGCGACAAAGGTCTCATCATTTTACGGTTGAAATGTTTGGTGACAAGTTCTTATCATTTTACTGTTGAAATGTTTGGTGACAAGTTCTCATCATTTTACAGTTGAAATTTTACGGCGACAAGGTCTCATCATTTTACAGTTGAAATGTTTGGCGACAAAAGTAGTCTCATCATTTTTACAGTTGAAATGGTTAGTGACAAAGGTCTCAACATTTTACAGTTGTTATGGTTGGCGACAATGTCTCATCATTTTACAGTTGAAATGGTTTGCGACAAGGTCTCATCTTTTACAGATTGAAATCGTTGAGTGACAAGTCTCATCATTTTACAGTTGAAATGTTTGGCGACAAAGTCTCATATTTTTACAGTTGAAATGGTTGGTGACAAGGTCTCATCATTTTACAGTTGAAAATGGTTGGTGACAAGAGTCTCAACATTTTACAGTTGAAATGGGTGATGACAAAGGCCTCATCATTTTACAGTTGAAATGGTTGGCGACAAGGTCTCATCATTTACAGTTGAAATGGTTGGCGACAAGGTCTCATCATTTACAGTTTAAATGGTTTGGTTTTATCAGTTGAAATGGTTGGCGACAAGTTCTCATCATTTTACAGTTGAAATGGTTGGTTAAAAGGTCTCATCATTTCACAGTTGAAAAGTTGGTTTGGTTGACAAAGGTCTCATCATTTACAGTTTTTACAAGGTCTCATCATTTTGAAATGGTTGGTGACAAAAGGTCTCATCATTTTACAGTTGAAATGGTTATGACAAGTTCTCATCATTTACAGTTGAAATGGTTTGAAATGGTTGGTGACAAGGACTCATCATTTACAGTTGAAATGGTTGGTGACAAAGGTCTCATCATTTTACAGTTGAAATGGTTTTGTGACAAGGTCTCATCATTTTACAGTTGAAATGGTTGGTGACAAGGTCTCATTTTACAGTTGTTTTTTGGCGACAAGGACTCATCATTTTACGGTTAAATGTTTGACGACAAGGTCTCATCATATTTACAGTTGAAATGGTTGGTGACAATGTCTCATCATTTTACAGTTGAAATGGTTGGAGACAAGGTCTCATCATTTTACAGTTGAAATGGTTGGCGACAAGGTCTCATCATTTTACAGTTGAAATGGTTGGCGACAAGGTCTCATCATTTACAGTTGAAATGGTTGCGACAAAAGGACTCATCATTTACAGTTGAAATGGTTAGACAAGTTCTCATCATTTTTACAGTTAAAATGGTTGGTGACAAGGTCTCATCATTTTTACAGTTGAAATGGTTGGGTGGACAAGGTTCTCATCATTTTACAGTTGAAATTGTTTGCGACAAGGCCCCATCATTTTACAGTTGAAAATGGTTGGCGACAAGGTCTCATCATTTTTACAGTTGGAAATGGTTGACGACAGGTCTCATCATTTTACAGTTGAAATGGTTGGCGACAAGGTCTCATCATTTTACAGTTGAAATGGTTGGTGACAAAAGATCTCATCATTTTTAATGTTGAAATGGTTGGCGACAAGGTCTCATCATTTTACAGTTGAAATGTGGTTGGCGACAAGGTCTCATCATTTTACAGTTGAAATGGTTGGCGACAGGACTCACCATTTTACAGTTGAAATAGTTGGGGACAAGGTCTCATCATTTTTACAGTTGAAATGGTTGGTGACAAGATGCTCATCATTTTACTAAGTTGAAATGGTTGGTGACATGGTCTCATCTTTTACAGTTGAAATTGTTGGTGACAAGGCCTCATCATTTACAGTTGAAATGGTTGGTGACAAGGTCTCATCATTTTACAGTTGAAATGGTTGGCGACAAGATCCATCATTTTACAGTTGAAATGATTGGCGACAAGATCTCATCATTTTACAGTTGAAATGTTGGCGACAAGGTCTCATCATTTTACTGTTGAAATGTTTGGCGACAAGTCTCATCATTTCATCGTTGAAATGGTTGGCGACAAGGTCTCATCATTTTACAGTTGAAATGGTTGGTGACAAAGATTCTCATCATTTTACAGTTGAAATGGTTGGTGGAATGGTTTAGTGACAATGTCTCATCATTTTACAGTTGAAATGGTTGGCGACAATGTCTCATCTTTTACAGTTGAAATTGTTGGCGACAAGGTCTCATCTTTTTGCAGTCGAAATGATTGGTGACAAGGTCTCATCATTTTACAGTTGAAATGGTTGGCGACAAAGTCTCATCATTTTACAGTTGAAATGATTGGACAAGATCATCATTTTAGTTGAAATGTTTGGTGACAAGTTCTCATCATTTTACTGTTGAATGTTTGGTGACAAGTTCTCATCATTTTTACTGTTGAAATTCATTTACAATTGAAATGTTTGACAAGGTCTCATCATTTTACAGTTGAAATGGTTAGTGACAAGGTCTCATCATTTTACAGTTGAAATGGTTGGCGACAAGGTCTCAACATTTTACAGTTGAAATGGTTTGCGACAAGGACTCATCTTTTTTACAGTCGAAATGGTTGGTGACAAAGGTCATCATTTTTTAAACGTTTTTAGCGACAAAGTCTCATCATTTTACAGTTGAAATTGTTGGTGACAAGGTCTCATCATTTTACAGTTGAAAATGGTTGGTGACAATGTCTCAACATTTTACAGTTGAAATTGTTGGTGACAAAGGCCTCATCATTTTACAGTTGAAATGGTTGGTGACAAGGTCTGTCATTTCAGTTGAAATTTGGTGACAAGGTCTCAACATTGAAATGGTTGGCGACAAGGACTCATCATTTCAGTTGAAATGGTTGGTGACAAGGTCATCATTTGCAGTTGAAATGGTTGGTGACAAGGTCTCATCATTTTACAGTTGAAATGGTTGGTACAAGGTCTCATCATTTTACAGTTGAAATGGTTGGCGACAAGGTCTCATCATTTTACAGTTGAAATGGTTGCGACAAGGTCTCATCATTTTTTAAAGTTGACAGAGTCTCATCGTTTTGCAGTTGAAGTGACAAGGACTCATCATTTTACAGTTTGAAATGGTTGGTGACAAGGTCCATCATTTTACAGTTGAAATGGTTGGCGATGAGTCTCATCATTTACAGTTAAAATGGTTCTCATCTCAACATTTTACAGTTGAAATGGTTGGCGACAAGGATCATCATTTCAGTTAAAATGGTTGTTCAAGGTCTCATTTTACAGTTGTTAAGGGTTGGCGACAAGAGTCTCATCATTTTACAGTTGAAATGGTTGGTGACAAAGGTCTCAACATTTTACAGTTATTTATGGTTGGCGACAAGGACTCATCATTTTACAGTTGAAATGGTTGGTGACAAGGTCTCATCATTTACAGTTAAATGGTTGGTGACAAGGTCTCATCATTTTACAGTTGAAATGGTTGGTGACAAAGGTCTCATCATTTTACAGTTGAAATGGTTGGCGACAAGGTCTCATCATTTTTACAGTTGAAATGGTTGGCGACAAGGTCTCATCAGTTCAGAAATTTTACAGTCATTTTACAGAAATTGGTTGGCGACAAGTTCTCATCATTTTACAGTTGAAAATGGTTGGCGACAAGTTCTCATCATTTACAGCCCCAAATGGTTGGTGACAGGTCTCATCATTTTTAGAATGGTTTGACAAAATCATCATTTACAGTTGAAATGGTTTGCGACAAGGTCCCATCATTTTACAGTTGAAATGGTTGTTGACGACAAGGTCTCATCATTTTACAGTTGAAATGGTTGGCGACAATGTCTCATCATTTTACAGTTGAAATGGTTGGTGACAAGGTCTCATCATTTACAGTTGAAATGGTTGGACTCATCGACAAGGACTCATCATTTACAGTTGAAATGGTTGGCAGACAAGGTCTTACAGTTGATTGAAATGGTTACAGTTGAAATGAAGTTGGCGACAAGGTCTATCATTCCATAGTTGAAATGGTTGGTGACAAGGTCTCATCATTTTACAGTTGAAATTATTTGGTGACAAAGGCCTCATCATTTTACAGTTGAAAATGGTTAGACAAAGGTCTCATCATTTTTACAGTTGAAATTGTTAAGACAAGGCCTCATCATTTTACAGTTGAAATGGTTGGTGACAAGGTCTCATCATTTACAGTTGAAATGGTTGGCGACAAGGTCTCATCATTTTACAGTTGAAATGGTTGAAGAAAGGTCTCATCATTTTACAGTTGAAATGGTTGGCGACAAGTCTCATCATTTTACAGTTGAAAATGGTTATGACAAGGTCTCATCATTTTACAGTTGAAAATGGTTGAGTGACAATCTCATCATTTTACAGTTGAAATGTTTAGTGACAATGTCTCATCATTTTAGCACTTGAAATGGTTGGGTGACAAGTCCTCATCTTTTACAGTCATTTTGGCGACAAGGACTCATCATTTGCAAAATGATTGTGACAATGTCTCATCATTTTGCAGTTGAAATGGTTGGCGACAGGTCTCATCATTTTACAGTTGAAATGATTGGCGACAAGGACTCATTTTGCAGTTGAAATGTTTGGTGACAAGTTCTCATCATTTTACAGTTGAAATGTTTGTTGACAAGTTCTCATTTTTTTACTGTTGAAATGTTTGGCGACAAGATCTCATCATTTTACAGTTGAAATGTTTGGTGACAAGTTCTCATCATTTTACAGTTGACAAGGTCTCATCATTTTACAGTTGAAATGGTTGGCGACAATGTCTCATCATTTTACAGTTGAAATGGTTTGCGACAAGGTCTCATCTTTTTACAGTTGAAATGGTTGGTGACAAGGTCTCATCATTTTACAGTTGAAACGTTTGGCGACAAAGTCTCATCATTTTACAGTTGAAATTGTTGGTGACAAGGTCTCATCATTTTACAGTTGAAATGGTTGGTGACAAGGTCTCAACATTTTACAGTTGAAATTGTTGGTGACAAGGCCTCATCATTTTACAGTTGAAATGGTTGGCGACAAGGTCTCATCATTTTACAGTTGAAATGGTTGGTGACAAGGTCTCAACATTTTACAGTTGTTATGGTTGGCGACAAGGACTCATCATTTTACAGTTGAAAATTGTTGGTGACAAGAGTCTCATCATTTACAGTTGAAATGGTTGGTGCGACAGTTGAAAGGTTGGTGACAAGGTCATTTTTACAGTTGAAATGGTTGGTGACAAGGTCTCATCATTTTACAGTTAAAATGGTTGGTGACAAAGGGACTCATCATTTTACAGTTGAAATGGTTAAGATAAGGTCTCATCATTTTACAGTTGAAATGATTGGTGACAAAAGTCTCATCATTTTACAGTTGAAATGGTTGGCGACAAAGGTCTCATCATTTACGGATTGAAATGATTGGTGACAGAATCTCATCATTTTACAGTTGAAATGTTTGTAGACAAGTTCTCATCATTTTACTGTTGAAATGTTTGGTGACAAGGTCTCATCATTTTACTGTTGAAATGGTTATGACAAGGTCTCATCATTTTACAGTTAAAATGTTTGGCGACAAGGTCTCATCATTTTACAGTTGAAATGGTTGGTGACAAGGTGTCATCATTTTACAGTTGAAATGGCTGGCGACAATATCTCATCATTTTTACAGTTGGAAATGGTTTGCGACAAGGTCTCATCTTTTACTGTTGAAATGTTTGGTGACAAGTTCTCATCATTTTACAATTAAAATGTTTGGTGACAAAGTCTCATCATTTACAGTTGAAATTGGTGGTGACAAGGTCTCATCATTTTACAGTTGAAATGGTTGGTGACAAGTGTCAACATTTACAGTTGAAATGGTTGGTGACAGGCCTCATAGTTGACAATGGTTCTGACAAGGTCTCATTTTTTACAGTTGAAATGGTTGGTGACAAGGTCTCATCATTTACAGTTGAAATAGTTGGCGACAAAGACTCATCATTTACAGTTACAGTTGACAAAAAACGTTTGGTTGGCGACAAGGACTCATCATTTTACAGTTGAAATGGTTGGTGACAAAGGTCTCATCATTTACAGTTGAAATGGTTGGCGACAAGGTCTCATCATTTACAGTTGAAATGGTTGGTGACAAGGTCTCATCATTTACAGTTGAAATTATTGGTGACAAGGTCTCATCATTTACAGTTGAAATGGTTGGTGACAAGGACTCATCATTTTACAGTTGAAATGGTTGGTGACAAAGTCTCATCATTTTACAGTTGAAAAATGGTTGGCGACAAGGTCTCATCATTTTACAGATTGAAATGGTTAAGACAAGGTCTCTCATCATTTTACAGTTGAAATGGTTGGCGACAAGGTCTATATCATTTTACAGTTGAAATGGTTGGCGACAAAGTCTCATCCAATTTGAAATTTGGTACAGTTCAAATGAAACGTTAGGTGACAAAGTCTCATCATTTTACAGTTGGAATTGTTGGTGACAAGGTCTCATCATTTTTACAGTTGAAATGGTTGGTGACAAGGTCTCAACATTTACAAGTTAGAAATTGGTGACAAGGCCTCATCATTTTACACGTTGAAATGGTTGGTGACAAGGTCTCATCATTTTACAGTTGAAATGGTTGGTGACAAAGACTCATCATCTTACAGTTGAAATTGTTATATTAAAGGCCTCATCATTTCAGTTGAAATAGTTGGTGACAATGTCTCATCATTTTACAGTTGAAATGGTTGGTGACAAAATGTCTCATCATTTTACAGTTGAAATGGTTGGTGACAAGGTCTCATCAATTTTACAGTTGAAATAGTTGGCGACAAGGTCTCATCATTTTACAGTTGAAATGTTAGGGGCGACAAAGTCTCATCATTTACAGATTGAAATGATTGGTGACAAGATCTCCATTTTTTACAGTTGAAATGGTTGGTGACAAGGTCTCATCATTTTACAGTTGAAATTGTTGGTGACAAAAGGTCTCATCATTTTACAGTTGAAATGTTTAAGACAAACCCATCATTTTACAGTGCTGAAATGGTTGGTGACAAGGTCTCAACATTTTGCTGTTGAAATTGTTGGTGACAAGGCCTCATCATTTTACAGTTGAAATAGTTATGACAATGTCTCATCATTTACACTCCCTGAAATGGTTGGTGACAAGGTCTCATCATTTTACAGTTGTTTTGCTGGGTGGTTAGTCTCATCATTTTATGCAGTTGAAATGGCTGGCGACAAGGTTCTACCATTTACAGCTGAAATGGTTGGGCGACAAGGTCTCACTATTTTGTTGTGCTGGAAATGATTGGCGACAAGATCTCATCATTTACAGTTGAAATGGTGACAAGGTCTCCATCATTTTACAGTTGAAATGTATATGACAAGGTCTCATCATTTTGCAGTTGGAAATGTTTCATGACAAGGTCTCATTTTGCAGTTGAAATGATTGGTGACAAGGCTCATCATTTTACAGTTGAAATGGTTCTGACAAGGTCTCATCATTTTACAGTTGAAATGGTTGGCGACAAGGTCTCATCATTTTACAGTTGAAATGGTTGGCGACAAGGTCTCATCTCATTTTACAGTTGAAATGGTTGGCGACAAGGTCTCATCATTTTACAGTTGAAATGGTTGGCGACAAGGTCTCATCATTTTACAGTTGAAATGACAATTCTCATCATTTACTGTTGAAAATGTTTGGTGACAATGTCTCATCATTTTACAGTTGAAATGGTTGGCGACAAGGTCTCATCATTTTACAGTTGAAATGTTTGGTGACAAGGTCTCATCATTTTACAGTTGAAATGGTTGGCGACAAGATCTCATCATTTTACAGTTGAAATGGTTGGCGACAAGGTCTCATCATTTTACAGTTGAAATGGTTGGTTGGCGACAATGGTTGGTCTCATCATTTTACAGTTGAAATGGTTGGTGACAAGGTCTCATCATTTTAAGTTGAAATGGTTGGCGACAAGGTCTCATCATTTTACAGTTGAAATGGTTGGTGACAAGGTCTCATCATTTTACAGTTGAAATGGTTGGCGACAAGGTCTCATCATTTTACAGTTGAAATGGTTGGTGACAAGGTCTCATCATTTTACAGTTGAAATGGTTGGCGACAAGGTCTCATCATTTTACAGTTGAAATGGTTGGTGACAAGGTCTCATCATTTTACAGTTGAAATGGTTGGTGACAAGGTCTCATCATTTTACAGTTGAAATTGTTGGTGACAAGGCCTCATCATTTTACAGTTGAAATGGTTGGCGACAAGGTCTCATCATTTTACAGTTGAAATGGTTGGTGACAAGGTCTCATCATTTTACAGTTGAAATGGTTGGTGACAAGGTCTCATCATTTTACAGTTGAAATGGTTGGTGACAAGGTCTCATCATTTTACAGTTGAAATGGTTGGCGACAAGGACTCATCATTTTACAGTTGAAATGGTTGGTGACAAGGTCTCATCATTTTACAGTTGAAATGGTTGGTGACAAGGTCTCATCATTTTACAGTTGAAATGGTTGGTGACAAGGTCTCATCATTTTACAGTTGAAATGGTTGGCGACAAGGTCTCATCATTTTACAGTTGAAATGGTTGGTGACAAGGTCTCATCATTTTACAGTTGAAATGGTTGGTGACAAGGTCTCATCATTTTACAGTTGAAATGGTTGGTGACAAGGTCTCATCATTTTACAGTTGAAATGGTTGGCGACAAGGTCTCATCATTTTACAGTTGAAATGGTTGGTGACAAGGTCTCATCATTTTACAGTTGAAATGGTTGGTGACAAGGTCTCATCATTTTACAGTTGAAATGGTTGGTGACAAGGTCTCATCATTTTACAGTTGAAATGGTTGGCGACAAGGTCTCATCATTTTACAGTTGAAATGGTTGGCGACAAGGTCTCATCATTTTACAGTTGAAATGGTTGGCGACAAGGTCTCATCATTTTACAGTTGAAATGGTTGGCGACAAGGTCTCATCATTTTACAGTTGAAACAGTTGGTGAGAAGGTCTCATCATTTTACAGTTGAAATGGTTGGTGACAAGTTCTCATCATTTTACAGTTGAAATGGTTGGTGACAGGTCTCATCATTTTACAGTTGAAATGGTTGGTGACAAGGTCTCATCATTTTACAGTTGAAATGGTTGACAAGGTCTCATCATTTTACAGTTGAAATGGTTGGTGACAAGGTCTCATCATTTTACAGTTGAAATGGTTGGTGACAAAATCTCATCATTTTACAGTTGAAATGGTTTGAAATGACAAGGTCTCATCATTTTACAGTTGAAATGGTTGGTGACAAGGTCTCATCATTTTACAGTTGAAATGGTTGGCGACAAGGTCTCATCATTTTACAGTTGAAATGGTTGGTGACAAGGTCTCATCATTTTACAGTTGAAATGGTTTGGCGACAAGGTCTCATCATTTTACAGTTGAAATGGTTGGTGACAAGGTCTCATCATTTTACAGTTGAAATGGTTGGTGACAAGGTCTCATTTTACAGTTGAAATTTTATCATTTTACAGTTGAAATGGTTGGTGACAAGGTCTCATCATTTTACAGTTGAAATGGTTGGTGACAAGGTCTCATCATTTTACAGTTGAAATGTTTGGTGACAAGGTTGAAATGGTTGGTGACAAGGTCTCATCATTTTACAGTTGAAATGTTTGTTGACAAGGTCTCATCATTTACAGTTGAAATGGTTGGTGACAAGGTCTCATCATTTTACAGTTGAAATGGTTGGCGACAAGGTCTCATCATTTTACAGTTGAAATGGTTGGCGACAAGGTCTCATCATTTTACAGTTGAAATGGTTGGTGACAAGGTCTCATCATTTTACAGTTGAAATGGTTTGACAAGGTCTCATCATTTTTACAGTTGAAATGGTTGACAAGGTCTCATCATTTTACAGTTGAAATGGTTGGCGACAAGGTCTCATCATTTTACAGTTGAAATGGTTGGTGACAAGGTCTCATCATTTTACAGTTGAAATGGTTGGTGACAAGGTCTCATCATTTGACAGTTGAAATGAAATGGTTGGTGACAAGGTCTCATCATTTTACAGTTGAAATGGTTGGTGACAAGGTCTCATCATTTTACATCATTTTGAAATGGTTGGTGACAAGGTCTCATCATTTTGTTGTTGAAATGGTTGAAATGGTTGGCGACAGTTGAAAGGTCTCATTTTTACAGTTGAAATTTTACAAGGTCTCATCATTTTGTTGAAATGGTTGGTGACAAGGTCTCATCATTTTACAGTTGAAATGGTTGGTGACAAGGTCTCATCATTTTATTTGTTGAACAGTTGTTGGCGACAAGGTCTCATCATTTTACAGTTGAAATGGTTGGTGACAAGGTCTCATCATTTTACAGTTGAAATGTTTGGCGACAAGGTCTCATCATTTTACAGTTGAAATGGTTGGTGACAAGGTCTCATCATTTTACAGTTGAAATGTTTGGACAAGGTCTCATTTTCATTTACAAGGTTGAAATGGTTGGCGACAAGGTCTCATCATTTTACAGTTGAAATGGTTGGTGACAAGGTCTCATCATTTTACAGTTGAAATGGTTGGTGACAAGGTCTCATCATTTTACAGTTGAAAGGTCTCAGGTCATTTTACAGTTGAAATGGTTGGTGACAAGGTCTCATCATTTTACAGTTGAAATGGTTGGTGACAAGGTCTCATCATTTTACAGTTGAAATGGTTGGTGACAAGGTCTCATCATTTTACAGTTGAAATGGTTGGTGACAAGGTCTCATCATTTTACAGTTGAAATGGTTGGTGACAAGGACTCATCATTTTACAGTTGAAATGGTTGGTGACAAGGAAATGGTTGGTGACAAGGTCTCATCATTTTACAGTTGAAATGGTTGGTGACAAGGTCTCATCATTTTACAGTTGAAATGGTTGGTGACAAGGTCTCATCATTTTACAGTTGAAATGGTTGGCGACAAGGTCTCATCATTTTACAGTTGAAATGGTTGGCGACAAGGTCTCATCATTTTACAGTTGAAATGGTTGGCGACAAGGTCTCATCATTTTACAGTTGAAATGGTTGGTGACAAGGTCTCATCATTTTACAGTTGAAATGGTTGGTGACAAGGTCTCATCATTTTACAGTTGAAATGGTTGGTGACAATGTCTCATCATTTTACAGTTGAAATGATTGGTGACAAGGTCTCATCATTTTACAGTTGAAATGTTGACAAGGTCTCATCATTTTGTTTGGCGACAAGGTCTCATCATTTTACAGTTGAAATGGTTGGCGACAAGGTCTCATCATTTTACAGTTGAAATGGTTGGTGACAAGGTCTCATCATTTTACAGTTGAAATGTTGACAAAATGGTTGAAATGTTTGACAAGGTCTCATCATTTTACAGTTGAAATGTTTGGTGACAAGGTCTCATCATTTTACAGTTGAAATGGTTGGCGACAAGGTCTCATCATTTTACAGTTGAAATGGTTGGTGACAAGGTCTCATCTTTTTACAGTTGAAATGGTTGGTGACAAGGTCTCATCATTTTACAGTTGAAATGGTTGGTGACAAGGTCTCATCATTTTACAGTTGAAATGGTTGTTGACAAGTCTCTCATCACTTTTTACAGTTGAAATGGATTGGCGACAAGGTCTCATCATTTTACAGTTGAAATGGTTGGTGACAAGGTCTCATCATTTTACAGTTGAAATGGTTGTTGACAAGGTCTCATCATTTTACAGTTGAAATGGTTGGTGACAAGGTCTCATCATTTTACAGTTGAAATGTTTGGTGACAAGGTCTCATCATTTTACAGTTGAAATGGTTGCGACAAGGTCTCATCATTTTACAGTTGAAATGGTTGGCGACAAGGTCTCATCATTTTACAGTTGAAATGGTTGGTGACAAGGTCTCATCATTTTACAGTTGAAATGGTTGGTGACAAGGTCTCATCATTTTACAGTTGAAATGGTTGGCGACAAGGTCTCATCATTTTACAGTTGAAATGGTTGGTGACAAGGTCTCATCATTTTACAGTTGAAATGGTTGGTGACAAGGTCTCATCATTTTACAGTTGAAATGGTTGGTCTCATCATTTTACAGTTGAAATGGTTGGTGACAAGGTCTCATCATTTTACAGTTGAAATGGTTGGCGACAAGGTCTCATCATTTTACAGTTGAAATGGTTGGCGACAAGGTCTCATCATTTTACAGTTGAAATGGTTGGTGACAAGGTCTCATCATTTTACAGTTGAAATGGTTGGTGACAAGGTCTCATCATTTTTTTGAAATGGTTTGACAAGGTCTCATCATTTTGAAATGGTTTGACAAGGTCTCATCATTTTACAGTTGAAATGGTTGACGAAGGTCTCATCATTTTACAGTTGAAATGGTTGGTGACAAGGTCTCATCATTTTACAGTTGAAATGGTTGGCGACAAGGTCTCATCATTTTACAGTTGAAATGGTTGGTGACAAGGTCTCATCATTTTACAGTTGAAATGGTTGGTGACAAGGTCTCATCATTTTACAGTTGAAATGGTTGGCGACAAGGTCTCATCATTTTACAGTTGAAATGGTTGGTGACAATGTCTCATCATTTTACAGTTGAAATGGTTGGTGACAAGGTCTCATCATTTTACAGTTGAAATTTTGACAAGGTCTCATCATTTTACAGTTGAAATGGTTGGTGACAAGGACTCATCATCTTACAGTTGAAATGGTTGGTGACAAGGTCTCATCATTTTACAGTTGAAATGGTTGGCGACAAGGTCTCATCATTTTACAGTTGAAATGGTTGGTGACAAGGTCTCATCATTTTACAGTTGAAATTGTTGGTGACAAGGTCTCATCCTTTTACAGTTGAAATGGTTGGTGACAAGGTCTCAACATTTTACAGTTGAAATGTTTGGTGACAAGGCCTCATCATTTTACAGTTGAAATGGTTGGTGACAAGGTCTCATCATTTTACAGTTGAAATGTTTGGTGACAAGGTCTCATCATTTTACAGTTGAAATGGTTGGGACAAGGTCTCATCATTTTAAGTTGAAATGGTTGGTGACAAGGTCTCATCATTTTACAGTTGAAATGGTTGGTGACAAGGTCTCATCATTTTACAGTTGAAATGGTTGGTGACAAGGTCTCATCATTTTACAGTTGGTTGGCGACAAGGTCTCATCATTTTACAGTTGAAATGGTTGGCGACAAGGTCTCATCATTTTACATGGTTGAAATGGTTGAAATGGTTGACAAGGTCTCATCATTTTACAGTTGAAATGGTTGGCGACAAAAGTCTCATCATTTTACAGTTCATCATGGTTGGTGACAAATCATTTTACAGTTGAAACAAAGACAAGGTCTCATCATTTTACAGTTGAAATGTTGGTGACAAGGTCTCATCATTTTACAGTTGAAATGGTTTGACAAGGCCTCATCATCATTTTACAGTTGAAATGGTTGGCGACAAGGTCTCATCATTTTACAGTTGAAATGGTTGGTGACAAGGTCTCATCATTTTACAGTTGAAATGGTTGGTGACAAGGTCTCATCATTTTACAGTTGAAATGGTTGGTGACAAGGTCTCATCATTTTACAGTTGAAATGGTTGGTGACAAGGTCTCATCATTTTACAGTTGAAATGGTTGGTGACAAGGTCTCATCATTTTACAGTTGAAATGGTTGGCGACAAGGTCTCATCATTTTACAGTTGAAATGGTTGGCGACAAGGTCTCATCATTTTACAGTTGAAATGGTTGGCGACAAGGTCTCATCATTTTACAGTTGAAATGGTTGGTGACAAGGTCTCATCATTTTACAGTTGAAATGGTTGGTGACAAGGTCTCATCATTTTACAGTTGAAATGTTTGGTGACAAGGTCTCATCATTTTACAGTTGAAATGTTTTTGACACAGTTGAAGGTTGGCGACTCATCATTTTACAGTTGAAATGGTTGGTGACAAGGTCTCATCATTTTACAGTTGAAATGGTTGGCGACAAGGTCTCATCATTTTACAGTTGAAATGGTTGGCGACAAGGTCTCATCATTTTACAGTTGAAATGGTTGGCGACAAGGTCTCATCATTTTACAGTTGAAATGGTTGGCGACAAGGTCTCATCATTTTACAGTTGAAATGTTTGGTGACAAGATCTCATCATTTTACAGTTGAAATGTTTGGTGACAAGTTCTCATCATTTTACTGTTGAAATGTTTGGCGACAAGGTCTCATCATTTTACAGTTGAAATGTTTGGCGACAAGGTCTCATCATTTTACTGTTGAAATGTTTGGCGAAATGTCTCATCATTTTACAGTTGACAAGTTTCTCAATCATTTTACAGTTGAAATGGTTGGTGACAAGGTCTCATCATTTTTACAGTTGAAATGGTTTGGCGACAAGGTCTCATCATTTTACAGTTGAAATGTTTGGCGACAAGGTCTCATCATTTTACAGTTGAAATGGTTGGTGACAAGGTCTCATCATTTTACAGTTGAAAATGGTTGGTGACAAATCATCATTTTACAGTTGAAATGGTTGGTGACAAGGTCTCATCATTTCTTGAAAATGGTTGGGTGACAAGGTCTCATCATTTTTTACATGGTTGAAATCATTTTACAGTTGACAAGGTCTCATCATTTTACAGTTGAAATGGTTGGCGACAAGGTCTCATCATTTTACAGTTGAAATGGTTGGTGACAAGGTCTCATCATTTTACAGTTGAAATGTTGGCGACAAGGTCTCATCATTTTACAGTTGAAATGGTTGGTGACAAGGTCTCATCATTTTACAGTTGAAATGGTTGGTGACAAGGTCTCATCATTTTACAGTTGAAATGGTTGGTGACAAGGTCTCATCATTTTACAGTTGAAATGGTTGTTGACAAGGTCTCATCATTTTCATTTTACAGTTGAAATTACAGTTGGTGACAAGGTCTCATCATTTTACAGTTGAAATGGTTGGTGACAAGGTCTCATCATTTTACAGTTGAAATGGTTTGACAAAGGTCTCATCAAGTTGAAATGGTTCATCATCTTACATTTTACAGAAATGTTTGACAAAGTCTCATCATTTTACAGTTGAAATGGTTGATGACAAGGTCTCATCATTTTACAGTTGAAATGGTTGGTGACAAGGTCTCATCATTTTACAGTTGAAATGGTTGGTGACAAGGTCTCATCATTTTACAGTCTCAATTTACAGTTGAAATGGTTGGCGACAAGGTCTCATCATTTTACAGTTGAAAATGGTTGGTGACAAGGTCTCATCATTTTACAGTTGAAATGGTTGGTGACAAGGTCTCATCATTTTACAGTTGAAAATGGTTGGTGACAAGGTCTCATCATTTTACAGTTGAAATGGTTGGTGACAAGGTCTCATCATTTTACAGTTGAAATGGTTGGTGAAAGGTCTCATCATTTTACAGTTGAAATGGTTGGTGACAAGGTCTCATCATTTTACAGTTGAAATGGTTGGTGACAAGGTCTCATCATTTTACAGTTGAAATGGTTGGCGACAAAGGTCTCATCATTTTACAGTTGAAATGGTTGGTCTTTCATCATTTTTACAGTTGAAATGGTTGGTGACAAGGTCTCATCATTTTACAGAAATGGTTGGCGACAAATCATTTTACAGTTTGGCGACAAGGTCTCATCATTTTACAGTTGAAATGGTTGGTGACAAGGTCTCATCATTTTACAGTTGAAATGGTTGGTGACAAGGTCTCATCATTTTACAGTTGAAATGGTTGGCGACAAGGTCTCATCATTTTACAGTTGAAATTGGTGGTGACAAGGTCTCATCATTTTACAGTTGAAATGGTTGTTCATCATTTTACAGTTGAAATGGTTGGTGACAAGGTCTCATCATTTTACAGTTGAAATGGTTTGGTGACAAGGTCTCATCATTTTACAGTTGAAATGGTTGGTGACAAGGTCTCATCATTTTACAGTTGAAATGGTTTGACAAGGTCTCATCATTTTACAGTTGAAATGGTTGGTGACAAGGTCTCATCATTTTACAGTTGAAATGGTTGGTGACAAGGTCTCATCATTTTACAGTTGAAATGGTTGGCGACAAGGTCTCATCATTTTACAGTTGAAATGGTTGGTGACAAGGTCTCATCATTTTACAGTTGAAATGGTTGGTGACAAGGTCTCATCATTTTACAGTTGAAATGTCTCATCATTTTGGTGACAAGGTCTCATCATTTTACAGTTGAAATGGTTGGCGACAAGGTCTCATCATTTTACAGTTGAAATGGTTGACAAGATTCTCATCATTTTACAGTTGAAATGGTTGGTGACAAGGTCTCATCATTTTACAGTTGAAATGGTTGGTGACAAGGTCTCATCATTTTACAGTTGAAATGGTTGGCGACAAGGTCTCATCATTTTACAGTTGAAATGGTTGGCGACAAGGTCTCATCATTTTACAGTTGAAATGGTTGGTGACAAGGTCTCATCATTTTACAGTTGAAATGGTTGGTGACAAGGTCTCATCATTTTACAGTTGAAATGGTTGGTGACAAGGTCTCATCATTTTACAGTTGAAATGGTTGGTGACAAGGTCTCATCATTTTACAGTTGAAATGTTTTTGACAAGGTCTCATCATTTTACAGTTGAAATGGTTGGCGACAAGGTCTCATCATTTTACAGTTGACAAGGTCTCATCATTTTACAGTTGGTTGGCGACAAGGTCTCATCATTTTACAGTTGAAATGGTTGGTGACAAGGTCTCATCATTTTACAGTTGAAATGGTTGGTGACAAGGTCTCATCATTTTACAGTTGAAATGGTTGGTGACAAGGTCTCATCATTTTACAGTTGAAATGGTTGGTGACAAGGTCTCATCATTTTACAGTTGAAATGGTTGGTGACAAGGTCTCATCATTTTACAGTTGAAATGGTTGGTGACAAGGTCTCATCATTTTATAGTTGAAAGGTTTGAAATGGTTGGTGTTGAAAGGTTCTCATCATTTTACAGTTGAAATGTTGACAAGGTCTCATCATTTTGTTGTTGGTGACAAGGTCTCATCATTTTACAGTTGAAATGTTTGGTGACAAGGTCTCATCATTTTACAGTTGAAATGGTTGGCGACAAGGTCTCATCATTTTACAGTTGAAATGGTTGGCGACAAGGTCTCATCATTTTTACAGTTCATCATTTGACAAGGTCTCATCATTTTACAGTTGAAAATGGTTGGTGACAAGGTCTCATCCTTTTACAGTTGAAATGGTTGGTGACAAGGTCTCATCATTTTACAGTTGAAATGGTTGGTGACAAGGTCTCATCATTTTACAGTTGAAATGGTTGGTGACAAGGTCTCATCATTTTACAGTTGAAATGATTGGTGACAAGGTCTCATCATTTTACAGTTGAAATGGTTGGCGACAAGGTCTCATCATTTTACAGTTGAAATGATTGGCGACAAGATCTCATCATTTTACAGTTGAAATGGTTGGTGACAAGGTCTCATCATTTTACAGTTGAAATGGTTGGCGACAAGGTCTCATCATTTTACAGTTGAAATGGTTTGGTGACAAGGTCTCATCATTTTACAGTTGAAATGGTTGGTGACAAGGTCTCATCATTTTACAGTTGAAATGGTTTGGCGACAAGGTCTCATCATTTTACAGTTGAAATCATCATTTTACTGTTGAAAAGGTCTCATCATTTTACAGTTGAAATGTTTGGTGACAAGGTCTCATCATTTTACAGTTGAAATGGTTGGTGACAAGGTCTCATCATTTTACAGTTGAAATGGTTGGCGACAAGGTCTCATCATTTTACAGTTTAAATGGTTTACAAGGTCTCATCATTTTACAGTTGAAATGGTTATGACAAGGTCTCATCATTTTACAGTTGAAATGGACAAGACAAGGTCTCATCATTTTACAGTTGAAATGGTTATGACAAGGTCTCATCATTTTACAGTTGAAATGGTTGGTGACAAGGTCTCATCATTTTACAGTTGAAATGGTTGGCGACAAGAACTCATCATTCCATAATTTAAAATGTGTGGCGACAAGGTCTCATCATTTTACAGTTGAAATGGAGGTGATAGCAGTACATCATTTATGTGCTGAAATGATTGGCGATAAGATCATCATTTTACAGTTGAAATGGTTGGCGACAAGGTCTCATCATTTTACAGTTGAAATGGTTTCAGACAAGTTCTCATTTTACAGTTGAAATGGTTGGCGATAAGGTGTCATCATTTTACAGTTGAAATGTTTGGCGACAAGGTCTCATCTTTACAGTTGAAATGGTTGGCGACAAGTTCTCATCATTTTACAGTTGAGAATGGTTGGTGACAAGGTCTGTCATTTCACAGTTGAAATGGTTGGTGACAAGGTCTCATCATTTTACGGTTGAAATGGTTAAGACAAGGTCTCATCATTTTACAGTTGAAATGGTTGGCGACAAGGTCCCAATCATTTTACAGTTGAAATGGTTGACGACTGGTCTCATCATTTTACAGTTGAAATGGTTGGCGAAAAGGACTCATCATTTTACAGTTGAAATGGTTGGTGACAAGGTCTCATCATTTTACGGTTGAAATGGTTGGTGACAAAGGACTCATCATCTACAGTTGAAATGGTTGGTGAGCAATGTCTCACTATTTTACTGTTGAAAATGGTTATGACAAGGTCTCATCATTTTACAGTTGAAATGGTTGGTGACAAGGTCTCATCATTTTGGTTGAAATGGTTGTCGATAAGGTCTCATCATTTACAGTTGAAATGATTGGTGACAAGATCTCATCATTTTACAGTTGAAATTGCTGGCGATAAGGTCTCATCATTTACAATTTAAAATGGTTGGCGACAATCTCATCATTTTACAGTTGAAATGGTTTGACAAAGGGTCTCATCATTTTACAGCTGAAAAGGTTGAAGACAAAGACTCATCATTTTACAGTTGAAATAGTTGGTGACAAGGTCTCATCATTTTACATGGAAATGGTTGGCGACAAGGACTCATCATTTGCAGTTGAAATGAATTGGCGACAAGGTCTCATCATTTTACAGTTGAAATGGTAGGTGACAAGGTCTCATCATTTTACAGTTGAAATGGTTGGCGACAAGGTCTCATCATTTTACAGTTGAAATGGTTGGTGACAAGGTCTCATCATTTTACAGTTGAAATGGTTGGCGACAAGGTCTCATCATTTTACAGTTGAAATGGTTGGTGACAAGGTCTCATCATTTTACAGTTGAAATGGTTGGTGACAAGGTCTCATCATTTTACAGTTGAAATGGTTGGCGACAAGGTCTCATCATTTTACAGTTGAAATGGTTGGTGACAATTTTACAGTTGAAAAGGTTGGCGGTTCATCATTTTACAGTTGAAATGGCTCATCATCATTTTACAGTTGAAATGGTTGGCGACAAGGTCTCATCATTTTACAGTTGAAATGGTTGGTGACAAGGTCTCATCATTTTACAGTTGAAATGGTTGGTGACAAGGTCTCATCATTTTACAGTTGAAATGGTTGGTGACAATGTCTCATCATTTTACACTTGAAATGGTTGGCGACAAGGTCTCATCTTTTTACAGTTGAAATTGTTTGCGACAAGGGGACGCATCATTTTACAGTTGAAATGATTGGTGACTAAAGGTCTCATCATTTTACAGTTGAAATGGTTGCGGACAAGGTCTCATCTATTTTACAGTTGAAATGATTGGCGACAAGATCTCATTTTACCAGTTTAAAGCCGGTTGGCGACAAGGTCTCATCATTTTATAATTGAAATGGTGTATGACAAGGTCTCATCATTTACAGTTAAAAAGTTGAGCAAGTTCTCATCATTTTACTGTTGAAAATGTTTGGTGACAAGTTCTCATCATTTTACTGTTGAAATGGTTGGCGACAATCTCTTATCATTTTACAGTTGAAATGTTTGGCGACAAGGTCTCATCATTTTGAGTTGAAATGGTTGGCAACAAGGTCTCATCATTTTACAGTTGAAAATGGTTGGTGACAAGGTCTCATCATTTTACTGTTGAAATGGTTTGGCGACAAGGTCTCATCATTTTACAGTTGAAATGGTTGGCGACAAGGTCTCATCATTTTACAGTTGAAATGTTTGGTGACAAGGTCTCATCATTTTACAGTTGAAATGGTTGGCGACAATGTCTCATCATTTTACAGTTGAAATGGTTTACAGTTCATCATTTTACAGTTCAAATATTGGTTGACAAGGTCTCATCATTTTACAGTTGAAATGGTTGGTGACAAGGTCTCATCATTTTACAGTTGAAATGGTTGGCGACAAGGTCTCATCATTTTACAGTTGAAATGGTTGGTGACAAGGTCTCATCATTTTACAGTTGAAATGGTTGGCGACAAGGTCTCATCATTTTACAGTTGAAATGGTTGGTGACAAGGTCTCATCATTTTACAGTTGAAATGTTGAAATGGTTGGTGACAAGGTCTCATCATTTTACAGTTGAAATGGTTGGTGACAAGGTCTCATCATTTTACAGTTGAAATGGTTGGTGACAAGGTCTCATCATTTTACAGTTGAAATGGTTGGTGACAAGGTCTCATCATTTTTACAGTTGAAATGGTTGGTGACAAGGTCTCATCATTTTACAGTTGAAATGGTTGGCGACAAGGTCTCATCATTTTACAGTTGAAATGGTTGGTGACAAGGTCTCATCATTTTACAGTTGAAATGTTTGGTTGAAACAAGGGTCTCATCATTTTACAGTTGAAATGGTTGGTGACAAGGTCTCATCATTTTACAGTTGAAATGTTTGGTGACAAGGTCTCTCATCATTTTACAGTTGAAATGGTTGGTGACAAGGTCTCATCATTTTACAGTTGAAATGGTTGGCGACAAGGTCTCATCATTTTACAGTTGAAATGGTTGGCGACAAGGTCTCATCATTTTACAGTTGAAATGGTTGGTGACAAGGTCTCATCATTTTACAGTTGAAATTGTTGACAAATCATTTTACAGTTGAAATGGTGACAAGGTCTCATCATTTTACAGTTGAAATGGTTGGTGACAAGGTCTCATCATTTTACAGTTGAAATGGTTGGTGACAAGGTCTCATCATTTTACAGTTGAAATGGTTGGCGACAAGGTCTCATCATTTTACAGTTGAAATGGTTGGTGACAAGGTCTCATCATTTTACAGTTGAAATGGTTGGCGACAAGGTCTCATCATTTTACAGTTGAAATGGTTGGTGACAAGGTCTCATCATTTTACAGTTGAAATGGTTATGACAAATGGTTGGGTCTCATCATTTTACAGTTGAAATGTTTTGACAAAATTTGGTTGAAATGGTTGGACAAGGTCTCATCATTTTACAGTTGAAATGGTTGGCGACAAGGTCTCATCATTTTACAGTTGAAATGGTTGGTGACAAGGTCTCATCATTTTTACAGTTGAAATGGTTGGTGACAAGAAATTTGTTGAAATGGTTGGCGACAAGGTCTCATCATTTTACAGTTGAAATGGTTGGCGACAAGGTCTCATCATTTTACAGTTGAAATGGTTGGTGACAAGGTCTCATCATTTTACAGTTGAAATGGTTGGCGACAAGGTCTCATCATTTTACAGTTGAAATGGTTGGTGACAAGGTCTCATCATTTTACAGTTGAAATGACAAGGTCTCATCATTTTACAGTTTGACAAGGTCTGAACAGTTGAAATGGTTGGTGACAAGGTCTCATCATTTTACAGTTGAAATGGTTGGCGACAAGGTCTCATCATTTTACAGTTGAAATGGATTGACAAGGTCTCATCATTTTACAGTTGAAATGGTTGGTGACAAGGTCTCATCATTTTACATGTTTTTTACAGTTGAAATGGTTGGCGACAAGGTCTCATCATTTTACAGTTGAAATGGTTGGTGACAAGGTCTCAACATTTTACAGTTGTTATGGTTGGCGACAAGGACTCATCATTTTACAGTTGAAATGGTTGGTGACAAGGTCTCATCATTTTACAGTTGAAATGGTTGGTGACAAGGTCTCATCATTTTACAGTTGAAATGGTTGGTGACAAGGTCTCAACATTTTACAGTTGAAATGGTTGGTGACAATGTCTCATCATTTACACTTGAAATGGTTGCGACAAGGCCTCATCATTTTACAGTTGAAATTGTTGGCGACAAGGTCTCATCATTTTGGTTGAAAATGGTTGGTGACAAGGTCTCATCATTTTACAGTTTAAATAGTTTGGTGACAAATCTTATCATTTACAGTTGAAATGATTAAGACAAGATTCATCATTTACGGTTGAAATGTTTGGTACAATTTCTCATCATTTTACTGTTGAAATGTTGACGACAAGTTCTCACGTTTTACTGTTGAAATGTTTGGTGACAAGGTCTCATCATTTTACAGTTGAAATGGTTGGTGACAAAGCTTCATCATTTTACATTTGAAATTGTTGTGACAAGGTCTCATCATTTTACAGTTGAAATGGTTGGCGACAAGGTCTCATCATTTTACAGTTGAAAATGTTTGGTGACAAAGGTTCTCAACATTTTACAGTTGAAATGGTTGGCGACTGGAATAATCATTTTTACTGTTGAAATGGTTGGTGACAAGGTCTCATCATTTGTTGTTGAAATGGTTGGTGACTGGGTCTCATCTATTTTACAGTTGAAATGGTTTGGTGACAAGGTCTCAACATTTTGCAGTTGTTATGGTTGGCGACAAGGTCTCATCATTTTACGGTTAAAATGGTGGGTGACAATGTCTCATCATTTTGGTTGAAATGGTTATTTGACAAGGTCTCATCATTTTACAGCTGAAATTGTTGGCGACATGACTATCATTTTGCAGTTGAAATGATTGGCGACAAGATGCTCATCATTTACAGTTGAAATGGTTGGTGACAAGGTTCCATCATTTCTGAGTTGAAATGGTTGTAGACAAGGTCTCATCATTTTATTAGTTGAAATGGTGGCGACAGGTCTCATCATTTTACAGTTGAAATGTTTGGCGACAAGGTTCTCATCATTTTACATTTGAAATGGTTGGTGACAGGTCTCATCATTTCACAGTTGAAAAGGTTGAAGCACAAGGTCTCCTCATTGGCAGTTGAAATGGTTTACGACAAGGTCTCATCATTTTACGGTTGAATGGTTGGTGACAAGGTCTCATCGTTTACAGTTGAAATGGTTGGTGACAAGGTCTCATCATTTTACAGTTGGAATGGTTGGTGACAATGTCTCACCATTTACAGTTGAAATGGTTTGATAAGGTCTCATCATTTTGGTTGAAAATGATTGGCGACAAGATCTCATCATTTTACAGCTTAAATGGTTGGTGACAAGGTCTCATCATTTTGCAGTTGAAATAGTTGGCGACAAGGTCTCATCATTTTACAGTTGAAATGGTTTAAGGTATAAGTTGCCATCATTTTACGATTGAAATGTTTTGGTGACAAGTTCTTCATCATTTTACTGTTGAATAGTTGGTGACAAGGTATCATCATTTTACAGTTGAAAATGTTGATGACAAAGCCTCATATTTTAAGAGTTGAGCCGGTTGGCACTAGGTCTCATCATTTTACAGTTGAAATGGTTGGTGACAAGGTCTCATCATTTTACAGTTGAAATGGTTGGTGACAAGGTCTCATCATTTTTACAGTTGAAATGGTTGGTGACAAGGTCTCATCATTTTACAGTTGAAATGGTTGGTGACAAGGTCTCATCATTTTACAGTTGAAATGGTTGGTGACAAGGTCTCATCATTTTACAGTTGAAATGGTTGGTGACAAGGTCTCATCATTTTACAGTTGAAATGGTTGGTGACAGGTCTCATCATTTTTTAATGGTTGAAATGGTTTGGTTGACAAGGTCTCATCATTTTACAGTTGAAATGATTTGGTGACAATGTCTCATCATTTTACAGTTGAAATGGTTGGCGACAAGGTCTCATCATTTTACAGTTGAAATGGTTGGTTGACAAGGTCTCATCATTTTACAGTTGAAATGGTTGGGTGACAAGGTCTCATCATTTTACAGTTGAAATGGTTGGTGACAAGGTCTCATCATTTTACAGTTGAAATGGTTGGTGACAAGGTCTCATCATTTACAGTTGAAATGTTTGGTGACAAGGTCTCATCATTTTACAGTTGAAATGGTTTGGTGACAAGTTCTCATCATTTTACAGTTGAAATGTTTGGTGACAAGGTCTCATCATTTTACAGTTGAAATGTTTGGTGACAAGGTCTCATCATTTTACAGTTGAAATGGTTGGTGACAAGGTCTCATCATTTTACAGTTGAAATGGTTGGTGACAAGGTCTCATCATTTCATGAAATGGTTTTTATCATTTTAGTTGAAATGACAAGGTCTCATCATTTTACAGTTGAAATGTTTGGCGACAAGGTCTCATCATTTTACAGTTGAAATGGTTGATGACAAGGTCTCATCATTTTACAGTTGAAATGGTTGGTGACAAGGTCTCATCATTTTACAGTTGAAATGGTTGGTGACAAGGTCTCATCATTTTACAGTTGAAATGGTTGGCGACAAGGTCTCATCATTTTACAGTTGAAATGGTTGGCGACAAGGTCTCATCATTTTACGATTGAAATGGTTTGACAAGGTCTCATCATTTTACAGTTGAAATGATTGGCGACAAGATCTCATCATTTTAAAGTTTAAATGGTTGTTGACAAGGTCTCATCATTTACAATTTAAATAGTTTGTTGACAAGGTCTCATCATTTTTACAGTTGAAATGGTTGTTGAGCAAGGTCTCACTTCATTTTACAGTTGAAATGGTTGTTGACAAAGACTCATCATTTTACAGTTGAAATGGTTGGTGACAAGGTCTCTACTATCTTTTACAGCTGAAATGGTTGGCGACAAGGACTCATCATTTTACAGTTGAAATAGTTATGACAAGGTCATCATTTACAGTTGAAATGGTTGACAAAGTTCTCATCATTTTACAGTTGAAATGGTTGGTGATTGTTGAAAATCTCATGACAAACATTTTACAGTTGTTATGGTTTATGACAAGGACTCATATTTACAGTTGAAATGGTTGGTGACAAGGTCATCATTTACAGTTGAAATGGTTGGTGACAAGAGACCTCATGTTTACAGTTGAAATGGTGACAAGGTCTCATCATTTACTGTTGAAAAATGGTTGGTGACAAGGTCTCATCTGATTGGCGACAAGATCTATCATTTTACAGTTGAAATGGTTGGTGACAAGGTCTCAACATTTTAAATGGTTGTTTATTAGTCTCATCATTTACAGTTAAATGGTTGGTGACAATATCTCATCATTTTACAGTTGAATGGTTTGGCGACAAGGTCTCATCTTTTTACAGTTGAAATTGGTTGGCGACAAGGACTCATCATTTTTGAAATGATTGGTGACAGAATCTCATCATTTTACAGTTAAATAGTTGGCGACAAGGTCTCATCATTTTACAGTTGAAATGATTGGCGTTTACAGTTGAAATGTTTGGTGACGAATTTCTCATCATTTTTACTGTTAAATGTTTGGTGACAAATTCTCATCATTTTACTGTTAAATGTTTGGCGACAAGGGTCTCATCATTTTCATTTAGCGACAAGTCATCAACATTTGAAATTTTGGCGACAAGTTCTCATCATTTTACAGTTGAAATGGTTGGCGACAAGGTCTCATCATTTCAGTTGAAATGTTTGGTGACAGGTCTCATGTTGAAATGGTTGGTGACAAGGTCTCATCATTTTGCGGTTAAAAATGGTTGGCGACAAGGTCTCATCATTTACAGTTGAAATGGTTGGCGACAAGGTCTCATCATTTTACAGTTGAAATGGTTTGACAAGGTCATCGACAGTTGAAAAGTTGGTGACAATCATTTTACAGTTGAAATTGGCGACAATGTCTCATCGTTTTCATTTTACAGTCTGAAAAATTGTTTCATCATTTTAAGTTAAGAAATGATTTCACCTCATCATTTACAGTTGAATCATTTGTTTGGTTGACAAGTTCTCATCATTTTACAGTTGGAAATGGTTGGCGACAAGGTCTCATCATTTACAGTTGAAATGGTTGTGACAAGGTCATCATTTTTACGGTTGAAATGGTTGGCGACAAGGTCTCATCATTTTACAGTTGAAATGGTTGGGACAAGGTCTCATCATTTTACAGTTGAAATGGTTGTGACGACAAAGGACAATGTCTCATCATTTTACAGTTGAAATGATTGGTGACAAGATCTCATCATTTTATGGTTGAAATGGTTGGTGACAAGGTCTCATCATTTTACAGTTTGAAATGGTTGGTGACAAGGTCTCATCATTTTACAGTTGAAAATGGTTGGCGACATGGTCTCATCATTTTACAGTTGAAATGTTTGGCGACAAGTTCTCATCATTTTACTGTTGAAATGTTTGGTGAAGGATTCTCATCATTTTACTGTTGAAATGTTTGGCGACAGGTCTCATCATTTTACAGTTGAAATGATTGGCATTAAGGTCTCATCTTTTTACAGTTGAAATTGTTGGTGACAAGGTCTCATCATTTTGCAATGTTTGGTGACAAGGTCTCTCATCATTTTACTGTTGAAATGTTTGGCGACAAGGTCTCATCATTTTACAGTTGAAATGGTTGGCGACAAGGTCTCATCATTTTACAGTTGAAATGGTTGGTGATAAGTCTCTCATCATTTGCGACAAGTTGAAATGGTTGGTGACGTGTCTCATCATTTTACAGTTATGTTTGGTGACAATGTCTCATCATTTTACAGTTAAGTGTTAAAGGAACATTTGGTTGAAATGATTGTTGACAAGGTCTCATCATTTTACAGTTGAAATGGTTGGTGACAAAGTCTCATCATTTTACATTTGAAATTGTTGGCGACAAGGTCTCATCATTTTACAGTTGAAATGGTTGGTGACAATTTCTCATCATTTACTGTTGAAATAGTTGGTGACAAGTTCTCATCATTTTACAGTTGAAATGTTTGGTGACAAGGTCTCATCATTTTACAGTTGAAATGTTTGGCGACAAGGTCTCATCATTTTACAGTTGAAATGATTTGGTGACAAGGTCATCTTCAGTTCATTGTTTTTCATCTTTTTACAGTTGAAATGGTTGGTGACAAGGTCTCATCATTTTACAGTTGAAATGGTTGGTGACAAGGTCTCATCATTTATAGTTGAAATGGTTGTTGACAATGTCTCATCATTTTACAGTTGAAATGGTTGGCGACAAGGTCTCATCATTTTTTACAGTTGAAATTTTGGTGACAAGGTCTCATCATTTTACAGTTAAATGGTTTGGCGACAAAGGTCTCATCATTTTTTTACAGTTGAAATTTCAGTTGAAATGGTTGGTGACAAGGTCTCATTTTCTGTTGAAATTTCTCATCATTTTACAGTTGAAATGTTTGGCGACAAGGATTCTCATCATTTTTACAGTTGAAATGGTTGGCGACAAGGTCTCATCATTTTACCGTTGAAATGGTTGGTGACAAGGTCTCATCATTTTACAGTTGAAATGGTTGGTGACAAGGTCTCATCATTTACAGTTGAAATGGTTGGTAACAATGTCTCATCATTTTACAGTTGAAATGGTCTCATCTTTTGGCGACAAGGTCTCATCATTTTACAGTTGAAATGTTTGGCGACAAAAGTCTCATCGTTTTACAGTTTAAATGGTTGGGACAAAGGTCTCATCATTTTACAAGGGTTACAGAAATGGTTGGTGACAAAGGGTCTCATTTTCATGGTTTTGTTGAGTCTCAAGTGGATTTGGTTGGCGACAGACTCATCATTTTACAGTTGAAATGGTTGGTGACAAAGGTCTCATCATTTTACAGTTGAAATGGTTGGTGACAAGGTCTCATCATTTTTTACAGTTTAAATGGTTGGCGACAAGGTCTCATCATTTTACAGTTGAAATGTTTGGCGACAAGGTCTCATCATTTTGCAGTTGAAATGTTTTGGTGACAAGGTCTCATCATTTTACTGTTGAAATGTTTTGGCGACAAGGTCTCATCATTTTACAGTTCAAATGTTTGGCGACAAGGTCTCATCATTTTACAGTTGAAATCATTTTTTTTGGCGACAAGTTCTCATCATTTTACGGTTGAAATGGTTGGCGACAAGGTCTCATCATTTTACTGTTGAAATGGTTGGCGACAAGTGTCATCATTTTACAGTTGAAATTTTGGCGACAATATTTCTCATCATTTACAGTTGAAATGGTTTGGCGACAAGGTCTCATCATTTTCAATTGAAATGGTTTGACAATGTCTCATGAAGTTGAAATGTTTGGTGACAAAGGTCTCATTTTACAGTTGAAATTGTTTTGACAAGGATTGGTCATTTTACAGTTGAAATGGTTGTTGACAAGGTCTCATCATTTACAGTTGAAATGGTTGGTGACAAGGTCATCATTTACTGTTTGACAGTTGAAATGGTTGGTGACAATGTCTCATCATTTTACTGTTGAAATGGTTTGACAAAGTCTCATCATTTTACAGTTGAAATTGTTGGCGACAAGGTCTCATCATTTTACAGTTGAAATGGTTTGACAAGGTCTCATCATTTACAGTTAAAAATGGTTGGCGACAAGGTCTCATCTTTTTACAGTTGAAATGGTTGGCGACAAGGTCTCATCATTTACAGTTGAAATGTTTGGTGACAAGAATCTAATCATTTTACAGTTGAAATTGTTGGTGACAAAGGTCTCATCATTTACAGTTGAAATGGTTGATGACAGGACTCATCATTTTACAGTTGAAATGTGTTGGTGACAAGGTCTCATCATTTTACAGTTGAAATGGTTGGCGACAAGGACTCATCATCTTACAGTTGAAATGGTTGGCGACAAGGTCTCATCATTTTACAGTTGAAATGGTTGGCGACAATGTCTCATCATTTTACAGTTGAAATGGTTTGCGACAAGGTCTCATCTTTTTACAGTTGAAATCGTTGGTGACAAGGTCTCATCATTTTACGGTTAAAGTTTGGCGACAAAGGTCATCATTTTACAGTTGAAATGGTTGGTGACAAGGTCTCATCATTTACAGTTGAAATGGTTGGTGACAAGGTCTCATCATTTACAGTTGAAATTGTTGGTGACAAAGGTCTCATCATTTGGTTTTGAAATGGTTGGCGACAAGGTCTCATCATTTTACAGTTGAAATGGTTGGCGACAAGGTCTCATCATTTTACAGTTGAAATGGTTGGTGACAAGGTCTCATCATTTTACAGTTGAAAATGGTTGGTGACAATGTCTCATCATTTACAGTTGAAATGGTTGGTTTGACAATTTCTCATCATTTACAGTTGAAATCTTTGGTGACAAGGTCTCATCATTTACTGTTGAAATGGTTGGCGACAAGGTCTCATCATTTTACAGTTGAAATAATTTGGCGACAAAGGTCTCATCATTTTACAGGAAATGATTGGTGACAAGGTCTCATCATTTTACAGTTGAAATGGTTGGTGACAAGATCTCATCATTTTACAGTTGAAATGGTTGTGACAAGGTCTCATCATTTTACAGTTGAAATGGTTGGCGACAAGGTCTCATCATTTTAGTTGAAAATGACAAGTCTCATCATTTACAGTTGAAATGGTTGGCGACAAGGTCTCATCATTTTACAGTTGAAATGGTTGGTGACAAAGATTTACCCAGTTGAAATGTTTCTCATCATTTTACTGTTGAAATGTTTGGTTGAAATAGTTGAAATGTTTGGTGACAATCTCATCATTTTACAGTTGAAATGGTTGGTGACAAGGTCTCATCATTTTACAGTTGAAATGGTTGGCGACAAGGTCTCATCATTTTACAGTTGAAATGGTTGGCGACAATGTCTCATCATTTTTACAGTTGAAATGGTTGGTTGGACAAGGTCTCATCATTTTACAGTTGAAATGGTTGGTGACAAGGTCTCATCATTTTACAGTTGAAATTGGTGACAAGGTCTCATCATTTTTACATTTGAAATGGTTGTTGTCCACTCATCATTTACAGTTGAAATGTTTTGCGACAAGGTCTCATCTTTTTACAGTTGAAATCGTTGGTGACAAGGTCTCATCATTTTACAGTTGAAATGGTTGGCGACAAGGTCTCATCATTTTACAGTTGAAATGGTTGGTGACAAAGGTCTCATTTTGTTTTTACAAGGTCTTCAAATGGTTGGTGACAAGGCCTCATCATTTTAGTTAGAAATGTGGTTGTGACAATATCTCATCATTTTACAGTTGAAATGGTTGGTGACAAGGTCTCATCATTTTACAGTTGAAATTGTTGGCGATAAGATCATCATTTCATTTTACATTGGGGAAATGGTTGGTGACAAAAGATCTCATCATTTTACAGTTTAAATGGTTGGCGACAAGGTCTCATCATTTTACAATTGAAATGTTTGGTGACAAGGTCTCATTTCACTGTTGAAATGTTTGGTGACAAGTTCTCATCATTTTACTGTTAAAATGGTTGGTATTAAGTTCTCATCATTTTACAGTTGAAATGTTTGGTGACAAGGTCTCATCATTTTAGGAAGTTGAAATGTTTGGCGACAAGGTCTCATCATATTTTACAGTTGAAATGGTTGGTGACAAGGTCTCATCATTTTACTGTTGAAAATGGTTGGCGAAAAGTCTCATCATTTTACTGTTGAAATGATTGGCGACAGATCATCATTTTGGTTAAAAGGTTCTCTCATCATTTTTACAGCTTCCATCATTTTTGAAATGGTTGGCGACAAGGTCTCATCATTTTACAGTTGAAATGTTTGGCGACAAGTCTCATCATTTACAGTTGAAATAGTTGGTGACAATGTCTCATCATTTTACGGACTTGAAATGGTTGGCGACAATGTCTCATCATTTACAGTTGAAATCATTTGGCGACAAGGTCTCATCATTTTACAGTTGAAATTGTTGGTGACAAAAAGGACTCATCATTTTACAGTTAAACGTTTGGTGACAAAATCTCATCATTTTACAGTTGAAATGGTTGGCGACAAGGTCTCATCATTTTACAGTTGAAAATGATTGGTGACAAAGTTCTCATCATTTTACAGTTGAAAATGGTTGGTGACAATTTCTCATCATTTTACAGTTGAAATGTTTTGGTGACAAGTTCTCATCATTTACTGTTGAAATGGTTGGCATTAAAGGTCTCATCATTTTACAGTTGAAAAGTTTGGCGACAAGGTCTCATCATTTTACAGTTGAAATGGTTGTGACAAGGTCTCATCATTTTACAGTTGAAATGGTTTTGCGACAAGGTCTCATCATTTTACAGTTAAATGGTTGGTGACAATGCTCATCATTTACAGTTGAAATGGTTGGTGACAAAGGTCTCACATTTTCAGTTGAAATGGTTGGTGACAAGGTCTCATCATTTTACAGTTGAAAATGGTTGGTGACAAAGGTCTCATCATTTACAGTTAAATGGTTGGTGACAAGGCCTCATCATTTTACAGTTGAAATGGTTGGCGACAAGGTCTCATCATTTTTACAGTTGAAATGGTTGGTGACAAGGTCTCATCATTTTTACAGTTGAAATGTTGGCGAGTTGGCGACATGGTCTCATCAGTTGAAATTTTCATTTTGCAGTTGAAATGGTTGGTGACAGGTCTCATCATTTTACAGTTGAAATGGTTGGCGACAAGGTCTCATCATTTTACAGTTGAAAATGGTTTGCGACAGGTCTCATCATTTTACAGTTGAAATGGTTGGTGACAAGGTCTCATCATTTTTTACACGTTAAATGGTTGGTGACAAGGTCTCATCATTTTACAGTTGAAATGGTTGGTAACATTTTACAGTTGAAAGGTCTCATCATTTTTACAGTTGAAATGGTTGATGACAAGATCTCCATCATTTTACAGTTTAAATGGTTGGTGACAAGGTCTCATCATTTTACAGTTGAAATGGTTGGCGACAAGACTCATCATTTTACAGTTAAAATGGTTGGTGACAGGTCTCATCATTTGAAATTGAAATGGTTGGCGACAAGACTCATCATTTACAGTTAAAAATGGTTGGTGACAAGGTCTCATCATTTTACAGTTGAAATGGTTGGCGACAAAAGGTCTCATCATTTTACAGTTGAAATGGTTGGTGACAAGGTCTCATCATTTTACAGTTGAAATGGTTGGCGACAAGGTCTCATCATTTTACAGTTGCCTCATCATTTTACGGAAATGGTTGGTGACAAGGTCTCATCATTTTACAGTTGAAATGGTTTTAGACAAGGTCTCATCATTTTACAGTTGAAATGGTTGGCGACAAGGTCTCATCATTTTACAGTTGAAATGGTTGGTGACAAGGTCTCATCATTTTTACGGTTGAAATGGTTGGTGACAAGGTCTCATCATTTCATTTTGACAATGTTGAAATGGTTGGTCTCATCTTTTTACAGTTGAAATGGTTGGCGACAAAGGACTCATCATTTACAGTTGAAATGGTTGGTGACAAGGTCTCATCATTTTACAGTTGAAATGGTTTGCGACAATGTCTCATCATTTTACAGTTGAAATTGTTGGTGACAAAGGTCTCATCATTTTACAGTTGAAAGTTTGGTGACAAGTCTCATCATTTACAGTTGAAATTGATTGGTGACAAGATCTCATCAACAGTTTAAATGGTTGGCGACAGTCAACATTTTACAGTTAAATTGTTGGTGACAAGGTCTCATCATTTTACAGTTGAAATGGTTGGTGACAAGGTCTCATCATTTTACAGTTGAAATGGTTTGTGACAAGTTCTCATCATTTACAGTTGAAATTTTGGCGACAAGGACTCATCATTTTACAGTTGAAATGGTTGGTAAGGTCTCATCATTTTACAGTTAAATGGTTGGTGACAGGTCTCATCATTTTACAGTTGAAATGGTTGGCGACAAGGTCTCATCATTTTACTGTTGAAATGGTTGGCGACAAGATCTCATCATTTTACAGTTGAAATGGTTGGCGACAAGGTCTCATCATTTTACAGTTGAAATGGTTGTGACAAGGCCTCATCATTTTACGGTTAAATGGATTTGGTGACAAGGTCTCATCATTTTACAGTTAAATGGTTGGCGACAAGGTCTCATCATTTTTACAGTTAAAATGGTTGGTGACAAGTTCTCATCTTTTTTACAGTTGAAATGGTTGGTGACAAGGACTCATCATTTGCAGTTGAAATGGTTGGTGACAAAGTCACCATCATTTTACAGTTGAAATGGTTGGTGACATGGTCTCATCTTTTTACAGTTGAAATATTTGGTGACAAGGACTCATCCATTTTCATTTTACAGGTCTCATCAACGGTTGGTTGGCGACAGGTCTCATCATCAAATGATTGGCGACAAGAATCATTTGTTTGGCGACAAGTTCTCATCATTTTACTGTTGAAATGTTTGGTGACAAGTTCTCATCATTTTACTGTTGAAATGTTTGGCGACAAGGTCTCATCATTTCAGTTGAAATGTTTTCTCATCATTTACGGTTGAAATGGTTGGTGACAAGGTCTCATCATTTACAGTTGAAACGTTTGGTTGGTGACAAGGTCTCATCATTTACAGTTGAAATGGTTGGTGACAAGGTCTCATCATTTTACAGTTGAAATGATTGGTGACAAGGTCTCATCATTTTACAGTTGAAATGGTTGGTGACAGTTGAAAAGGTCTCATCATTTTACAGTTGAAATGATTCTCATCATTTACTGTTGGCGACAGGTCTCATCATTTTACAGTTTAAATGGTTGGCGACAAGGTCTCATCATACAATTTAAATTTTGACAAAGGTCTCATCATTTTACAGTTAAATGGTTGGCGACAAGTTCTCATCAGTTGAAATTGACAAGTTCATCTTTGCAGTTGAAATGGTTGGTGACAAAGGTCTCATCATTTACAGTTGAAAGTTTTGAAATTTGTTTGTGGTGACAAGGTCTCATCATTTTACAGTTGAAATGGTTGGTGACAAGGTCTCATCATTTTACAGTTGAAATGGTTGGCGACAAGGCCTCATCATTTTACTGTTGAAATGGTTGGTGACAAGGTCTCATCATTTTACAGTTGAAATGGTTGGCGACAAGTCTCATCATTTTACAGTTGAAATGGTTTGGCGACAAGACTCTCATCATTTTTACAGTTTAAATGGTTGGCGACAAAGACTCTCATCATTTTACAGTTTTTAGGTCTGTCATTTTACAGTTGAAATGGTTGGCGACAAGGTCTCATCTTTTTTAAATGGTTTGACAGGACTCATCATTTTACAGTTAAATGATTGGTGACAAGGTCTCATCATTTTACAGTTGAAATAGTTTTGAAATGTTTTGGCGACAAGGTCTCATCATTTTACAGTTGAAATGGTTGGTGACAAGGTCTCATCATTTTACAGTTGAAATGGTTGGTGACAATTTCTCATCATTTTACTGTTAAATGTTTGGTGACAAGTTCTCATCATTTACTGTTTAAATGTTTGGTGACAAAGGTCTCATCATGAAATTTACAGTTGAAATGGTTGGCGACAAGGTCTCATCATTTTATAGTTGAAATGGTTAAGGACTCATCATTTTACAGTTGAAATGGTTTGGCGACAAGGTCTCATCATTTTACAGTTGAAATGGTTGGTGACAAGGTCTCATCATTTTACAGTTGAAATCGTTTGGTGGACAAAGGTCTCATCATTTTACAGTTGAAATTGTTGGTGACAAGGTCTCATCATTTTACAGTTGAAATGGTTGGTGACAAGGCCTCATCATTTTGACAGTTGAAATGGTTGGTGACAAGGCCTCATCATTTTACAGTTGAAATGGTTGGCGACAAGGTCTCATCATTTTACAGTTGAAATGGTTGGTGACAAGGTCTCATCATTTTACAGTTGAAATGGTTGGCGACAAGGACTCATCATTTTACAGTTGAAATGGTTGGTGACAAGGTCTCATCATTTTACAGTTGAAATGGTTGGCGACAAGGACTCATCATCTTACAGTTGAAATGGTTGGTGACAAGGTCTCATCATTTTACAGTTGAAATGGTTGGCGACAAGGTCTCATCATTTTCAGTTGAAATTTGGTGACAAGGTCTCATCATTTTACAGTTGAAATGGTTGGCGACAAGGTCTCATCATTTACAGTTGAAATGGACAATGGTCTCATCATTTTACAGTTGAAATGGTTGGTGACAAGGTCTCATCATTTTTACAGTTGAAATGGTTGGCGACAAGGTCTCATCATTTTTACAGTTGAAATGGTTGGTGACAAGGTCTCATCATTTTACAGTTGAAAATTGGTGACAAGGTCTCATCATTTGGTTAGTTGAAATGGTTGGTGACAAGGTCTCATCATTTTCATTTAGTTGAAATGGTTGGCGACAAGGTCTCATCATTTTACAGTTGAAATGTTGGCGACAAGGTCTCATCATTTTACAGTTGAAATGGTTGGCGACAAGTTCTCATCATTTTACAGTTGAAATGGTTGGCGACAAGGTCTCATCATTTTACAGTTGAAATGGTTGGTGACAAGGTCTCATCATTTTAGTTGAAATGGTTTGAAATGGTTGGTTGACAAAAGGTCTCACAGTTCATTTTACATTTACAGTTGAAATGGTTGGTGACAAGGTCTCATCATTTTGCAGTTGAAATGGTTGGCGACAAGGTCTCATCATTTCTCATCAGTTGAAATGGTTGGTGACAAGGTCTCATCATTTTACAGTTGAAATGGTTGGCGACAAGTTCTCATCATTTTACTGTTGAAATGTTTGGTGACAAGTTCTCATCATTTTACTGTTGAAATGGTTGGCGACAAGGTCTCATCATTTTCATTTTGGTGACAAGGTCTCATCATTTTACAGTTGAAATGGTTGGTGCGATCATTTACAGTCTCATCATCATTTTACAGTTGAAATGGTTGGCAAGGTCTCATCATTTTACAAGGTCTCATCATTTACAGTTGAAATGGTTGGTGACAAGGTCTCATCATTTTACAGATTCTCATCATTTTGAAATGGTTGGCGACAAGGCCTCATCATTTTCTCATCATTTTACAGTTGAAATGGTTTGGCGACAAGGTTCTCATCATTTTACAGTTGAAATGGTTGGTGACAAGGTCTCATCATTTTACAGTTGAAATGGTTGGCGACAAGGACTCATCATTTCATCATGTTTTGACAGTTGTCAAAGTTGATGTTTGGCGACAAGGTCTCATCATTTTTACAGTTGAAATGTTTGGTGACAAGGTCTCATCATTTTATGTTGAAATGGTTTGGCGACAAGGTCTCATCATTTTACAGGTTGAAATGGTTTGGCGCCAAGGTCTCATCATTTTTTACAGTTGAAATGGTTGGCGACAAGGTCTCATCATTTTACAGTTGAAATGGTTGGTGACAAGGTCTCATCATTTTACAGTTGAAATGGTTGACAAGGTCTCATCTTTTTTACAGTTGAAACAAGGTCTCATCTTTTACAGTTGAAATGGTTGGATGACAAAGTCTCATCATTTGATTGAAATTTGGGTCTCATCATTTTAGTTGAAATGGTTGGTGACAAGGTCTCATCATTTTGCAGTTGAAAACGTTGGTGACAAGGCCTCATCATTTACAGTTGAAATGGTTGGCGACAAGGTCTCATCATTTTACAGTTGAATGGTTGGTGACAAGTTCTCCAACATTTACAGTTGAAATGGTTGTCGACAGGACTCATCATTTTACAGTTGAAATGGTTGGTGACAAGGTCTCATCATTTTACAGTTGAAATGGTTGGTGACAAAGTCTCATCATTTTACATTTGAAATGGTGAAGGTCTCATCATTTTTGACAAGGTCTCATCATTTTACAGTTGAAATGGTTGGTGACAAAGGTCTCATCATTTTACAGTTGAAATGGTTGGTGACAAGGCCTCATCATTTACAGTTGAAATGGTTGGTGACAAGGTCTCATCATTTTTGTTTGTTTTGAAATGGTTGGCGACAAGGTCTCATCATTTTTACAGTTGAAATGGTTGGTGACAAGGTCTCATCATTTTACAGTTGAAATGGTTGGCGACAAGGACTCATCATTTTACAGGAAATGGTTGGTGACAAAGATCTCATCATTTACAGTTGAAATGGTTGGTGACAAGGTCTCATTCATTTTTACAGTTGAAATGGTTGGTGACAAAGGTCTCATCATTTTACAGTTGAAATGGTTGGTGACAAGGTCTCATCATTTTACAGTTGAAATGGTTGGTGACAAGGTCTCATCATTTTACAGTTGAAATGGTTGGTGACAAGGTCTCATCATTTTACAGTTGAAATGGTTGGTGACAAGGTCTCATCATCATCATTTTACAGTTGAAATGTTTGGTGACAAGGTCTCATCATTTTACAGTTGAAATGGTTGGTGACAAAGGTCTCATCATTTTACAGTTGAAATGGTTGGTGACAAGGTCTCATCATTTTACAGTTGAAATGGTTGGTGACAAGGTCATCATTTTCATTTTGACAAGTTGAAATGGTTGGTTGGTGACAAGGTCTCATCATTTTACGAAGTTGAAATGGTTGGCGACAAAGGTCTCATCATTTTACAGTTGAAATGGTTGGTGACAAGGTCTCATCATTTTACAGTTGAAATGGTTTAAGGTCTCATCATGGTTGGAAATGGTTGGTGAGCACAAGGTCTCATCATTTTACAGTTGAAATGGTTGGTGACAAGGTCTCATCATTTTTACAGTTGAAATGGTTGGTGACAAAGGTCTCATCATTTTACAGTTGAAATGGTTGGTGACAAGGTCTCATCATTTTTTTACAGTTGAAATGATTGGTGACAAGGTCTCATCATTTTACAGTTGAAATGACAAGCCTCATCATTTTACAGTTGAAATCTCATGACAGTCTCATCATTTTACAGTTGAAATTTGAAATTTAAATGTTTGGTGACAAGGTCTCCATCATTTTTTGAAATGGTTGGTGACAAGTTCTCATCATTTGGTTGAAACAGTTGACAAAGGTCTCATCATTTTACAGTTGAAATGGTTGGTGACAAAGACTCATCATTTTACAGTTGAAATGGTTGGTGACAAGGTCTCATCATTTTACAGTTGAAATGGTTGGTGACAAGGTCTCATCATTTACAGTTGAAATGGTTGGCGACAAGGTCTCATCATTTTACAGTTGAAATGGTTGGCGACAAGGTCTCATCATTTTACAGTTGAAATGGTTGGTGACAAGGTCTCATCATTTTACAGTTGAAATGGTTGGTGACAAAGGTCTCATCATTTTACAGTTGAAATGGTTGGTGACAAGGTCTCATCATTTTACAGTTGAAATGGTTGGCGACAAGGTCTCATCATTTCATTTTTTGGTGACAAGGTCTGAATTTGGTTGAAATGGTTGGCGACAAGGTCTCATCATTTTACAGTTGAAATGGTTGATGACAAGGTCTCATCATTTTACAGTTGAAATGGTTGGTGACAAGGTCTCATCATTTACAGTTGAAATGGTTGTTGACAAGGTCTCATCATTTTACAGTTGAAATGGTTGGTGACAAGGTCTCATCATTTTACAGTTGAAATGGTTGGTGACAAGGTCTCATCATTTTACAGTTAAATGGTTGGTGACAAGGTCTCATCATTTTACAGTTGAAATGGTTGGCGACAAGGTCTCATCATTTTACAGTTGAAATGGTTGGCGACAAGGTCTCATCACAGTTGAAAATGGACAAGGTCTCATCATTTTACAGTTGAAATGGTTGGTGACAAGGTCTCATCATTTTACAGTTGAAATGGTTGGTGACAAAGGTCTCATCATTTTACAGTTGAAATGGTTATCGACAAGGTCTCATCATTTTACAGTTGAAATGGTTTGGCGACAAGGTCTCATCATTTTTACAGTTGAAATGATTGGTGACAAGGTCTCATCATTTACAGTTGAAATGGTTGGCGACAAGGTCTCATCATTTTACAGTTGAAATGGTTGGTGACAAGGTCTCATCATTTTACAGTTGAAATGGTTGGTGACAAGGTCTCATCATTTTACAGTTGAAATGTTTGGTGACAATGTCTCATCATTTTAGTTGAAATGGTTGGCGACAAGGTCTCATCATTTTACAGTTGAAATGTTTGGTGACAAGGATCTCTCATCATTTTCAGTTGAAAGTTGAAATGGTTGGTGACAAGGTCTCATCATTTTACAGTTGAAATGGTTGGCGACAAGGTCTCATCATTTTCATTGTTGAAATGGTTGGCGACAAGGTCTCTCATTTACAGTTGAAATTTGGCGACAAGTTCAATTTTATGTTGAAATTGGCGACAAGGTCTCATCATTTTACAGTTGAAATGGTTGGCGACAAGGTCTCATCATTTTACAGTTGAAATGGTTGGTGACAAGGTCTCTCATCATTGGTGACAAGGTTCATCATTTTGCATTGAAATGGTTGGCGACAAGGTCTCATCATTTTACAGTTGAAATGGTTTGGTGACAAAAGGTCTCATCATTTGCAGTTGGCGTGACAGGTCTCATCATTTTACAGTTGAAATGGTTGGCGACAAGATCTCATCATTTTACAGTTGAAATGGTTGGCGACAAGGTCTCATCATTTTACAGTTGAAATTGTTGGCGACAAGGACTCATCATTTTACAGTTGAAATGGTTGGTGACAAGGTCTCATCATTTTACAGTTGAAATGTTTGGCGACAAGGTCTCATCATTTTTACAGTTGAAATGGTTGGTGACAAGGTTTCATCATTTTACAGTTGAAATGGTTGGCGACAAGGACTCATCATTTTACAGTTGAAATGGTTGGTGACAAGGTCTCATCATTTTACAGTTGAAATGTTTGGCGACAAGGTCTCATCATTTTTTTACAGTTGAAATTGTTGGTGACAAGGTCTCATCATTTTACAGTTGAAATGGTTGGTGACAAGGTCTCATCATTTTACAGTTGAAATGGTTTTTAAGAGTTGAAAGGTTGGTGACAAGGCCTCATCATTTTACAGTTGAAATGGTTGGTGACAAGGTCTCATCATTTTACAGTTGAAATGGTTGGTGACAAGGTCTCATCATTTTACAGTTGAAATGGTTGGTGACAAGGTCTCATCATTTTACAGTTGAAATGGTTGGTGACAAGGTCTCATCATTTTACAGTTGAAATGGTTGGCGACAAGGACTCATCATTTTACAGTTGAAATGGTTATGACAAGGTCTCATCATTTTACAGTTGAAATGGTTTGGTGACAAGGTCTCATCATTTTACAGTTGAAATGGTTGGTGACAAGGTCTCATCATTTACAGTTGAAATGGTTGGCAGACAAGGTCTCATCATTTTACAGTTGAAATGGTTTGACAAGGTCTCATCATTTTACAGTTGAAATGGTTGGCGACAAGGTCTCATCATTTTACAGTTGAAATGATTGGACAAGGTCATCATTTTCATTTTACAATTCAAATTTGTTTGGTGACAAGGTCTCATCATTTTACAGTTGAAATGTTTGGTGACAAGGTCTCATCATTTTTACAGTTGAAATGTTTGGTGACAAGGTCTCATCATTTTACAGTTGAAATGTTGGCGACAAGGTCTCATCATTTTTACAGTTGAAAAATGGTTTCACTGTTTACAGTTAGGTCTCATCAAATGAAATGTTGGCGACAAGGTCTCATCATTTTACAGTTGAAATGTTTGGTGACAAGGTCTCATCATTTTACAGTTGAAATGTTTTGACAAAGGTCTCATCATTTTACTGTTGAAATGGTTGGTGACAAGGTCTCATCATTTTACAGTTGAAATGGTTGGTGACAAGGTCTCATCATTTTACAGTTGAAATGGTTGGTGACAAGGTCTCATCTTTTTTTTGAAATGGTTTGAAATGGTCATCATTCACAGTTGAAATGGTTGGTGACAAGGTCTCATCATTTTACAGTTGAAATGGTTGGCGACAAGGTCTCATCATTTTACAGTTGAAATGGTTGGTGACAAGGTCTCATCATTTTACAGTTGAAATTGTTGGTGACAATTTCTCATCATTTTACAGTTGAAATGGTTGGTGACAAGGTCTCATCATTTTACAGTTGAAAGTTGAAATACATTTTGGTTAAACAAGGACTCATCATTTTACAGTTGAAATGGTTGGCGACAAGGTCTCATCATTTTTACAGTTGAAATGGTTGGTGACAAGGTCTCATCATTTTACAGTTGAAATGGTTGGCGACAAGGACTCATCATTTTACAGTTGAAATGGTTGGTGACAAGGTCTCATCATTTTACAGTTGAAATGGTTGGCGACAAGGACTCATCATTTCTTGACAGTTGAAATGGTTGGTGACAAGGTCTCATCATTTTACAGTTGAAATGGTTGGTGACAAGGTCTCATCATTTTACAGTTGAAATGGTTGGTGACAAGGTCTCATCATTTTACAGTTGAAATGGTTGGTGACAAGGTCTCATCATTTTACAGTTGAAAGGACAAGGTCTCATCATTTTTACAGTTGAAATGGTTGGTGACAAGGTCTCATCATTTTACAGTTGAAATGGTTGGTGACAAGGTCTCATCATTTTACAGTTGAAATGGTTGGTGACAAGGTCTCATCATTTTACAGTTGAAATGGTTGGTGACAAGGTCTCATCATTTTACAGTTGAAATGGTTGGTGACAAGGTCTCATCATTTTACAGTTGAAATGGTTGGCGACAAGGTCTCATCATTTTACAGTTGAAATGGTTGGTGACAAGGTCTCATCATTTTACAGTTGAAATGGTTGGTGACAAGGTCTCATTTTCAGTTTTTGGCAAGGTCTCATCATTTTACAGTTGAAATGGTTGGCGACAAGGTCTCATCATTTTTAAAGTTGAATCATTTTGGTGAAAATGGTTGGTGACAAGGTCTCATCATTTTACAGTTGAAATGGTTGGTGACAAGGTCATCATCATTTTTACAGTTGAAATGGTTGGCGACAAGACCATCATTTCTCATCATTTTACAGTTGAAATGGTTGGTGACAAGGTCTCATCATTTTTACAGTTGAAATGTTTGGCGACAAGGTCTCACTATTTTACAGTTGAAATTTTGGTGACAAGGTCTCATCATTTACAGTTGAAATGGTTGGTGACAAGGTCTCAACATTTTACAGTTGAAATGGTTGGTGACAAGGTCTCATCATTTTACAGTTGAAATGGTTGGTGACAAAAGGTCTCATCATTTTACAGTTGAAATGGTTGGTGACAAGGTCTCATCATTTTACAGTTGCGAATAGGTTCAAAGATCATTTTTACAGTTGAAATGGTTGGTGACAAGGTCTCATCATTTTACAGTTGAAATGGTTGGCGACAAGGACTCATCATTTTACAGTTGAAATGGTTGTTGACAAGGTCTCATCATTTTTTTTACTGGTTGACAAATGGCAGAAGGTCTCATCATTTTACAGTTGAAATGGTTGGTGACAAGGTCTCATCATTTTACAGTTGAAATTGGTGGTGACAAGGTCTCATCATTTTACAGTTGAAATGGTTGGTGACAAGGTCTCAACATTTTACAGTTGAAATGGTTGGTGACAAGGTCTCATCATTTTACAGTTGAAATGGTTGGTGACAAGGCCTCATGTTACAGACATTTTACATTTTAGTTGAAATGGTTGGTGACAAGGTCTCATCATTTTACAGTTGAAATGGTTGGTGACAAGGTCTCATCATTTTTTGAACAGTTGAAATTTTGGTTGGTGACAAGGTCTCATCATTTTACAGTTGAAATGATTGGTGACAAGGTCTCATCATTTTACAGTTGAAATGGTTGGCGACAAGGATCTCTCATTTTTACAGTTTTGACAAGGTCTCATCATTTTACAGTTGAAATGGTTGGTGACAAGGTCTCATCATTTTACAGTTGAAATGTTTGGTGACAAGGTCTCATCATTTTACAGTTGAAATGTTTGGTGACAGGTCTCATCATTTTACAGTTGAAATGTTTGGTGACAAGGTCTCATCATTTTACAGTTGAAATGGTTGGTGACAAGGTCTCATCATTTTACAGTTGAAATGGTTGGTGACAAGGTCTCATCTCATTTTACAGTTGAAATGGTTGGCGACAAGGTCTCATCATTTTACAGTTGAAATGGTTGGTGACAAGGTCTCATCATTTTTACAGTTGAAATGGTTGGTGACAAGGTCTCATCATTTTTTACAGTTGAAATGTTTGGTGACAAGGTCTCATCATTTTACAGTTGAAATGGTTGGCGACAAGGTCTCATCATCAAGGTCTCATCATTTTACAGTTGAAATTGTTGGCGACAAGGAAATGGTTGAAAATGATTGGACAAGGTCTCATCATTTTACAGTTGAAATGGTTGGCGACAAGGTCTCATCATTTTACAGTTGAAATGGTTGGTGACAATTTCTCATCATTTTACAGTTGAAATGTTTGGTGACAATTTCTCATCATTTTACTGTTGAAATGTTTGGTGACAAGGTCTCATCATTTTTGTTGAAATGTTTGATGACAAGGTCACCATCATTTTACAGTTGAAATGTTTGGTGACAAGGTCTCATCATTTTACAGTTGAAATGGTTGGTGACAAGGTCTCATCATTTTACAGTTGAAATGGTTGGTGACAAGGTCTCATCTTTTTTACAGTTGAAAGTGACGACAATGTCTCATCATTTTACAGTTGAAATGGTTGGTGACAAGGTCTCATCATTTTACAGTTGAAATGGTTGGTGACAGTTGTTCTCATCATTTTACAGTTGAAATGGTTGGTGACAAGGTCTCATTTACAGTTGAAATGGTTTTGACAAGGTCTCATCAGTTGAAATGGTTGGTGACAAGGTCTCATCATTTTACAGTTGAAATGGTTGGTGACAAGGTCTCATCATTTACAGTTGAAATGTTTGGCGACAGGACTCATCATTTTACAGTTGAAATTGGTGACAAGGACTCATCATTTTACAGTTGAAATGGTTGGTGACAAGGTCTCATCATTTTACAGTTGAAATGGTTGGCGACAAGGTCTCATCATTTTACAGTTGAAATGGTTGGTGACAATGTCTCATCATTTTTACAGTTGAAATGTTTGGTGACAATTTCTCATCATTTTACTGTTGAAATGTTTGGTGACAAGGTCTCATCATTTTACAGTTGAAATGGTTGGTGACAAGGTCTCATCATTTTACAGTTGAAATGTTGGCGACAAGGTCTCATCATTTTACAGTTGAAATGGTTGGCGACAAGGTCTCATCATTTTACAGTTGAAATGGTTGGTGACAAGGTCTCATCTTTTTTAAAGTTGAAATGTCTCATCATTTTGTTGAAACGTTTGTTGACAAGGTCTCATCATTTTACAGTTGAAATGGTTGGTGACAAGGTCATTTTCATCATTTTACAGTTGAAATGGTTGGTGACAAGGTCTCATCATTTTACAGTTGAAATGGTTGGCGACAAGGACTCATCATTTTACAGTTGAAATGGTTGGTGACAAGGTCTCATCATTTTACAGTTGAAATGGTTGGCGACAAGGTCTCATCATTTTACAGTTGAAATGGTTGGTGACAAGGTCTCATCATTTTACAGTTGAAATGGTTGGTGACAAGGTCTCATCATTTTACAGTTGAAATCATTTTACAGTTGACAATGGTTGGGTCTCATCATTTTACAGTTGAAATGTTTGGTGACAAGGTCTCATCATTTTACAGTTGAAATGTTTGGTGACAAGGTCTCATCATTTTACAGTTGAAATGGTTGGTGACAAGGTCTCATCATTTTACAGTTGAAATGGTTGGTGACAAGGTCTCATCATTTTACAGTTGAAATGTTTGGTGACAAGGTCTCATCATTTTACAGTTGAAAAGGTTCATTTACAGTTGAAATGGTCTCATCATTTTACAGTTGAAATGGTTTGGTGACAAGGTCTCATCATTTTACAGTTGAAATGGTTGGCGACAAGGTCTCATCATTTACAGTTGAAATGGTTGGTGACAAGGTCTCATCATTTTACAGTTGAAATTGTTTGGTGACAAGGTCTCATCATTTTACAGTTGAAATGGTTGGTGACAAGGTCTCATCATTTTACAGTTGAAATGGTTGGCGACAAGGTCTCATCATTTTACAGTTGAAATGATTGATGACAAGATCTCATCATTTTACAGTTGAAATGGTTGGTGACAAGGTCTCATCATTTTACAGTTGAAATGATTGGCGACAAAGTCTCATCATTTTACAGTTGAAATGGTTGGTGACAAGGTCTCATCATTTTACAGTTGAAATGGTTATTGACAAGGTCTCATCATTTTACAGTTGAAATGGTTGGTGACAAGGTCTCATCATTTTTACAGTTGAAATGGTTGGCGACAAGGTCTCATCATTTACAGTTGAAATGGTTTGCTATTGACAAAGGTCTCATCATTTTACAGTTGAAATGGTTGGTGACAAGGTCTCATCAGTTGAAACGTTTTTACAGTCTCATGAAATGGTTGGTGACAAGGTCTCATCATTTTACAGTTGAAATGGTTGGTGACAAGGTCTCATCATTTTACAGTTGAAAATGGTTGGTGACAAGGTCTCATCATTTTACAGTTGAAAATGGTTGGTGACAAGGTCTCATCATTTACAGTTGAAATGGTTAGACAAGGTCTCATCATTTTACAGTTGAAATGGTTGGTGACAAGGTCTCATCATTTTACAGTTGACAAAAATGGTTGGTTGACAAGGTCTCATCATTTTACAGTTGAAATGGTTGGCGACAAGGTCTCATCATTTTACAGTTGAAATGGTTGGTGACAAGGTCTCATCATTTTACAGTTGAAAAATGGTTAATGTTTGACAAGGTCTCATCATTTTACAGTTGAAATGGTTGGTGACAAGGTCTCATCATTTTACAGTTGAAATGGTTGGTGACAAGGTCTCATCATTTTACAGTTGAAATGGTTGGTGACAAGGTCTCATCATTTTACAGTTGAAATGGTTGGTGACAAGGTCTCATCATTTTACAGTTGAAATGGTTGGTGACAAGGTCTCATCATTTTACAGTTGAAATGGTTGTTGACAAGGTCTCATCATTTTACAGTTGAAATGGTTGGTGACAAGGTCTCATCATTTTACAGTTGAAATGGTTGGTGACAAGGTCTCATCATTTTACAGTTGATCATTGAAATGGTTGAAAGGTCTCATCATTTTACAGTTGAAATGGTTGGCGACAAGGTCTCATCATTTTACAGTTGAAATGGTTGGTGACAAGGGTCTCATCATTTTACAGTTGAAATGGTTGGTGACAAGGTCTCATCATTTACAGTTGAAATGGTTGGTGACAAGGTCTCATCATTTTACAGTTGAAATGGTTGGTGACAAGGTCTCATATTTTTACAGTTGAAATGGTTGGTGACAAGGTCTCATCATTTTTACAGTTGAAATGGTTGGTGACAAGGTCTCATCATTTTACAGTTGAAATGGTTGGTGACAAAGGTCTCATCATTTTACAGTTGAAATGGTTGGTGACAAGGTCTCATCATTTTACAGTTGAAATGGTTGGTGACAAGGTCTCATCATTTTACAGTTGAAATGGTTTGGTGACAAGGTCTCATCATTTTACAGTTGAAATGGTTGGTGACAAGGTCTCATCATTTTACAGTTGAAATGGTTGGTGACAAGGTCTCATCATTTTGAAATGGTTTGACAAGGTCTCATCATTTACAGTTGAAATGGTTGGTGACAAGGTCTCATCATTTTACAGTTGAAATGGTTGGTGACAAGGTCTCATCATTTTTACAGTTGAAATGTTGGGTGACAAGGTCTCATCATTTTACAGTTGAAATGGTTTGGTGACAAGGTCTCATCATTTTACAGTTGAAATTGTTGGCGACAAGGTCTCATCATTTTACAGTTGAAAATGTTTGGCGACAAGGTCTCATCATTTTACAGTTGAAATGGTTGGCGACAAGGTCTCATATTTTACAGTTGAAATGTTTGGCGACAAGATCTCATCATTTTACAGTTGAAATGTTTGTTGACAAGGTCTCATCATTTTACAGTTGAAATGGTTGGGACAAGGTCTCATCATTTTACAGTTGAAATCATTTTACAAGGTTGAAATGTTGGCGACAAGGTCTCATCATTTTACAGTTGAAATGGTTGGTGACAAGGTCTCATCATTTTACAGTTGAAATGTTTGGTGACAAGTTCTCATCATTTTACAGTTGAAATGTTTGGCGACAAGTTCTCATCATTTACAGTTGAAATGTTTGATGACAAGGTCTCATCATTTTACAGTTGAAATGTTTTGGCGACAAGGTCTCATCATTTTTACAGTTGAAATGGTTGGCGACAAGGTCTCATCATTTTACAGTTGAAATGGTTGGCGACAAGGTCTCATTTTCATTTTAAATGGTTTGAAATGTCTTCATTTATACAAGGTCTCATCATTTTACAGTTGAAATGGTTGGCGACAAGGTCTCATCATTTTACAGTTGAAATGGTTGGCGACAAGGTCTCATCATTTTTACAGTTGAAATTTTAGGTCTCATCATTTTGAGTTGAAATGGTTGGCGACAAGGTCTCATCATTTTACAGTTGAAATGGTTGGCGACAAGGTCTCATCATTTTACAGTTGAAATGGTTGGCGACAAGGTCTCATCATTTTTACAGTTGAAATGGTTGATGACAAGGTCTCATCATTTTACAGTTGAAATGGTTGGCGACAAGGTGACAAGGTCTCATCATTTTACAGTTGAAATGGTTGGCGACAAGGTCTCATCATTTTACAGTTGAAATGGTTGATGACAAGGTCTCATCATTTTACAGTTGAAATGGTTGATGACAAGGTCTCATCATTTTACAGTTGAAATGGTTGATGACAAGGTCTCATCATTTTACAGTTGAAATGGTTGATGACAAGGTCTCATCATTTTACAGTTGAAATGTTTGGCGACAAGGTCTCATCATTTTACAGTTTAAATGGTTGATGACAAGGTCTCATCATTTTACAGTTGAAATGGTTGATGACAAGGTCTCATCATTTTACAGTTGAAATGGTTGATGACAAGGTCTCATCATTTTACAGTTGAAATGGTTGGCGACAAGGTCTCATCATTTTACAGTTGAAATGTTTGGCGACAAGGTCTCATCATTTTACAGTTGAAATGGTTGATGACAAGGTCTCATCATTTTACAGTTGAAATGGTTGATGACAAGGTCTCATCATTTTTACAGTTGAAATGGTTGATGACAAGGTCTCATCATTTTACAGTTGAAATGGTTGATGACAAGGTCTCATCATTTTACAGTTGAAATGGTTGATGACAAGGTCTCATCATTTTACAGTTGAAATGTTGATGACAAGGTCTCATCATTTTACAGTTGAAATGGTTGATGACAAGGTCTCATCATTTTACAGTTGAAATGGTTGATGACAAGGTCTCATCATTTTACAGTTGAAATGGTTGATGACAAGGTCTCATCATTTTACAGTTTAAATGGTTGATGACAAGGTCTCATCATTTTACGACAAGGTCTCATCATTTTACAGTTGAAATGGTTGATGACAAGGTCTCATCATTTTTACAGTTGAAATGGTTGATGACAAGGTCTCATCATTTTACAGTTGAAATGGTTGATGACAAGGTCTCATCATTTTACAGTTGAAATGGTTGATGACAAGGTCTCATCATTTTACAGTTGAAATGGTTAGATGTAACTGCAAGTTCTATGCTAACAATTTCTTTTCAAGCACTTTTCGCTTTTGGAACTCTCTTCTGGCTACTTGCTTTTCAGTCAAGTTCGATCTTCAAAAATGTTAATGCAATATTAATCGTTATCTTTTGTCGTCTTAATTCCTTCTTTTTTTATTCTTCTCTGTTCTTAATAATGTTTTTCTTCGTATTCTCACACACACAGTAACCCCTGAAATGTGTAAAAAAAAATCATGCTACAGAATATTTCATACCAATTAATTCTATCTTGATAATTTGTCCTGCAGAAATCTATTGTCCATTGCATTTAACCAGAGTTTATAACATTTATTTGTACCACCCGTCCCAGAAATCGAACTTACACTCTCACCATGCAAAAGGTCATTTAACCAATACAGCTATGTGTTCTGCATCTGCATGTATATATGTATAATTACAAATTTGCATGTGGCGCTTCTATCTTTCTCTAGTTATTAGTTACATTCGATGTATATGCACGTATGTTTGTTTAGCGGCATATCAACACCTTATGGGTCATTTAATGCCAAAATTCAATTTTATTGGGAACATGAGTAATTTCTTTTACAAAAAATGTGTTTCTGGCAATTTTTTCTTTTTTCTTCTGCTAGTATTTCTAATATGAAAATGTATTTTAAAACTTTTATAGTGTTTTGAGCCCAGATTGGGGGTTAACTATTTGCCAATAGCTGGAACCCTAACAGGTGCTACTACCCGGGGTCAGGGTGAACCTGTCCACAACAGTAATTAAGAAGTAGTTTCACGCTCTTCAAAACCTCCCGATCAGAGGCCTTGCTGCCGGACATAGTTTATCGTCATACCCAGTATGTATATGCAAGTATATGAATGCAAAAGTGAAAGAGCAGAAGTACAAAACAACATACACATATGCATATATGAAAGATGTTTAGTTATTCACAGACATGAACTCAATTCTACAAAGGTCTGTAGCAAACAGATATGGAAAGGAACATTAGTTAGATAGACATAGAGAAACAAAGCGATAGTTATTGGTTGTCACAACGTCGACAATAATAAAATTTAGATTTTTTGTTCCTCTTTGTCAAGTACCTACACAATTATGTGTTACTGTAATTCTATATACAGATTAGATTCGAAAGAACATCCGAAAAATAAACCTGAAACATCTGAGAAAAAATCGATGCCAGAAGAGAAATGAAGGAAATTACTCTTCTTTATCTCCTTGTAAGAACTGAAAAGTATTCAATTCAGAATTTTGACCACCAGGGTTTTGTACGCTGATCATCGCAGGAATGACTAGTCTTTGTATATTTATTTCTTATTCGCGAACGTGATTCCGTAATCACCATAGATCTTGTAGGAGATAGACACCTATACGACTTGAATATCTTAGATTTTATAAGCAACAGAATTAATTGCTAATAGTTACAACCTTTTTTATAGCGCCAGTTCGGTGAGAATTAGGGCTGCTGGTCTAGAAAACCAGTTCTCTAAGTTTTAAGTTGGGCTTCAGTTGACCCGATGCATCAGTTGCTGAGTCATATTTGTAATATACGAATTTAGTTCAACAGAAGTGTTATAGGAGCAAAAATAAAAACGATTCTAAATAAATTTTCGAGAAATAAGGAACAATTATAATATTAAATTGTATTTACATATATTCTAATATTGAGTGACGACATTTTGATTCTCTCGAGACCGCCCGCAATTACCAACCGATCATCTCATTGCTGACTGTAGATTACACGCCTCTCATAGATTTTCAAATTCAATTAGTATGAGCCAAGTTTTCTCATTTGACATTTTCTCCACTATCATAATAAAAATTTTATAGTTTTACTTTGTTTATCCGTCCCGTTTTATTATTATTATTATTATTAAAGAAATTCCTTTTGACCTAGATTTGTTTTATGATGTCATGCCGGGTCATTACCAATGACCCAGGGTAAGCGAAGGATGTGATTTTTTTTTATTATTTCCACTTAATTAAACGCCTGCTGGGTATAACGAAAAACTACACCCGGCAGCAAGGCCTGTGATAGGGAGGTTTTGAGGAGCGTGGAACCATCTCTTAATTGCTACCGTTCCCAGGCCCACCTTGACCCGGGGTGGTAGCATCTGTTAGGGACCCATCTATGGGCAAAATTAATTAACCCCCAAACTGAGGTCAAAATACTATGAAAGTATAAAAATACATTTTTATAGTAAAATTACCAGCATAGTAAAAAAAAAAATTGCCAGCAGCAGATTTTTGTAAAAAATTAAACGACCCATAAGGATATACCGCTAAACAGACAAACTTAATTAAACAAATAACAGATATTAAAGCTAATAATAAAAATAACTTAAATAGACAAACTCTTCGCAGCATATGGGCTGTGCTTACTAGAAGTAGTTTGGTGATTTCCTCGAGAGATAGTGCACCAGAGATTTTTTGGTTTGCTCTTGAGTTTCTTCTTTATCAGACCAAAAACTCCACCTACAACAGGGAAGTTTTAATTTTACGTGCCACATTTTTTCTATTTCCATTTCCAGGTTTTTGTATTTGCTTAGTTTAAAAAAACAAACTTTATATTATTATTATTTTATCTATACTACCAAACTACTAATTTTATCTATATTACTAAACTGCATTTATCAAACGTGAAATCAGTTCAAGTTGCTGCTATAAAAGGCTACACATTATATTACACAACCAGTTAGCTGTGTTTTAATCTTTTTTGAATGATCATTCGGGCAGCTGTCTTAGAGAAAAGTAATATTGAAAGCGTTCAGGCTTTTCGCCAAAATCAAAAGACTATATAATTTCTTCGTTTATGGCGCTGAATGACACGACACTTTTTCATGTATAAAACTTGCAAACTGATAGGATTTCAAGTTTGATCAATTTCTGTTTAAAATATAAGGAAATTATTCTCAGTATTAAAAAATCCTTTTCTTCCTGAAAATCTTGAAAGAGACAGGAACAGCAATGATAGAAATTCTAAACTGTATCAATTTTACTCGCTACCACCAAATATTCCCTTCAGATGACTAATAAGTAAATAAATATCACAACAAATGTTTGTTCTTTTTTAGTTAATCGCGGCACCCGTCAGTTATTCAGCCCTTCTGAGACGATGTTACGTCACCAGGTACTTTAAAATGGAAGCCGTTACAAGATAGAATAGGCATTTGAAAGGTTTCAGAAATAGTATAATGAAAAATTCGGTTCTAGTTAATTAGTTTAATTATTGGGATCTTTAAAATGAGTTTTTAGTTTCTTCTTAAATAGTCGTCTATATATGTGGTTTTATAGTACAAGATTTAATACGCTGGGAAAAACTGATTGATTTTGAGGGCTGCTGGCGTCTCATAGGGAGTAGATGACGTGCGACCATTTGTCCATGATCTTCCTTGATCTTCCTCATATCTGAAATAAACGAGACACTAGTTGATACATACTTTGTTAAGTAAAGTAACTTATTGGGTGTTCCATTATCAAAATTCCTCCTTGACGTTTTCAAAGGTTTTTCGCCAGTGACAGTACTCTCTTTCAGTGTTCAGAGAACTCGGATCCATAGTTAGTTTGTCTGGGCAGAGTATACGTTCCATCATTACGAAAGGGAATGTGTCAAATAAATTGCAAAATAGTAACAACTTATGAAGCTTTAAGTCTCATTCTTCTTTAGTGTTGAAAAACGTTTATTTTGTTGTGATAGATGGTTACAAACGAGAGGAGAAATGGGATGTGTTCATTTTATTACCACACACACACACACACACACACACACACACACACACACACACACACACACACACATATATATTTAAAAAAAATGAAGAGCGATAACATTGAGACACTTTTAGTTGCTCATAAATAAGTATTGTGAACGTATTATTTATTGATAATATATATCGTCTTTTTTTGATTCTTCTACCAAAAATGTTACTAAAGATAACAATAGAATGAGGCTGATCATTGCTCAAATGTCATTGGTTGGGGAAACTGAAACATGTAAAATTTGCGATCACCACTGAATGTAACAAAGTGTAATTGGAAAAGTTTGAAATGATATCCAGTTGTAGGGAAGTCGATCAGGATTGAGTCTAAAAAGGAATGTGATCTGATGTTAAAAGATCCGAAACCCTCCATTATCCCGGTTATAGAACATCACTAACGACACCTAGCGTATCAGAAAACGTATTTTTTGAATTCTCTCTCTCTCTCTCTCACTCCCTCTCTCTTTATATATATATGTATGTATGTGTGTGTGTTTTACCAGATCTTTTAACTTTCAAATATCGCCTATCTTGCAAATAATCAAATGGGCCGACTTATGGCATAAAATGGAAAACACATTTACCCGAGCCTAAATGCCATTTCCTAGACGCAAATAATAATAACAGAAATTATCCAAGATAAGACTGGGAAGATTTCTTCGGGAAAAATTATTTTCTAATCCGTTACACATCTAGTAATCGAATAATCCATAGGCGCATTTCTTATGAGCACATGATGGAAGTCAATTCATTCGCAACTTGACTTAATGGGAGATTTTCTGGAAACTGAAAATATATTTCAATAACCACACTTGGCGGCGCATGTCAAGTGGGCTTGAGTGACCGACATTTACTTTCTGGATTTTAAGCGACCCAGATTCTATCCCGCCACCTCTTAGTCTAGACAGGAAATAAAGGGAGATAAGAAGGAAGAAAGAAAGAGGAAACACAAAGAAGCGTGTCCCTTGATAGATTGATAATACGTCTGATTTTAATTTAAATATTGAGAGCAATGTCATATTTGATATAGCGTCCATTTAAAATTTAACATCCAAAATTTGAAATGAGATCCCAGATATAGTATTTAACTTAAAAATTGTTACAATTATCCAAACACGGAAAATGTTATGGCAGTATCTTCAGACAGATGACCCAGAGTGGCTGTTTCCGAAAACTCTTGCAGCCAAGCAGGCCTCAAACGCAATGCCTTGCATTCTCTTTGATCTCGTCAGTTTGTTCAAGAGGAGGTCTATGTTGTCTGGGCAGTAGAAGGCCTTCATATATCTGCGCTCTGGAGGATTCAATCCATTCACACCACCCACTGATCACCACCGACTAACGGGCGACTATTAATTCATGTGACAGATAGATGCATGAAGTACTAGTTTTCCACTGGACCCACAATTTTCAAAGATAATTTAAACAGCTGCATCTGCATAATTCACGGCAATGATTCACATTAGATCAGGGCCTTATTTTGTCCCCTAAGAATGCGATCAAATAAAAAAAAATGGTTAAACAAGTCACTATTGGTTTCCAGAAGAATTGCTTTATCAGTACCATAGAGTGAATCCTTCCGAATTTTGACAGTTGAAAGAACTGTGGACTTACATACCAACTTAACTTTCATAGACTCTACTTTTAACAGCCACTCAGTATTCCTTTAAATTTTTGCTTAAAAAGATCAGTTCACATGTCCGACAAAAGTGTTGACAAGTTGCTGGTTAAGTCTAATGGTGAATCTTCCATGGTATTTTAACCGAAGTGTACGGAGTAGGTTATTTGAAGTCTGGACGATACAGCCAAAGAGAAGTTCCATTTAAATGTCCGGTGCTGGCGTTGAGTAATTGCTGGTTAAGTCCAATGGTGAACCTTCCGTAGTATTTTAACAGAAGTGTATGGAATAGGTTATTTGAAGTCTGGGCGATATAGTCACGGAGAAGAATGTTCAATTTAAATGTCCGGTGCTGGTGTTGCGTAGTTGCTGGTTAAGTCCAATGGTGAACCTTCCGTAGTATTTTAACAGAAGTGCACGGAGTAGGTTGTTTGAGTCTGAATGATATGCATGCAGAAATTTCCTAAACCAGGTGAGTTATCTTGATATGAAAGCCAGAAGCAGGGATCTAGTGTAGCCGGAGGTTCAGAGCCGTTGTAAGCAGGTCCATTAACGCCGATCAACCAGGTCAGTTAGATTGAGATAGAGAAGTAGAGACCATGGTGGAGCCAAAATTCGGGGCTGTTGTAAGCAGGTCCATAGTTTGTGGTAGTCGGAAATAATAAAGGCCCGGAAAGCCGGAAGATAAGGGTCCAGAAGTAGTAAGGCCAGAGATGCCGGAAGTCACTAGCATCCAGTTGGCAGAAGACAAATAAATGGGCACGTAACTCAATACATATCCCGTCAAGGCCCCCCTGGTCACAAGGACCAGGGTGCCTGCATTTCACCTCCTCCTCGTCCTCCTCCTCCCCCGTTCGGCGAGAAGTTGCCGGATTATATGATAAGGGAGTATAAACATTAACCGGGTCCTGCGTACCTAAAATAAATGAGTAGCCGCGAAGCACAAAAAGCATAAAAATGTTCACAATGAGTATTCAGACTAAGATCGTAATAATGAAACAACTAAAGAGTCGTCTATATATGTATTATGTTTATTATGAATCTAAATAAACTTGCTATATTAAATTGAAGGGTGTGCGGTAACGCAATGAAGAAACATGGCAAGGTCATGAAGACATATAACATCTGCCCTTCATCACGTGAACGGAGTAGCAAAGGGGATACGATGCAAGTATTTATTTTTGCTGTCAATTCTCAAGTACAAAGAAAATGTATAAATTCACTTTCATATGTTTAGGTTTTATTCCAATTCAATCATCATTTAAAAAAACAAAATAAAAAACAATAAACATTGCCGAAGAAGAGTGAAGGTAGTTAAAATAAAATCGGTGTCATGGGAAAAAAACGTTCTTTTGACACTTTGTCTTATTAGGGACATGTTTCTCCAAAAAAACTAACAGCGAGTAAAATAAAAAAAAAACCCCAAGAAAACAGCAAAATGGAGGAAGGGGCTTTCTTGCTTCTAATTTGTAGAGATGATCTTCTTAAACTACATAACATGACGAAAATGATCCACATAGCTCGAATTAGAAACTTGCCCTTCTCGATTGAAGATATGAAGGTGGCCATGAACACTTGCCAAATATGTGCGGAGCTCCAGCTTAGGTTTTACAATCTTAGAACCGAAACGATTATAAAAGCTTTATAAAAAGATATAAAAACCACTCATGAAAGACATGAACTGGATGTTAAGGAACCATTTCCGTCGAAAACTAGGAATAAGTACCTACTGACAATTATTAAAGAATACTCTCGTTTTCCGCTCGCTGTGATGATTCGGCTGACAGCGGTCCCTGGTCTCCTCACGAGGATTACCTCAAGACAAGTCTAGGATCCTCGTGGGACACCCCTAGCACTAAGGAACGGTCGGTACCTCAGTAGGCGAAAGCGTGTCAGGTCGAAACGTCCAAACTCAGAATCCGAGGAAGAAAGACAAGAAAGACATAAGGTCGAGTCATCCCGATGATCCCAAAGACCCGCAAGATATCTGGTCATTTGAAGGATTTTCTTCCGTATGAATAACATAAATACTAGAGGAGAATGTGGTAATAAAATAGGCACATCCCATCTTGTGTCTCGCTTGTAAAAATCCGTCACAATAAAATAAATGTTTTTCAGCACTAAAGCAGACTGAATAAAATAAAAATTCAAAAGATTCTACTTAGAGTTGTTATTATACTACAATACACAAACTCTCTTCTCTCTCTCTCTCTCTCTCTCTCTCACACACACACACACACACACACACACACACACACACACATATATATATATATATATATATATATATATATATATAATAATTACGTTGATTGCACTTGAAGATTGCAAATGGCATGAAACCCCGAGTTGTGCAATCAACGTAGTGTATTTTGTTTATATATAGGTCTGTTATTTAACATTGAGCACTGTTTTTCTTGCACAATATATATATATATATATATATATATTTGTCAGTATTTGTATACGAACGCTTGCTCGTGCATTTACCTATATTTATCCATTCACACACACACACACACACACACACACACACACACACACACACACACACACACACACACATATATATAAACTTTTACAGTTATTATTTATAACTGAAGTGAGCTTTAAATCCATGTGGTTACCTTGAGATCTGAACACAAGTCAGTTAGTCAAAACTTATTCTTTCTCTGAACAACGGGATGGAAGCTGAAGGATGTAGCCAAAATGTGATGAAATAGTTGAATTAAATGTCGTCTGATTAGCTTCCGTAGCGGAAAGAAGTGCGCCACTCTCTAATGCTGGAAAACAAAGAATGAGTCGCGTCTGAGAAATTTAAAATGACTCTTAATATCAATTTAACTCTATTTGCCATGACACTGATATATTTGGAAGGAGTATAAATGCCACTAAAATAATGACTTCTATGTTTTAATTACTGCATCGATGTATACATCATTAAATTAGATAGGAGTAAAAAATATCGATGCATATATGAACATGTGTACACACACACACACACACACATATATATATATATATATATATATGAAGAAATATTGTTTTAAGTTGTGCTATATTTATGGGATAAAGTGCTCAATATCAGAGATAGAGCGTATGTAAATATAAAAGTGAACATTGAAGTCAACACTCAGAGGCTGTTTTATGCTAGACGCAATCGTCAGGCCACCGTCAGACGCAATCGTCAGACCACTTCAATATTCACTTATATATATATATATATATATATATATATATATATATATATATATATATATATTGTGCCACAATATATTTGTATATATATATGTATGTGTGTGTATGTGTGTATGTATGTGTGTATATATATATCTGTGTGTGCATATATGTATATATATATGTCCTATTTTATTGTGTATGTGTATTTATATTTAAGTATATTTCTGTTTGTATGAATGTGTTTATATATTTGTATGTTAGACTATATGTATATTGCTGTGTGTTGGTATTTGAAGGTATATTTATGTATCTATATGTTAGTACGTTTATATATGTATTTGGTTGAGTGTTGTTGTATTTTTATGTATGCATGTATATATTGGTAGTTGTTATTGTAGATAGATATATTTTATATATGTTTATTTGTAGATATGTGTGTGTATATATATTTATGTATGTATATAAATGTGTGTGTGTTGGCACCTATTATGTATGAGTTTGTTTGTGTGTATGTGTGTGTATGGAAACTTTTGGTATATCATGACTGTTTTATATATGTGTATGTGTGCATAAAAGTCTGTGTGTATATATGTGTGTGTATTTAGGTTTATATGTATATGTGTGTGCATGTGTACTTGTTATCATAGATATGTATATGTGCGTATATGTTTATGTTTATATATTTATTTGTATGTATTTCTGTATGTATATGTATGTATGTATGTATGAGTGTATATTTATGTGTGTTAATTTTTTTTTTGCTGGTGTGTATATATATATGTATATATCTGTGGGTTTCTTTTATCCTGTTTTTCTTTTGCCTAATATATAATGAAACTATTATCAACTTATATGATTAATATATATTTTTATTGATATTTATGGTTTTAGAATTTTCGTTTTAATATATTAAATAATATTATTTTTAACCATTTTATCTTTGTATATTTGCTCCCTTAAGTTATAATTCAATAAGGGTTAGCATTTATTTAAGTCTGAAATATTTATTGGTTGTGATTTCTCATTGTCTATGTCATTGTCTGTGGATGTATGTATGTGTATCTATTGGTGTCTATGTGTATGTAAAGTGTATTCACATTTAACTGTGTGTGTGTATATGTTAGTTTCCACGTCTCCTTTTTCATAAAGGGCTGTAGAGATGTTCATGTATCCTTTTTTTTTTAGTGTGTGTGTGTGTGTGTGTGTGTGTGTGTGTGGGTGTGTATATCTAATTATGTCTGGGTGCTTATGTATTATAATCTGATTGTGTTTTTGTTGTTTTTACGCGTGAGTTTGAGACCACATTCACAAACTTTAAAATAAAAACGGAAAAGAAAAGGAAAAGAAAAAAATATATATACATGTATTGTCAAATGACCGGATGTATTGTAGCGTCTTGTCGAACGTAATTTCAATGAAGAAATGAATTGAATAAACATATATATTTTTCTTTTCTCAATAATTTTTGTAGTTTTTAAACTTAATAGTGATTAAATTTGGATTTTAAAATTGCCAGTTTTTAATTTTAATATTAAATTTTATCATATAATTTTATAATTATTAGTTAGTATAAATTATTTTTAATATTACACGTATTTAAAGATCTGAAAAGCCATTATAGCATGATTTCGTTGTCAAGCTTTTGAATCTTTCTATACTTCGTTTTTGATTGGTTATTCTAGCTTTTGTAACAATGTTTCCCCCTAGTGTAGGATCGTTAATTAATCTGAAACTTTTAAAACCATTTATTTTCTTTTCAACATCATCACTTGATAAGACACAGAGTGTGTTGAAACAAAATGGCTATTTTTGTAGTGATTTTATAACATACTTATGTTATAATTTTTTTATAAAAAATAATTATATATATATATATATAGGAAGCCCATCCCAAATATCGTATTTTCACAGGGGGCGAAGCTTTTTATTTACGGTTTGGGTTAACAGTAGTTCGAAGTGTCCTTCTTTCCATTTTTCTTGCAACTACCTCTTTTGCTCATATGTTTCGGCCATGGTATTATCAGTATCCTTCTGTAGAACCATATCTCTGTTACCTCAGGTCTCCATTTTATCTGTGAGGAAATTGTTCAGCATTTACTGCCATATATGAGGGTTTATATTACATTTTCTAACGAAGATTTTCTGTTTCTTAATACGTTCTATGGATTTTGAAAGGCATCTTTTGCTATTCTAATATACTTTCGGATTTCCGTCGACTTTTCAAACATTTCCCTGATAGTTAAATTTTTTGTACTTGCTTGATTCTGACGTCTTTAATTTCGTAGCTTATATCTTGGGATGTAACTTTTGTTGATGATTATATATTCTGTGTCCTTATAATTGATGGTTAGTCCTTACTTACCGTTTCCAATGTCTAACATGCGTAGGAGGTTCTAGCAGTTTCCTTTCTGCATCCAAACGGTGTCAGCTGTAATCTTATGTTTTTAATATTGTGTTCATCAATGATAAATCCTGGTTGGACTTCTAGTTCTCGCTGTAAAGATTAAATAAATCTGGTGAGAGGATTAAAAACTTCGTTGTTTCTTTAATATAAATTTTATTACATTTACTACATAAATATTCTATATATACTACATATATATATATACTACATAAACGTACTATATATACTATATAAATATACTGCATAAATATTCTATATATACTACCCATATATACTATATATACTAGCATTTGAATCACATTTATTATTTGTTTTTAAATCTTATCATTTTTTTTTATGAGAGAAGCTGTGGTTTGGACGCTTTTACTTCCAAGGTCATTGAATAAATGTATACATAATACCTACACATATATAGCACCCTGTAGTATACATTTGGAATAATTTATACAGTTATAAAAGAGCTTCAGTATAAGTTTATATTACTTTAGAATTGAAAGTTCATATTTTGTACTCAAGTCAAAACTAGTGAGAAATTTGCTAAATCTTCAAAATCAATTTGTTTATCGACCACTTTGGAGAATTTAGGAGAGGCTAATGATTAAGGTCTTCAAGAAATCTTCTATGAGAAGGTGCTGAAAAGTTCTCTGTCCGACAAAGAACGGATTAAAACAATTTTGGTCATTTGGCCAGGTTTTGAGAAGTGGGTCGGGTCGAGAACTTTTTAGCGCCAATCGTAAATAAGATCAATAAGTCTGATAAAAATCTTTAAATCATTTGCATTCAAAAGACGATAAACATTTTAATGAAGTTATAATAAAATCATTCTGTTAAAATTGTTATTCCCAGCAGAAATTTACTGGCATTTTCTCCGTTGAAAAAAATAAGGTTAGCTATTATTTGGTTTAGCTTGATTTTTCTTAAAATATTACAGGGTGCGGCAAAAGTAACGCTCTTTTTCTATTTATTTCCTTTTATTGAACAAAAATAAATTTATAGGTATTGTTACATCAACACAACATGATTCGTTATAATTAACAAACTATTCAACATGTTCAAAATGCTCAACTTTCTCTTCAATACAACGCTGAATAAAAGCCAATCAGCAACATTTCTAAAAACCATTTGAGACATTTGTACATTAATTTCAGAAAATTTATCAGAAATTGTTTGTTTTAATTCAGGAATAATTTTCGGTTTGATCCTGTAAACAAGATTTTTTAGTCGATACCGCAAGAAAAAGTCTGGCTGTGTTAGGTGTGATAATCGTGATATAGCCACTCAATTGCTTCACATCATCCTATCCACATCAGATGGAAAAAAAGAGGCATTAATTTTGCTGCACCATGTATTTTATTTATTTGCGGATTTATTCTTACTGAAAATACATACACTTTCTTTCGAAATCTAATAGAGACATCAAAATCAATAAAAACATACTGTGTATTAAAACATAAATCAGAAAATAGTTATTATGCAAGGAACTAAGAGCCAATCACAAGTTTGTATAATAGTTTTGGAGACTTATCTAGACTTTATACATGCAATAAAATAGAAAATTTTTTAATGATGACTCAATTTATGAAAAATGATCTAAATGATCTTTTTGTTTGGTAATTGAACGACAATTAACTAAATTACTGCAATAAATGATATGGTCATGCATGTATTTAAAAAATAGTGAAAACATTTGTTAATCATTTACAACATTCAAAACCTGACTGAGATAGTTGAGGAAATTTTTAAAAGATAGCTTCAACCATCGACTTTTATGGCTTTATAGATTTTTAGACATAAAATACCTAGAGATAATTAGTCACGTTTTAGCTTTAATATCACGAAGTAAACGAATTTGTTATTTGGGAGACATTTTTAATTATAATTTTGGTAAATCTATATAATAAGAATAGACGCGAGTAGATCAGTAATTCCATAGCTTGAAAGAATTATTAGCTTAAATTTTATCAAAACATTTTACGGTAAAAGGTTCTATCTAATTTATTTGATTAAATGTATTGATAAAAAGGAGATTATGTTGAAAAATAAACATTTGTTGTTTTAAACAAATGTTTTTATTATTAGGCTACGTACTTAATGATATAGCTACGGCAATCATTGAAAAATTTGTAAGTACAAATACAAATATCTCAGACACATGTTTTACATAGTTTCAAGCTAATTCAATTGAATTGTTGAAAACTTGATTATTTGGATAATTTGAGATAATTGAAAAATAAGACAGAATATTTGATTACCTAAACTTGGAAAAAAAGAATCAAGGAAATAAAGAGAAATTTTCTGGTGACATACAAATATTATACATGAGCCGAGAGTATATTTTGATACGATGCTCATAAGGACAGGGCTGAGGCGTGTACCACTTACATCTTTCCTCTTGTCTGTAATCCCTCTCAGTAGGCGTCATAAGAAGGCGCTCGAGCGCTTGCTATCCTCCGTTTTGGAGAGGGGGGCGCAAGCATAATGTCGACAGAGAAGTTTGTGCACAACGTCCGTGTCCGAGAGTTGTGGGTGGGGCTGGGAATGCCGCACTTGGAGAGTTACAAACTTGCCTCGATGCTGGCTTTCCTGTGCTGCCCATTGGCAGGGGATCGATTCTAGCGGGGATTGTAAGGGGCGCCTTCTCTTTCCTTACTATTAGTCCTCCCATCTCGCGGGTTGAGCGCCGTCATAATCGGCTTTCCTTCGCGAGTGTCAATCGGCTTTGAGGGGCATTCCTCGGTCCAGTGACTTTTCTCAGCCTAGGACAGTCTTCTATCGGGAACTAGTGGAGGGGATGCAAAGGACCCACTACGTGAGTGGTACGATATATCGGAGGAGGAGTTTCGCTCCTTCAGGTCTGAGGCACCAGTAACCCTGAGTTTTCGCTTACCTGGTGACTGGCTCGGGATAGGCTATCTCTCAATGACAAGGCCTTCATATAGGGCTTAGCGGATTTTCCAGATTGTGAAAGATTTGAATTTCTACCATTGTCCTCGGATCCGCCCCTATGGGACCATGTCGGCGAGTTGACGGCTCGTATCGCTCCCGAAAAGCTCGTTCTCATTGATCGTGAGTACGCGTGTGACAATGTGTCACCCTCGCATTCTCGGGTGAAACGGATGGTGTTTATATCGCTGCTGGCCACGACCCGAATGGTGATTTGGACGACGCGACAGGAGGAAGTCTTACGAGGTAACCGTCTTTCTCATTAGGATCTGATATGAAGATTAGAACTGATAGAAAACGGTTGGTTTCGACAGATTTTTGCGAAAGGCGGGTGACTGAGGTAAGCCTGGTTCGTGTGAACGGGACTAACCTTGATTTTCTTTTTTAGGCCCGCTTGAGTCACATCGGTGTGATTTCCTGTGGAGCCCCCACCTGGTTAGGTTAGACCACTTTTTGTGTACCTAGTTAATGTGAGTAAGTGTTTTTTCTCGGACTGTTGCTGGCTGCATCTTTAGTTATGATCCAAGTTGATTCCCAACCTCCTCAGTTTGTTTTTGTCACCCCGCTTCATCTCGACTGTGTCAGCCTCCTTTACCCTTTATGCCCGTATTTATTTTCTCCTTTCCCTTTCCCTTAGCGAGAGAGCCTCTTGATTATTGTCTAAGGGCAGAATGCAGCAGCCTCTCTTTTTTGGAGGGTTGGACGGGTCCTACTAACATCACTTATCTCTATTTTGTTTGTTTTGATATTTTAATTTTGTTTTTTGATTCATCCCTTCCCCTCTCAATGTAAATCATCAGATTTTTATGTATACATTTTTATAATCATCAAATTTTTATGTCATTGGGTGCGTTTTTTAGGTTCCTTGAGTATGCGTATATGGAAGATTGATTAGTGACGGATGAGTTCTTGTGGTAAATGTGAAAATTGTAATGATTGAATGGGTCGTGAATCGGATTAGCTAGGCATAAGATAGTCAGTGAAGACCAGCCTCAACCCTTTTCCCCTATTTCGTTAACCAACGACAGGACCCAAAGAGTGTGAGTTCAATACTCGGTTAAGGTAGTGGAGAACTTTCAGAGGGAAATTAGCAGGAGATAACTGATAATTGACATCCATCAAAACATGGTACGTGTAACTAGAACAGTCTACCCCAGTGAGCGAAATAAAGGGTTCAGTTCGAAATTCCAACCACCTGAAGAAGGCCGGAGCGTACAACGGCCGAAACGTTGTGATAAATATGGCGACAAAGTTGAGGACAATAGTCCGAATAATGTAAATAATTTAACACGTTTTGTTTTTAATCTTGTTTGGTGTTCAACTACCCACTTCACCAGAAAAGCCTGATGGGCAAACCGATTTAATTATTTACGTTCCAACCATGCAGTAGGTATTACTGTGTTACAGGGTGCCAAAATGGACTCGTAGAGTAACTTGACAATATTAGACATCGGAGTAAATGGATTGTTGTCAGATATACCAATCAGAATTATTATTATAATAAAATCTCTTTGAATGCTAAAGATTAGAAAGTAATCAATGAATAACACTGGGTTACAAAAAACTGTAATTTGTCTAAGTTTTTTCAATTCAATTAGGACCATTTTTGCCGCTGAACCAAAAAATGACACCCATTTTTCTTAATTAGGTCAGGTTTTTATGCTAATTTGATTCTGAAAAATCCAATCTTTTGACAATTGTTTACATTTTTGTGACATTATCAGCTGATTTTCGTTAATATCTCTCATCCAAAAGAAGGTTTTAGGAAAAAAAATTATTATCTAACAGAATGGATTAATTAAATGTTAAAAACTTCAATTTCTGTAAACTGAATAATAGACATTGATAAAAGTAAGTACATGTAAATTGAACAGTACGTTGTCATTGCGCAAAATTCAGGGCATGAACTTCTGTTTTTTCGAACCCCTCGAATGCTCAGAAGCAAGGTTGTCTCTCTTCAGAGTCCAACAGCAATAAGCCATCATGACTGCATCCCAGCGTCCCTGGTTTCCTTATCTTTTATGTCCTGATGGAATCTTTCCCTCTGCTCATCACTGATTGATCCCAGATTCTCAGGAAACTGATCTATATGTGAGAATAAGTAATGCATTTTGATGCTCATGTTGCATCCAAGGTTTTTGAAAGCAGTTAGCATATTGATGACAGGTTCTGTATAGTTCCTGGCATTGTTGTGGCCAAGAAAGTTCTTCACAACCAGAATAAAAGCCTTCCAATGATTCCAGTTCCACTTCGTTCATTGAGTTTCATCCTGGAAAAGCATGGCACAAGTAAGTAAAGTAGCCACCATCTTTGTATAGAGCTTTGGTGAACTGTTTAATCAATCCGAGCTTGATGTGCAGCAGTGGGAAGAGTATCTTGTCTCTGTCAACCAGAGGATTGTTGATGACATTCCTTGCTCTTCAAGGCACCAATTCCTCCTGCACAGGCCAGTCTTTCTTTGTGTAATGCTGAGCAGTGTTCCCACTATCCCACATGCACAGAAAGCATAGGTGCTTGGTATGGCCGGACTGTTGTCCAAACAACAAAAAAAAAACAAACAAAAAAAACAAAAAAACACTATAAATAAAAAAATAAAAATAAGCCATTCATGCTGATCATAACAAATTTTCTCCAACACATACTTCACTGCTTCATACTTCTCCTTCAATGTAGTCAAGTGAGCAAGGGATACAGAGGCAAACTGGTTGCCATTGTGAAGCAGAACACATTTCAGTGATCACTTGCTGCTGTCAATGAACAATCTCCAATCTTTGGGTTCATAATGTGGCACTCCAATCTTGTGCAGAAGCTGAGCAATATCTGTACACCGAGTCCTTCTCTTCAAAGAAAACATGGGGGAACTCTTGATGTCTGTTGCGGTAAAAGATGATGCAAGCACTGTCAGAGAGGAGGTTGTTTTCCTTCAATTTGGATGCCAATAGCTTCTTCATCTTCTGGAACACTTGAGGAATCTTCGTCACTGATGTCAGGAAGTTCTTCAAAGACAGGTACTGGAATTTCATCACAGTGAGCTACAGGACGACGTGCTGATTCAAGATCAGGATACTTGAGGCTGCTTCGGTTCTTTCTGCTGATCCCAGTCACATCAATAGTGCAGAAATAGCAGTCAGTGACATGGTTTGTCGGCTCCCTCCAAACCATGAGAATTCCAAACTTTAGACAATTCTTTTTGCCTTTGGTTCACTGACGTAGATAATTGGTGCATGACTTGCATACATGTGGGGTGGCCAAGCTTTATTCTGATCATCAAGTTTAATACCAAAATAAGAATTGTAAGCACACTTTATGAAACTTGTGACTTGATTCATGTTACGTACAATGGTGTATTCACCACAGATGTAGCAGAATACGTCAGGCTTATTTTTGCAAGATGTTTTAGTCGAAGCCATTTCATTCACCTTTAATATATAAAAAAAAAATTAGTTATATGCAAGATCTTCAGAATTCGTTTATTGCAATAAATATAAAAGAATTTTGCATCATAATGACGTGAAAATAGCCGTACATGTTCAGAAAGTTGACCTGATTGAGCAAAACCAATGTGATTTTTGGATTCAAAATTATCATAACTCAGCAAAAAATAAACAATAATTTTGGTGTTGACCAGCGTAATAAAATTAAATAATATTACTTAATAAAACAGATTTATTTCTTGCTTATAACTGTATTTTGATTGAATGCACCGATTTTTTCACTTATGTAATAGCAAGTTTGTCTCGCGAGATCAATTACGACTGAGTAGTGAGTTTGATACTCACTGATTCAGCTCCATACTTTCGACCTTGTGCCACATATAAGCTACGCATAGTAAATCGCTACATAAGGTTTTATTTTCGAAGTGTGACCATTATACTAATTTATTATGAATTTGAGACTCCCCAATGTCATAGTTTCCTTCATATGACGGGCAGAGAGAGAGAGAGAGAGAGAGAGAGAGAGAGAGAGAGAGAGAGAGAGAGAGAGAGAGAGAGGAATAGCTAATTAGTTTTATGGTCAGGCCGGCAAATTCATAATAAAAGGTCAGCTTACCATGTTTATTGCGCGATCTTATAATGTGTGCTGAAGAGAAACATTTATGTCTTTCCATATATCAACTCAACATTAATTTACCCGAACACATTGGACAGAATGACCGACATCACGCCAGTCTCTCTCTCTGCGGACATTGAATTCTCTTAGCGACGATGAGCTGTCCAGGTCGAAAAATATTTCAGTCCACATAATGATTAGATTGTTATTAAGCGCAGTAAAACAGGACGTTTTAGGTTCGAACCTTGGTTATCCAAGGTTGTTTTAAACTTCTTTCTTTAAAAAAAAACATTCCTTGTTTTGGACACGAGCATGTGGTGTTTGAATCAAATCCTGAAATATAGACTGAATTATGACAAGATAGTTGGGACGAAAGTATAACGTACGTGGAGCGGGTAGATTACGAATGACTTGAAACTAAATGACTCGTTTTTTATTTGCATATTTTAACAACCATATTAGCAAATTAGTAATAGCGGTTTCTCGAACGTTGGATGTGACATCACCCAGTCACTAATTGCAGTTCGATCTGTTATTGTCTGGAAAGTAAGAGGTACTGTAAGAGTGGAAGGTTAGGACAGAGAGAGAAAGAGAGAGAGAGAGAGAGAGAGAGAGAGAGAGAGAGAGAGAGAGAGAGAAAAGGGGAGGGAAAGAAGAGAAAGAAAGTGAAACAGAGAAACAGAAAGAGAGGCAACGGATACAAAGAATGAAAAGAAAAAATAGAGTAAAAGTGGAAAATAAAAGAAGAAATAAATTAGGAGGAGAGTAACCAAAAAGAAAATAAACAAAAAAGACAATAAATAAATAAAAGACCCAGGGGGATATCGTGAAATGGAGTTTGAGAAAAATATAATAATGGCCACAGCTAATGAAATAAAAGAAATGCCAGAGCGACGCACACATAAAAATAAGTTAAGTAATAAAAAGGATCTAGAAAAAAAAATGTAATAGGAAGAGGAGCGGAAAGAGAAATAAGAATTTTGCTAAAAAATGGCCAAGATAATAGAATAATTGGCAACATTAATAAAAACAACTGAAGAGTAACGCTGACTTCAGAAATCACTGGAAGTAACTTAATTTCTTGCAAGTCCTCCATGAATATGGTCATATGCCGAAATTAGAATTGGATAAAAAATATCATGACGGAATATGTTATATTTAATTATAGACGCAAACTCAAACACACACACGCGCGTGCGCGCACACACACATATATATATGACACACACACACACACACACACACACACACCCGCTCATTTATATATATATATATATATATATATATATATATATATATATATATATATATATATATATATGTGTGTGTATATATACAGACTGACAAGGATCGCTCCGAAAGTAATGTATCCTATTTATATTAGCGCTCGACGTCAGAAACAGATGTTGACAGTATTCCTGGGTGAACGTCACGGTTTCACTTAGGGTTGTATGCCTGTAATTTATTTCTAATCCTGGATTGTTTGTCCCTTCGTCAATGGTGCTGGTGGTAGTCGCCTCTTTGGATTGGCTTTGTCCGCCTGATGGTCAGGGATCCAAAATCTTGAAGTAAGTTATTAGAAGTTCATCCTATCAGCAGTTGCATTATATTGGGGCTACTGCATTACAATTTTGTCAATGAGATTTGGACCATGCAGTAATTTTCAATGGGTCCTCTCGATGAAGTTTATAGTTACGTCTGTGTTAATGGCAATTAATCTAGGTAGGTTTTTACATATACCACTTGAGATTTTGCTGTCTCGCTACCTCGGTTCCTTGTCTCTCATACCAAAACATTAGCAAAGATAACCGTTATATATCCTACATATTCTCATAATATGTACTTTGTACTTTCTTACAACAACCTCATTCAGCAACCTTCTACCTTGAGTCGCTCTTGGGCGTTGTTTGGGTGAACTATATAATAAATGTTATTAGCGTTTCACACTTCACATAATCCATAAGTTTTTGCCACGTTACACGTTATGTTTTATTACACTGGAAAAATGGTATCTAGTATAAATATGCAGTTGTACATCATTGAATTCCTCCGTGCGGAAGAAAATTGCATTTATTAAGACTCATTGATATTTATTAAACCGAACAAGAGATGTGGACTCAGTTATGCGGTGGGAATTGTGTGTGTGTGTGTGTGTGTGTGTGTGTGTGTGTGTGTGTGTGTGTGTGTGTGTGTGTGTACGCACGCGCGTGTTTGTATACAGCAAAAATAAATTTAAAAAATGATCCCTGACGAATGTATATCATATTATACGTTAAATATTTCATTTAATTTGTTGTTCTTAATGCTTTATCTCTTGATATTTATCGCTTTAACTACAAAGATTGCTTACCTTAAAAGCGTTGTTCTTCAGAAAGACATTAACCAACCTTTTTTGGGGATGGGTGGGGAACACCATTTTTTTTTTTATATATATATATATATATATATATATAAAGTGGATATTGAAGTGAACAGCCAGAGGTGATAGTCCGTTTCATACTAAACGCAATCGTCAGGCCATTGCGTTTAGCATGAAACAGACTGTTGTCTCCTGGTGTTGACTTCAACGTCCACTTTATATTTACATACGCCCTATCCCTGATATTGAGCACTTTAACCCATAAATATAGCATACTTGAAAACTATATTTTAATATATATATATATATATATATATATATATATATATATATATATATATATATATATATATATATATTCAAACTTCTACACTACTCATACCATTTCATCTTAAACGCCAAAAAAAAAAACAAACAAAAAAAAAAAAAAAAACGAACTCACAAATCCATAAAAGCAAACAAACAAATATTTCTAACAAAAAATTATACAAAATTCTTAATCCTACCCTCTAACACTTCAACTAAATTCGCAAATGAATTAGTCATCCCTAATACGAGGATTGTTACAACCGCCTCCAAAACTATCGGAGATATAATCATGATGAAAAATAAAATAAAAAAAATTCAGATGTTGAAGTTTATCAAATAAAATATCTACGGTGTAATAACATGTAACTTGGGGAGACTTCACGTTGGATAAAGACCTGCATCCAAGAACACAAAAGAGATTTGCGCTTGGATAAACATTCAAATTATATCGTATTACACCGCAACAACGGTTTAACCAATGCCAGCCTTATTAAAAAAAGAACATAACTCTTTAAAGAGAAAATATTATGAAAATATATTTATAGCCACATTACCAACTATTAACGTACGTTTAAAAATCTACATTGCATCACCATTTTTCTACAGATCCATTATTAATGAATCTAACTTATCTCTTTCAAATACATAATAATCAATATATATACAAAATACACGCGAGATATACTTTAATAAAAAATTTATCAAAGCATCTTGTAGCATCTCACTAACTTTTACACACTTTAAAATCCAGAATGTTTTCTTACCCTTTTTTTTGAATATTATCTGTTACTTCATTACACGTGACACGTATTTAATCAATAAGAAATAGCCAAATACAACATAACATTAATCTGCGTCTTTTTGCTTTTATTATTTTTTATCATTTCTATTTTGATCTTTGAAACATGTTAGACTAAGATCGGTTTCCTACTTGTTCTTCATCCTATGATATATATATATATATATATATATATATATATATATACTCCAGGAAACCAACACTTTGCACCTTCTTAGGCTAATGTTTTCCACAGGCATAATGTGGAGCGACTACATAAAATCAATTGCTGCGTCGACTGATAGGAAAGTTGGTTCACTCTAACGAACCAGAAAAATTTTCTCATCAGAATCCATCTTTCACATTTATAAACACACCATTCGTCCGTGCATTGAATACCGCGGTTTGAAAAATTTTAAAAAGAGTCTGTAATGTAATCGATCCTGACCTAGCACCTTCTCACTGACGTAACATGACTTCTCTCTGTTTTATATAAATATTTTCATGGCAACTGTTTTTACGATTTTTCCCTTTAGTTTCCTGCATGAAGTTAAACATACTATTAGACTGGCAACTAAGTCTCGCCGTTTTATTATTGAACTAGTTAAATGGAACCGTCTCTTCTATTCTAACAGCTTCTTTTCCAGCACTTTCCTGCATCCCTGCAACCTACAATCTTCAAAAATTGAAATGCAACGCCATCTTCTGTCTTCCTGAATCCTGTTTCTTTATTGTCCTTTCCTCACTTCTCCTCATTAATGTTTTCTCTTCTTTCACTCACTGTAAACTCCTGCGTCCCAGTGACATTATCGCCTTGCTTGGGGGTTAAAGGATTAATATATATATATATATATATATATATACAAAGAAATAATCACGCATAGAATCAAACAATTATTTCGTCTCCAAGTTTTTGATTTTATAAGGGAAAGATATGCCCGACGATGAATAAAGGATTATTCGAAATTACTTGCATTTAAAAAAAATATAAACTGGAAACAACAGACAACAGTTTTATGAATGAGGATCACGTCACTCTATGGATTAGCATTATTTTAATGCATACATTATACACTACTAGCGATGGATGTCGCCAATAGCATATAAATATTGTTGATTGATTCTATGCGTGATTATTTCTTTGTATATAAATTATATGCTGCCTAATGTTATTATATATATATATATATATATATATATATATATATATATATATATATAGAGAGAGAGAGAGAGAGAGAGAGAGAAGGAGATGTATATGAATTAAATTTAATCTTTTATAAATATTTTCTACTCTTAACTTGATAGCAATTTGAAAAATTACATTGAATTTCGCCATGTCTTTAGAACTAGTCATGGTTGAATAGGATCTGATATAGGGGCATTTAAATGTATAATTTTGACGTAACGTTATTTCTAATCAGGTCTCAGAGTTTATCAGAGTTTTTTTTTGTCTTCCACTAACTGCATTTTCTTTTTAAGAATATAGTACATATATTGGTATAGTTGATGTTTAATTTTGCATGATTGAACTAACAGAGTCATCGAGGTTGCAGTCGGGCAAACATTTTCTTAGAGCTTTGCGTGAAAGAATTATCCAGTATCAAATGATTCCCTTAATTTTTATTTGCTTTTCAGCATGCACACACAAAACGAAACGATCGTGTTAATCGATAGAGAACATGATTGGAAACGATCGAATAAAAGGACCGGAATGGGAAATATTTGACGCGTAGATCCAACGATTTCCCGATATATTCACTCATTCCGTTTACATACGACGCGTTCGTGGTGTTTTTGTTTCTTCGTTAACTTGCCCCCCCCTTTTTTTACTGCTTTTCATCAACATCAAAAAATTTCGAAAATTGTGTCCTTTGCCAATTACAATACAAATATTTTTCAACTTTCTTTCATAATAAATTGCATTTGATATAATAGTATTATATTTAATTATTGCCTCTCACACTTTAAAAATTAGTGGATAATAGAATAACAGATATACACATTTAATCTATAAAGATATGATTTATTTTATCTAATCAGCGTTTAGGTTGAAATTATTTTTCTTGTATTCAACTGTAAATATCCTACAAAATAATTTACGAAAAGAACGTGAATTGTCGAATTTCGTAGATGAAGAGTTGCCATTTTCATTAACTTTTTACTATTTTTTCCTTCTAGCTATCAAATAGTTATTGAGAGGATATATATATATATATATATATATATATATATATATATATACTAGCAGCATAGTCCGGCGTTGCCCGTGCTTGATTAAAAATCGTACGACTCATACAGCAATCGCTATCACTTGACTTAAAAATATTTTGCCCTTCCTTGCCTTTTAAAGGAGTGCCCTTTTCCGTGCTGATGTTGCTACATGCCTTACTTCTTGCCTATCTCACACTGCGAATTTTTTCTAAGCTCTATACTAAACATTAAATCTGTTATGAAAAAAGAACTAAACAAAATTAACATAAAACGATCAGCTTTAAAAAAAGGACTCGTAACTGGAAAAACCGAATGAAAAAAGAATGTTAACAACAAATATTTTTTCACACCCAACCCAGTTCTGCAGAATCAGAATCAACATTGAGTTTAAGCAAGCGAATAAGACCAATTGGAGTAAAGTGCCATGAAGATTTAAATTTTTCCCACTTGTGACGAATGCAGCTATCGATTTTTTTGCATGCTAGTTAACATTCGTGTCAGTCAGCTGTTGGCTCTCACGCTGGCCAATAGAATCTTCCTGCCTATTCGTGGCAGCCAGCTATAGGCTCTCACTCTGGCCAGTACAAAATGGCCGCAAACTACACGAAAACTGTCGTAGAAGCATGAAAAAATTGATTATTTCCACTATCGATGGGAGTTGGGAAATGCAAAGTCGGTCTTGGCCTTCCCGCTAACTTGGAACATGTGCATATGTAAATTTTGGTGCAAATCCGTCGAAATTGCTGCCTTATATATATATATATATATATATATATATATATATATATATATATATGGGAAGAGAGAGAGAACGAGATAGAGAGAGAAAATAGGTTGAGGTCTTCACTTGATAAATTAGTGATTCACTGACAATTTAACGAAGCTTAAAATAGTACACACTCTTGAAGTTTAGGTTCAAAAACTTTCACTTCCATATGGTTTGGAAGAAATGTCTAAATATTGTCTTTGAAATTTTCTTAAATGCTGCGAACTAATAATTGTATTGTATTTTTTAAAAAGTGCAGTTTGCAACTGTAGACCAGCAGGTTAGTTTAGTATGTCATTTTACACCACTATTGATCAAATCTGTTTTGGATTCGTTCTGTTTTATATCCAGAATTCGTAATAGTTATTTTTTATAAACGTTCTAGCTAGTATAGTCTAGTGGGGGGAATAATATTTCAACAAAAGTTTAGACACCGGGATGAGTTCCTCAGGATGGAGGAATCAAAATTAATTCAAGCTGGATTTTCTTACAGATTGAGACAAAAAAGTAAAAAACAAAAAATAAAATAATTTTTTTCCAGTAGAGATTAAAAATATCTAATGTAGGTTTGTTGAATTGATGACTATGACTGAATTATTTTATATGAATGCAATTAAATCTAAAACAACCATGCTTGTCATTTTACGAACTTCTCGGCAAAAAAAGTCTTTTCAAAATAAAGTCTGATGTGATCAGATTTGGAACGTGGATCAAGCTGAGAACTGTTTATCATTCCATTATAATTTCCTCTTTCGAAAAACACGAAAATAAAATCTTTACATATATTGTCATATTTTTCTCAGCAACATTGGAATGATTATGTATAAAGAAGCAAAGAGGTTAAAAACAATGAAAACATGATATGGTTTTGCATTTTCCTCGATGAGATCGAAAAAAATGAATTAAAATAAAATTACATTCATCCAGTGTGGTTACAAACAAGTAAAATTAAATGAAAAGGATTTCTATGAAGCGGTCATTTATTATTTGAGCTCTGAAAGCAGCAAGTGACAAAAAAAAAAAACATCCATACATGCAAGCCGTTAATGGACCGCTGGCGGGTCACCGATGGCAACGCCTGCGGTCTTCTAGTAGCAGCCGCCGGCAGGCCACAGGTGGGCCAACGGTAGGCCTCTAGCGGCCCGCCAATGGTAACATTGCCGAGACGAACACGCTGGCAGTCCGACAGCAGGCCACCAGCGGTAAACATTAGTGGCATGCCACACAGTGGCAGATTGGTGGCTTGCGTGTAGGGATGTTTGCGAATTGTTTTTTTTTTTTAATAAGCAGAAGAGAATTGAATAATGTAGGAAATACAGTCGAGATGTAAAGTAAGGTAAATAATCTCAATGTAAATAATCTCAATGTAAATAATCTCAATGTAAATAATCTCAATGTAAATAATCTCAATGTAAATCTTATGTAATGAAAATTTTGACTATCATTTTTTTTCTATCAGTCTGACTCTATCTATGAACGTAGCCTGGTCAGTACCTATATGGGGGATCGATTAGGAATGCTGGGTGCAGTAAGCATGGATGTGCGGGTAGTGTAATAGATAATGGCTTAGAATTGTTAATCTGACAGTACATATATATCCGCTTAAACGCAAATACCGTTGGGAAAGGTATGAATTCATTTCTTCTCCGCTCAGCTATGGATTAATTAGTAATTAATAAATAATTATCATCTAAAAAAAATTCTTACAATCTAAAGATATTTATGGCTTTAAATAACCTGTAATGTGTTTATAAGCCGTAGAAAACGAATTAATCAATCAATATCTATCTATTTATGTATCTATGAGGGATATTCCTACTGAAGCGTGAAACTGGCAGTTAGATTAGTGTATACATTGGGGTGGTAAAACATTCTTCAATTTAATAATATTAAGGGTAACTCACAATACTTAAATAACGTTGAGAATGAACAAATAGATAAAAGTAAAAATTGAGTTAAACTTGTAATCCAATTTCTATAACGATACAACCGCCTGATGTAACCAACAGACAACTTACCAGAAGATTTAATAACTTAGACAAGAAAAATCCCGAACAAGGAAAGAAAAAATAAAGAAAAACCAAAAGGCAATACCTACCTACTCAGTAAAGCGTCCAACACCAAGATTATCTAGACAGATCAAAAAAACTTTTCACACCTGTCTGACAAAGTACAGACCGAGTCATTACTCGAGTTATACGCTCTCTCAAACTTATCCATTACGTTATGAACAAATATCTGTACATTTTCTTTGCATAAATATAAGACTATATTCATCATTGAAATATATTAATAATACTAATTTTGGTTGATATAATCAAGCCGTAACAATGGAAAAACAGATTAAAAGTTCGATAATAAAACTCGAAATTATGTTAAATTGTCGAAAATATTAAGCAGAAATATTGCTTTTTTATCATAGAAATGTATGTACAATTTTCTAATCTCGGTGCTCTTCCGAGAGAGAGAGAGAGAGAGAGAGAGAGAGAGAGAGAGAGAGAGAGAGAGAGAGAGAGAGATTAGTTTTGTAATACTTGTTAAGGATTCCTGGAAGTCCTGAAATAATAATAATTTAAGGCTTTCCGTATATAAAATTCGCAGGATAACACCCTGCCACGATATTAGTTAAAATTAGATATATTGTTAAGTAATTGTTTTACATCAGCTTTCAATGCAAATTAACTTCAAATATTATCGTAATAGTTTGTGTGCATGCGTCAAAGATCAGGAGAATAATTTCAAGAGTATATATTTATGTTCAGTTCTGTCCTTGTTACAAAATGTAGTAAGTGCGAAAACAACAACACACACACACACAAAAAAAAGAAAAAAATGAATATCTTTCTGCAGTTAAGCCTCATAAACAAATCAAATATTTTGAATCACAGGCATAATAATCTCAAATGTTTAAAAAATCAACCAATGAAAATGAATGAATCAGCGTAAACAAATTTGCTAAATAAATATTTTCCGCTTACTAACTTTATAGGGAGATAAAATTTATTACGTCCTCTGATAAACAGAACGAGTCTAATTTCGATCGTTTTGCCCGAGGAGCAGCATCACGGGAAGATTATTAATAAATTCACGTTGTTCCTCATATTACATATGGATCGGATAAATGATCTATATCTTTAGGATAAAGTAAGCAAAACTTTCTTCTGCACGTTGCCCGCTGGGATATGCCAGTTTGATAATAAATTTTAGATCGAATGAAGGTTAACTCAATATACAACTAAACGATTTCCACAAGGTAAGTTGGAATAAGTTGGGAAAAAACTCTTTCAAAATTGATGTTTTCTTTGTCAAGGAATAGGTTCACCCCAGAATGTAATTTGCATACGACATTTTTTAATATTACGAATACCCAGTGTATGGAATTGATCCGTTACTTTTATCCTTTTTTTTTTTTAAATCTCTTTCCCTCCTTCTTTTCTTCCTCTTTCTACATACAGCCAATTCTTGTACAATAAATTCTTTTCAGGCAAAGAGGTCTACGTTTGTTGGTGTTCGCCTTTTATTTTCTTTCTCCTTTTGAAACTCTAATGGCCGCAAAATATGCGTTTCTGGTGTTTAATTCTTTTCATATAACAATGAAACCAAAAAATTTAAATAACACAAAAAACCGATAACCAAAGATTTCATACTTGGAAAAGTCATGAGTTCTACGTACATCTCTTTGTTTAATTGAACTAAGACCGAATTCAACCAGCTAGAGAGGAATTAGCCACAACTTTTAAGATTGCTAACAGCGCGGCTGGAATCAGAAGAGGCATTGTCAAAAGTGTGTCGAGTGATCACTAATCCGAGAAGATTGTCCAGATAAGAATACAAAACTGTCCAATTGAACGCTGATGGATGTAGCAGAAAGTTCAAGAAACTTTGTGTTATAATAATTTGATTCTTCGTCAAGAATTTGAAACTTTTGCTGATCAGAAAAGCTCATGTTTCGATACGATTCTCTCTTTAAATTTATGAAAATTATTCGAGACATTTCTTGCTTAAAATTACTCGAATAATCCATTGCATTGAAATTCGAATTAGTTTCTCTTACACGATGTGGCAAACCGGATAAACCAATTTCAACCGAGAAAATGACAGTAATAAGATGTACATTCCCGTTAGCTGATGTGAACCACAGTCTTCTAATCATAGCAGATTGAGATTTCATTCTTTTATGTTGTATTGGTTGGTCAACTAAATTGTTACGGTCCGTGAAGTTGTACTTGAGATAAATGCCACGCGGATATACCTGGTAAAAACACATGCAGTTATCGAAAAGTCAAGATATATTTTGGAGATAATCGTTAAAAAACTAACTCACTATAAATAGCTTGTGAGAGTATTGCGCTCTACTTTGAACAAGAAATAAATATATTTCTAGCAGATGTCTGTCTGTCTATCTATCTATCTATCTATCTATATATTATATATATATATATATATATATATATATATATATATATATATATATATATATATAATTATATATATATATATATCTGTAAAAGTGATTAGAATGGAACAATAAAGTCTGCTTTGTCACATTTAAAATGTAAGATGAAATAATTCCTGCTACAGGAAACTTTTCGGATGGAAACGACTTTCTTAATTTTGGAACAGAATGTAATTGATGTAAAAATGTTTACCGAGTCATAATGGCTGCTATTTTCAACAGGCGCACTAAAATTTAAGAAGAAATATGAGATTTGATCTATTTTCTATGTATGTATGTGTGTGAGTGCGTATGTGCGTATGTGTATAAGTCTATATACACATATATAATGACGGTAAATTTATAATCGAGTACATTGAAATGTGTTTTTATGAATTTGCGTTTAGTATATATATATATATATATATATATATATATATATATATATATATATGTATATATGAATTGATTTGACATTTTTATGCACATACAATCAAAGTTCACATATAATTTTTCCATATGTTTCAATATTTTTATGCACAGTTGTTGCTTCAAGTCTCTTCTTCATCTGTGAAGTGATTGTCCAGCATTCACTGCAATATAGAAGGACTGATATTACGTAAAAGTTCAGTACACATTTCTTTGTTTCTAACGAAGTTTTCCTGTTTCTTAATACTTTGCTTAGCTTTTGGCAGGCATTTTTCGCTATTAAAACGCGCCTTCTGATTTCAGTGTTACACTTTCTGTCCTCTGTTAAAACACTTTCCAGATATTTATATTGTTGTACTTATTTGATTTTAGTATCTTCAGTTTGAAATTTGCATTCTGGGTTGTTCATTTTACTGGCAACCATGCTTTCTGTCTTCTTGTAATTAATGTTTAGTTCTTTCTTCTCGCTTTCTTTCATTACCTTCTGTAGGAGTTCTTATGGTATCCTTTCTACATATGTTAACAACACTGTGTCATGTGTATATCTTATTTTGTTAAGATTGTGGACGCCAATATTGGTATGACTTCTAATTCTCTCAGAACCGCCTGGTTGTATAGATTGAATAAGTCCGGTGAGAAGACACATTCTTGTTTTACACCCCTTTCTATTTTTGTATATTGACTGAATTCATTTTCTATCCGTATGCAGGCGGTTTGCTTTCAATATAAGTTCTGGATTATTCGAATATCCTTCCCAAATATGTCAAGGTTATCTAGCAGTTCCAACATTTCTTTGTGATGTACTTTATCAAACGCTTTTGCATAATTCATAAAACATAAATATACATCATACGCACTTTTATGGCTCTTTCTGATATCATTCTGAGCATAAATATTGCATTCCTTGTTCCAGTGTCTTTAACGAATTCGCACTGCTCTTGCCCTATTCCTGGTTTAATTCTAATTATCAGAATTCGGATAAGATTTTTATATGGATCATTGCTCAATGGAATTTATGCATCCTGTTAATGAGAATGTTTTCTGCCCTATTTTTAGGGGCATCTGCTTTATCTATGATACTCATTTTTCTACTTCTGCAGATTTTTCGTTGAGCCACTCCTTTTTAGCTCTCCTATATTTGTTCCTAATTTCTTGGTGCAGTTTCCTATATGCTGTAGGATAACTTGGTATTGATTTTATCTCGATTTCATCATATGTGATAAGTTGGTGAAAAATTCTCGGTCAACGCCAACTCTCAAAAAGATATTTGATTATTTGCTCAGATTTTAAGAAGTAGGTCGGACCGAAAAATTTCATTAATCCCTTGCACACCAAATCTGTCAAACTTCCACTTCAATTTCTTGATAAGCGTAATATAATAGCTGCATGGGACGAATCATATCAGTGATTCGTACTCATAAAGTTTGGTTGTAATAAAATAGATTTCAGGGCATTTCATGATCTCTGCAGTGAGTATGTGCTATCAGTTACTTTTGTGGAAGGAAGAATATGTTAAAAGACATATTTAGACACATTTAAATGGAGAGTCAAGCGTACGTATAACAAAGAAATAAGAAAAAAAGACAAAGACGGAGACAAATAAATAGAAAAAAACAAAGTGAAGAGATAAGGAAACATAATTCAGGGTATTTCAGCAGACGTATCTTTAAACAATTTTATTTTTGTGCTAGTAGTCAATGATGGAATCCAAGTAATTGATGTTTAATTCATTTGCAGATACCACTGACACTATCGTTACACATTTGTTTTATAGGAAAAAAAAATTCAAATGTGATACAATGGACACCCACCATATAGAAAAGGAAGATGTGTTTTTATCTCTCGCCCAAATGTTTCTGTTTTATAGCCATCAAGTGGGTCTTTTTGAAGTCTAGTTTTCTGAAGGGAAACGGGAAACGGAGTGGATAAGTGTTTTTTTGGAGACCAAAGGATAGCAAAACCGGAAATAGTGTTGGTTTCTTTCTTTCTCTCTCTCTCTCTCTCTCTCTCTCTATATATATATATATATATATATATATATATATATATATATATATATATATATATATATGTATATGTAGTCATGTTTGGGATCGGGATTAGTTCGGTCTGTCATGTGGTTCCGATATCCTCTTTCGTATAGTCAGCCACACTTCCGGCTGTGTAGATGGGCGAGGTGTTGTGTAGACGGGTAGGGCTGATCTATGAGATCAACATAGCAGTAATTGTTCAATGTTACCAGAAGCCCTGAATAAAAATATCTACATGTAATATAGAAAACAGGGTTCGCGTTTTTATTTCTTAACGTGACGTTTGTCTTTCATCTGGTTACCTTGTAAGCATGCAGCAGGAACTTGTTCAGCTTTCATCGTGAATCGAAATGCAACGTGCAGTAATCATTGGCCGTATGAGATAATGATATATATATATATATATATATATATATATATATATATATATATATATATATATATATATATATATCAGGAACAATACTAGGGAAAGGGAAAAAGTATTACGAAGTGGAAAACAATCCTTTAGGACATCATCGGACTAAGTTTGTTACGGTGGTGCGACTCCACATACGTGCGAACGAAGGGAATGCTGGGAATTTTAAATTGATTTTTTTATCTGGCGCCTATATAATATAGCTGATTTAATTTAGATTCTTTTTCTTTTTTTGTTTCCATCACTTTTGTTATTAGTAATTATGTGATAATAGAAGATCTACTAGTGGTAAAATGTTGTAAGCGCCAGGACACATATTTTCTGTGGATGACATTGCGATCAAGGCACTCGGTAGACATTTTCGTCTTAGGTAGTCTTACCAACAACTTTAGTCCGATTGAAGTCCGAAACAACGAAACTCGTCATACGAATTTTTTTCATACATTTACCCCATATATGTCCCCCACACACACACACACACACACACACACACACACACACACACACACACACACACACACACACACACACACACACATATACATATATCATAAGAGATGCTGAAAATTTCCCTGAAAAAGATGTCCTTCTTTTCTCCAAATGATTTTGGCTAGATTTTAAATGTTGATCAAGACCATATATATATATATATATATATATATATATATAAATAAAAGAAAGAATAGTAAGATATATAATCCCGTGTTCTTATAGATATTTTTATTTTTACAAAATAGTGCTCAATGTAAATTTACAGAGCATTAATATATATATATATATATATATATATATATATATATATATATATACACAACAGTATAAATAAAATGGCAGTTAGTCTCTAGCGAGCAGCTACCTATTTGAAAAACCAGCATTCAAAATTCTGACCGTCATCGTGATTTCAACAATTAGAGACGAGTTTGTTGCCGTTCTAAGCAACAAATAAGTTTTAGATTTTTAGAGTGGTAGGAAAAAACGAAAAGCGGAGGAAAGAGAAAATATATGAATGAAATGCATGAATGAGAGAGAGAGAGAGAGAGAGAGAGAGAGAGAGAGAGAGAGGGACAAACAGACAGACAGAGAATAAAACAAAAAGGCAAACGGAAACAGAATATTACACATTTATGAATAAATATTTACTACAATGCAATATGTTTCTTGTATTGCTAATGTAAAAAAAAGAAAAGTAAAGAAAAAGAAAGAAAAGAAAAGAAAAGAAAAGAAAAAAAAAAAAAAAAAGAAAAAAGTTGCTCGTTGAAGTTCTCTTTTCCGTAGAACTTTATTTTTGTTCATAATATTATAATTTCTGGTTGATTGACTATCGAGATATAAAAGTTTGATAGTTTGTGTTATGGACAGGCTCCAATGGCTACACATATTCTGTATAATCAACATTACTTTGAAATAGGCGCTCGTTCGTGAGTAAGTAGATATAAATATTGGCAGATCGGAAAACAATCTTCTTATAAGCTTAACCATAGCGTTATCCGATATCTTAGAATAAAGTTCGAACTGATTTATAAATTAACGTATTTTTTTTTCTTTTGACGGAGAAAATGTTTATCGAGTCAATATATATATATATATATATATATATATATATATATATATATATATATATCCATTTTCGTAAATATTAAAGCTGGTAAGAACGAAGTTAGAAAAATGTCCTACAAGGGTAGTGGGAAGAATAATATACTTGCCTAGTATTAATATATTGCTTACAAAAATATAGCGATGCAGTAGATCTTGGTAGATTTTGATAAGATATAGAAATAAATATATAACAGAAAACTGGCAAATTACTATATAGGGAATATCGAAAATTACATTTGAATTGTCAAATAGCAAATAAGGAAATTCTGAAATGGCAAATCGATTGGATATTTAGTGAATCTTTCTGTCCTCTGTGAGGCACCTTTCTGGATAAACTCGTAGCAAATCAATGCTTTGTTTAAAAATAATACTGAGTTAAATCTTACACAAGATCATCTGTGTATTGCCCATCCTCATTGCAGCTGGGAATGTTTATGTTGTTACATGAAGATGAACGTGAGTCATCTATTTACAGACACTTACGTGCTGAAGGGACACGGTGCATAGAAGAAGTCACTAGGAGCAGTTGGAGATCGAGTGAAGTTTGAGAGTAAAGAGACAAGGAAAGCGAATTGCAAGAAAGTTTTGTCATAAGGAAAAACTGGTCAAAACATTCTAACATTAGCTTACCTATATAGTTTGCCCAAATAAAACCGAAACCAAAACAACTACAAATAGAATGAAAATGAAGATACCGGTGGAATATTTTTAATTGGTGTGTGTGTGTGTGGTATGTGTGTGTGTGTGTTTGTGTGTGTGTGTGTGTGGTATGTGTGTGTGTGTGTGTGTGTGTGTGTGTGTGTTTGTGTGTGTGTGGTATGTGTGTGTGTGGTGTGTGTGTGTGTGTGTGTGTGTGTATGTAGTGAGGTAAGTGGGGCGCACTACACCACATTTATTCAATAACGTATATCTTTGTGATATTTCGCATACTTATCAACATCATAAGATATATTATTTATACACAAGCATATACAGACATTTACGTTTATCCCTCTTTCCTCCCCTCTTTTCTTCATGTCTGTGTATCTGCTCTCTCTCTCTCTCTCTCTCTATATATATATATATATATATATATATGTATGTATGTATGTGTGTGTGTGTGTGTATGCATGGATGTGATACCGTGGGAAAGGAAACAGATTGAACTATTTATTCAGTGGCCTTTACTTACCAAGATAATCGTGAACGCGCTTGCGGGTATATATATATATATATATATATATATATATATATATATATATAAATATTATATATATTCCAATTATTCAAATATTATGACTAATTCAGAATCCAAAATAAAGGTTATAATCAAACAACCAAATCCTAAACAACAACCGAGAGGGGAGAAATCAAAAATAAATTGTTGACAAACGATTATTTACTTTCTAATGCGCTTGTTGAGTCATCGTAATGTTTTGCAAATATTGTAAACACGCCGTAAAATATGGCGGACGTTATTTTTACTCGAATTTACTTTACAGAAACTTTAGAATGAAAACATCAATATATGTGTTTATTTGTAAATTTAAATTCTATATTTTTAGAAGAAAAGTGGAAAGATCATTCGATTTTGGCCCGCTCAAAATGAATCACTTGTTGAGCTTTTGATGACCATTTTTAGTTTTTAAATAAGCGTTTTAAAATAAATTTAAAAATTATTAGATTTTCACACTATTACGAACATTTAAATATTTCCTATATATTGTTTCAAATAAAATCTTTCTTTTTCACAAACACACACATACACACACGCGCTTGCTTGCAAATGTACCTTAAAAATAATAAGTACAGTGTAATGTCATTAAAATGCCTTAAGCAATGTGTGGATAAATTCTAAATTCCCGTTTAATGCTCAGTTCAATTTAAACATTCTACAAATTAATTGTAAGTTGTTGATGTTACGCTGACTGAAATTATTATAATTCTTCTTGGCCCTCTCTTAACTAGACCATTACGCCCTACCAATAAATAACGGACTATTCCGTTTTGATCGATTGGAAAGACGGAAAAGATATACAGAGACACGACTTGGTTCCAATAAGAAAATCGATGAAAGAAAAAAAGGAAGGGAAAATCGAAGTGTTTAATGTCTGTTTCAGTGAAATGGAAAACAGTTGTCAATTTTAAATCTTTTCATTTATACCCCTTTACTTCTTAAAATAACGACCAGAATTCATATTTATTGCAATATTTTGTTAAAGTTACCAAGCTCACATAACGATGCGACAGAGGAATTTGTACAGATATTTTATTCTCGTAGAACTTGTTATGAATTTATTCAATCATTAACTTCAGAAATAAAATTCATCAGAATAACAAAATAGGAAAACTATTACCATTAATAAAGTTGTTAATCTGTAATATTATACGTGAACTGTAGAAAATGAATCTCACAGTAAAGTGAATAGAGTTATTTAAAAAATAGTTACGAAAAATGTTGTCACCGTAGATATTACCAGATGAAAAATGAAGCATATTTTCCCCCATGTCTGTTAATAAACTGCATAAAAAGAGGAAAAAAAATCTGTTAGAAAAAATATACACATGGTATGTGTAATACAATTTTATATACTTTATAGATTTATTAATATTACTGCTATGAAACAATATGACAAATAACATATTAAATGTATATATTCTTTTTTGTGTCCTGTTCTTTTGGGATCATGACTCTCCACAACTTCTTGTCTTTTATTGCTCTAAGTAATCATTGATACTTTACCATCCATTTTGTCCTTGATTTGCCATCTATTGCTACAGTGTTCTTAAGATGGTTACTAGCTTCTCTTGCTTTCAATATGTCTTGTGAGTGTTACATTCTCTAAACCCTCTTTCCCCATGATCTGACTTAGGAATTTCAACTCTATTTTTCTGATCGTAACTGTAAGTTTATTTGTTGTTCCTATTTTCTTTATATATTCTGTTTATGGTATTCTCAACCTTCGTCGGAAGAACAATATATTTGCCACTTCTCTTTTTTATCTGTGAGAAAAATGTCGAAACTTATGTATGTACAAACAGAAAACACAGGGTGAAATACATCCAATATATACCTTCAAATATACCTTTTACATAATGGGAAGATATTATCTAGATAAAGACACATTGTTACTACTATATGGGAGATATTTTTGGGAGCTATATGTGGGGGATATTTCTGCCGAACCCTGTATAGTAGATGAAATATAATATATGGATAAAGATATAAAAATATAGTTACAAATGAATAAGAGTCGTAATAAATGTAAAGTGAGTATAGTGCTAAATATGGAAAAGAGGACCTATCAGTCACGTCACATTATTAATTCTAATGATTATTATGAATTTAGCGTTATAGTTAAGATTTCTTTTCTTAAAAAATATTCTTTAACATTCCTTTTCTTAAAATCCATTTTTTTTTGCAAATGGTGACGTTTAATAAACAAAATCAAAGAACATGGAACAAAGGATTGAAACTTATTCATTTGAACAGCACTCCCCCATCTATGCATACATCAATCCCTCACCCCTTCTTTCCCCATATCTCTTCCCCCCCTCAGCTCTCTTTCTTTCTCTGTGCATATATAATGGCTGACTCTACTAGGATGACAAACTAATCCCTTTTGCTTACTCAGGCACATTTTGTGATTCAACAACACACTCAGAGCCGACATGTGGTTCATATTGAAACTATAGTGTGCAGACCTTAGTTGCAGTTCGTAAGTCTAAACCCTCGGTCACGATGACTTTGTACAACGATTTCTGAAAAGTTTCGTTCACTCATTTCATTCGCATGACCTTTCACTCTCATGGTCTGGGTCAACACAAGGTACGCTTTTCAGACACTTCCTATCGATGCAGCACGTTGGGATCGTTTCCCCTGGACAATATCATCAAAAGGCCATCTCCATGATAAATCAACAATGGCGAGATTCAGGCCCAGGACTCATGGTGGAAACGCTAACGTTATATCCACTCGGTCGTGTATATGTATATGTAGTTTGTCTGTGTGTGTATGTGCGGTAGTGTTATTACATAATTTCTTGTAAATTTAAAAACATGAATTTAAAAATAATTTAGATAATATTTAGACACATTAAGTAGAGTTAAATTTATTTAAGTAAAGTTATTTTAGAACAATTAAAAGAAGACAATATATATTTATGTACAAAATATGTATTATAACTTTACTTTTAAATGCAACATATTTACACTTATACAAACAGCAATAGATGAGTTCTTGTAAACTCGAACTCGAATAATCTCTGGTTATTATACGAAAATACAGAGTACAAAAGAAAGATAATTCTGAGCAACACAATAAAGTATTTAGACTTGTGTTTGTAAAACGTTTTCATCCTTAGAATGCAGTCATAACTACTTAAGGCTCAGATTCTTCTTATCCCACTGGCTAATCTTCTCTTTCAGTCATTCCGTTTGTCTGTTGTTTCTCACTTGGCTCATAATATGGAACTTTTCCATATCAATCAATTATTAATCAATGTGAATGATAATAGAAAAGTTGCTCAGTGAATAATACTCATTGAACAACTCTGCCATTTTCCAGACATTTTATGTGCTTCCCTCGGTGAGCCAATCATTATCATGCCCGAACAGAATTAGTCTGATGATGCTTTGAAATCTTGTCAACGTGACAAAAAGTGACTTTGTCGGGTTAAGTGACACTTTGATGACTTGTCATTAATCTGGCTAATCAGGAACGAAGGGTTGGGCGTTGCTTGGAAGGATTAATATTTAATCTGCCAGTCAGCAATAGACAGAGCAGATTCACTATCGTTTGGGCACTGTTGAGGAGACCATCTTCCTTGCTAATTACTTAACCTGACTTAAAAATCGTGTGTTGAAATCTCGAGAGGCAACAATTTATAGATGTTCTTGTTTGAGACTGAGAATTTGTTAATAGCCGATAAACTTTGAACTGCTCTCATTTTTGATGTTTTGGTTTCAATAAAATCTCACATTGTGACGTAGCTAACAGATTTACCACATGGTGTTCAAAAGGCTTGAACAAGTGTCAATATGAGGACATGACAAAAAACAAAGACATTGATAGGTACCCACCCAAAAAATCTTCTTCTTTGACTCTTCACGCCGGTCGTATCTGGTAGGAAATATAAATTGAAATGTTTGCAATTTTCATGTTTAAAATATGAGAAATGCAACGGAAATGCACAAAGATTTATTCTTGTATTTCATAGATTACACAAAGCCATTCAATATTGTATGACAAAAAGAACTTATTGAAAATAATAGAAAAATTAGATTTAGACGGAAAACTTAAATAAATAATCCTTAATCTGTACTGAGAACAAACTATTTGCATACAGATAGTTAAGTGATTGTCCCAAAACAGAAAGAGGAACACAAAAAGAATGTATCTTTTCAGTGGATCTATTTTTTTTCCCTTTTAAAAATTTTTAAAAAAAAAACCCCATTTTAAATTTAAAAAAAATTTTCCCCTTTTTTAAGCCCCAAAAAAAAAAAATTTTTCCCCCTTTTTTTTTTAAAAACCCCTTTTTTAAAAAAAAAAATTTTTTAAAATTTTTTTTTTTTAAAAAAACAAAAAAAAAAAAAAAAAAAATTTTTTTTTTTTAAAAAACCCTTTTTAATTTTTTTTTTTAAAAGGGGGAAAACCTTTTTTCAAAAATTTAAAAAAAAAATTTTTTAATTTTTTTTTTTTTTAAAAAATTTAAAAAAAAATTTCCCCCCCCAAATTTTTTTTGGGGAAAAAAATTTTTTTAAAAAAAAAAATTTTTTTGGGCCCCTTTTTTTTTTAAAAAAAAAAAAACCTTTTTAAAAAAATTTTTTTTTTAAATTTTTTTTAAAAAAAAAAATTTTTCCCTTTTTTTTTAAAATTTTTTAAAAAAAAAAATTTTTTTTTTTTTTTTTAAAAAAAGGGTTTAAAAAAAAAAAATTTTTTTTTTTTTTTTTT